>JACGWO010000007.1:22430228-23030228 GCA_034509735.1 Sesamum alatum | reverse complement strand
GGCGGTAAGTTCCTTTTTCCACTATCCCAATCACTTGATATGGCCCAATCCATTTGGCGTCGAGCTTCCCAATGTTTCTCGTCGCATCAGCCCTTCGCAATACGAGATCACCTACTTGAAAACCCCGATGTCGAACTCTATCATTGTAAGCTCTTGCATCAACGTTTTATACGCTTCAGTCCTGACGTTCGCGTTGCTCCTTAGTTTTTCAAGAAAGTCCAGGTCACTACCGTTGCTAGTCGGCTCGTAGCACTTCACCCTGAATGTCTCCGCTCCAATCTCCACCGAGATAACAACCTTAGTCCCGTAAACCAGACTAAACGGGGTTTCTCCCGTGCCTCGTCGCGGGGTGGTCCGATATGCCCGTAAGACTCCCGGAAGCTCTTCTATCCAATTACCTTTGGCGTCTTCCAGCCTCGTTTTCAAATTCTGGAGGATTATTCAGTTGGTTACCTTCGCCTGTCCATTAGACTGGGGGGTTGCTACCGAAGCATAATACTACTTTATCTTCAGCTCTTGACACCACAAACGGAATTTGGACCCCTGGAACTGCGTACCATTATCCATCACGAAAGCTCTGGGAATACCGAAGTGACATATGATGTTCTTTCACACAAACTTTATGACTTCTTTCTTCATGATCCTGCTTAACGCCTCTGCCTCTATCCACATCGAGAAATAATCCACTCCAACGAGCAAGTACTCTCGTTGGCCTGTTGCTCAGGGGAGTTTCCTCACTATATCCATCCCCCACTGATCGAATGGGCAAGGGCTTTGCAATGGTTGCATATCTGCTGCTGGAACGCGAGTGACATTACCGTGTTCTTGGCACTTTCGGCATTTCTTCACTAAGTCTCCGGCGTCTGCCTGCATGGTTGGCCAAAACTATCCTTGTCGCAAAGCCTTGTGCGCCAAAGCTTTCCCCCCGGAGTGGTTGCCACAACTCCCTTCGTGAATTTCTCTCAGGATATATTCCGCCTTATCTTTGTTTATGCACTTGAGATATGACTGCGAAAATCCTCTTTTTTGCATAATTCCTCGTCTATCAAGGTGAACCTGGCTGCCCTTGTGTGAATTGCCCTTGTTTCCTTAGGATCTTGGGGCACTACTCAAGATTTCAGATACGCTTCTAGCTCCTCCATCCATCCTGATGAAGTTCCTTTTGCCGTCAAGACTTCATTCCCATCCACGTTCACATCAGGATGCTCTTGGTTCAACAAGGTTATCCTCCTGTTTTTTAGGGGAGCCAATAAGCTGGCCAGCTTAGCAAGTTGATCTGCTTCCTCATTCTCTGCCCGCGGGATTTGTTTTAAAGTGAACGCGTCGAATTTTTTCCTCACTATTTGAATTCTTGCCAGGTATTTGGCCATTTTCTCTCCTTTGGCCTCAAAGTCCCCGTTCACTTGCCTGACCACCAGCTAGGAATCACTATACACCCTCACGCGCTTTGCCCCGGTCGCAAAGGCCAACTTCCCCCCTGCGATAAGGGCTTCATATTCCGCTTCATTATTCGAGGCAGCAAAACCAAGCCGGATGGCATAACTCAGCAAGTCCCATGTGGGCTCTCAATTAATATTCCCGCACCGCTACCTTGAGACGTGGATGAGCCATCCACGAATCACCTCCCGAATCACACCCCATCACACGCGATGTTTATATATAATTATTAAATAAAATAAAAAAGGCAACAAAAAATTTCAATGTTGATTAAGAAGCAATGCTAATTAAGTGGGGAAATAGCATTTTTCATCCTATAACTTAGGGCATTTCCACTTTTTGTCCCATGGGATACGGGATGATCATTTTTGGTCCTATAACTTTCCAAAAGTAATACGTTCGATCCCGTGACACTTATATTTAACGGAAAGTGCCACGTGGCCGTTAAGTGCATGGGACCAAAAGTGTTACTTTTTGAAAGTTATGGGACCAAAAGTGAAAATTTCATAACATATGAGACCAAAAGTGAGAATCCCATAACATATGGGACTAAAAGTATAAAGGCCCTAATGGCCACGTGCTAAGCACGTGGTGTTTTCCATTAAAAAATTTAACGGGAATGCGGCATGTGACCAAAAGTGCTATTTTTTAAAAAGTTACGGGACCAAAAGTGAGAATCCCGTAATCAATGGGATCAAAAGTAGAAAGACCCTAAATTACAGGACGAAAAGTGTTATTTCCGCGAAATTAAGTCTATTAATGTTCTTTAGAAGTCTTACAATCAAAGGTCGGATTATAATGTTATTGCTTATTATGATTTTCAATAAAAAATTCCTCAAATAATAATTATATTAAATCATGTAATTAAATAATTAAAAAGGATAGTGAAATGATGGATCGATCCAATAAATGTTTTATATCCGGTAGGTGCGTAAATAATAGTAATATTTATAGTAATCTTACACACGGCATATAATTTAATGTACGCCAAATATCTAAATCATGCATGAAATTTTCATTAAATGTTGGAGGGTTTTAAGTTAGGTCATATTACAAGGATTTTATTTAGTATTTAAAAAACAATTTTTGACATGAACGGCAAATATAAGTATGAAAATAGAGGTAGAAACCCACATTAGAATAATAAAAAGGAAAGTGAATTTTGTGCTTTTAGGTAAGTAATAACAAAATTGATTTTTTGAATATTCTTTTAGTAAATTGTCCAGATTCACATATATATAGATGGGGAAAAATACAAGGATCCCCTGTGATATTGAAAATGTTCAAAAAATCCCCTATAAAAATTAAAGTATCAATTACACCCCTGTGATATGAAATAAAATTAAAAAAACCCCTGAGGCGAGGGTTGGTGTCACATTCTTTGAATGCGACTAGTGGTCTGAAAAGTGACTTTTCTTAACATTTTTGTCCTTCTCTCTGCTTTGCATGACCAATCTAATATATTAATATTTTTATTATAATTTAATTCAAATTACATAAGTAAATTAATTAAAAATTATTTTTTTTTAAAAAAAAACAACAACAGTGGCGGCGAAGTCGCCGCTGCTGCAAAAGATGGCGCGGCGACACGCCCTTCTCACCTCTGGGCGACGGCGGTTGCCTAGAGGCAGAGGGCGATGGGCGTCGCCCGTCGCCAGACCTCCTTTGCGTCTGGGTGACGCCCGCGTCGTCCAGAGGCGGAGGCTAAGGTCGCCCTCACCTCAAGGGCAATGGGGCGCCGGCGTCGCTGTTCCCTCTGCGGGGGGGCGGCGGCAGTGGGGGTGGGGGAAGGGGGAGGGGCGGTTAGGGGGGTGTTAATTTTTTTTTAATAATTTTTATAAATATAAATATATTAATAAGTATACTATATGTAATTATAGGTATATATGAGGGGTATTTAAGTCATTTTCCCTAAAAGATACTTCCAAGTTGACCAGGGGGCAGTGTGAATATTTGTTGACAAAATAAGGGTGATTTTTGATCTTTAAATTTTCATAGGGGGGTTTTTGATATTTTCTCATATCACAGGGGGTCAAAATGGATTTAACCCTATATAGATGTATGTAACATCTAAAAACAACATAATTTTGATAGAGGTGACTGACACCGTACCTAATTATATATATATATATTAAATAAAATGAAAATAAAATAAAATATAAAATAGAAAATCCAATCAACAATTCATTGGATCTATATATTTAGCGAAAGCCTTCCTAGCTTCGATCTCGACATATCTAGGTCTATTTTAATTTTAATTACACAATTGAAGATTTAATTTTAAAAAAATAACACATTTTTGTCCAATTTCTACTAAAAAAGATCAATTTTGCTGGAAAAAATCACATGCTTGACACACGCTGATCCCATTTTCTCGATGAAATTTTTAATTTTTCGTCAAAAATTGAACCAAATATGCTTATTTTTTAAATTGAAGTGGACTAAAAACACCACCCCACCAAATTTATAGTAGGGAAGGAGTAAAGTACTTGCGCATTTAATTAAGTAAGTTGGCGTATTATATATTATGTGGGAGTACAGAATCAATCTCTTCCCTGTATATTTTCATTTCCAACAAATAAATAAATAATAAACACAAAAATAATCAAACTTGAGAACTTGTTATATGTGATAGTCCATGTGTTAAGGTGTCTATGAATGCAGAGAACACGGGGAGACAAGACATCCCATTTATGCCAACCCCACATGCTTCTGGCTTTGGTCCTACGCCAAATTAAATGGAGTCACATGAAGCTTGAGCTTTATCATGTTTTTATTCAATGTAGTTTTAGAGATAAAATGTTCTATTTCAAACGAAATTTCAAACTATGTCTTGATTATCTTGCATATGCACCTTGTAGTTCCTTTTTTTCATTTTCAAAAGTTTTTTGAAGTCTCTTTATAGACACGTTAGTAGAGAGGTTTAGATTAATTGGAAAACATGCTTCTTTTTTTTTTTTTTTCATTAAGAGATTTTAAATTATAAGACAATATTACAAGGATCAACGGGTTGCTATGTATATGATATGGGTTGAGGTTTAACGTCAGGTCAAGTTGATCCTATAAACTCTTGCTGGAATTGGATAGTTATTTTCTAAGTGAACCTTGAATTAGATCAACTATTTGATTGATTGTGAAGTATGTTCAAACTCCATAAAACGATTATTTATAACTCAAATGTATGCCAATTAAAGAGTGATTTCTGATGGTGTGCATGTCAGACTTTTGGACAATCATGGACTTAGAGGGTGTTCAGGTAAATTTATTTAAAATATCTTATATGATCCTAGATGTTTTAGAAATATATACGATGTTGGATCTTATTTTAAAAATAAGGTTTTCAAGTGTTTAGATAAAATAACATGTTAAAGCTTATAAGATGTTATGGCCCTCATGTACCAATTCTATGCTTTGCAGACGGTTGCATTGTTTTCAGTAAAGCAAACCACAAAAAGAGTAGTTCTCGTATGAGTAGAGTGAGTCTCTCACATGAGTGGAGGGGTGTTTTGGTCTGATATTGGGCTGTTCGCTTTTGTAGGAAAATAAAGTATATATGTGAAGCACATTAACATATATTGCACATAATCGGTTCCAGTGATTATCTCAATGGTATGGTATGTCAACACGCAGCGGAATTAACTTTGACACCCGGATTTTTGTGGCTCGTCTACAAGCTTCCTACGATCTCTTTTATCTGCAAGCACACCCTACGAATCCACGTATCTTCTAGCACGTCCCTTTGTCGGCCTTGTCACGATCGCCCTTCTCTCGCTCCACGTAGATCACTACCAGAGCTATCCACTAGAGTTTACACGCCTTAAACCTCCAGAGACTTTTGGTGATACTTCAAGAGAGAAAAGAGAGAGTATTTGGCGAGAGGCTTTGGGAGAGTGTACGTCGAATAGTAATTGTGTTTCTCATTCCATAGAAGCAC
This sequence comes from Sesamum alatum, assembly GCA_034509735.1. Classification (NCBI taxonomy): domain Eukaryota; kingdom Viridiplantae; phylum Streptophyta; class Magnoliopsida; order Lamiales; family Pedaliaceae; genus Sesamum; species Sesamum alatum. Next base: position 23,024,857 of record JACGWO010000007.1, on the reverse strand, counting down.
CCTATTTATAGGTGTGCACGAGAGGAGTCCAATCCTAATACAAATTGTAGGGGACTATAGACTCTTCACACAAGAGGAGTCCTCCCTAACCACAAGTTTGGGAGACATCAAACTCTTTAAATATGGATAATATTAATATCTCCCACTCATACATATTTGACATAGCCTCCCAATCCAAAATTTCTCATCTTCCATCCCCTCTTTCATACAGGGAGTAAGGCGTGCGACCAAGCGAGAAAAGAGAAAAAGATGAGGAGAGTTATATTAAGTCATCACCAATATTAACATAACTCATCAACTCCAAAAAAACTCGCTATGCACCCCAAACCTCGTGGACACACTTGATGAAGCATCTCTAGATCCCTCAACAAATAGAGCATGCTTGACCCTCTCAGATATGCTTCTACGTTCATGACTAGTCAGACATATTCCGACTAAGTCGCCCGGGCTATGAACAATAGAACATAAGTGCGTCACCAACTTGGTTCTTCCTCGGCCTCTCACATCAATCAGTTTGGCCTTGACAACTTTCCTAGACATGCTCCGACAGACCGTATCACGCGTGGCCATTGGAAAGCATGCTAAAGTAGCATCATCAAGCTTACACCTCATGACATGGTCCTGAGTCCCAAAGGGCACAAGGGATTGTATGGGCTCACACAGTGACGAAGCAGGGACCTATTCAGTCACTCCCCATAGTAGGTCGTCTTAGCGCACATGTAGTATGATCACATGATATGATGGAGATCCCACTCAACTTGGGCATGTCACAGCTCTCAACATCATATAAACTTAAGTCCAGTCGCTATCCAAGCGCCTAACTTGCGCACTACCAGACAGTCACTCTCTTAATGCCCTCTAGTAGTTCGCACATTCAGCTTGAAAATAGGCCTTTTATGAAGTTCGGACATACTTCATAATCGATCAAATATGTGATCTCATCTTAGCTTCTCTAGCCAAGGCGACTATTCATTATACATTGTCCTTCCCCACTTCTCAAGTGCGAAGGTGATCATTCGCATGACTCACTAGTGCGAAATGATCTTTGAAGTATCATCCTGTTCGCTATCGCAACACTAGGGCGATTACCCGTGTGAGAGGGCCAATCAGGGCCTAGTGACATTTCATAATTCAGTACCAATCTTATGTTCTCACAAGCCATAAGAATCAAGTTCTACATGATCCTTTACCACTAACATGCCTTCATCAACACCGAGGCTTGGTAAAAGGGATGAGCGCCCATACCGCTCATAGAACATGTTGGAGAACAATTGATTATGCGCATGTCTCAAATATCTGGTATCTGTATACTAGGTCCTCCAACAATACTTGGCGCCAAAAAGTATATAGAGTTTCGCTATGTGCATTACATATGCATCATAACCAGATAGTTTTAGTATGATCTTAGATTACTATCATAGATCACTTTTTTGCATCACGATATGTGCAACAAGGATCACTTCGATATCTACTCACCATTCTAATATTGAGCACAGGACTAGTTGTGCACACATATTGCGTATCAAACATTCTACAGCGCCCACAAACACATCATTTCTTTTCTTCTTTCAATTTAAGGCATCTCCCGTAACTAAGAACACTGTGGTTATGGAGTATCAATTAGGATAGTATGATACGTATACAACTTTAGTGTTTGGACACTAAGTATGCATCATACTTGCTCCTATGTCCATGCGAAAGACTGCCACTCTATTTGGCGATATCTCCACGTCACTTCTAGCCATCAAACTTATTCGCCCGCATCGGATGAGAGCTAATACTCTCACAATTTTGACATATCTGGTGGTTATCTCGATCATCGTTAAGCCTATCAAATGATAGCTCGATGGAATCGATATTATCACTACCTGGACAATAATTCAAGTTATAAATGGAGTTTGCAAGCACCAAACTTGCGCTTGCCCCACAACTTGAATTAACTGGAAGATCCACATGATCACCATGTCCACTACTTAATTGGATATGTCAACTATCATCAGCTAGGAGCACCTAGATGAAAGTGGCGATAGTGGCTATGGCGAATTCAGACAAATCTCACCATCAAGGAAAATGTCTCAAAACTACACCCCTCAGTGGGCGTAAATATTTTGCCGTCAGTTGATCTTTATACTTATCTACTTTGCACTTGACCTTTTAGAAACCATATGTTTCAAAATGATCTTGCACATAGATAGGAGTTTAACCTTGTTCTTAGTCATTAGGCTTATCAATTCTCTTTAACCACTAGTCCACCGGAAGTGTTACGTGAAGTCAATTCTTGACTCATCAATATCCATCAAATACTTGTGGAGGATACCCATTCAGTCTCATATAGACGATGGGGAACATTATTAATGTTCACTTCTTATTCATGGAATTTGAGAATCCTTTCTCTAGTCAGACACTCCCATTGACTTTTGAGTCGCTTCGATTATCTCTTACAACTAAAGATGAATAAAATATCATCATTGCAGAGAAATGAGCGCCTCTTTTAAGAATCTTTCACTCTCATAGTTAAGATTCTATTGACCTCACAACTCTAAAAAAGGTTCCTTCTAAAGGAATCTATATTGCGCGACTAATTCCTCCATGAACCCTTTGTTCATATCTTGCTAATTCAGTAGGTACATGCCATATGCTTGCTACCATATTAACAAGAGTTGGAGAATTTCGTAGAGGAACTTTATCATGTTGTAGGCTGCATTCGAAAATTGCATCTACCCAAGTGAAATGCAAAAATGGTCTTGCGCCATTTAAGTTCTAGACATTTCTAGAAATGTTAGATTCTTTTCCTTTTGCAATCTCATGCAGCTGCTAAGAGATTAGAATCATGATACATTTGCAGTTTTATATTCCTCAGTATTTGTCCAACGTAATCAGACATGGTACTTTCGCTCCTTATCAGTACATGGAACCATAATGTTCACATCCTTCAGTTCTCTACCTTTGTAAAAAATCGCAGAAAATAGCGCTTTTCAACTAGTGATAAAGGTGCACTGATCAATAGCGTGAGAACTATTATTGCATCATTTCATGCCTCATACTCATAAGTCCGCATTCATTTATTGGACAATTTTTAGTGGTTTGATAAACCTTCCTTATTTTTCAGCGAACTCTTTTGCGCTTGGGAAAATTTTCAATCAAGAGTGACCTTTTAGCGAGTGAACCAAGTGGCCTCTTCTAGCTAACATAATCTTCCTCGGGGAGGTTCATTTTAGCGAGTGAACCAAGTGGCCTCTTCTAGCTAACATAATCTTCCTCGGGGAGGTTGATTTTAGCGAGTGAACCAAGTGGTTTTTTTTCTAGCTAACATGGTCAATCTCAAGGAAGAATAACCTTTAGCGAATGAACCAAGTGACCTCCTCTAGCTAACACAATATTCCTCGGGGAGGTCGATTTTAGCGAGTTAAACCAAATAGTTTGTTCTGGCTAACATGGTCATTCTCAAAATCCCATATGCCATGACACAAGAAATGAAGAAGAAATATAAATGACAGTAAAAAAAATGCATCTTAAGACATATAAGTCACAACACACAACAAATGTCTTAATAGTACTCTTAACACGATTAGACTATATCGGATAACTAGTGCATTTTGCACAACTCTTTAGATTAGATCCATTGCTTTTTATATAACTCTTGAAGAGTACAACTCTATATCAATAAATGAGCGTGGGGTGACACTTCCAGCATGCCTCCTCTTGTGCGCTATGCCACAATATTTCTATACTAGCGCACAATACCGATAATAGTCATTTTGCTCAATCTCAAATTATATGTGCTAGGTCTTGCCAAATCTATCATCCATCTAAGGAGAGAATTGGAGACCCTAGCAAAGTTAATGAGAGAGCATTTATTTAGTTAAACTTCCTCTCAGTTCAATTACGAGTGGAGTAACTAATTTTTCATAGCACTATGACAATTGTTGGTGTCACTTGCTTTAAAAAAATGATACGATTATCACCTCGTGGATCAAGTTTTCAGTCTTGCACTTATCGTGTTACTCTTTGTTTGATCCAACAATACTTTAGTTGGTTCAACATGAGTAACAAGTGCATCTCTTTTGTGTTTCAACCGAAAAAATCAAACCTCAAGTTTGGCGATTTTGGTTGAACACATAAATATCCATAAGTCAACTCAATTAGCAACTTAAGGATGAGTGAGCTCATATTCAAGAATAGAGCTTGACAACTCTTCAATGAGATTCTTTAGCTTGCAGCTTAACCAATAAAAGCGCAAATGTTTTCTTGATCCACCATTAATTGTCAGCGTCTAAGTCGCGACAATATTAGACAATTATCCATCTCAACATTTAATAGACTCAAAAAAAATGGTGATTAATCTAAGATCTCTAGGTGTGCGCAAAAAATATAGCACTGATATTCTATTCTAGATCCAAGTAAATTATTTATTATTTTTTTATACCAGTAGAATCGAAAATTTCGCCACACGGCTAGTAATCATCTCCCACTGAGTAAAAAGTCATAATAAATTATTTACTGATCACGAATAAAATAACTCCATGTCCAGAAAAACTCTACGTGCATGTCATATGCGATATGAATAAAATAAAATAATAAATAGCCCCACATGGGCTACACTAACATTTGGTGCATCATGTTGGGATAATTTGGCCCTATGGTGGTAAATAACGAAACATATCCCCACAAAAATTACATGGCCTCCAAAAAATGGCTTAAAAATACATTTTAAAAAAAAACAATATAATTACATTGATGTAACGCCTACTGCATTATGCTAAAAAAATTACATCAAGGCCTACTACATCAATCTAAAAAAATTGGGGATACTGCATTAATTACCACCATATCACAAATTATCTCCACAAATAATAAACATACTCACATAATGCATGAGCACCCAAATGTTAATGGATATATTCATAGCACAAAATCATATTGCACATATGCAATAAGAATGCAATAAAAATATACTATTATGCAATTATCTAGGCATGCATTCATATAATAGGAGCACTTATTAGCATATTTGAATCACAAAAATATGCTAGCATAAATTGCAATCACAAAAATATGCATAAATTGCAATCACAAAAAATATTGCAATTGAAATAATCATGTTTAGGAATTGCATATAATATTGCAATAATAAATAATAAAAAATATCATAAATTGCAACCGCAAATATTGCAATAACCAATAATCAAAATATCATAAGTTGCAAACACAAACATTGCAATAATCGACATGGCATAAATTGCAATCGCAAATGCAATAATAAATAGCCAACATGTTATAAATTGCAATCACAAGTGCAATAATAAATAGCCAACATGTTAGAAATAGCAATCACAAATATTGCAATAAATAAATGCACATTATTCATGAGCACCCGAATATCAACTCACATGCCATAACCATAAACACTTATAGGCATAACATGCAATCACCAAGAAATACATCAAAGTTATCTCCCAAGGCATACACAATCATCCAACAAAAATAATGATGATATTTGCACTTAGGAAATAATATATCATAAAGGTAATATTTAACAAAGGTCAAATTTCCTTTAGAAAATATTTCTATTTTCTTCTTAATCTCAAAAAATAGGAAATAACAGAAAGATAAAAAAAAAAAAAAGAAAAAAAATTGTCGGCTCGGCTCGGCTTGGCTCAGCGCCAGCCGGCTCAGCCCTGCCAGCGCGCCGCACAGCTGGCGTGCTGGCCGCGGGCCCGCGCGCTAGCTGGCGCACGGTCATCACACTCAGCCAACCCTAATAATTTTTTTTTTTGAACTCCGCCGCCGGACGTTTTTCCGGTGCCGTTATCCGGCGACTGGTCTTTTTCCGTCAAAAAAATAGAAGACCCATATCTTACTCATTTTAAAGCCGTCTTCGATGAATCATATACCATTTTGAACCTCTTTTCATGCCCAACAACATAGCACAAAAAATATTCAGGGAAAAACATGTTAGAATAGGTGACCATGTGGCCAATCTTGGTGGGCAAAATGTAACCTATGTCTAGACAATTTTAGTGTTTTGATAAAACTATTAATGAATAAAGAAGTGAAATTCATTCTGGCATTACTTTGTTTGCGTTCACTTTACTGCTTTATCTATCTGTTCACTACGCAAACAAAGCCCACGGAGTGAAAGCCCATTTCGGGGTCTGGGACTACGCTTGGAGGTAGGTCCATGAAATCAGTCCCGTCGAATCAGTCCGAAAAACTCCAAGTCAAGGAATCTCGAAAATGGATACTGGGATTCCCTTTGAGACTTTCACTAAGCATCTGCTGTCGTATTTCATCGACGGGTGACGAAGGTCGTCTAAGCAGTGTTAGTGGGTTAGCTTGCTGGGGAGCAGCTGACTGAGGTGACTCGCGGGAACCGTCTTATGGAGGACCTTGAGTAGGGTCAGTAAGGTATGACGTGTATTCGCGGTTCCAACGGTACAGGACAAGTCCTTTGACTTGAGGAACTGCTGAGTTTACCTGTGTATCAGGTCTGTATCTTAGATATGGTGAGAGATTGCCAAGAAGCACTTGAGTAGTCATAAGCCATGTCTAGTTCAGCTCTGGTGTACAAAGTGACAGTAGTTTCCAAGAAAGGATCTGTCTCCTGTCAAAAGGCATTGACAGTTGAGTCTCACGTATGCTCTGTGTCTTGTCCCTAAAATCTGTGGCCACAGTAACTGAACAGAAGGGAAGGCTTCCCTTGCGGTATTTAGTAAGGACAGACCGACACTTAGGTCCAAAATGGGTACCTGCATTTTCTGTGCCCTAGACCCTAAGTGGTGTGACCGTAGACAGAAGGACAAGTGTACTGTTAGAGCCTAAATGTTCATCCTCGAAATTTCACCTAGTCTCTAGTGCCATGGACCGTTGCTAGATGGTCGCCCATGGTAACGGATGGATTCTAGGAATCCGACCAAGTCTAGCTGAAAGGTGAACCTAAAGAGTCACACACAATCCACACACATCAAGTATTTAATTTAGAATTAAATATTGAAGAAAAGGAATGATTAAATTGGATTTAATCGGGTCCTTTATTTTCTTGGAGAATTAATTCCTATTATTTTTGATAAAAGGAATTAATTTAATAAATTAGATTTATTAGAGGATTAATTTAATAGGCCGAGAATAAATATTTATAATTTATTATATTTATTTATTTGGCCTTTGGAATATTTAAAATATTCCATTAAATTAAATTAATGGTTGAGATTGAAAGGGAGAGATGGATGGCTAGGATTAATTTGACTAGGTCAAATACTACTTTGACTAGGACTTTGACTAGGTCAAAATCCTAGTCAAAATAGACCTCTTTAGAGTTGGAGTTTAAAGAGGATTAAACTCCTCCTCTATATATAGTCCTAGTTTTTCACTATTTGAAAAGTGATGAAATTCCAGCACACACACACACACACACAAAAACTCGGCTCCCTCTCTCCCCTCTCGTCCGCCCCCTCTCTCTCTCCTCAAACAAGAAAACACTTCTTGATTCTTTTGTTCTTGGAACATTAGATCAAAAAGGAGAATTAATACCGTTAATTAATAACGTGTTATTAATTCATCCTCTCCAATATTATACTTGTTCGTTCGCTAGCACGACGTGCAAGATACGTGGGTGGATTGCGTGTTACTGTTTGGAGAGTCTCAAGAACGAGACTTGGAGCAAATCGGGGAACAACGCGAGTAGCAGTTAGAAGACGAAAACGACAATCGGTAGGTTCCGATTCAATTTTTCGTTCCTTTTACTTTTCAATCCTATGGCCTCCATGATTTGTTTATGCTTTTAATTTCATAAGATACACCGAACACCCGGGAAAGTTCAAGGGCACACCCCTTGAACATGTTTATTTATTTTATCAAAGCACGTTTAATTTTTGTATTTTAATTTTATACCGCGCTTCCGCATTCGCGCTATTTTTCCCGGGATCATCCACAATCTTTCAGTGGTATCAGAGCCCAGTTCGGTGTATAGGCCTAGGGTTTAATGTGCGTTTTAAGCATGAAACGTATTTTTGGCATGTTTTGAATAATTCTTGGTTTCTTGATTATTAAAGCATGTCGTTTCTTGCTTTTAATTCATGTGATTATTGCATTGTTGGTATTTTTCTATTTTTTCTTGGAAAACGGGGGTGAAAAATCGAATGAAGAACGAAGAAACGCCGCACGCAGACCAGCCGGAAGCTGGCCGCGCGCAGCCGTGTGCAGAGGCTGGGCAGCCGCGCTGTTAGAATAGGTGACCATGTAAGCCAATTTTGGCAGGAATATGTAACCTATGTCTAGACAATTCTTTGGTATTTGATAAAATATTTATGAATAAAGAAGTGAAAATACATATGGCAATACTTTGTTTACGTTCACTTATCTGCATTTACATTTCTGTTCACTATGCAAACAAAGCCCACGGACTGAGTAACGTTTTCGGGGACTAGGACTACGCTTGGAGGTAGGTCCGTGAAATCAGTCTCACCGAATCAGTCCGGAAATCTCCAAGTCAAGGAATCCCGAAAATGGGTACCGGGATTCCCTTTGAGACTTGCACTAAGCATCTGCTGTCGTATTTCATCGACAGGTGACGAAGGTCGTCTAAGCAGTGTTAGTGGGTCAGCGTGCTAGGAAGCAGCTGACTGAGGTGACTCGCGGGAACCGTCTTACGGAGGGCCTTGAGTATGGTCAACAAGGTATGACGTGTATTCCCGGTTCCAACGGTACAGGCCAAGTCCTTTGACTTGAGGAACTGCTGAGTTTACCTGTACATCAGGTCTGTATCTTAGATATGGTGAGAGATTGTCAAAATACTCTTGAGTAGTCATAAGCCATGTCTAGTGCAGCTCGGGTGTACAAAGTGACAGTAGTTTCCAAGAAAGGATCTGTCTCCTGTCAAAAGGTGTTGACAGTTGAGTCTCATATATGCTCTATGTCTTGTCCCTGAAATCTGTGGCCACAGTGACTGAACAGAAGGGAAAAGGTTTCCCTTGCGGCGTTTGGTGAGGACAGACCGACACTTAGGTCCAAAATGGGTACCTGCATTTTCCGTGCCCTAGACCCTAAGTGATGAGACCGAAGACAGAAGGACAAGTGTACTGTTAGAGCCTAAATGTTCATCCCCGAAAATTTCACCTAGTCTCTAGTGCCATGGACCGTGGCTAGATGGCCACCCATGGTAACGGACGAATTCTAGGAATCCGACCAAGTCTAGCTGAATGGTGAACCTAAAGAGTCACACACTATCCACACACACACTTAGTATTTAATTTAGAATTAAATATTGGAGTAAAGGAATGATTAAATTAGATTTAATCGGGTCCTATATTTTCTTGGAGAAATTAATTCCTTCTATTTGATAAAGGGAATTAAATTAATAAATAGGATTTATTAAAAGGGTTGATTTAATGGGCTTAGAATAAATTATAATATTTATTTATTATATTATATTTATTCTTTTTAGCCTTTTGGAATATTTAATAGGATTTAAATATTCCATTAAATTAAAATCAACGGTTGAGATGGAAAGGGGAGATGGAAGGCTAGGATTCGTTTGACTAGGTCAAACACTAGTTTGACTAGGACTTTGACTAGGTCAAAATCCTAGTCAAATTAGGTTACTTAGAGTTTGAGTTTAAAGAGGATTAAACTCTTCCTCTATATAAACCCCTAGCTTCCAACATTTAAGAGATGGATGATTCTTGAAAAACACACACAAAACACACTCTCCCTCTCCTACCTCTCGTCCGCCCCTCTCTCTTTCTCTAGCAAGAAAATACTTTTTCCTTAGTTCTTTTTGTTCTTGGAACATTAAGAACTTAGACGAACCAATACCGTTAATTGATAACGAGTTATTACTTCGTCCACTCCAAAAATAATACTTGTTCGTTGCTAGCACGACGTGCAAGATACGTGGGTGGATCGTGTGTCACGATTTGGAGGATCTCAAGAACGAGGTCTTGGTGCAAAACGGGGAACAACGCGAGTAGCAGTTGAAGACGAAAACGACAACGGGTAGGTCTCGTTTAAGATTTTCGTCTCTCTTTATTTTTCAACTCTATGGCCTCCATGATTTATTTAATTGTTTTATGATCATGAGATACACCGAACGCCCGGGAACCTCAAGGGCACACCCCTTGAGCGTGTTCTTTAAATTAAAAGCATGCCTTTTATTTTGTAAAATTTAATATGTTTAATTTTTACCGCGCTTCCGCATTCGTGCAATTCCCGGGACGATCCACCGGATTTTTCTTTCAGTGGTATCAGAGCCCGGTTCGGTGTATAGGCCTAGGGTTTATGTGCGTTATAAGCATGAAACGTGAAATTGGCATGTTTTTTATTAAATCTTGATTATTCTTGATTTTAAGCATGTTAATTTTATTGCTTTTGATTCGTGTGAATTTATGAATGTTAGTGATTTTCTGTTTTTTTTGGGAAACGGGGTGGAAAATTGAACGGAAAACGAGAAACGACGCAGCCGGCCAGCCAGGAGGGCTGGCCGCGCGCAGCCGCACGCTGCCGGCAGGGCAGACGCGCGCAGGCAAGGGAGGCCTGCGCGCGCCCGCCCAGCCGGCCGCGCGGGGGCAGCGCGCAGCCAGGAAGGCTGCGTGCAGACGCGCGCGAGCGCGCAAGGCCGCGCGCGGACGGGCCCTGGGCGGCGCCGCCAGGCGCGCGCGCACGCAGACGAAGGAGTCTGCGCGCGCGCGCCCGGCAGGCGTGCCCAGTGCGCGTCTGCGCGCGCACTGCGCACGGCACGACCGGCAACCAGCAGGCCAGCGCGCGCGCAAGGCAGGGGAGCCTGCGCGCGCGGTGGCCTGCCGGCTTGCCAGGCCGCGCAGCGCGCTGCTGGCCAGGCGCGCGCGCACGCAGGCAAGGGGCCTGCGCGCGCGCGCCCGGCCAGGCAGTGCCTGCGCGCGCAGGGGCGACAGGCTGAGCCTGCTGCCCTGCGCGCGTGCCGGCGAGCCGCCGGCGGCGGCGGCGGCGGCAGCTGCTGCTGCTAGGGTTTCAAAACCCTAGCAGTATTATTCTTTTATTTTTAATTATTTTCAGTTTTAATTTTGAATTAATTCTGAAAAATCGTTTTTTGGTTCAATTATGCCTATTTTTCTAAAGACATTATTTTAGGAGTAAAATAAATTGGATTCGGAATCCCAGGGTTATTTTACTTAAAATAATGAGGAAAGGTTTTCCTAAAACAAGAAAATATTATTGCCAATATTTGTGTTTTATTTTTCACACGTTGTGCACATATTCATTAATTATTTTGGATATTTATGATTGGAAATCATATGTTTTTGGTATTATGTAATTATGTGATTGGATCATGTGATTATATGTGTTGGATGGAAATGGATGATCGCGAGCCCTAAGACCGGATGTATGGTTTATTTTCTGTTGGGCCTGTGTGCCTCTTTTACTGCTTTCTCCTTCTCTCTTTCTAGTTGCCTTAGAATAATAAGGCATTCTACCTCCCTCCTTATGTACTCCCCCCGGGTTTTCGCTGGGGTTTCTATTTTTAATATGTAATGAGAGTAGACTAGGAGTGAGGTTTCCTTTTTTGTAATTGGTGGAGAAGAAGGAAGGACCACATGGAGAGCCCAGACGGGAGGCCCCTTGGTGTTTTCCATGAAGTGAAGAAAGAGGAAAAGAGACCAAGGCCCATCAGCATGATGATTGGGTTACTATTAATGTAATAGTATAGGACCAACCCTAGATTGACCATAGATCCACTGTGGGCTCAGTGGGTCGCATAGGATACGGGCTCGTGATCATCCAACAGGGGCGTGCTAGGCTTTAATTTTGCATGTGGTTATGATGATGGATGAATGGGTTGTTTATTTATCATATAACTGCTATGAATGGTTTATTTACTCATTATGGATGTATGTGTAGATATTTATTTGAGATCTCGGTCATTACTTACTCTCACATTGGTTGGACCGATGTCAAAGTATTAGACCCTAGACAAAGTGGACATGAACTCTAGGAGTTTGTCCATGCCTTCCAATCCATGGCATAGTGAGGAAGCTGCTTTAGGTCAATAGCGTGGTCTCACGAGTCGTGGCACGTTATTGTACTTAAAGGAAGCTGCATTATGTCATGAACGAAAAGCGGGCTGCTGCTACCTGTCTCACGAGTCGTGGGGGTACCAGTGGGTCCGTGGCTCGGTCGATTGGGTTGGGTCTAACGCCCAATTAACATGATTCGCTTGGAGTCCTCGGGATCATGTGAAAGGGTGAGGCAATAATCTTGGGAATCTCGTGGAACGAGAATGGTATGGAATACCTCCCACAGGATCTTTTCCATGCGAATCGTAAAAGCGGGGTATGGGAAAAATCGCTGTGAATCCCAAGCCCACTTGGAAAGGATTTTCCGAAAATCACGTTTGAGAGTACCGTGTTTTCGTATAAATAGTGGGAGGATTAAATGACTAAAGTCCATGCATTTAATTATTTTATCAAACCACCATCTTTTATTTTCTGCTGATCGCGCGCTGTTTTCTAAAATGTAGATTTTAAAAAAAAAATGTCTAAGAACCCACTTTCCACCATTCTTGAGACAAACAAATTCAATGGAACAAACTACAACGACTGGTTGCGAAATCTCAGGATAGTCCTAGATTACGAGAACCAAGGCTACGTCATGGACGAGCCTCTCCCTAGGACCGTACCGGAAGGATCCCCGCCAGAAGAACGTGAGACGTTCGAGACTTGGCATAAGGATAACCGGAAGGTCCGTAGCATCATACTTGCTTCGATGACCAATGAGATTCAGAAGCAGTATGAAAGGCTAGACGATGTCCCTTCCATTATGGCTCGCCTAAAGGATTGCTATGCAGTCCCGGACCGACATACTAGGTATGTCGCGACCAAGGCGTTCTTTGGAACTAAAATGACAAAAGGATCCTCTGTACAAGAGCACGGGGTTAAAATGCTTACCCTGGTGGAAAAGCTCGAGGACCTAAAGGCAGGTGTCGATAATGAAACGTACATAGATGTGATCCTTCAGTCACTCCCACCCTCCTTTGACCAATTTATCGTCAACTACAAATGAACGCACTTGAGAAGGGCATTCATGAGTTGATCAATATGTTGGTGCAATACGAGGCAACGACTAAGAAGTCCACGCCTTCGGTATTGTTTGGAGGTGCTTCGACTTCTAATACAAAAGGCAAGGGTGCCGGACGTTGGAAGAAGAAGAAAGGGAAGGGAAAGGCCGTCAAAGCAGCTACGAACACTAAGAGTGTTCCCATTGCCAAAGAGGGGAAAGGCAAAGGAAAGGGAAAGGTTGTCTCCAAGCAACAGTCAAAGGCATATGACATATGTATCAACTGCCGTGAGAAAGGGCATTGGAAGAGAGAGTGCCCAAACTCTTCTCGAACCAAGGTATATATGTGATTGAGGTTAATATGGTCACTAGTTCTGCCTCTTGGGTATTAGATACCGACTGTGGAGCTCACATTTGCAATGACTTGCAGGTGTTGAGAAGAAGCAGAAAACTGGGTAGCGGGGACATGATCCTGAAGCTTGGGAATGGCAAGGCCATCTCGGCAGAAGCAGTAGGATCCGCCACTCTAGTAATTAGTGATAATATTAGCATAGATTTAGAACAAGTTTATTTTGTACCCAGTATGATTAAAAACATCATTTCCATTCCATTGTTGGATAATAGTGGTTATGAGTTTAGAATCAATAAAAATTGCTTTTATTTTGATGAGGTGTGAAATTGCTCATCTACTTGGTACATTACATAACGGACTCTATATCTTGCAACAAACGAATTTCGTCCTCAATGCACAACACAAACGAAAATTAGATAATAACGGGAACGCACGTCTGTGGCACGCTAGGCTAGGTCACATATCCCAAGATAGGATGAAAAGGTTGGTAGACTCAAAGAACCTAGAGGTTGGGGACTTGAGCGATCTACCAACTTGTGAGTCCTGTCTAAGAGGGAAAATGACCAAGAGGCCCTTTGTAGGACAAAGCAGGCTTGCCACAGGTCTATTGGACTTGGTCCATACGGACGTATGTGGACCACTAAGGATGCAGGCCCGAGGTGGGTTCTCCTACTTCATAACCTTCACCGATGATCATTCACGGTATGGTTATGTTTACCTGATGAGGTACAAGTCTGAAGCTCTTGAGAGGTTTAAAGAATTCAGACTTGAAGTGGAGAACCAAACCAACTGCAAAATTAAAATCCTTCGGTCGGACCGAGGCGGTGAATACCTTAGTACGGAGTTCCTAAATTATCTAAAAGAACATGGTATAGTATCAGAATGGACACCTCCAGGAACACCGCAGTTAAATGGTGTCTCTGAAAGGAGGAATCGAACCCTGTTGGACATGGTTCGATCTATGATGAGTTTTACCAAATTGCCCTTATCGTTTTGGGGCTATGCACTAGAAACAGCGGCCAAATTATTGAATTTGGCGCCTACTAGCACATTGACCCAAACGCCATATGAGATATGGCACGGCAAGCCTGCATCCTACAACTACTTGAAAGTGTGGGGTAGCCCCGCATACGTCAAGAGGTTAGTGGGAGATAAGTTAGAATCTAGGTCTAGCTTATGCAGCTCCGTTGGATACCCTAAAGAAACTGTGGGTTATTACTTTTATGACCCCTTGGAACAAAAGGTGTTTGTTTCAAGAAATGCAGTATTCTTGGAGCAAGGCTTCCCAGAGGATATCCAACCTGATGAGCTGATCCTTGAGGAATCAAGTGATGGAATCCAGCCATCAGAAGAAGCCGCGGAACCCTCACTTAGAGGATTCAGGATAGACAGCCGAAGGGCTGACCAACCTCGAGAAGTCCAACATGCTAGGCATGAAGGACAGCCTCAGGAACAGCCAGCCCCGGTTCCTGAACCACCGGCTCCGATACAGTCAGCGCCCACAGTCACCACTGACGTTCCCGTTCTCCGTAGGTCGACTAGAGAGTCCAGACCTCCAATGAGATATGGCTTTCTAGGTGCGACCGATCTTTTGGATAACGATCCTAAGACTTATGGAGAAGCGATGCCTGACATCGACTCCGGGAGATGGCTTGAGGTCCATGAAAGCCGAAATGGACTCCATGAGCGAGAACTAAGTCTGGAGTCTTGTAGATCCACCGAAAGGTGTTAAGCCAGTAGGCTGTAAGTGGGTCTACAAGCGCAAACTTGGCGTTGATGGAGAAGTCACAACCTTTAAGGCTAGGCTTGTAGCTAAGGGATACACTCAACGACCCGGGGTCGATTTTGAGGATACCTACTCGCCAGTAGCCATGGCTAAGTCCATTCGGATTCTGCTCGCCATAGCAGCATGGTATGACTATGAGATATGGCAGATGGACGTGAAAACGGCCTTCCTCAACGGTTTCGTTGAAGAAGAGATCTATGTGGATCAGCCGCAGGGTTTCACGGTCACTGGAGAAGAACAGAAAGTCTGTCGCCTCCAGAAGTCCATATATGGCCTCAAACAAGCCTCGCGAAGTTGGAACATTCGATTTGATGAAGTAATACGGGGTTATGACTTCATCAAAAACGAATCCGACCCTTGTGTATACAAGAAGGTCAGTGGGAGCTCAATAGTGTTCCTAGTGCTTTATGTGGATGACATTCTGCTCATTGGTAATGACGTCAGAATGTTAGGAAACACAAAAGCATGGTTGTCAACTCAGTTTTCCATGAAGGACTTGGGTGAAGCCTCCTACATCCTAGGCATCCAGATTGTCAGGGACAGATCTAAAAGGATGTTAGGACTCACCCAAAACTCGTATATGGAGAAAGTCTTAAAGAGATATCGAATGGACAACTCCAAACGAGGATTCCTTCCAATGAGGCATGGGATCAAGTTATCCAAGAAACAGTCCCCACAGACTGATGAGGAACTTGAAAGGATGAAGGTCATCCCCTATGCCTCCGCCGTAGGTAGCATACAATATGCGGTCCACTTCACTAGGCCTGACATTGCGTACGCTTTGAGCGTGACAAGCAGATATCAGTCCTGCGCAGGAGAGGCACATTGGAATGCTGTTAAGGGCATCCTTAAGTACCTAAGAAGGACTAAGGAAATGTTCCTAGTCTATGGCAGTGGAGAACTAATTCTGGAAGGCTTTAGCGACGCTAACATCTAGTCTGATGACGATGATGCCAAGTCTCAATCGGGGTACGTATTCAAACTCAATGGAGGAGTAGTAGCTTGGAAAAGTTCCAAGCAAGCAACCATTGCTGACTCCACCACAGAGGCTGAATACATAGCAGCTTCAGAAGCTGCTAAGGAAGCGGTTTGGATGAGAAACTACATCCAAGAGTTGGGTGTGGTGCCTAGCATCGTCGAGCCCGTTGTCATCTTCTGTGATAACAACGGCGCTATAGCGCAAGCAAAGGAACCGAGATCTCATCACCGTTCCAAACACATTCTTAGATGCTACCATCTTCTTAGAGAAATGGTAGGAAGAGGTGACGTCCGGATGGACCGAGTCAACTCGGCAGACAACACAGCAGACCTGACAAAGCCTATGTCGCAGAGCGCTCATACGCAACATCTTGAGAAGATGGGGATTAAGCATATGGGCAATTGGCTTCAAAGGTCAAGTGGGAGATTGTTAGAATAGGTGACCATGTAAGCCAATTTTGGCAGGAATATGTAACCTATGTCTAGACAATTCTTTGGTATTTGATAAAATATTTATGAATAAAGAAGTGAAAATTCATATGGCAATACTTTGTTTACATTCACTTATCTGCATTTACATTTCTGTTCACTACGCAAACAAAGCCCACGGACTGAGTAACGTTTTCGGGGACTGGGACTACGCTTGGAGGTAGGTCCATGAAATCAGTCTCACCGAATCAGTCCGGAAATCTCCAAGTCAAGGAATCCCGAAAATGGGTACCGGGATTCCCTTTGAGACTTGCACTAAGCATCTGCTGTCGTATTTCATCGACAGGTGACGAAGGTCGTCTAAGTAGTGTTAGTGGGTCAGCGTGCTAGGAAGCAGCTGACTGAGGTGACTCGCGGGAACCGTCTCACGGAGGGCCTTGAGTATGGTCAGCAAGGTATGACGTGTATTCCCGGTTCCAATGGTACAGGCCAAGTCCTTTGACTTGAGGAACTGCTGAGTTTACCTGTACATCAGGTCTATATCTTAGATATGGTGAGAGATTGTCAAAATACTCTTGAGTAGTCATAAGCCATGTCTAGTGCAGCTCGGGTGTACAAAGTGATAGTAGTTTCCAAGAAAGGATCTGTCTCCTGTCAAAAGGTGTTGACAGTTGAGTCTCATATATGCTCTATGTCTTGTCCCTGAAATCTGTGGCCACAGTGACTGAACAGAAGGGAAAAGGTTTCCCTTGCGGCGTTTGGTGAGGACAGACCGACACTTAGGTCCAAAATGGGTACCTGCATTTTCCGTGCCCTAGACCCTAAGTGATGAGACCGAAGACAAAAGGACAAGTGTACTGTTAGAGCCTAAATGTTCATCCCCGAAAATTTCACCTAGTCTCTAGTGCCATGGACCGTTGCTAGATGGCCACCCATGGTAACGGACGGATTCTAGGAATCCGACCAAGTCTAGCTGAATGGTGAACCTAAAGAGTCACACACTATCCACACACACACTTAGTATTTAATTTAAAATTAAATATTGGAGTAAAGGAATGATTGAATTAGATTTAATCGGGTCCTATATTTTCTTGGAGAAATTAATTCCTTCTATTTGATAAAGGGAATTAAATTAATAAATAGGATTTATTAAAAGGGTTTATTTAATGGGCTTAGAATAAATTATAATATTTATTTATTATATTATATTTATTCTTTTTAGCCTTTTGGAATATTTAATAGGATTTAAATATTCCATTAAATTAAAATCAACGGTTGAGATGGAAAGGGGAGATGGAAGGCTAGGATTCGTTTGACTAGGTCAAACACTAGTTTGACTAGGACTTTGACTAGGTCAAAATCCTAGTCAAATTAGGTTACTTAGAGTTTGAGTTTAAAGAGGATTAAACTCTTCCTCTATATAAACCCCTAGCTTCCAACATTTAAGAGATGGATGATTCTTGAAAAACACACACAACACACACTCTCCCTCTCCTACCTCTCGTCCGCCCCTCTCTCTTTCTCTAGCAAGAAAATACTTTTTCCTTAGTTCTTTTGGTTCTTGGAACATTAAGAACTTAGACGAACCAATACCGTTAATTGATAACGAGTTATTGCTTCGTCCACTCCAAAAATAATACTTGTTCATTGCTAGCACGACGTGCAAGATACGTGGGTGGATCGTGTGTCACGATTTGGAGGATCTCAAGAATGAGGTCTTGGTGCAAAACGGGGAACAACGCGAGTAGCAGTTGAAGACGAAAACGACAACGGGTAGGTCTCGTTTAAGATTTTCGTCTCTCTTTATTTTTTAACTCTATGGCCTCCATGATTTATTTAATTGTTTTATGATCATGAGATACACCGAACGCCCGGGAACCTCAAGGGCACACCCCTTGAGCGTGTTCTTTAAATTAAAAGCATGCCTTTTATTTTGTAAAATTTAATATGTTTAATTTTTACCGCGCTTCCGCATTCGCGCAATTCCCGGGACGATCCACCGGATTTTCTTTCACGCGCGCAGGCAAGGGAAGCCTGCGCGCGGCCGCCCGGTCAGATGCGCAAGGCTGCGCGCAGCCCGCCAGGCGGAAGCGCGGCCGTGCGTCATGCAGGGCCGCTGGCCGGGCGCATGCGCCATGCCAGTGTGCTGGAAGCTTGGCCGCGCGCGAGCGTGCGCACAGGAGCGGCGCCTTCGAGCGCGCGCGCATGCAGACAGGGGTGTGTGCGCGCATTAGAGAGTCCGTGCGCATTAGAGAGTCCGTGCGCGCGCGGGTACCAGGCGGCGCCAGGCGCGCGCGCACGCAGACGGTGGTGTCTGCACGCGCGCGCCCCGGCGGGCACGCCTAGTGCGCGTGCGCACTACGCAGAGCAGATGCGCGGCTGGCGACCAGCAGGCCAGCGCGCGCGACAGCCTGCCGGAGCGCCAGGCCGCGCGGCCTGTTGCCGACGAGGCGCGCGCGCAGGGGCGGCAGGCTGAGCCTGCGCGCAGCCTGCCGCCCTGCGCGCACGCCGGCCGGTGCTACCGGTGGCGGCGACTGGCGGCCGGTGCTGCTAGGGTTTCTCCCTAATTTTATTTTGTTTTTTTTTTTTTCAGTTTTAATTTTTAATTTAATTCTGAAAATTCATTTTTGTTCAACTTTGCCTAAATTTCTAAGACATTATTTTGGGTAGTAAAATATATTGAATTTGGAATCCCGAGAATATTTTACTTAAAAATAATGAGGAAAGGTTTTCCTAAAATGGGAAAATATTATTACCAATGGTTATGCCATATTTTCACATGCTACGCATTTATTTATTAATTCATCTTGAATAATTATGATTGGTTATCATGTATTATTGGTATATTATTATTATTATTATTATGTGATTGGATCATATGATTATGTGTATTGGATGCAAACGGATGATCACGAGCCCTAGACCGAATGTATGGTATAATTTTATGTTGGGCCTGTGTGCCTCTTTTACTGCTTTCTCCTTCTCTCTTTCTAGTTGCCCTGGAATAATAAGGCATTCTATCTCCCTCCTTATGTACTCCCTCCGGGTTTTCGCTGGGTTTCTATTTTTTAATATGTAATGAGAGTAGAATAGGAGTGAGGTTTTAATTTTTATGTAATTGATGGAGAAGAAGGAAGGTCCACATGGAGAGCCCAGACTGGAGGTTCCAAGGCGTTTCCATGAAGTGAGGAAAGAGAAAAGAGACCAAGGCCCATCAGAATGATGATTGGGTTACTATTAATGTAATAGTATAGGACCAACCCTAGATTGACCATAGATCCACTGCGGGCTCAGTGTATCGCATAGGATTCGGGCTCGTGATCATCCAACAGGGGCGTGCTAGGCTTTAATTTTGCATGTGGTTATTATGATGGATGAATGGCGTGTTTATTTATCATAAAACTGCTATGGATGCATTTATTTATTACGCATTATGGATGAATGTGTAGATGTATTATGTTATGAGATCTCGGTCTTTACTACTCTCACATTGGTTGGACCAATGTCCAAATATTAGACCCTAGTCAAAATGGACATGAACTCTAGGAGTTTGTCCATGCCTTCCAATCTATGGCATAGTGAGGAAGCTGATTTAGGTCAATAGCGTGGTCTCACGAGTCGTGGCACGTTATTGTACTTAAAAGAAGCTGCACTGTGTCATGAACGAAAAATAGACCACTATTACCTGTCTCACGAGTCATGGGGGTAACAGTGGGTCTATGGCTCGGTAGGTTGGGTCGGGTCTAACGCTCAATTAACATGATTCGCTTGGAGTCCTCGGGATCATGTGAAAGGGTGAGGCAATAGTCTTGGGAATCTCGTGGAACGAGACTGGTATGGTATACCTCCCACAGGATTTTTTCCATGCGAATCGTAAAAGCGGGGTATGAGAAAAATCGTTGTGGATCCCAAGCCCACTAGGAAAGGGTTTCCCGAAAATCACGTTTGAGAGTACCGTGTTTTCGTATAAATAGTGGGAGCATTAAATGACTAAAAATCATGCATTTAATTTTTTATCAAACCACTGTTTTTTATATTCTGCTGATCGTGAACTCTATTTTAAATGTAGATTTAAAATGTCTAAGAACCCACTTTCAACCATTCTTGAGACAAACAAATTCAATGGAACCAATTACAACGACTAGTTGCGTAATCTCAGGATAGTCCTGGATTATAAGAACCAAGGCTACGTCATGGACGAGCCTCTCCCTAGGACCTTACCGGAAGGATCCACGCCGGAAGAACGTGAGAGGTTCGAGACTTGGCATAAGGATAACCGGAAGGTCAGTAGCGTCATACTTGCTTCTATGACGAATGAGATTCAGAAGCAGTATGAAAGGCTAGACGGTGTCCCTTCCATCATGGCTCGCCTTAAGGATTGCTATGCAGTGCTGGACCGACATACTAGGTATGTCGCGATCAAGGCATTCTTTGGAACCAAAATGACAGAAGGATCCTCTGTACAAGAGCACAGAGTTAAAATGCTTACCCTGGTGGAAAAGCTCGAGGACCTAAAGGTAGGTCTCGATAATGAAACGTACATAGATGTGATCCTTTCAGTCACTCCTACCCTCCTTTGACCAATTTATTGTCAACTACAACAT
Organism: Sesamum alatum; assembly: GCA_034509735.1. Classification (NCBI taxonomy): domain Eukaryota; kingdom Viridiplantae; phylum Streptophyta; class Magnoliopsida; order Lamiales; family Pedaliaceae; genus Sesamum; species Sesamum alatum. The sequence goes on along the minus strand of JACGWO010000007.1, from coordinate 23,003,682 downwards.
GAACGCACTTGAGAAGGGCATTCATGAGTTGATTAATATGATGGTGCAATACGAGGCAACGACTAAGAAGTCCACGCCTCTGGTATTGTTTGGAGGTACTTCAACTTCCAAAACGAAAGGCAAAGGTGCCGGACGTTGGAAAAAGAAGAGAGGGAAGGGAAAGGCCGTCAAAGCAGCTACGAACACTAAGAGTGTTCCCATTGCCAAAGAGGGAAAAGGGAAAGGTTGTCTCCAAGCAATAGTCGAAGGCATATGACATATGTATCAATTGCCGTGAGAAAGGGCATTGGAAGAGAGAGTGCCCCAAGCTCTTCTCTAACCAAGGTATATTTGTAATTAAGGTTAATATGGTCACTAATTCTGCCTCTTGGGTATTAGATACTGGCTGTGGAGCTCACATTTGCAATGATTTGCAGGTGCTGAAAACAGGCAGAAAACTGGGTAGCGGGGAAATGATCCTGAAGCTTGGGAATGGCAAGGCCATCTCGGCAGAAGCAGTAGGATCTACTATTCTAGTAGTTAGTGATAGTATTATCATAGAATTAGAGCAAGTTTATTTTGTACCTAGTATGATTAAAAAAAAAAAAACATCATTTCCATTCCATTGTTAGACAATAGTGGTTATGAGTTTATGATCAATAAAAATTGCTTTTATTTGATGAGGTGTGGAATTGCTCATCTACTTGGTACATTAAATAACGGGCTCTATATCTTGCAACAAACAAACTTCGTTCTCAACGCTCAACACAAACATAAAATAGATAATAACGGGAACGCACGACTGTGGCACGCTAGGCTAGGTCATATATCCCAAGATAGGATGAAAAGATTGGTAGACTCAAGGAACCTAGAGGTAGGGGACTTGAGTGAGCTACCAACTTGTGAGTCTTGTCTAAGAGGGAAAATGACCAAGAAGCCCTTTGTAGGACAAAGCAGGCTTGTCACAGGTCTGTTGGACTTGGTCCATACAGACGTTTGTGGACCACTAAGGACGCAGGCCCGAGGTGAGTTCTCCTACTTCATAACCTTTACCGATGATCATTCACAATATGGTTATGTTTACCTAATGAGGTACAAGTCTAAAGCTCTTGAGAGGTTTAAAAAATTCAGACTTGAAGTGGAGAACCGGACCAACTGCAAAATTAAAGTCCTACGGTCAGACCGAGGCGGTGAATACCTTAGTACCGAGTTCCTTAATTATCTAAAAGAAAATGGTAGAATATCTGAATGGACCCCTCCCGGACACCACAATTGAATGGTGTCTCTGAAAGGAGGAATCGAACCTTGTTGGACATGGTTCGGTCCATGATGAGTTTTACCAAATTGCCCTTGTCCTTTTGGGGCTATGCGTTGTAAACGGCGGCCAAGTTGCTAAATTTGGCTCTTACCAGTGTATTGACCCAAACGCTATATGGGATATGGCACGGCAAGCCTGCATCCTACAACTACTTGAAAGTGTGGGGTAGCCCCGCATACGTCAAGAGGTTAGTGGGAGATAAGCTAGAATCCAGGTCTAGCTTATGCAGGTTCGTTGGATACCCTAAAGAAACTGCGGGTTATTACTTCTATGACCCCTTGGAACAAAAGGTGTTTGTTTCAAGGAATGCAGTATTCTTGGAGCAAGGCTTCCCAGAGGATATGCAACCTGATGAGTTGATCCTTGAGGAATCAGGTGATGGAATCCAGCCATCAGAGGTAGCCGCGGAACCCTCACTTAGAGGATTCAGGATAGACACCCGAAGGGCTGACCAACCTCGAGAAGTCCAACATGCTAGGCATGAAGGATAGCCTCAGGAACAGCCAGCCCCGGTCCCTGAACCGCCGGCTCCGATACAGTCAGCGCCCACAGTCACCACTAACGTTCCCGTCCTCCGTAGGTCTACTAGAGAGTCCAGACCTCCAGTGAGATATGGCTTTCTAAATACGACAAGTCTTTTGGATAACGATCCTAAGACATATGGAGAAGCGATGTCTGACATCGACTCCGGGAAATGGCTTGACGCCATGAAAACCGAAACGGACTCCATGAACGAGGACCAAGTCTGGAGACTTGTAGATCCACCGAAAGGTGTTAAGCTAGTGGGCTGTAAGTGGGTCTACAAGTGCAAACTTGGCGTTAATGGAGAAGTCACAACCTTCAAAGCTAGGCTTGTAGCCAAGGGATACACTCAACGACCCGGGGTCGATTTTGAGGATACCTACTCGCCAGTAGCCATGGCTAAATCCATTCGGATCCTGCTCGTCATAGCAGCATGGTATGATTATGAGATATGGCAGATGGACGTGAAAACGGCCTTCCTTAACGGTTTCATTGAGGAAGAGATCTATATGGATCAGCCGGAAGGTTTCACAGTCACTGGAAAAGAACAGAAGGTCTGTCGTCTCCAGAAGTCCATCTATGGCCTCAAACAAGCATCCCGAAGTTGGAACATTCGCTTTGATAAAGTAATACGGGGCTATGACTTCATCAAGAACGAATCTGACCCTTGTGTATACAAAAGGGTTAGCGGGAGCTCTATAGTGTTCCTAGTGCTTTATGTGGATGACATTCTACTCATTGGTAATGATGTTAGAATGTTGGGGGACATAAAAGCATGGTTGTCAATCCAGTTTTCCATGAAGGACTTGGGTGAAGCCTCCTATATCTTAGGCATCCAGATCGTCAGGGACAGATCTAAAAGGATGTTAGGGCTCACCCAAAACTCGTATATGGAGAAAGTCCTAAAGAGATATCGAATGGACAACTCCAAATGAGGATTCCTTTCCATGAGGCATGGGATCAAGTTATCCAAGAAACAGTCCCCGCAGACTGATGAGGAACTTGGAAGGATGAAAGTCATCACCTATGCTTCTGCCGTAGGAAGCATCCAATATGCGGTCCACTGCACCAGGCCTGACATTGCTTACGCTTTGAGCGTAACAAGCAGATATCAGTCCTGCGTAGGAGAGGCACATTAGAATGCTGTTAAGGGCATCCTTAAGTACCTAAGGAGGACTAAGGAAATGTTCTTAGTCTATGGCAATGGAGAACTGATTCTCGAAGGCTTTAGCGACGCTAGCTTCCAGTCTGATGACGATGATGCCAAGTCTCAATCGGGTTACGTATTCAAACTCAATGGAGGAGTAGTGACTTGGAAAAGTTCAAAGCAAGCAACCACTGCTGACTCCACCACAGAGGCTGAATACATAGTAGCTTCAGAAGCTACCAAGGAAGCGGTTTGGATGAGAAACTACATCCAAGAGTTGGGTGTGTAGCCTAGCATTGTCGAGCCCGTTGTCATCTTCTGTGATAACAACAGTGCAATAGCGTAAGCAAAGGAACCGAGATCTCATCACCATTCCAAACACATTCTTAGACGCTACCATCTTCTAAGAGAAATGGTAGGAAGAGGTGACGTTCGGATGGACCGAGTCAACTCAGCAGACAACACACAGCAGATCCGTTGACAAAGCCGATGTCGGAGAGCGCTCATACGCAACATCTTGAGAAGATGGGGATTAGACATATGGGCGATTGGCTTTAAAGGTCAAGTGGGAGATTGTTAGAATAGGTGACCATGTAGCCAATCTTGGCGGGCAAAATGTAACCTATGTCAAGACAATTTCAGTGTTTTGATAAAACTATTAATGAATAAAGAAGTGAAATTCATTCTGGTATTACTTTGTTTGCGTTCACTTTACTGCTTTATCTATCTGTTCACTACACAAACAAAGCCCACGGACTGAAAGCCCATTTCGGGGACTGGGACTACGCTTGGAGGTAGGTCCATGAAATCAGTCCCGCCGAATCAGTCCGAAAAACTCCAAGTCAAGGAATCTCGAAAATGGGTACCGGGATTCCCTTTGAGACTTGCACTAAGCATCTGCTGTCGTATTTCATCGACGTGTGACGAAGGTCGTCTAAGCAGTGTTAGTAGGTTAGCCTGCTGGGGAGCAGTTGACTGAGGTGACTCGCGGGAACCGTCTTATGGACGACCTTGAGTAGGGTCAACAAGGTATGACGTGTATTCCCGGTTCCAACGGTACAGGACAAGTCCTTTGACTTGAGGAACTGCTGAGTTTACCTGTGTATTAGGTCTGTATCTTAGATATGGTGAGAGATTGCCAAGAAGCACTTGAGTAGTCATAAGCCATGTCTAGTGCAGCTCTAGTGTACAAAGTGACAGTAGTTTCCAAGAAAGGATCTGTCTCCTGTCAAAAGGCATTGACAGTTGAGTCTCACGTATGCTCTGTGTCTTGTCCCTAAAATCTGTGGCCACAGTAACTGAACAGAAGGGAAGGCTTCCCTTGCGGCGTTTAGTAAGGATAGACCGACACTTAGGTCCAAAATGGGTGCTTGCATTTCCGTGCCCTAGACCTTAAGTGGTGAGACCGTAGACAGAAGGACAAGTGTAATTTTAGAGCGTAAATGTTCATCCTCGAAATTGAAAGAAATTGGTGGATCGTCCCGGGAATTGCGCGAATGCGGAAGCGCGATAAAAATAAATTTACAAAATAAAAGGCATGCTTTTAATTGAAAAGAACACGCTCAAGGGGTGTGCCCTTGAGGTTCCCGGGCGTTCGGTGTATCTCATGATCATAAAGCATGTAAAGAAATCATGGAGGCCATACAGTTGAAAATTAAAGAGGGACGAAAAGGTAAAACGAGACCTACCCGTTGTCGTTTTCGTCTTCAACGGCTACTCGCGTTGTTCCCCGTTTTGCACCGAGATCTCGTTCTTGAGACCCTCCAAATCGTGACACACGATCCACCCACGTATCTTGCACGTCGTGCTAGCAACGAACAAGTGTATAATTTTTGGAGTGGACGAATCAATAACACGTTATCAATTAACGGTATTGGTTCGTCTAAGTTCTAATGTTCCAAGAACAAAAAGAACTAAGAAATATTTTCTTGCTAGAGAGAGGGGGGACGGACGAGAGATGAGGAGAAGGGGAGAGTGTGTGTTGTGTGTGTTTTCAAGAATCATCATCCTACAATGCTTGGAAGCTAGAGGTTTATATAGAGGAGGAGTTTAATCCTCTTTAAACTCCAACTCTAAGTACTCTAATTTGACTAGGATTTTGACCTAGTCAAAGTCCTAGCCAAACTAGTGTTTGACCTAGTCAAACGAATCCTAGCCTTCCATCTCCCCTTTCCATCTCAACCGTTGATTTTAATTTAATGGAATATTTAAATCCCATTAAATATTCCAAAAGGCTACAAGAATAAATATAATATAATAAATAAATATTATTATTTATTCTAAGCCCATTAAATCAACCCTTTTAATAAATCCTATTTATTAATTTAATTCCCATTATCAAATAGAAGGAATTAATTTCTCCAAGAAAATATAGGACCCGATTAAATCTAATTTAATCATTCCTTTACTCCAATATTTAATTCCAAATTAAATACTAAGTGTGTGTGGATAGTGTGTGACTCTTTAGGTTCACCATTCAGCTAGACTTGGTCGGATTCCTAGAATCCACCCGTTACCATGGGTGGCCATCTAGCAACGGTCCATGGCACTAGAGACTAGGTGAAATATTCGGGGATGAATATTTAGGCTCTAACAGTACACTTGTCCTTCTGTCTTCGGTCTTATCACTTAGAGTCTAGGGCACGGAAAAAGCAGGTACCCATTTTGGACCTAAGTGTCGGTTTGTCCTTACTAAACGCCGCAAGGGAAACCTTTCCCTTCTGTTTAGTTACTGTGGCCACAGATTTCAGGGACAAGACACAGAGCATACATGAGACTCAACTGTCAACACCTTTTGACAGGAGACAGATCCTTTCTTGGAAACTACTGTCACTTTGTACACCCGAGCTGCCCTAGACATGGCTTATGACTACTCAAGAGTATTTTGGCAATCTCTCACCATATCTAAGATACAGACCTGATGCACAGGTAAACTCAGCAGTTCCTAAAGTCAAAGGACTTGGCCTGTACCGTTGGAACCGGGAATATACGTCATACCTTGCTGACCATACTCAAGGTCCTCCTTAAGACGGTTCCCGCGAGTCACCTCAGTCAGCTGCTTCCTAGCATGCTGACCCACTAACACTGCTTAGACGACCTTCGTCACCCGTCGATGAAATACGACAGCAGATGGTTAGTGCAAGTCTCAAAGGAATCCCGGTACCCATTTTAGGGATTCCTTGACTTGGAGATTTCCGGACTGATTCGGTGAGACTGATTTCATGGACCTACCTCCAAGCGTAGTCCCAGTTCCCGAAATCGTTTCTCAGTCCGTGGGCTTTGTTTGCGTAGTGAACAGAAATGTAAATGCAGATATAAGTGAACGTAAACAAAGTATTGCCATATGAATTTTCACTTCTTTATTCATAAATGTTTTATCAAATACCAAAGAATTGTCTAGACATAGGTTACATATTCCTGCCAAAATTAGCTTACATGGTCACCTATTCTAACAGAAATTTCACCTAGTCTCTAGTGCCATGGACCGTTGCTAGATGGCTACCCATGGTAACGGATGGATTCTAGGAATCCGACCAAGTCTAGCTGAAAGGTGAACCTAAAGAGTCACACACAATCCACACACATCAAGTATTTAATTTAGAATTAAATATTGGAGAAAAGGAATGATTAAATTTGATTTAATCGGGTCCTTTATTTTCTTGGAGAATTAATTCCTATTATTTGATAAAAGGAATTAATCTAATAAATTAGATTTATTAGAGGATTAATTTAATAGGCCTAGAATAAATATTTATAATTTATTATATTTATTTATTTGGCCTTTGGAATATTTAATAGGATTTAAATATTCCATTAAATTAAATTAATGGTTGAGATTGAAAGAGAGAGATGGATGGCTAGGATTAATTTGACTAGGTCAAATACTACTTTGACTAGGTCAAAATCCTAGTCAAAATAGCCCTCTTTAGAGTTGGAGTTTAAAGAGGATTAAACTCCTCCTCTATATATAGTCCTAGTCTTTCACTATTTGAAAAAGTGATGAAATTCCAACACACACACACACAGACACACACACACACACACACAAAAACTCGGCTCCCTCTCTCCCCTCTCGTTCGCCCCCTCTCTCTCTCCTCAAACAAGAAAACACTTCTTGATTCTTTTGTTCTTGGAACATTAGATCAAAAAGGAGAATTGATACCGTTAATTAATAACGTGTTATTAATTCATCCTCTCCAATACTATACTTGTTCGTTCGCTAGCACGACGTGCAAGATACGTGGATGGATTGCGTGTTACTGTTTGGAGAGTCTCAAGAACGAGATTTGGAGCAAATCGGGGAACAACGCGAGTAGCAGTTAGAAGACAAAAACGACAATCGGTAGGTTCCGATTTAATTTTTCGTTCCTTTTATTTTTCAATCCTATGGCCTCCATGATTTGTTTATGCTTTTAATTTCATGAGATACACCGAACACCAGGGAAAGTTCAAGGGCACACCCCTTGAACGTGTTTATTTATTTTATCAAAGCATGTTTAATTTTCGTATTTTAATTTTATACCGCGCTTCCGCATTCGCGCTATTTTCCCGGGACGATCCACTATCTTTCAAAACAACAGATTCAGATCAGTTATTTTTTATCCAAAGAAAATGATTTTCAAGAACTAGGGATTTGATTTCCTCATACATTCATCTATTTTCCACCAAAATTTAACTATGTGATCTTCACATCAAAAACTTACATATGATAGGAAAAAGACTACAAAAGAACCCACAGATCTCATGTAAAAAATGGGTTCGAATTTGCCATGAACAAAGTGGGTTTGTACTTGCTAATTTGTACAATATGAAAAAACATATAATGTTAATTACATATATAGTCTCATGCTTCATAAGATAATTCCATAGCATTAAATTAAATACGCACATGCTTTGCAGTATAAAAGAGAGTACAAGCCATAATAGCTCTGATACCACTGTAGGAAAATAAAGCATATATGTGAAGCACATTAACACATATTGCACATAATCGGTTCCGGTGATTAGCTCAATGGTATGGTATGTCAACACGCAGCGGAATTAACTTTGACACCCGGATTTTTGTGGCTCGTCTACAAGCTTCCTACTATCTCTTTTATCTGCAAGCACGCCCTATGAATCCACGTATCTCCTAGCACGTCCTTTTGTCGGCCTTGTCACAATCGCCCTTCTCTCGCTCCACGTAGATCGCCACCAGAGCTATCCACTAGAGTTTACACGCCTTAAACCCCAGGAGACTTTTGGTGATACTCCAAGAGAGAACAGAGAGAGTATTGGCAAGAGGCTTTAGGGGAATGTACGTCGAATAGTAATTATGTTTCTCATTCCATAGAAGCACTCTATTTATAGGTGTGCACGAGAGGAGTCCAATCCGAATACAAACTGTAGGGGACTACAGACTCTTCACACAAGAGGAGTTCTCCCTAACCACAAGTTTGGGAGACATCAAACTCTTTAAATATGGATGATATTTAATAGCTTTATCATGGTCGTTGCTTTGTCGAGTAACGAGAGTCCTCCTTGTGATCTCTTTAGAGTTTGTGTCTGACAGGGGACTATTTCTTTTGCTATTTTCTTTCATCCTGATCCTGGTTTTACAGTTGCTTTTTCTTGATTCCAGCTTGTGTCTAACCTTTGCACTTGTTTGTGGTGACTTTGCTTTTGTGTGCAGGGGAGGGTTGGACGGAGCTGTTTGTCTCAGGGGTACTGGGGGCGTTTCCAAAGAAGCCCTTTACTTACCGAGGATTCCTATGGAGCTATATATGGAGAAGTTGGGTAGCTTGTTATGGCTGACGGAAGAAGAAGAAGATGGACTGAATTTCTCCTCCGAAGTGTGGTCGGGGAGGGTGTTTTGCAGATTAGGAGGCTCCTGACACCAAGAGTGTACATATATGATGTCTTAGTTTCTACTTTGCAGTCAGTAATGTGGCTGCTACGAGGGATGGAGGTGCAGCTGTTGGAGGAGAATAGGTTTTTTCTTCGATTTCAGCATGTGGTGGATAGAGACTGGGCTCTAAATGGTTGTCCATGGACGTTGGATAAAAACCTGGTGATTTTAAGTACGATGACGGGGGAGGACAATCCCATGGAGGATGATTGAACCGGTGCTCGTTCCACATACATATCCACGGTATACCCTTGCTTATGATGAATCGGGAAGTGGCTGAATGAGTAGGAAACAGAATAAGGGCTTTCATCGATTCGAACCATGGCCAAGCTTCATTTTTATGGGGCGTTAGTGCTCGAATGCGTGTGCTGGTGGATGCGCATTCGTGCACCCGAAGGGGAACGCACCATATCATTCACCATGTCATTCACCTATGAGCGCTTACTAAATTTCTGCTACAGATGTGGGCTGCTCGGCCACATCCTACGAGATTATCCGTTGTCTCTGGAGTTGGGAGCATTGTTAGAATAGGTGACCGTGAAGCCAATAAGATTAGGCTTTTGTAACTGGTTTCTGACAATTTTGATATAATATGTTATTTACATAGTGATATTCATTTCATGGTATATCGTACTTTGTTGTGTTCACTCTCAATTCGTTCATTTAGTATTAATTGCACGACAAAGCCCACAAACCGGATTTGTGAATCTAAGAAGTTGGACTGCGCATAGGTTGGCGGTCATGAAGCCAGCTTTTGTGGATCGGTCTGGAACGCTTTAAGTCAAGGACCTCGAGATTGGGTATCGAGGGTCCAAGGGAGACTTGCACTAAGGATTGCAGTCGTTGAAAGAATCGGGTGCGGTCCGGGAATGCAATGGAAGCGTATATACGTAAATTTAGGGTGTATTTTAAACCAGATTCAAAGGGGTGTTCCCTTTGAAGTTCCTGGGCATTCGGTGTATGTCAAAGCATACATTAAAGAGGAGAAGAATGCTGGACATGTGGCTAAAGGAAGTAAACAAAAAGATACATATAATGTAAATAGAAACCAACCTTTTTGTTTACTACACGTAGAACCGGTACCATCATTCGTCTCCCGGTCAAAGTCTAGGGCATGGAATTGGGCGTCGGTTCCCATCCTGGACTAGACAACTATGCTCAATAACTTGAGACACGTTTGCTCTATTGATCGACGTAGGAAACCATTCCTTACTCGACCAATCGCTGTGGCCACAGACTTAAAGAGCTTAAACCATCTCAGAGCGCATAGGAGACTCAATTGTCATATACTGACAGGTGACGGATCCTATCTTGGAATCCTGAAAGCCTAGGAAAGGCATGTCGATCGTCTTGGGAGGAGCGCGAATGCGGAAGCGTGATATAAAATAAATTACAAAATTTAAAAGATGCTCATACATAAATGTAAATAACATGTTCAAGGGGTGTTCCTTTGGACCCCCGGGCATTCGGTGTATCTCATGACTAAATAAAAGCATTCAAATCATGGAGGCCATAGGATATAGAAATGAAAACACGAAACAAAATAACCTACCCAGTCGTAGTTTTGTCTTCAAACTGCTACTCACGTTGTTCCCTGTTTTGCACCAAGATCTCGAATGAGAGACCCTCTAAATCGTACACGCAATCCGCCTACGTATCTTGATCCTCGTGCTAGCGAAATAACACGTGTATGTATTTAGAGAGGATGGATCAACCAAACGTTATGAATTAACGTGATCAATCCTCCTTAGGTTCAATTGTATGAAACAAAGAACTAAGAACTTTTCTTGGGAGAGGGGTGGTGGACGAGCAAGAGGGAGAGAGCGCCGAGTAGTGTGTGTGTGTATGTGTGTGTGTTTCTTGATCATTATCTTGTTAGAATAGGTGATCAGAAAGTCAATGGTATTGGCTAATCTGAGAACCATTCGTCAATCTGTGAACAAGTAATATTATGTCAATGAATGTAGTAAGGATTCATAGGTATGAGTTTGTTGTACTTACTACTTGTCACAACAAACGGCCACAGACTGAAATAACATTTCGGGAAATTGGAACTACGCTTGGAGGTAGGTTCATGAAATCAGTTTTGCCGAATAGGTCTGAAATACTCCAAGTCAAAGGAATTTTGAGACAGGGCATCGAGAATCCCCTTGAGACTTGCACTAAGCATCTGCTGTCGTGTTTCATCAATGGGTGACGAGGATCGTCTAAGCAGTGTTAGTGGGTCGGCCTGCTAGGGAGCGGCTGACTGAGGTGACTCGCAGGAATCGTCATATGGAAGCCACTCGGGCTTGGTCGGTATGACTCATATTCCCGGTTCTGATAGTATGGGATTAGTCCTCAGACTTGAGGATCACGGCAGTCCCCTACATACTAAGGCTGTATCTTGGATCTGGTGAAATTTGACCAGTTATATTACATGGTCATCATAAGCCTCGTCCAGTGCAGTCGGAGTATGTAAGAACGGTGTATTCCAAGATAGGATCTGTCCCCTGTCAAAGGATATGACAGCGAGATCTCCTATGCGCTCGGAGATGGTTTAGACTAACAAATTTTATGGTCGTAGCACTTGATGTAGTGGGAAAGGATTTCCTACGTCGAGTTAAACCTATCTCGAGCATTGTGCATAGTTGCCTAGTCAAGGATAGGAACCGACACCCAATTCCATGCCCTAGACTAAAGGCCGGGAGACAGGCGACAGTAGGACCTTACTCGTACGTATCGAGTGTCGGTAGGACCGCAGGTGAGTGTCGGTAGGACCGCACCTGCGTATAACTCAGAGCCTAAATGTTCACACCATAAATTTGCCTAGTCTCTAGTGCCATGGACCGTTGCTAGATGGCCACCCATGGTAACGGACTACTTTGGTTATGAAATAACAAGAAGTAGGTCCAAGTCTAGCTGAAAGGTGAACCTAAAGAGTCACACCCGCTATACCATATGAAAGGGAATTAATTTGGAATTAATTTCGAGAGAAGGTTTAATTTAATGGAATTAAATTATACTTCTTGGAGATTGAAGCCTCGATGGATTATTTGGAATAATCGGGCTTGAGTTCATAAATTAGATTTATGGATTTTTTTTATAAAGCATGGGCTTCCCTTTTAATTAGATTAAAAGGGTAAATTAATTAATGGGTTTGGTATATTAAATAGGATTTAATATAAAGTTCATGGGACTATTTAATTGGGAATTAAATGAAGTCCATTCCATTAATTAATTAATGGGCTTAGTATATTAAATAGGATTTAATATAAAGTCCATGGGATTATTTAATTTAGAATTAAATAAAGCCCATCAAAATGGATGGACAAGATTTGATCAAGGGATTGATGAGATAAAGGGCCATGAGTAATTTGACTTAATCAAAGCCTAGTTTGACTAGGATTTGACTAGGTCAAAATCCTAATCAAAGTGTGTCTCTTTAGAAGAGTTTGAGAAGGAATAGGAAATTCCAGCTTCTATAAATACTCAAAAAACACACACACACACACCTACTAATCTCTACCACTCTCATCTCATAATTCTCTCAAGAAATTTCGTCCACCCCCTCTTCTCACTGTCCAAGAATTCTACTTTGTTCTTCTTGATTTGTTCAAGCTAGAACATAAGAGACATTGATTGCGTTAATTGATAGCGTGTATCGATGTCTCTTCTCCCCAAATAATTTCTTGCTAGCACAAGGATTCTTTGCTTTCCGGTGTAGCGAGTGTCATGATTTAGAGGGTCTCTTCTTTGAGATCTTGGTGCAAAATGGAGAACAATGCATGTAGCCGAACGAAGACAAAACTACAACCAGGTAGGTTCTTTAATTACGTTTTCGGTTCCAATTCTATGGCCTCCATGTTGTGTTTTTTATTGAACATGAGATACACCGAATGGCCAGGAGAATCAAGGGCACACCCCTTGATCCGGTTATGTATGTTATGCATGATTTAAATTCCGTTTAATTATGCTTTGCAATTTTATTATGCAATCTTTTGCGCTTCTGCTATTCGCGTTCATCTCCCGGGATGATCCACATAACCGTTTCACATCTTTCTTCTAAAGTTTAACCTAGGAGTATTTATAGAAGGGAATCCTATTCCTCTTCAAACTCCAACTTTAGTAGCTTGGTTTGACTAGGATTTTGACCTAGTCAAAGTCCTAGTCAAACTAGGCTTAGATTAGTCAAATTAATCTAGGCCATTGATCTCTCCTCTTTAATCTTATCCATCCATTTAATTATGGATTATTTAAATCCTATTTAAATAATCCATGGGGCCTATAAATAAATAAAATAAATAATAATATTTATTTTAAGCCCACTTAATTTATTCCAATAAATCTAATTTATTTATTACTTAATTCCTCTTAATCAATTTAAAGAAATCAACATCCCATGAGAAGGAAACCGATTAAATCCAATTTAAATCGTTCAACCTCTCTAAACTAATTCCAAATTAAATACCTTTGATGTGTGGGGATTGTGCGTGACTCTTTAGGTTCACCCTCAGCTAGACTTGGCCGAATTCCCAACCATCCCATGATATGAATTCGTCCGTCACCATGGTAGCCGTCTAGCAATGGTTCATGGCACTAGAGACTAGGTGAATGTTTATGGTGTGAACATTTAGGCTCTTTAGTACGTTTATCCTTCCACCTACAATATCACTGCTTAGAGTCTAGGGCATGGAACTATAGGTACCCATTCTCGACCTAAGCCTTGCCTCGTCCATACTAAACGTCACATTGGGTCCTACCCATTTTTTAGTTACTGGGTCCTACCCATTTTTTAGTTACTGTGGCCACAAATTTATCGGGGACGAGTCTTCGAGTAAAGTGAGATATTACTGTCAGCCTTCTGACAGGAGATGGATCCTCTCTTAGGACCTACTGTCACGCTACACATCTTGACTGTACTAGATAAGGCTTATGACTACCGAGTTACTCGACTTGGCAACCTTTCGCCATACCTAAGATACAGACATAGTGTGTAGGTGATCTCAGTAATCCCTCAAGTCCGAGGATCAATTTATACTATTGGAACCTGGAATTCAAGTCATACCTGACTGACCCTACTCAAGGTCTTCCATATGACGGTTCCCACGAGTCACCTCAGTCAGCAGCCACCTAGCTAGCTGACCCACTAACATTACATGGATGAGCCTCGTCACTTGTCGATGAAATGTGACTGCAAATGCTTAGTGCAAGTCTCACACGGATTCTCGATACCCTATCTCAAGATTCCTTGACTTGGAGTATTTCAAACCGATCTGGTGAAACTGATTTCATGAACCACCATCCAATGCGCAGTTCCAGTTTCCCAGAATGGGTTTTCGGTTTGTGGGCTTTACTTGTGCAGTGAACAGTTAACGTAAAATAGTAAGTGAACACAAACAAAGTATTAAGCCAAATGAATATCACTTTCTCATTCATTACAATTTATTAAAACTCTGAAATTGTTTAGACATAGGTTACATTAGCCGAATCAGATTGGCTTCACGGTCACCTATTCTAACAAACCCACCGTCCTCAATACATATTCCGACTGTACTGCATAAGGCTTATGATGAACATATCCTAGATACGGACATATTTTGCCAGATTCTAGATACAACCATCATATGCATGTGACTGCCATGATTCCTCAAGTTCGAGGACTAATCTCGTACTATCGGAGTCCGGAATTCCAGTCATACCGACCAAGCCTCCAAGGCTTCTATATGATGATTCCCGCGAGTCAGTTCACTCAGCTGACACCCTTGTCAACTAACCCACTACTATTGCATAGACGTCCAACGTCTGTAACCGATGAAACACGACACTCATCCTATGAATGAAATTATTAGTGCAAGGCTCTATAAGACCCTCGATGCCCTGTCCCAAAGTCCTCGACTTGGAACGTTTCAAACCAACCCTCAGAAGTTGGTTCCTTAACTGCCATCCAATGCGCAACCCAACTACATGGGTTATCCAATTGGTCTGTGGGCATTTGTTGTGACATTAAAATACCGTTTAACATAATCAGTAAGCACAACAAACACACAGTGCCACGGATGAATACTTACTATATTCATCACGTCAATCGTACTTTAATAAAGATTGCTAAATAGTACCCAAAACCGCCAATCCAATTAGCTTTCTTGTCACCTATTCTAACAATCTCCCATTTGACCAAAAGCTAATCACCCATGTCACTCAAACTTACCTGAGCATGAGTAATCTGCGATATTCGGCTCAGTCTCACAGGTCTACCTTATTTCTGCCAAGATGATGGGGTCCAACCGCACGTCACCTCTTCATACCATTGCTCCATGTAGATGGTACTGTCTAAGAATTTTCCTGGATATGTGATGGGATCTCGGTCCTATAGCTTGCGCTGCAGCCATGTTGTTATCCTCCAAGATAACTACTGTCTTGCCCATGCTAGGCACCACAACCAACCATTAGATGTGGTTTTTCATCCAAACCACTTTCCAGAGCAACTTCTAAAGTTGCCATACATTCAACTTTCATGGTCTGTTGTGGTATCCCGCTTGAAATCTTTCTAAGCCACCACCTTACCATTAAGTCTGAATATATGTTCATACTGAGACTAGATATTATTCACATGATACTGAAAGCTAGTATCGCTATAGCCTTCCAAAATCAACTCTCCATAGAACATGCATCAAGAACACTTTTTTAATCCTTATTTAAGTATTAAAGACTGTTCTCAACAGCAGTTTACTGCCTCCTCGGTACACACCCGATTATGTCGTTATGCCCAAAACATACACAACATCAGGTCCAATGCACCAGACAACATACCCATGCTGGCTATGGCAAAGATGTAAGGGATGTCAAACATCTAAGCTTCCTCACCGGTCAACCCTGACCGAGTTTTGGACAACTTAACCCTATATGCAGGAATCCAATTCCTTTCATGGAAAATTGCGTGAACAACATTCATGTTTTAGTGTTTCCTGACATCTTAACTTCATTCCAAATGAATAAGACGTTACATACTTTAAACACTAGGAACACAACCAAACTACCACTGACCCTCAAGCTCGTTACTGATCGAGTCATACCTCGTATGAACTCATCAAAATGAATATTCCATTACATGGAGTTTCAAACCTAATTTGAATTCCATATCAAATCATATGGCTCCAAGCTATTGATTCGATCCAATGTCCAACATTGCTTCTCCTTATGTCTTTTGAATTATAATCTAGTTGACCGGACTGACCTAGAAACTTGTACCTCTCAGGTATCTAAGATATTCTGGCTGTCCTTAGGAGGACTGGAATATATTTAGTGAGCAAACTTGATTTCAAATGATGTTTGCAATATCGTACTAAGGTGTCGCTCTACTTGATTCCTCAAGGAACTACTCCTCATACCAGTTATCGTATGAAATCCAATTACCCATAGGACAACACATGAACCTGTGCAAACCTAGTTTGTCTCCCCTAGTCCCTTGACATGTGCAGAACCATACAACACACTTAAGTACTTTGTAGAACACAGGCTTGCCATACCATATCCAATATGGTATCTAAGCCACGATTTTTAGAAAGTGCCATGTTTTACAACTTGGCTACTATCTTAAGAACACGCCAAGATGGGCCAAGGTAGTTTAGTGAAACACCGATCGAGTCATGTCTAACAAGGTTCGATTCCTCCCTTATTAGAGACATCGTTCAATTGTGGCGTCCCAAGAATAATTCCATTCTCATTTAGATACATAAAGAACTCCCACTAAATATACACCACTCGATCCAATTGAAGGTTAATTTTGCAACCAGCTTGGTTCCCACTTCAAATCTAATTCCCTGAACCTTCCAAATGTCCTTAGACTTGTGAACCCTCTTTCGGTCTTGTGTAGTGACCCACAGATGTATGACTGGATCCAATCCAACAGACCATTAGCAAGCATAGTTTGTCCTACAAAGAGCTTTTTGGCCATCTTCCTGCTTAGGAAGGACTTGCAAGCTAGCAGACTCAAATTGTCTATTTCTAGACTCCTTGAATATACTAACCTCCTTATCCTATCTAGAGGAATGTGACCTAGCTTTGCATGAAAAATCTGTGAGTTTATTTTGATTATCCATTTTACCATTTGTTTTGAGCATTCATAATCTAATTATGGAATATTAATTGAAACAATTATGCAAACAACCTAGCAGACTAGAATAACAATTCTTTGTCAAATAAAAGAAACCTTCATTGATAAAAAAAAACATGTAATCCTAATTTTCCAACAATAGAAAAATATAATTTTAATCATGCTAGGTTACATAATTGTGACCGATCAATTCTATCCTAACACGTTCACTGGCTAAGCCTAATTGGTCCTATAACTTTTGCAGCAACATCTCTGCCATTACCTAGCTTTAGAACCATCTCCATCTTAGCCTTCTACTCCTTTCCATTTCCTGCAAACCATTTGCAGATATGAGCTCTACAACTGGTATCTAATACCCAAGAAGTAGAATAGTAATCATATTAAAGCTCAAATCAAATGTACCTTGGTTGGAGAGGAGTTTAGGACACTCCCTCTCCCAATGCCCCCTTTTCACTGCAATATATGCAAACATTTTGCAGTCCTTGACTGTTGAACCGCCTTCCTCTTTCCTTTGCCCATGCCGATCATGGCAACAGGAGCACTCTGAGCGCCTGATTCTGTCTAACCCTTCTGCCTCCAGAGTCCGTCCCTTTTGTCTTTCGCTTTTTAGGTCGAAGCCTCTCCCACCAATACAAACGACGTAGACTTTTCAATCGTTGCTGGACCAACATATTTATCAACTCATGAAGGTCTTCTTCAAGCCCATTAATGTTGTAGTTAATGATAAACGGTTCAAAAGAGGGAGGAAGAGACTGAAGGATCACGTTGATGTACATCTCTTTTCCAAGACTAGCTCGGAGGTCTTTGAGCTTCTCTTCTAGGGATAGCATCACCACTACATACTGGTGTACAGACGACCTTTCTGTCATCTTAGCTCCAAAAAATGCCTTCGTCCCAGCATATCTAATATTCCCGTCCTGTACTGCATAAACGTCTTCCATGCAGAGCATTATCAAGCTGACATCATCCAGCCGATCATACTATTTCTGGATCTCACTAGTCATGGATTTCAATATGATGCTGTAGACCTTGCGGTTGTCCTCTTGCCAAGTGAAAGAGACGTGATTGGAATTGATTTGTCTCTATCCAAAAGAGACAAGTCAACTTGTCATCAAAGGCCTACATGGCCAATTTTAGTACTTCCAAAAGAAGTAATTTTTAGCCATCCCTTTTTAGTAGAAGTCCAACTTCATCTAATTCCAAAAGTGGAATTAACACCTCTCTTGGGCCAAGATTTAATGGACCGAATTTTATTATAATCCAATTACAATAATCCCAAGAATTAAATCCTATTTAATTCATGGTACAATCAAATAATTCTCATTAATCTTTTAATCCAATTAAAAGATACAAACTTCGATTCTCTACTTAATCGATAAATCTCATTTACTGATAAAATAAGGGCCTAATACAATATCGGCCCGTCCATCCAACGGACAATCCCATAAGTAATCCAATTACTTATCATCCTCTGAAATTGACTCCAAGTCAATTCCTTCACCTCCTCGGTGATTTGAGGGTGACCCTTTAGGTTCACCCTCAGCTAGACTTGGGCTCGTGTCCAACAGGAGCCCGTCATCATGGGTGGCCGTCTAGCAACGGTTCATGGCACTAGAGAGTAGGTGAATGTTGGCGTGAACATTTAGGCGCCAATTCCGTACGGGTACGATCCTACTGTCGACCGTCTCCCAGCCTTAGTCTAGGGTATGGAATTTGGCGTCGATTCCCATTCTTGACTAGGCAACTATGCTTCATACCTGAGATGCGTTTACTTTATCGATCAACGTAGGAAACCCTTTCCTACTCAATCAACTGCTATGGCTATAGACTTTCAGAGTCTAAATCATCCCAGAATGCATAGGAGACATCACCATTATGTACTGACGGGGGACAGATCCTATCTTTGAATCAACCGTCCTCGCTACATACTCCAACTGCACTGGACAAAGCTTATAATGACCATCTTACAGAATGATCACCTCTCGTCAGATCCAAGATACAGTCTTCGTATGCACGTGACTGCCATGATTCCTCAAGTCTGAGGACTAATCCCGTACTATCAGAACCGAGAATTCCAGTCATACCGACCAAGCCTCCAAGTCTTCCATATGACGATTCCAGCAAGTCAGTTCAGTCAGTCAATAACCTTGTCAACTAACTCACTAAAATTGCATAGACGGCCTTCATCTGTCGCCGATGAAACTCGACATTACCCAGTGAATGCAATACTTAGTGCAAGTCTCAATAGGACACTAGATGCCCGTCTCGAGGTCCTCGACTTGGAACGTTTCAGACCAACTCTCAGAAGTTGGTTTTATAGCCGCCATCCAGTGCGCAGCCCAACTACATGGGTTATGAAATTAGTCTGTGGGCATTTGTTGTGACGTTGAAGCGCTATTCAACGTTAGTAGTAAGCACAACAAACACAATGCGAGTGATGAATACTTACTCTATTAATCAGGCTAATATTGTATTAATAAATATTGACGAATAGTTCCCAAAACTGTCAATTCAATTAGCTTTCTGGTCACCTATTCTAACATCTAGAACTTAAGCCTGGTCTTCGAAATCGAGGAGAATCCTCAGATTTTGCAGTCAATCATTATAGTTTGTTTCATCAAATTTGTTAGTCTCAAGAATTACAGCGAGTGGATTCTTAGACATCTACATTCAAAATGTAGAGTAGAAATTTAGTAGATTATAATAATATTGAATTCAAGTTAAGACTTGGTCTTTAGTCATTAACCTCTCCAACTATTTCTTCAAAAAGCTCACCACTCTCAAGTAGGGTTTTTGGGACACCATTTTCTAGTGGGCTTGGAGTCCCCAAATGCAATTCTCCATGCCCCACTTTTACAATTCAATGGGAAAGGCTTTGTGGGAGGTATCCAATACCATTGTCATCCAATCAGATCCTCAAGATATTTTACCTCACTTCTTCACATGATCCCCAGACTCCAAGCGAATCACGTTACTCAGTGTTAGGACCGACCCATCAACCAAATAAGTATCTCAACTATCCCCCCCCCCCCCCCCCAAATCGTGAGACAGGAAAATAGGAACATATTCCATTTGTTTACAACAACAGTGTAGCTTTCTTCCATTCCAAACGTGCCACGACTCGTGAGACCACGAATGGGTGAAGTAGCTTCCGCACTATATTGCTATGGATGGAATACTTGGAATAATCAAATCATTTTATTTTAATTCCATTTTGGGCCTAATATTTACTTGGACTATCCAAGTGAGAGTTTATATTTTATTAAGATCAAGACCTCATCATTATTAGTATTTTGCATGCTCAAGTTTTATACATTTAATGTAAAACGATGCATTCCATACACACCATACATCAAAGCATTCAAACATAAGCACATGCAAAACAAGCCTAGCACGACCCTGTTAGGATGATCACAAGCCCATTCCTAAGTGATCCCACTGAGCCCGCAGTAGATCTATGATAAATCTAGGGTAGGCCTACATTATTATAATTTTTATATCCCATTATCATTCTAATGGGGCCTTGTAAATCCTCCATTGTTCTTCTTGGGCCTTCCGTCGTGGGCTCCGTCCAATGGACCTCTTTTGGGCCTTCATCTCCATGGAAGCTTATATTTATTTTCAAAAATAAATAAAACCTCACATGCTAACCTACACTCATTACAACTGAAATGAAACCCCAATCAGAAGTTGGGGAGTACATTTAAAGAGAGAAAGAAAGCCTTATTATTCCAGCTAAAAGCGATTGAAGGAATAAAACAAAGAGGTGTTAAAATAAGTCACCGTGAAGCCAATCTTGTTAAGCTTATGTAACCTATTTCTGACGATATGGTGTTTAAAAAAAGATTATGAATAAAAGTGATATTCATATTAGGTGTTAATACTTTGTTTGTGTTCACTTGCCGCTTTATATCATAAACTGTTCAATGTACAAATAAAGCCCACAGACCGAAAGGTTAATCTAAGAAACTGGACTGCGCATAGGATAGCAAGTCTTGAAATCAGTTTCTGTGGATTGGTCTGAAATACTCCAAGTCGAAGGACCTCGAGATAGGGTATCGAGAGTCCGTTTGAGACTTGCACTAAGTGATTGCAGTCGCGTTTCATCGACAAGTGACGAGGGTCGTCCATGCAATATTAGTGGGTTAGCCAGCTCGGTGCCGGCTGACCGAGGTGACTCGTGGGAATCGTCATATGGGAAACCTTGAGTAGTTTAGTCGGTATGACTTGGACTCCCGGTTCCGACAGTGTGGGTTTAGTCCTCGGACTTGAGGGACTATTGTGGTCACATACACACCATGCCTGTATCTTAGATTTGGCAAGAGGCTACCAAGTCGATAGACTCGGTTGTCATAAGCCCTATCTAGTGCAGTTAAAGTGTGTATTGTGAACAGTAGGTCCTAATAGATGATCCGTCTCCTGTCAAAAGGATTGACAATAATGTCTTACTTACACTCTGAGACTCGTCCTCCAGCAAATCTGTGGCCACAGTGAGTGAACAGTGGCATGGGATCCCTGTGACGTTTGGTGTGGATGAGCCATGGCTTTAGTCAAGAATGAGTACCGACATCCAAGGTCCATACCCTAGACTATAGTTGTGAGATAGTAGACGGAAGGACAAACGTGCTGAAGAACCTAAACATTCACGCCATAATATTCACCTAGTCTCTAGTGCCATGGACTGTTGCTAGACGACCACCCATGGTGACAGATGAATTCCTATCATAGGATGATTGGAAATTTGGCCAAGTCTAGCTGAAGGTGAACCTAAAGAATCACACACAATCCACCGATAACGAAGGAATTAATTTGGGATTAATTCTAGGAGATGAAAAATTTTAATTAGACTAAATTGGTTCATTTTCTTGGATTGTTAATTCTTTTAATTAGATTAAATGGAATAAACTAATAAATAAGATTTATTAGAATTGAAAAATGAGCTCAAAATAATTATTTAATTATTAGAAGCCCAATGGATTATTTTAAATAGGATTTAAATATTCCATAAAATCCATCAAGTGATGGACGGATGAGATTGAGTGGAGAAATGAAGGGCCAAGATTAGAGTTTGACTTAGTCTTTAGCCTAAGTTGACTAGGATTTGACTAGGTCCAAATGCTAATCAATGTATGCCTCTTAATGAGAGTTTGAAAAGGAATATGAGAATTCCTTTCCTAAAAATTTTCAAAGACACACACAAGACACACACACCAGCTGATCATCTCATACACACCTAAGACACACACACACGCCACCCAGTCTCTCTCTCTCTCTCGTCCCCTTCCTCTATTCCCTCCAAGATAGCCTAGTTCCTTGTCTTTGATACAAGTGAACACTAGATGAATCGATTTCGTTAATTCATAACGCTAGGTCGATTTGTCTCCCCATATTCCTTTTGGTTACTTGCTAGCACGGGGATCAAGATCCGCTGGATTTCGTGGACCATTTAAAGGGTTCCTAACTTGAAATCTTGGTGGCAAAACGTGGAACAATGCGTGTAGCAGCACGAAGAAAACTACAACGGATATGTCACGTTCTTTGCGTTTATCTGTTCGTTGCAACCCTATGGCCACAATGAACATTGCATGTTTTATTTTCTTTAATTCATGAGACACACCAAACGCCCGAGAGGTTCAAGGGAACACCCCTTGAACGTGTTCTTTGATTCCGTTTAAAGCATGTTTAAACTTTCTTGTTTTAAATTTATCGCGCTTCCGCATTCGTGCTCCCTCCCGGGACGATCCACACTCGCTTTCAGTGGTATCAGAGCCCGATTCGGTGTATTGGCCTAGGGTTTATGTGCTATACGTGTAAAGTGAAAGAAACGGTACGGCCCGAGAACGCGGAGGAAGCGTAAAATAAAAGAAATTTAAAACAAATTCAAAGGGTTGTTCCCTTTGAATTCCCGGGCATTTGGTGTATTCAAAAGCATGATACATAAAGAAAAATATGCTTGAACATGTGGCTAGAGGAGGAAATGAAAGAGTACAATAATTTAAATCAGAACATTACGTTTTTCGTTTCACATGTAGAACGGCAACAAGCATTGATTCCCTTCTCGTTCCTTTTCCGTTCAGTTTAGGACCTAACTTAGAATTCCTCTAAAGATGATCCACACCACCCGGAAAGTAAAATCTTAATCCACTGCTAGATAGAAACGAGATTAGTGGAAGAAAATCCGAATAACACTATCATATAGTGTATTTGAATTCGTCTTTGTTTGTAACTTGAATAGGCTTCAAGAAGAACACAAAAAGAGTATTTTGGAGAGGGAATTTTGTCACTTGTGTGCAAGAGAAGAGTTAGAGGAGTATGTGTGTAGTTATGTACTTGTAAGACGTTTCCAAAACCACCTACACACTAATGCACAACTTGTGCTCAACCTCCAACCATGTAGCACAATATGTGCACCACCTAACCCTCATGGAAAGCCACATCATTGCTTACATGGAGGATTTTCATCTTCTCTGCAACTTGCATCAAACCTTTGAACTTGGATTTCAAGTCATGGACCGGTTTTGACCGGTCTTGATTTAGTCAAATTAAATCAAGTGATCCATGGGTTTCAACTTAATCCAATTAATTTTAAATCTTACTGAAATTCAAAATTTTATTTAATCCAATTAAATAAACATAAGCTCAAACACTAATTAATTGATCCAATCAATTAGTTAAACAAAACCCAATAAATTAATCCATTTAATTTAGAGGTATTAAGCCCGAAATTAATTAATCCAATTAATTAATTCGGCCATCCATCCAATGAATTTTTCCCAATAAATGATCCCAATCATTTATATTCTACTTGAATTAATTTAATCTAATTAAATTAATTCGTTTCTTTCAGAATTAATTCCAAACTAATTCCACTACTTCCATAGTGATTTGTGTGTGACTCTTTAGGTTCACCCTCAGCTAGACTTGGGCTTGTGTCCAACACAATTGATTTATTAAATCCAATTTAATTAATTATTTTTTATTAACCATTAATTAGAAACGCTCGTCACCATGGGTGGCCGTCTAGCAAGGGTTCATGGCACTAGAGACTAGGTGAATGTTGGTGTGAACATTTAGGCTCCAAGTTCCGTAAGGGTACAACCCTTTCGTCGACCATCTCCCGGCCTTAGTCTAGGGTATGGAATTGGGTGTCGGTTCCTATCCTGGACCAAGCAACTATGCTTCATACTCGAGACACGTTTACTCTATTGATCGACCTAGGGAACCATTCCCTACTCGACCAATCGCTACGACCGTAGACTTGAAGTGTCTAAACCATCTCAGAGCGCATAGGAGACATAGCTATCAAATACTGACAGGGGATAGATTCTTTCTTGGAGCCCACCATCCTCACTACATACTCCAACTGCACTGGACAAGGCTTATAATGACCATATCAAAGACACGGTCACCTCTCGCTAGATTCAAAATACAACCTTCATATGCATGCAACTCCCATGATTCATCAAGTCTGAGGACTAATCTCATATTATCGGAACTGAGAATTCTAGTCATACCGACCAAGCCTCCAAGGCTTTCATATGACGATTCCCACGAGTCAGTTCAGTCAGTCGACTACCTTGCCAACTAACCCACTAAAATTGCATAGATGACCTACGTGTGGCAACGATGAAACTCAACACTCACCCAGTGAATGAAATACTTAGTGCAAGTCTCTCTAGGGCACTCGAGGCCCAGTCTCGAGGTCCTCGACTTGGAACGTTTCAGATCGACCCTTAAGGAGTTTGTTTCATAGCCGCCAACCTATGCGCAACTCAACTCATTGGGTTTAACCAATCGGTCTATGGTCATTTTTTGTGAAATTGAAACGCCATTCAATGTGAGTAGTAAGCACACATTTTGCCGATGATGAATACTTACATTATCCATCAATATAATATTACTTTGATACAGATCAACGAATAGTTCCCAGAACAACCAATCTAATTGACTTTCTGGTCACCTATTTCTAACAATCTCCCACTTGACCACAAAGTCAATTACTTATGTTGCTCAGAGCCTTCTGAGCCTGAGCAATCTACAATACTGGCTCAATCTTGCAGGTCTATTATATTTCTCTGTCGAGATAACACAGTCCACCGTGTCACCTCTTCCTACCATCGCTGTCTGCAAATGGTGGTTGTCTAAGAATTTTCCATGGATCTATGATGAGATCTCGGGCCCAAATGCTTTTGCCAAAGCCAAGTTGTTCGCCTGCAAGGCAACTAGTGGCTTGGCCGTTCTAGGCACCACATCCATCCTATGGATCCAGTTTTCAATCCAAACCACTTTCCAGAGACGACTTCCAAAGTCGCCATACATTCGACTTTCATAATGAATTGGCGTGGTATCCTGCTTGAAACCTTTTCGAGCCACCACACTAACCATTAAGTCCAAATGTACATACATATTGAGACTAATATTATTCACATGATTCTAAAAGCTAGTATCGCTATAGCCTTCCAGAATCAACTCTCACCAAAATGTGTATCAAGAACACTTCTTTAATCCTTATCCAGGTATTAAAGACTGTTCTAACTATCTACTTCCTCCTCGGCATAAGCCCAATAACTGTTGTTACGCCCAAAGCATACACCATATCAGGCCTAATGCACCGAACAACATTTTCATGCTGCCTACGGCAAAGACGTAGGTGATGTCAAACATCTAAGCTTTCTCATCAATCTACCGTGGATGAGTCTTAAACAGCTTAACCCTGCATAAAGGAATCCAATTCTTTTCATGGAGAATTGCATAAACAACGATCGTGTTTCAGTGTTTCCTAACATCTTCAATTCATTCCAAATGAATAAGACGTTACACACTAAACACTTGGAATAAAAGTATCCTCCCACCTGTTCTAAAGCCCATTATTGATCGAGTTATACTCCGTATGAACTCTTTAGAAATGAATATTCCAGTTACACAAAATTTCAAACCCATCTTGAATTTACATGACGGATCCAATTACTCTAAGCCATTGATCCAAACCCGATGTCCAACATCGATTCTCCTTTTATCTTTTGAATCATAATCCAATTAATCGAACAAGCCCAGAAACGTATACCTCTCAAGTAACTAAGGTATTCTAGTTATCCATAGGAGGATTGGAATATAGTAAGTGGAATAATATAATTACAAATGATATTTGCATTATTCTGCATTAAACCCGCACAAATCAGACACCAATCTAATTTGTCTCCCACTAATCCCTTGACGTATGTGGGACCATCCCATGTACTCAAAAACTTTATAGGATACAGGCTTGCCAAACCATATCCTATATGGCAACTAGATCATGACTATTAGAAAATGCCATGTTTTTTTAACTCAG
This sequence comes from Sesamum alatum, assembly GCA_034509735.1. Taxonomy (NCBI): domain Eukaryota; kingdom Viridiplantae; phylum Streptophyta; class Magnoliopsida; order Lamiales; family Pedaliaceae; genus Sesamum; species Sesamum alatum. The sequence continues at coordinate 22,977,403 of JACGWO010000007.1, read as the reverse complement.
TAACCTTTGAAATCCATGTCTAGACGGGTTAAGGTAATTTAGCGAAACCCCAACCGAACCAAGTCTAACAAGGTTCGATTTCTCCCTTATCAGAGACTGTTCAACCATGGTCCTTACAAGAAGAACTCCACTGATTGAGGATTCCATTCTCATCTAGATATTCAAGAACTCACACTAAACACACACCCCTTCCATCTAATCGAGAGGTTTAATTTTGCAACTAGCTTGGTTCACCACTCCAAGTCTAATTCCCGAACCTACACAAGGTCTTTAGACTTGTGAACCCTCTCTTGGTTATGTGTATTCAGTAACCTACAGATGTCTAAATAGATCCAACCCAATAGACTATTGGCAAGCCCATTTGTCCAAAAGAGAAGCTTTACGGTCTTTTCATCTCAAAGAGGACTTGTAAGCTAGTCGACTCAAATTGTCTTGCTAGACTCTTTGAATCTTCCAACTTCCTCATCCTTAACTAAAGGAAAAACCATCCTAGCTTATGGATGCCAAATTTGATATCCATTTTAATCATTTGATATTGAGTACTCATAGTCCGATTATGGGATAGTGTTTAAGGATAATTATGTATCCCACCTAGTAGACAAGAATAGTCATCTTTGTCAAATAAAGCAATTTTATTGATCAAACGTATGTAATTCAAAAACTATCCAACAATACATAAAAAACATACTTCGATCATGCTAGGTTACATATTTCCTTTCAAACTCTATCCTAACATGATCACTGCTATGCTAAGCTTAACTAGTCCCTAGTCTTTGCAGCAACGGCCCTACCATCGCTAAGCCTTAGGACCTGTCTTGGCTTTCTACTCATAACCATCTGCAAATCATTCATAGATTATGATTAACTTGTATCTAATACCAAAGAGTAGAGCCATAATCATGTTGGTACTCAATTCGAATGTACCCTCATTGGACAGGAGCTTAGGACACTCCCTCTTCCAATATCCATTTTCGCGGTAGTTAATGCACACATCATTTAGAATCTATGACTTTGACTGTTGAACCCTCTTCCTCTTTCCTTTACCTCCGCCTAGCGGTGTAATAGGATCACTCGAAGTGCTAGCAACGGCTGATGTTGTCTCAGCTTTCTTCCTCTTCCAACGTCCGACACCCTTGCCTTTCGCTTGTGAGGTCGAAGCCTCTCCCACTAGTACCGTTGGTACAGATTTTTCAATCATTGCCTCATACAGGACCAATATATTTATCAACTCATGTAGGTCTTTCTCAAGCCATTCATGTTGTAGTCGACAATAAATTGGTCAAAGGAGGTAGGACGAGACTGAAGGATCACGTCCTTTTTCAAGATCAACTTGGAGGTCTTTGAGCTTCTCCACAAGGGATAGCATCATCACTCCATGCTCTTGTACAAACGACCCTTCTGTCATCTTAGCTTCGAAGAAAACCTTCATTGCAACGTATCTAACATGCCGGTCCGAGACCGCATAGATATCTTGCAAACGAAGCATACTCGAGCCAACATCATCCAGCTTATCGTACTGCTTTTGGATCTCATTAGCCACTGAGGCTAGTACGATGCTGCGGACCTGCCGGTGATCAGCATGCAACTTCTGAAACGCCAAACGTTATTGAGGCATTGACCCATGCAACAAGGTCTGAGGAAGATCCTTATCCAAAATGTAAGTCTGGTTCTCGAAATCTAAGACTATCTTAAGATTTCGCCGCCAGTCTTTGTAGTTTGTTCCATCAAATTTATTAGCCTCTAGTATTGGCGTTAGTGGATTCTTAGACATCTACATTCAAAATATAAATAGAAAAATATTAAGTAGATTATAGTAATATTATGTTCAAGTTAAGACTTGGTCTTTAGTCATTAACCTCTCCTACTATTTATGTGAAAGCCCATCACCCTCAAATGGGGTTTCGAGAAATCATTTTCTAGTGGACTTGAGGTCCACAAACGCAATTCTCCATGCCCTGCTTTTACGATTCACATGGGAAAAGGCTTTGTGGGAGGTAAGCTGTACCATGCTCATCCAATGAGATCCTTAAGTTATTTTGTCTCGCCTCTTCACATGATCCTGAGGACTCCAAGTGAATGTTACTCAACGTTAGGCCCGACCCATCAACCAAATGAATATCTCAATTATCCCCCCCCCCCCCACGACTCGTGAGACAGGGAAATAGGAGCATATTCATTTGTTCATAATAATAACACAACTTTCTTTCCATTCCAAACGTGCCACGACTCGTGAGACCACGAATGAGTGAAAGTAGCTTCCTCACTACATTGCTATGGATGGAAGGTTTGGATTTAAATCAAATCATTTGAATTTTTAATCTATTAATGGGTCTAATATTTACTTGGACCATCAAGTGAGAGTTAAGTTTATTTGTGACCAAGACCTCATCATTAAGAAAGTTTTGCATGCTCGAGCTTTAACATTGAATATAAAGAGATGCATTCTAAACACATCATACATCAAATATTAAAACATACACCACATGCAAAAATAAGCCTAGCACGCCCCTGTTGGATGATCACAAGCTCAATCCTATGTGATCTGCTGAGCCCCCAGTGGATTTATTGTCAATCTAGGGTAGCCTACACTATTATAAAATTATAACCCATTATGATTCTAATGGGCCTTGTAAAACCTCTTCATTCTTTTGGACTCTCCATCGTGGGCTCCGTCCAACAGGCCTCTTCTTGGGCCTCCATCGCCATGGAAGTGCTTCCTTATAATTTATTTCAAAAATAAATCCTCACCAACCTAACTAGTCTCATTACAACTTCAAATAAGAAACCCCAATCATAAGTTGGGGGGAGTACGAAAGGAGGGAAAAAGCAAGCCTTATTATTTCAAGGCTAAAACCGAGAGAGTAATTAATAAACCAAAGAGGCACGCAGGCCTCACCCAACAAAAATTAAACCATACATAAGGGCCATGGGCTTTGTGATCATCCCCATTGTTTATCCAATAAATAATTAATACATATTAATATCAAGTATAAACATGCCCAACAAATAAATACATCCAATATATTTATTAAAACGATATCCAATATCATCAACAATAACATAATTATATGCAAATATATATATATATATATATATATATTGATCATGCAATTAAAGATGGAAATCTACTATCATACATCCAATGTACTAATTTTTTTTTATTTGAAAACCATTTGCAAATTAATATAAGGCACACTTTAATTTTATAAAAATCCAATTTAACTAAAATTAAAATTAGCCAAAATTAATAATTTCAGAAAATATGCAGAAATATGGAACATCCAATTTTTCGGGTAAAAACGACCAGCCGTTTGAAACCGGCCGACCAGCAGCACTGCCAGCCCCCCGCGCGAGCATGAGCACACGCAGCCAGCCAACGTGTGTTGTTGGGCATGCCTGTAGGCACTGTGCTGTCTGCAGCTACTGCCGTCTGCACTGCTTTTCAACCTATTTTTTTTTAGTTAAATTTTTGCATTAAAACTGAAACTAAAACATGCATTTACAGAAAATTGAATTTTTCAAAAAATGCATGGATATCTATAATTAAGAGCAAAAAACTAACACATATTCTTCTAAACACATAATCATGCTTAAAAACCATAAAACAAGCTTTCCAAAAGCAAATTAAACATGTTCAATATGCTCATTACATAAAAACATGTTATTCATAAAGCCACAACACCGAACTGGGCTCTGATACCACTGAAAGAAACGGTACGGCCTGCGAACATTGCAGAAGTGTAAATAAAAGAAATTTAAAATGATTTCAAAGGGGTGTTCCCTTTAAATTCCCGGGCATTTAGTGTATTGAAAAGCATCATAAATTAAAGAAAAAGATGCTTGAACATGTGCCTAGAGGAGGAAACGGAAAAGTACAATAATTTAAATCGGAGTATTATATTTTTCATTTCACATGTAGAACGACAACAAGCATTGTTTCCCTTTTAGTTCTTTTTCCGTTCACTTTAGGACCCAACTTAGAATCCACTGCTAGATGGAAACGAGACTAGTGGAAGAAAATTCGAATAACACTATCATATTAGTGTATTCGAATTCCTCTTTGTTCTTAACTTGAATAGGCTTAAAGAAGAACACAAAAAGAGTATTTTGGAGAGGGAATTTCGTGGCTTGTGTGCAAAAGAATAGTTACAAGAGTATGTGTGTAGTTGTGTAATTGTAAGTAGTTTTCACAACCACCTACACACTAATGCACAACTTGTGCTCAACCTCCAACCATGTTAGCACAATATGTGCACCACCTAACCATCATGGCAAGCCACATCATTGCTTACGTGGAGGATTTTCAACTTCTCTTCAACTTGCATCAAAACCTTTGAGCTTCGATTTCAAGTCATTGACCGGTTTTTGACCGGTCTTGATTTAGTCAAATTAAATCAAGTGATCCATGGGTTTCAAATTAATCCAATAAATTTTAAACCTTATTAAAATCAAGAAGTTTATTTAATCCAATTAAATAAAACTAAGCTCAAACACTAATTAATTGATCCAATCAATTAATTAAACGAAACCCAATAAATTAATCCAATTAATTTAAAGGTGTTCATCCCAAAATTAATTAATTAATTAATTCTTAGGACATCCATCCAATGGATTTTTCCAACAAATTATCCAATTATTTATATTTTTCTTGAATTAATTTAATCCAATTAAATTAATCCGTTTCTTTCAAAATTAATTCCAAATTAATTTCACTACTTCTATAGTGATTTGTGTGTGACTCTTTAGGTTCACCCTCAGCTAGACTTGGGCTTGTGTCCAACACAATTGATTTATTAAATCTAATTTAATTAATTAATTCTAATTAACCATTAATCAGAAATGCCCGTTACCATGGGTGACCGTCTAGCAACGGTCCATGGCACTCGAGACTAGGTGAATGGTTGTGTGAACATTTAGACTCGGAATTCCGTACAGGTACAACCCTTTCGTCAACCATCTCCCGGCCTATGTTAGGGCATGGAATTGAGCGTCGATTCCCATCCTAGACCAGGCAACTATGCTTCATACTCGAGACATGTTTACTCTATTGATCGACCAAGGAAACCATTCCCTACTCAACTAATTGCTACGGCCGTAGACTTGATGAGTGTAAACCATCTCAGAGTGCATAGGAGACATAGCTATCAAATACTGACAAGGGACAAATTCTCTCTTTGAACCCACCGTCCTCACTACATACTCCGACTGCACTGGACAAGGAATCTCCATATCAAAGACATAGTCACCTCTCGCCAGATCCAAGATACAACCTTTATATGCATGCAACTGCCATGATTCCTCAAGTCCAAGGACTAATCCCGTATTATCAGAACTGGGAATTCCATTCATACCGACCAAGCCTCCAAGGCTTCCATATGATGATTCTCGTGAGTCAATTCAGTCAGTCGACTACCTTGCTAACTAGCCTACTAAAATTGCATAGACGACCTACGTTTGGTACCGATGAAACTCGGTACGAACCCAGTACATGCAATACTTAGTGCAAGTCTCAATAGGGCACTCGAGGCCCCAGTCTCGAGGTCCTCGACTTGGAACGTTTCAAACCAACCCTCAAAGAGTTGGTTTCATATCCGGCAACCTATGTGCAGCTCAACTCAATGGGTTTAACCAATCGGTGTGGGGCATTTGTTGTGACATTGAAACGACATTCAATGTTAGTAGTAAGTGAAAGAAAATCCGGTGGATCGTCCTGGGAATTGCGCGAATGCGGAAGCGCGGTAAAAATAAACATATTAAAATAAAAGGCATGCTTTTAATTTAAAGAACACGCTCAAGGTGTGTGCCCTTGAGGTTCCCGGGCGTTCGGTGTATCTCATGATCATAAAACAATTAAATAAATCATGGAGGCCATAGAGTTAAAAAATAAAGAGGGACGAAAATCTTAAACGAGACCTACCCGTTGTCGTTTTCGTCTTCAACTGCTACTCGCGTTGTTCCCCGTTTTGCACCAAGACCTCGTTCTTGAGATCCTCCAAATCGTGACACACGGTCCACCCACGTATCTTGCACGTCGTGCTAGCAACGAACAAAGTATTATTTTTGGAGTGGACGAATCAATAACTCGTTATCAATTAACGGTATTGGTTCGTCTAAGTTCTTGATGTTCCAAGAACAAAAAGAACTACGAAAAATATTTTCTTGCTAGAGAAAGAGAGAGGGCGGCGACGAGAGGTAGGAGAGGGAGAGTGTGTGTTGTGTGTGTTTTTCAAGAATCATCATCCCTTAAATGTTGGAAGCTAGGGGTTTATATAGAGGAAGAGTTTAATCCTCTTTAAACTCAAACTCTAAGTAACCTAATTTGACTAGGATTTTGACCTAGTCAAAGTCCTAGTCAAACTAGTGTTTGACCTAGTCAAACGAATCCTAGCCTTCCATCTCCCCTTTCCATCTCGACCGTTGATTTTAATTTAATGAAATATTTAAATCCTATTAAATATTCCAAAAGGCTAAAAGAATAAATATAATATTATAAAAAAATATTATTATTTATTCTAAGCCCATTAAATCAACCCTTTTAATAAATCCTATTTATTAATTTAATTCCTTTTATCAAATAGAAGGAATTAATTTCTCCAAGAAAATATAGGACCCGATTAAATCTAATTTAATCATTCCTTTACTCCAATATTTAATTCCAAATTAAATACTAAGTGTGTGTGGATAGTGTGTGACTCTTTAGGTTCACCATTCAGCTAGACTTGATCGGATTCCTAGAACCCGTCCGTTACCATGGGTGCCCATCTAGCAACGGTCCATGGCACTAGAGACTAGGTGAAATATTCGGGGATGAACATTTAGGTTCTAACAGTACACTTGTCCTTCTGTCTTCGGTCTCATCACTTAGGGTCTAGGGCACGGAAGATGCAGGTACCCATTTTTGGACCTAAGTGTCGGTCTGTCCTCACTAAACGCCGCAAGGGAAACCTTTTCCCTTCTGTTCAGTCACTGTGGCCACAGATTTTAGGGACAAGACACAGAGCATATATGAGACTCAACTGTCAACACCTTTTTGATAGGAGACAGATCCTTTCTTGGAAACTACTGTCACTTTGTACACCCGAGCTGCACTAGACATGGCTTATGACTACTCAAGAGTATTTTGGCAATCTCTCACCATATCTAAGATACAGACCTGATGCACAGGTAAACTCAGCAGTTCCTCAAGTCAAAGGACTTGGCCTGTACCGTTGGAACCGGGAATACACGTCATACCTTGCTGACCATACTCAAGGTCCTCTGTAAGACGGTTCCCGCGAGTCACCTCAGTCAGCTGCTTCCTAGCATGCTGACCCACTAACACTGCTTAGACGACCTTCGTCACCCGTCGATGAAATACGACAACAGATGCTTAGTGCAAGTCTCAAAGGGAATCCCGGTACCCATTTTCGGGATTCCTTGACTTGGAGATTTCCGGACTGATTCGGTAAGACTGATTTCATGGACCTACCTCCAAGCGTAGTCCCAGTCCCGAAATCGTTTCTCAGTCCGTGGGCTTTGTTTGCGTAGTGAACAGAAATGTAAATGCAGATAAGTGAACGTAAACAAAGTATTGCCATATGAACTTTCACTTCTTTATTCATACATATTTTATCAAATACCAAAGAATTGTCTAGACATAGGTTACATATTCCTGCCAAAATTGGCTTACATGGTCACCTATTCTAACAGTAAGCACAACAAATACATTTTGCCAATGATGAATACTTATTTTTTCCATCAATATAATATTACTTTGATAAAGATCGGCGGATAGTTCCCAGAACAACCGATCTAATTGACTTTCTGGTCACCTATTCTAACATAAAGCATGTTTTACGTTGCTTTAATTTACGTTTTAAGGCATGTAGTAAATACTAGGATTTATTGCGTTAATTTTGCACATAAATTTAAGATAATGGATTTCTTGTTTTCTTGAAATATTTTCTTGGTTTCTTGGAGAAAAACGGGGCAGAAATACCAATAGAAATAGAAAACGACAACTGCGGCAGCTGCTGGCTGACCGCGTGCACAGTGTGCACGGCTAGGCGTGCGTAGTGCAGCATGCGGGTGCTGCCGGCCACGCGCACCCAAAAAGCGTGCACGACAGGCAGATGCGCGCGACATGTAGGTATGGGAACCTGCATGCACGTGCCTAGCTAGCGCAGCCCAGCGCACGCGAGCGCGTCCGCATGCAGGATGCGCGACAAGGCAGCGCGCACAGGCAGGGGAGCTTATGCGTGGTCGCCCAACCGGCCCGCCCAGCGCGCGTGGGCGGCAGATCTGGCCTGCTTGTGGCCGCAGCGGCCAAGCGCGTGCACACACAAGCAGGGGAGCATGCGCGCGTGCATCCATTCATGGTGCTGCCAGGAGCGATAGGCGTCACTCGTTTTCCGTTTTCGTGGTTGTTTTTCATAGTTAACTTTCTGGGGTTATTTTTGGATTATTTTCTGCATATTTTTCTTAAAAATACATTATTTAAAATTATTTTATTTTGGGTTTGGTTTGGAAACCACAAAAAATTTAATATTGTTTAAATAATGAGGAAAGGATTTCCTAGCAAGAAAGTTTCAATTGTTGCGCCGTTGGTCAAAATTTTAGTGTAGAAATTATGCATTTATTTTCTGCAGTTAATGATATTGTTTATCATGAGATTATGTGAATGTCATGTTTACTTGGGTATGTGATATGCTATTTGTGTGGATGAGAACGGATTATCACAAAGCCCTAGGACCGTATGTATTGTTTATTTTGTGTTGGGCCTGTGTGACTCGTTTTATTGTTTCCTCTCTCTTTTCTTGTTGCCTTGGAAAAATAAGGCCTTCTATCTCCCTCCAAATGTATTCCCCACGGGCGTTCATCGGGGATTCTTTTTAAGTTGTAATAAGCGTAGAATAGTTGTGAGGTTTTATTTTAATTAAATGAAAAAGATGAAGGATGGCCCAGAAAGAAGATGCCAAGGAGTTCCATGGAGGTCCATAGACATGGAGGCCCGGTGGACGAAGAGGCAAGGCCCATCAGTGTGTTGATGGGTTTCTACTATTAAATGTAATAGTGTAGGACCAACCTTAAATTAACCATATATCCACTGCGGGCTCAGTGGATTGCATAGGATTCAGGCTTATGATCATCCGATAGGGGCGTGCTAGGCTTTTATTTTGCATATGGCATATGTGGTGGATGAATGGTTTATTTATCGTATTGTTGCTATAGCATGCGAAATGTATTATGCTTACATGTATGTATGTGGCTTAATGAGGTTTGGGTCTTTTAAACTCTCACTTGGTTGGACCGAGCTAAAATATTAGACCCTTAATAAATAGACTAGAACCTAAGTTTTTCGTCCAAGCCTTCCATCCATGACAAGGTGAGGAAGCTAGTTTCAGTCAATTGTGTGGTCTCACGAGTTGTGGGACATCTCTTGTCCTGAAAATAATCTGCACGTTTGTTGTGAACAAAGTGAATACACTCATGTTACCTGTCTCACGAGTCATGGGGGTAGCAGTAAGTCCTATTATTCGGTTGATTGGGTCGGGTCTAACGCCTGAATAACGTAATTCACTTGGAGTCCTCGGATCACGTTAAAGGGTGAGGCAAAACATCTTGAGAATCTCGTTGGACGAGAACGGTATGGAATACCTCCCACAAAGTTGTTTTTCATGCAAATCGTAAAGTGGGGTATGTGACATCAGAATGTTATGTGACACAAATGCATGGTTGTCTATTCAATTTTCCATGAAGGATTTGGGTGAAGCTTCATACATCCTAGGCATCCAGATTGTCCAGGATAGATATAAGAGAATGTTAGGAATGACCCAAAACTCGTATGTTGAGAAAATCCTAAAAAGATTCAACGTGGATAACTCAAAATAAGGTTTCCTTCCTACGAGGCACGGATGAAGTTATCCAAGAAATAGTCTCCCAAGACTGATAAGGAGCTTGAGAGGATGAAGTCCATCCCCTATGCTTCTGCCATAGGCAACATCCAATATGTCGTCCACTGCACGAGGCCTGACATCGCTTACGCTTTAAGTGTAATTAGTAGATATCAGTCCTATGCAGGCGAGGCACGTTGGAATGCAGTTAAGAGTATCCTTAAGTACCTATGGAGGACTAAGGATATATTCTTTGTCTATGGTGGTGGAGAGTTGATTCCGGAAGGTTTTAGCGACGCTAACTTCCAGTCGGACGACGATGATACCAAGTCTCAATCGGGCTATGTGTTTAGAGTTAATGGTGGAGTATGATGACTTGGAAAAGTTCCAAGCAAGACACCACAGCCAATTCCACCACTGAGGCTGAATGCATAGCAGCTTCGGAAGCTGCCAAGGAAGCGGTTTAGATGAAAAACTACATCAAAGAGTTAGGTATGGTGCCTAGCATTGCCGAGACCGTGGTTATCTTCTGTGATAACAACAGGGCTATATCGCAAGCAAATGAACCTAGATCTCATTACCGATCCAAGCACATACTTAGACGCTACCACCTTTTAAGGAAAATGGTAGGAAGAGGTGACATTCGGATGGACCGAGTCAGCTCAGCAGATAATACAACACATCCTTTGACAAAGCCTATGTCACAAATTGCTCATACGCAGCATCTTGAGAAGATGGGGTTAAGACATATGTGAAAGATTGTGGATCGTCCCGGGAAATAGCGCGAATGCGGAAGCGCGGTATAAAAATTAAATATAAAAATTAAAACATACTTTTAATAAAATAAAAAGAACACGTTCAAGGGGTGTACCCTTGAAGTTCCCGGGCGTTCGGTGTATCTCATGAATCAAAAAGCATAAAAGAAATCATGGAGGCCATATGATTAAAAATAAAGTGAAACGAAAATTTAAACCAGAACCTACAGATTGTCATTTTCGTCTTCTAACCGGTACTCGCGTTGTTCCCCGATTTGCTCCAAGTCTCGTATGTGAGACCCTCCAAACAGTAACACGCAATCCACCCACGTATCTTGCACGTCGTGCTAGCGAACGAACAAGTATTTTTGGAGAGGATGAATTAATCACACGTTATTAATTAATGGTATTAATTCTCCTAAGTTCAATTGTTCCAAGAACAAGAAATTATTTTCTTTATTGTGAGAGAGAGAGGGCGGACGAGTAAGGAGAGAGGAGAGAGCCGAGTGTGTGTGTGTGTGTTGGAATATCATCACTTCTCAAATAGTGAGGGGCTAGGACTATTTATAGAACAGGAGTTTAATCCTCTTTAAACTCCAACTCTAAAGAAGACTATTTTGACTAGGATTTTGACCTAGTCAAAGTCCTAGTCAAAGTAGTATTTGACCTAGTCAAATTTAATCCTAGCCATCCATCTCCCCTTTTAATCTCAACCATTGATTTAATTTAATGGAATATTTAAAAACCTATTTAAATATTCCAAAGGGCAATAAATAAATATAATAAATATAAATATTTATTCTAGGCCCATTAAATTAATTTTCTAATAAATCCAATTTATTAGATCAACCCCTTTTATCTAATAAAAGGAATTAATTCTCTCGAAGAAAATAAAAGACCCGATTAAATCCAAATCAATCATTCCATTTCTCCAATATTTAATTCTAAATTAAATACTTAATGTGTGTGGATTGTGTGTGACTCTTTAGGTTCACCTTTCAGCTAGACTTGGTCGGATTCCTAGAATCCGCCCGTTACCATGGATGGCCATCTAGCAACGGTCTATGGCACTAGAGACTAGGTGAAGGCTCTAACAGTACACTCGTCCTTCTGTCTACGGTCTCACCACTTAGGGTCTAGGGCACGAAAAATGCAGGTACCCATTTTGGACCTAAGTGTCGGTCTGTCCTTACTAAACGCCGCAAGGGAAACCTTCACTTCTGTTCAGTTACTGTGGCCACAGATTTCAGGGACAAGACACAGAGCATACGTGAGACTCAACTGTCAATGCCTTTTGACAGGAGACAGATCCTTTCTTGGAAACTACTGTCACTCTGTACGCCAGAGCTGCACTAGACATGGCTTATGACTACTCAAGTACTTCTTGGCAATCTCTCACCATATCTAAGATACAGACCTGACATAGAGGTAAACTCAACAGTTCCTCAAGTCAAAGGACTTGACCTGTACTGTTGGAACCGGGAACACACGTCATACCTAGCCGACCCTACTCAAGGACCTCCGTAAGACGGTTCCCGCGAGTCACCTCAATCAGTTGCTTCGTAGCAGGCTAACCCACTAACACTGCTTAGACGACCCTCGTCCCCCGTCGATGCAATACGGCAGTAGATGCTTAGTGCAAGTCTCAAGGGGAATTTCTGTACCCATTTTCCAGATTCCTTGACTTGGAGATTTCCGGACTGATTCGGCGGGACTGATTTCATGGACCTACCTCCAAGCGTAGTCCCAGTCCCCGAAATATGTTTTCAGTCCGTGGGCTTTGTTTGTGTAGTGAAAAGATATGAAATGCAGATAAAGTGAAACACAAACAAAGTAATGCCAAATGAATTCACTTCTTTATTCATTAATAAATTTATCAAAAACATTGAAATTGTCTAGACATAGGTTACATTTTGCCCGCCAAGATTGGCTATATGGTCACCTATTCTAACAATATGAGTGATTGGCTTGAGGTCTAGTGGGAGATTGTTAGAATAGGTGACCGTTAAGCCAATCTTGTTAGGCTTATGTAACCTATTTCTGATGATATGGTGTTTAAATAAAGATTATGAATAAAAGTGATATTCATATTAGGCGTTAATACTTTGTTTGTGTTCACTTAAAGCTGTATATTATAAACTGTTTAATGCATAAACAAAGCCCACAGACCGAAAGGTTAATCCAAGAAACTGGACTGCGCATAGGATGGCAAGTCATGCAATCAGTTTTTTGTGGATCAGCTTGAAATACTCCAAGTCGAAGGACCTCGAGATAGGGTATCGAGAGTCCGTTTGAAACTTGCACTAAGCGATTGCAGTCACATTTCATCAACAAGTGACGAGGGTCGTCCATGCAATGTTAGTGGGGTTAGCCAGCTCGGTGTCGGCTGACTGAGGTGACTCGTGGGAATCGTTATATGGGAAACCTTGAGTAGGTTGGTCGGTATGACATGGATGCTCGGTTCCGACAGTGTGCGTTTAGTCCTCGGACTTGAGGGACTATTGTGGTCACATACACACCATGCCTGTATCTTAGATTTGGCAAGAGGCTATCAAGTCGATAACTCGATTGTCATAAGCCTTATCTAGTGCAGTCAAGTTGTGTAGTGTGAACAGTAGGTCCTAACATAGGATCCGTTTCCTATCAAAACGATTAACAATAATGTCTCACTTACACTCTGAGACTCGTCCTCCAGTAAATTTGTGGCCACAGTGACTGAACAGTGGGATGGGATCCCTGTGACGTTTGGTGTGGACGAGCCATGGCTTTATTCAAGAATTGTACCGACATCCAAGGACAAGCGTGCTAAAGAACCTAAATGTTCATGGCACAATATTTACCTAGTCTCTAGAGCCATGGACCGTTGTCAGACAGCCACCCATGATAACGGACGAATTTCCATCATAGGATGATTGAAAATTTGGCCAAGTCTAGCTGAGGGTGAACCTAAAGAGTCACACACAATCCACCGGTAAGAGAGGAATTAATTTGGGATTAAATCATGAGATACACTGAACGCCCGGGAGGTTCAATGGAACACCCGTGGACATGTTCTTTAATTCTGTTTAAAGCATGTTTAAATTTTCTTGTTTTAAATTTATTGCACTTTCGCAGTCGCGCTCCCTCCCGGGACAATCCACGCTCGCTTTCAAGAGGCACGCAGGCCTCACCCAACATAAAATAAATCATACATAGGTCAATGGGCTTTGTGATCATCCATATTGTTTATCCAATAAACAACAACAAAACACATTTATATTAAATATAAACATGACAACATATAAATACATCCCATGCATTTATAAATAGATATCCAATATCTAAAGCCATAAACATAATTAAAATGCAGAAAATACCATATTAATAATGCAATTAAAGAATAATGGATTCAACTATACATCCAATGTACAATCCATTAATTTTTTAAACTTTTCCTATAAAAACTGAAACATAAACATGCATTTATAGAAAATCCAATTCTAAAAAATGCATGGATATCCATAATTTTAAAAGCAAAATTAATCTAAAAATGTTTAATTTTCTTGTTTTAAATTTATTGCGCTTCCGCATTCGCGCTCCCTCCCGGGACGATCCACGCTCGCTTTCAAGAGGCACGCAGACCTCACCCAACATAAAAATAAATCATACATAGGCAATGGGCTTTGTGATCATCCATATTGTTTATCCAATAAAAAACAACAAAAACACATTTATATCAAATATAAACATGACAATATATAAATACATCCCATGCATTTATAAATAGATATCCAATATCTAAAGCCATAGATATCCAATATCTAAAGCCATAAACATAATTAAAATACAGAAAATACCATATTAATAATGCAATTAAAGAAAGGTGGATTCAATTATACATCTAATGTACAATCCATTAATTTTTTAAACTTATGCTATAAAAAATGAAATAAAAACATGCATTTACAGAAAATCCAATTCTAAAAAGTGCATGGATATCCATAATTTTAAAAGCAAAATTAACACATTTTTTCTAACATATTATCATGCTTTGACGCCATAAATCATGCTTTTCAAAAGTAATTTAAACATGTTATTCATGCTTAACACATAATAACATGTTAATCTTATAGCCACAACACCGACCGGGCTCTAATACCACTGAAAGAATCGAGTATGGCCTGGGAACACAACGGAAGCGTAAAAATATAAATTTAAGGCGTATTTTAAACTAGATTCAAAAGGAGTGTTCCTTTTGAAGTTCTCGGGCATTCGGTGTATGTCAAAGCATAAATTAAATAGGAGAATAATGCTGGAAATGTGGCTAAAGGAAGTAAACAAAAAGATACATATAATCTAAATAGAAACCAACCTTTTTTTGTTTACTACACATAGAACCGGTACTAGTGTTGTTCCCTTTTCATTTTCGTTTCTCCTTCTGTTTACTTGAGGATCCAAATTAGAATCCATCTAACTTGTCCACACCACACTTGAAATGTATATCCTCTAATCGATTGCTAGATAGAAGTAGCAAGAAGAAGAAAGAAACAACTTCAAATGAACACTATTGATTAATGCTTTTGGAATGTTTTTAGTTCAAACCTTTCCAAACAGTATGAACACAAAAAGGAGAGTTTTTTTAGAGATTTTGGAGAGTTATTTGATAGAAATTTTGTGCAAGTATATGTGTGTAAGTTATGTGAACAGTTTTGTGAATGTAGAAATTTGAATTCAAAATTCGACTTCTCTTGTCAAGTTCCAAAGCAACCTACATACACACACTCACACACACACGCACACTATCTACATAACCATACACCATTATAGCAAATAAACCATCCATCAAACCACATAATAGCTGGTCACATGTGCCTCACATGGAGGATTTTAATTCCTCATTCACTTGCTATAAATTGCATTTTTTCATGGACTAGGACTACTAGTCTTGGACAATTATTTAATCTAATCAAATTAAGTCCAAACAAAGTCCATTGAGCATTAATTAATCCAATTAATCTCAATCCAATTGAGGCCCATAAGTTTATTTACTCCAATTAAATAAACATAAGTCCAAACTCTAATTAACTGATCCAATCAATTCATTAATCCAAACCCAATAAATTAATTCAATTAATTTAACGTTCTAAGCCCAAGAATCAACTAATCCAATTAACTAATTCTTAGACCATCCATCAAATGAATTTATCAATAAATGATCCAATCATTTATTTTCTCCTTGAATTAATTTACTCCAATTAAATAAATTCGTTTCTTCTAGAAATAATTCCAAATTAATTCTACAAATTCCATAGTGATTTGTGTGTGACTCTTTAGGTTCACCCTCAGCTAGACTTGGGCTTATGTCCAACACAATTGGACAATTAAATCCAATGTAGTTAACTGTTATCCAATTAACCATTAATCCGAAAATGCCCGTCACCATGGGTGGCCGTCTAGCAACAGTCCATGGTACTAGAGACTAGGTGAATGTTGGCGTGAACATTTAGGCTCCTGAGTTCCATACGAGTACGGTCCTTCCATCATCCGTCTCTCGGTCTAAGTCTAGGGCATGGAATTGGGTGTCGGTTCCCATCCTGGACTAGACAACTGTGCTCAATAACTCCAGACACGTTTGCTCTATTGATCAACGTAGGAAACCATTCCCTACCAGACCAATCGCTGTGGCCACAAACTTAAAGAGCTTAAACCGTCTCAGAGTACATAGGAGACTCGACTGTCATATGCTGACAGGTGACGGATCTTATCTTGGAACCCACCATCCTCAATACATATTCCGACTGCACCGGGTAAGGCTTATGATGAACGCATCCCAGACACGGACATCTTTTGCCAGATCCTAGATACAACCATCATATGCATGCGTTGCCATGATTCCTCAAGTCCGAGGAGTAATCTCGTACTATTGGAGCAGGGAATTCTAGTCATACCGACCACGTCTCCAAGGCTTCCATATGACGACTTCCATGAGTCAGTTCTATCAGCTGACACCCTTGTCAACTAACCTACTAATATTGCATAGACGTCCGTCTGTTACCGATGAAACATGACACTTATCCAATGAATGCAATCCTTGGTGCAAGTCCCTATAGGACCTTAGATGCCCTGTCTCGAGGACCTTGACTTGGAATGTTTCAGACCAACCCTCAAAAGTTGATTTCATAGCTGCTATCCACTGCTCAGCCCAACTACGTGGGTTATCCAATTGGTCTATGGGCCTTTGTTGTGACGTTAAAACGCCATTTAACGTAATCAGTAAGCACATCAAACACTCAGTGCCACGGATGAATACTTACTATATTCATCAGGTCAATTTGGCTTTAATAAAGATTGCTAAAAAGTACCAAAAATCGCCAATCCAATTGGTTTTTTGGTCACCTGCGTGCCTCTTTGTTTTTTCCATTCTCTGTATCGTTTTTTAGCCTTGTAATAATAAGCCTTTCTTCCTCTCTTTTAATGTACTCCCCCCGACTTTTGATTGGGGTTTCTTTTAAGTTGTAATGAGAGTAGATTAGCATGTGAGGTTTTATTTATGTTTTAAAAATAAATGTAAGCTTCCATGGAGATGAAGGCCCAAAAGAGGTCCGTTGGAGGGAGCCCACGACGGAAGGCCCAAGAAGAACAAAAAAGGATTTATAAGGCCCCATTAGAATGATAATAGGATGTAAAAATTGTAATAGTGTAGGCTTACCCTAGATTGACCATAGATCCACAACAGAGTTAGTAGATTACTTAGGAACGTGCTTGTGATCATCCTACAGGGTCGTGCTAGGCTTCTTTTGCATGTGTTTAGTGTTTTAATGCTTTGATGTATGATGTGTTTGGAATGCATCTGTTTACATTGAATGTCTAAAACTTGAGCATGCAAAATACTAATAATAATGAGGTCTCGGTCTTACTAAATAATAACTCTCACTTGGATGGTCCAAGTATATATTAGGCCCAAAATAGAATTAAATCAAATGGTTTGATTATTCCAAGCCTTTCATCCATAGCAATGTAGTAAGGAAGCTACTTCCAACCATTCGTGGTCTCACGAGTCGTGGCACGTTTGGAATGGAAGAAAGCTGTGTTATTATTATGGACAAAGGAATATGCTCATATTGTTAGAATAGGTGACCATGTAGCCAATCTTAGTAGGCGAATTGTAACCTATGTCTGAACAATTTCGAAGTTTTTGATAAAACCTTGATGAATAAGAAAGTGAAAATTCATTTGGCACATACTTTGTCTGTGTTCACTTTATCTGCTTTATAACTATTCGCTACACAAAGCCCACAGACTGAAATCGCATTTCGGGGACTGGGACTATGCTTGGAGGTAGGTCCATGAAATCAGTTTCGCCGAATCAGTCTGAAAATCTCCAAGTCAAGGAATCTCGAAAATGGGTACCGAGATTCCACTTGAGATTTGCACTAAGCATCTGTTGTCGTGTTTCATCAATGGGTGACGAGGGTCGTCTAAGCAGTGTTAGTGGGTCGGCCTGCTGGGGAGCAGCTGATTGAGGTGACTCACGGGAACCATCTTACGGATGACCTTTGAGTAGGGTCGACTAGGTATGACGTGAGTTCCTGGTTCCAACGGTACAGGTCAAATCCTTTGACTTGAGGAATTGCTGAGTTTACCTGTACATCGAGACTATATCTTAGGTATGGTGAGAGATTGCCAAAATGCACTTGAGTAGTCATAAGCCATATCCAGTGCAGCCACGGTATACAACGTGACAGTAGTTTCCAAGAAAGGATTTGTCTCCTCTCAAAAGGTATTGACAGTTGTGTCTCACAAATACTCTGTGTCTTGTCCATAAAATTTGTGGCCACAGTAACTGAACAGAAGGGAAGGTTTCCCTGCGGCATTTAGTAAAGGAAAGACCGACACTTAGGTCCAAAATGGGTACCTACATAATTCGTGCCCTAGACACTAAGTGGTGAGACCGTAGATGGAAGGATAGATGTACTGTAGAGCCTAAATGTTCATCCCCACGCATATTCACCTAGTCTCTAGTGCTATGGACCATTGCTAGACGGCCACCCATGGTGACGGGCTGATTCTAGGAGTCCAACCAAGTCTAGCTGAAGGTGAACCTAAAGAGTCACACACAATCCGCACACATGACGTATTTAATTTGAAATTAAATATTTGGAGAAATGGAACGATTAAATTGGATTTAAACGGGTCCTTCTTTTCTTGGGAAGAAATTAATTCATTTTATTAGATGAAAGGAATTTATCTAATAAATTAGATTTATTGAAAATTAATTTAATGGACTTGGAATAAATATATATATTTGATATATTTATTTATTGCCTTTTGGATTATTTAAATGGGATTTAAATATTCCATTAAATTAATAAATGGTTGAGATTAAAGAGAGGAATCAATGGCTAGGATTGGTTTGACCAAGAAGCTAGATGTTCACTAGGATTTGACTAGGTCAAATCCTATTCAAGTAGGAGTCTTCAAAGAGTAGGAATTAGAAGAGGAATAGGATTCCTCCTCTGTAAATACTCATCGGTTTCCTCTTTGGAAGTGATGATGAAATTCCAAGCGCACACACATACACACATCTCTCGGCCTCCTCCCTCTCTCTCTCGGCCGAATCTCTCTCCCTCTCTTCCAAGAAATTCTTTCTTGTTCTTTTGTTTTACAATTGAACAATAGGAGGTTTGATCTCATTAATTAAATAGCGTTTGACAATCCGTCCTCTCCAAATAAACATACACTTGTTCTTTCGCTAGCACGAAGATCAAGATACGTGCGCGGATTGCGTGTACGAATTAGAGGGTCTCCAGTTTGAGTTCTTGGAGCAAAACGGGGAACAACGCGAGTACCGGCTCGAAGACGAAAACGACAATCGGTAGGTTTCCTATTTATGTTTTCGTCCCTTTTTCTTTTAAACCCTATGACCTCCATGAAACTTTTGTATGCTTTTATTATTCATGAGATACACCAAATGCCCAGGAGATTCAAGGGAACACCCCTTGAACGTGTTTATTTTTATATCGTTTATACATGTTTAAATTCTTGCAATTTTAATTTGTTAGAATAGGTGACCAGAAAGCCAATAGATTTGGCGATTTGTAACCTATCTGACAACTTGATGTAAATGTAATATTATTATGTGATGAATAAGATGAGTATTCGTCACCAATGGTACCTTCTTTGTTGCACTCATCTTACATTTGTTAAAACGGTGTTTAACTTATATCGCAACAAAGGCCCACAGACCATGGATAACAACTCGTGCAGTTGGGCCACGTATTAGATGGTGGTCATGAAACCACCTGATTAAGAGTTGGGTCTGAAACGTTCCAAGTCGAGGACCTCGAGACGGGGCATCGAGAGTCCTATTGAGACTTGCGTTAAGAGTCGTGTTCATTAGATAAGTGTCGTGTTTCATCGGTGACAGGCGTGGGACGCCTACACGATCTTGATGGGTTGATCGACTGGGGTCGAGCTGACTGGACTGACTCGCGGGGATCATCATATGGAAGCCTTGGAGGCTTGGTCGATATGATTGGTTTTCCTCGGTTCCGATAGTACGGGAGTAATTCTCAGACTTGAGGGATCATGGCAGTCGCGTGCACATGACGGCTGTATCTTAGATCTGGCGAGAGGTAATCATTCTGTAAGATGATTATCATAAGCCTTGTCCAATGCAGTCGGAATGTGTAGCGATGACGGTGGATTCCAAGAAGAGGATCTGTCCCCTGTCAGTATGTGATAGAGGTATCTCCTATGCACTCGGAGACACGTTCATGCTATTTGAAGCTGTGGCCACAGTGGTTGGTCGAACAGGGAATGGTTTCCTGTGTCGACGCAATGAAGCATACGTGGTCTCGAGTATTAAGCATAGATGCCTAGTCAAGGATGGGAACCGACGCCCAATTTCATACCCTAGACTAAGGCCGGGAGATGGTAGACGGAAGGATCGTACCTGTACGGAATCGGCGCCTAAATGTTCACGCCAATTCACCTACTCTCTAGTGCCATGGACCGTTGCTAGACGGCCACCCATGGTAACGGGCCCTTGTCGGACACGGGCCCAAGTCTAGCTGAGGGTGAACCTAAAGGGTCACACACAAATCACCGAGGAAGTTGAGAGATCGACTTGGAGTCAATCTCGAAGGATAAAATAAGTAATTGGATTACTTAAGGGAAAGTCCATTGGATGGACGGGACGATATTGTATCGGGCTTTCGTTTAATCGGTAAATTGAATTTTCGATTAAATATGAAAAGTTGAGACGTTGAGATGTTGGATCTTTTAATTGGATTAAAAGATCAACAGGAATAATTTAAATGGACATTAAATTGGATTTAATATTGGGTTCGTCGCAATTGGATTACGATAAAATCCGGTCCGTTAAATTATACCTGAAAGGAGAAATAATTCCTATTTTGGAATAGGAAGAAGTTGGACTTCTTCCCTTAATTAAACATGGCCGACATGCTCCCTTAGAGGAAGCAAAATCAGCCATGTTTCATGCTAGGTGGTATGTTGACTTATCTCTTTTGGAAAGAGACAAATCAACTCCAATCAAGCTCTTTCCTTTTGGTATGATTTGATCATACCATAAATTTTGGTTCGCTTGATTGAAGAATTGATGGTGATTGATTGGAATGAATCTGGACATCCTTGGATGAACCTAGACACATTCCAATAATCACATTAATTATGTATATATATTAGAATATATAGAACACCAAGCATAAGTGATTCATTATTCATCTTTTTCTAGGAAAAAGAGAAGACAAAAATCCTCTCCTCTCTCTCAAACTCTCGGCCCTCTATCCCTCTCTTACACTTGTGTTCTTCACTTGATTTTGAATCAAGAAGAAGAACAAAGTAAGTTTAAGAGAGCACTAATTCATAGTGTTCTTCTCTTAAACCGATTCCTTCTTAAATCCGTTCTTTTCTAGCAAGAAGAACGTGTGTTTCTTCCGGTGTGGTGTGGATCACCTTGGAGAATCCATACATTTGGATTTCGTGAGCATTCCGGAGAAGGAACAACGCAAGTAGCCGGGAGCATACGCTAAACAATCAAAGGTAACGGTTTATTACGCTTTGATTGATTATATATATTTATCTATGCCCTATGTATTTAATATTCATTTCAATATTTACACATCCTACATTGAACGCCCGGTTGAGCACCCAAGAGCACAACCCTTGGGATTCGTCGTATTTTAAATTAGATTTGATTTAATTTACGCCACTTTTCTCGCTTTCTCGCTTCCGCTCGCGCTCTCAGGCGGATCCGCTTGTCCTTCAAGTGGTATCAGAGCCCGGTTCGATGTAAGGGGCATAGATCTATGTGTTTGGCATGATGTACTTGCTTTTAAATGGCTTTATTGGCATGTTAGATTGTATAAATATATGAGTAATATGATAATTCAATTGTTTGGATTTAATGGATTTTTGGCATGCTTTATTTTGTTAGATTGGATCTAAAATTGCATGCTTATTTTCAGAATAATATTACTGTTATTGTGCTAAAACAGTTTTTGAAAAACAAAAAAAAAAAAAAGAAAAATTTCGATCAAACCGGCAGTGGCCGTGCGCAGGCGGGCGCCTGCGCGCGCGCTGTGCGTAGCCGGCCGCTGCTGGCCGAGGCCAGCGCGCGGCACAGCGAGCGCGCGCTGCCCTGTCCGCGCGGTTGGCCGGCCAGCACAACGGCTGGGCCATTTTTCGACTTTTTTCGGAAAATATGATTTTCTGTATCTTCTGCACAATATTCTGAAAATATATTAATTTTGCATTTCTGATTTTGGAATAATTGGATTATTCCTTGAATTAAATTTTCTTAATTAATTAGGGATTAATACATGCATTGGATGCATTGTTTAAAATGTCCATTAAATTTGAAATTTGAATTTTGCATATTATTTGTATGTTTATGCTTTTGTGATGTTGGACATCACTTGGGTATTTGGAATATCCATTGGTATTTATGCATGATTATTTGGAACAATTATGTTATGTGTGTTGATGGAATCAACATGGGATGATCACAAGAGCCCTAGACCTTATGTATGGATGAATGTATGATCATTTATTTTTCTGTTGGGTGGGGCCTGCGTGCCTCTTGTTTTTGGGACTATCATCTCCCGTATTTTCAGCCTCATGATGTTAAGGCTTGTTTTCTTTATTATCAATGTATTACTTTCAGTTGTAATGAGAGTAGATAGGATTGGTGAGGTTTTAATTTTAACAAGCAATTGGAGTCGGAGACCCCAAGGAGGAGCATCAAGGCGTGAAACAAGAAGCACTTCAAGGCCCATTGGAATGACATTGGGTTTATTATTATTGTACTAATTTAGGACCACCCTAGACAGACCATAGACTCACTGCAGGCTCAGTGGGTCGCATAGGTTGGGCTTGTGATCATCCTAACAGGGGTATGCTATGTTTTATGCATGCGGTGTTTTTATTTATCACTTTAAATATTGGATATTTATGCATGCTAAAACACCATAATGTGATGAGGTCTCGGTCACACTCAAACTCTCATTTGGTTGGACCAAATTAAATATTAGGCCCAGAACGGACTTGGATCAAAATGGTATTTGATATTAGGCCCAGAACGGTTGAACGGACTAGGGCAGCGCCGCTAGGCGCGAGCGCACGCAGACGGAGGTGTCTCCGCGCGCGCGCCCAGCAGGCGTGCCTAGTGTACGTCTGTGCACGCACTGTGCAGGGATAAGGGCGCGGCCGGCAGCCAGCAGGCCAGCGCGCGCGCGAGGCAAGGGAGCCTGCGCGCGGGACAGCCTGTCGGAACGCCAGACTGCACAGCACGCTGCCGGCCATGCGCGCGCGCACGCAGGCAGGGGCCTGCGCGCGCCGGTAGGCCGCTGCCGGCGGCGGCGGCCGGTGCTGCTGCTAGGGTTTTAAAACCCTAGTAGTGTTTTTTTTTATTTTTTAATTTATTTTCAGTTTTAATTTCTAATTAATTCTGAAAATTCGTTTTTTGGGTTCAATTATGCCTAATTTTCTAAAGACATTATTTTAGGAGTAAAATATATTGGATTTGGAATCCCGGGGTTATTTTGCTTAAAATAATGAGGAAAGATTTTCCTGAAACGAGAAAATATTATTACCAATATTTGTGTTTTATTTTTCACACGTTACGCACATGTTCATTTATTGCTTATTTTGAATATTTATGATTGGAAATCATGAATTGTCGGTATATTGTATTTATATGATTAGATCATGTGATTATGTGTGTTTGATGGAAATGGATGATCACGAGCCCTAGACCGAATGTATGGTTTAATTTCTGTTGGGCCTGTGTGCCTCTTTTACTGCTTTCTCCTTCTCTCTTTCTACCTCCCTCCTTATGTACTTCCCCCGAGTTTTCGCTGGGGTTTCTATTTTTAATATGTAATGAGAGTAGACTAGGAGTGAGGTTTCTATTTTTCTAATTGGTGGAGAAGAAGGAAGGACCACATGGAGAGCCCAGACGGGAGGTCCTTTGGAGTTTTCCATGAAGTGAAGAAAGAGAAAAGAGACCAAGGCCCATCAACATGATGATTGGGTTACTATTAATGTAATAGTATAGGACCAACCCTAGATTGACCATAGATCCACTGCGGGCTCAGTGGGTCGCATAGGATTCGGGCTCGTGATCATCCAACAGGGGCGTGCTAGGCTTTAATTTTGCTTGCGGTTATTATGATGGATGAATGGGTTTTTTATTTATCATATAACTGCTATGGATGGTTTAATTTATGCATTATGGATGGATGTGCGAATGTTTATTTATTTGAGATCTCGGTCATTTACTACTCTCACATTGGTTGGACCAATGTCAAAATATTAGACCCTAGACAAAATGGACATGAACTCTAGGAGTTTGTCCATGCCTTCCAATCCATGGCATAGTGAGGAAGCTGTTTTAGGTCAATAGCATGGTCTCACGAGTCGTGGCACGTTATTGTACTTAAAGGAAGCTGCACTATGTCATGAACGAAAAATGGCCTACTGCTACCTGTCTCACGAGTCGTGGGGGTACCAGTGGGTCTGTGGCTCGGTCGATTGGGTTGGGTCTAACGCCCAATTAGCATGATTCGCTTGGAGTCCTCGGGATCATGTGAAAGGGTGAGGCAATAATCTTGGGAATCTCGTGGAACGAGAATGGTATGGAATACCTCCCACAGGATCTTTTCCATGCGAATCGTAAAAGCGGGGTATGGGAAAAATCGCTGTGGATCCCAAGCCCACTAGGAAAGGATTTCCCGAAAATCACGTTTGAGATTACCGTATTTTCGTATAAATAGTGGGAGGATTAAATGACTAAAGACCATGCATTTAATTATTTTTATCAAACCACCGTCTTTTATTTTCTGCTGATCGAGCGTTGTTTTCTAAATGTCGATTTAAAATGTCTAAGAACCCACTTTCCACCATTCTTGAGACCAACAAATTCAATGGAACAAATTACAACGACTGGTTGCGCAATCTCAGGATAGTCCTAGATTACAAGAACCAAGGCTACGTTATGGACGAGCCTCTCCCTAGGACCTTCCCGGAAGGATCCACGCCAGAAGAACGTGAGACGTTCTAGACTTGGCATAAGGATAACCGGAAGGTCCGTAGCGTCATACTTGCTTCGATGACCAATGAGATTCAAAAGCAATATGAAAGGCTAGACGATGTCCCTTCCATTATAGCTCGTCTTAAGGATTGCTATGCAGTCCCTGACCGGCATACTAGGTATGTCGCGACCAAGGCGTTCTTTGGAACTAAAATGACAGAAGGATCCTCTGTACAAGAGCACGGGGTTAAAATGCTTACCCTGGTGGAAAAGCTCGAGGACCTAAAGGCAGGACTCGATAATGAAACGTACATAGATGTGATCCTTCAGTCACTCCCACCCTCCTTTGACCAATTTATCATCAACTACAACATGAACGGACTTGAGAAGGGCATTCATGAGTTGATTAATATGTTGGTGCAATACGAGGCAACGACTAAGAAGTCCACGCCTTCGGTATTGTTTGGAGGTGCTTCGACTTCCAATACGAAAGGCAAAAGGGCCGGACGTTGGAAGAAGAAGAAAGGGAAGGGAAAGGCCGTCAAAGCACCTACGAACACTAAGAGTGTTCCCATTGCCAAAGAGGGGAAAGGCAAAGGAAAGGGAAAGGTTGTCTCCAAGCAATAGTCGAAGGCATATGACATATGTATCAACTGCCGTGAGAAAGGGCATTGGAAGAGAGAGTGCCCCAAACTCTTCTCGAACCAAGGTATTTATGTAATTGAGGTTAATATTGAAAGATTGTGTGGATCGGCTCGGGAGATAAGCGCGTATAGCGGAAGCGCGAAATAGTGCGTAATAAAATTACAAAACATAATTAAAAGGAATTTAAATTATGCATAACATACATAAATGAATCAAGGGGTGTGCCCTTGATTCTCCCGGGCGTTCGGTGTATCTCATGTTCAATAAAACACAACATGGAGGCCATAGAATTGAAACCGAAAAAAAATGAAATTAAAGAACCTACCCGGTTGTAGTTTTGTCTTCGTCTCGGCTACATGCATTGTTCCCGGTTTTGCACCAAAATCTCAAAGAAGAGACCCTCTAAATCATCTCACTCGCTCCACTGGAAAGCAAACAACCCTTGTGCTAGCAAGAAATTATTTGGGGAGAAGAAACATCGATACACGCTATGAATTAACGCAATCAATGTCTCTTATGTTCTTAACTTGAATAAATCAAGAACAAAAGTAGTATTCTTGGAGATTAAAGAAAGGGGATGGACGAAAATTGAGAGGGAATTGAGAGATGAGAGTTGTAGAGAATACTAGGTGTGGGTGTGTGTTTTTTGAGTATTTATAGAAGATGGAATTTCCTATTCCTTCTCAAACTCTTCCAAAGAGACACACTTTGACTAGGATTTTGACCTAGTCAAATCCTAGTCAAATCCTAGTCAAACTAGGCTTTGATTAAGCCAAATTAATCATGACCCTTCATCTCATCATTCTCTAGATCAAATCTTGTCCATCCATTTTGATGGGCTTTATGGAATAGGCCTATTTAATTCTAAATTAAATATTCCCATGGACTTTATATATTAAATCATATTTAATATACTAAGCCCATTAATTAATTAATGAAAAAGACTTATTTAATTCTAAATTAAATAGTCCCATGGACTTTATATTAAATCCTATTTAATATACCAAGCCCATTAATTAATTCCATAGAATGGGATTATTTAATTCTAAATTAAATAGTCCCATGGACTTTATATTAAATCCTATATAATATACCAAGCCCACTAATTAATTAATTCACCCTTTTAATCTAATTAAGGAAAGCCCATGCTTTATAAAATTCATAAATCTAATTTATGAACTCAAGCCCGATTATTCCAAATAATTCATCGAGGCTTGAATATCCAAGAAGTATAATTTAATTCCATTAAATTAAACCTTCTCCCAGAATTAATTCCAAATTAATTCCCTTTCATTTGGTGTAGCGGGTGTGACTCTTTAGGTTCACCTTTCAGCTAGACTTGGACCTACCTTTTGTTATTTCATAACCAAAGTAGTCTGTTACCATGGGTGGCCATCTAGCAACGGTCCATGGCACTAGAGACTAGGTGAATTTGTGGTGTGAACATTTAGGCTCCGAGTTATACGCAGGTGCAGTCCTACCGATGCTCGATACGTACGGGTACGGTCCTACTGTCGCCTGTCTCCCGGCCTTTAGTCTAGGGGTCGGTTCCCATTCTTGACTAGGCAACTATGCATAATGCTCGAGATAGGTTTAACTCGACGTAGGAAATCCTTTCCCACTACATCAAGTGCTACGGCCATAGACTTTGTGAGTCTAAACCATCTCCGAGCGCATAGGAGATCTTGCTGTCATATCCTTTGACAGGGGACAGATCCTATCTTGGAATTCACCGTTCTTACATACGCCGACTGCACTGGACGAGGCTTATGATGACCATGTGATATAATCGGTCAAATTTCACCAGATCCAAGATACAACCTTAGTATGTAGGGGACTGCCGTGATCCTCAAGTCCGAGAAATAATCCCGTACTATCGGAACCGGGAATATGAGTCATACCGACCAAGCCCGAGTAGCTTCTATATGACGATTCCCGCGAGTCACCTCAGTCGGCCGCTCCCCAGCAGGCCGACCCACTAACACTGCTTAGACGATCCTCATCACCCGTCGATGAAACACGACAGCAGATGCTTAGTGCAAGTCTCAAATGGATTCTCGATGCCCTGTCTCGAGATTCCTTTGACTTGGAGTATTTCAGACTGATTCGGCGAAACTGATTTCATGAACCTATCTCCAAGCGTAGTTCCAATTTCCCAAAACGTTATTTCAGTCTGTGGGCGTTTGTTGTGACATCGTAACGATGCAAGCTGTAAGTACAATAAACTCATGCCTATGAATCCTTACTACATTCATTAACATAATATTACTTGTTCACAGATTGACGAATGGTTCTCAGAACAGCCAATACCATTGACTTTCTGGTCACCTATTCTAACAAATATGGTCACTAATTCTACCTCTTGGGTATTAGATACCGGCTGTTGAGCTCACATTTGCAATGACTTGCTGGTGTTGAAAAGAAGCAGAAAACTGGGTAGTGGGGACATGATCCTGAAGCTTGGGAATGGCAAGGCCATCTCGGCAGAAGCAGTAGGATCCGCCATTCTAGTGAGTAGTGATAGCATTAGCATAGACTTAGAGAAAGTTTATTTTGTACCTAGTATGATTAAAAACATCATTTCCATTCCATTGTTGGACAATAGTGGTTATGAGTTTAGAATCAATAAAAATTATTTTTATTTGATGAGGTGTGGAATTGCTCATCTACTTGGTACATTGCGTAACGGGCTCTATATCTTGCAACAAACGAATTTTGTTCTCAACACTCAACACAAACGAAAATTAGATAATAACGGGAACGCACGTCTGTGGCACGCTAGGCTAGGTCACATATCCCAAGATAGGATGAAAAGGTTGGTAGACTCAAAGAACCTAGAGGTTGGGGACTTGAGTGATCTACCAACTTGTGAATCATGTCTAAGAGGGAAAATGACCAAGAAGCCCTTTGTAGGACAAAGCAGGCTTGCCACAGGTCTGTTAGACTTGGTCCATACAAATGTATGTGGACCACTAAGGACGCAGGCCCGAGGTGGGTTCTCCTACTTCATAACCTTTACCGATGATCATTCACGGTATGGTTATGTTTACCTAATGAGGTATAAGTCTGAAGCTCTTGAGAGGTTTAAAGAATTCAGACTTGAAGTGGAGAACCAGACCAACTGCAAAATTAAAGTCCTACGGTCGGACCGAGGCGGTGAATACCTTAGTACGGAGTTCCTAGATTATCTAAAAGAACATGGTATAATATCATAATGGACACCTCCCGGAACACCACAGTTAAATGGTGTCTCTGAAAGGAGGAATCGAACCCTGTTGGACATGGTTCGGTCCATGATGAGTTTTACCAGATTGCCCTTATCCTTTTGGGGCTATGCACTAGAAACGGCAGCCAAATTGTTGAATTTAGTGCCTACCAGTTCATTGACCCAAACGCCATATGAGATATGGCACGGCAGGCCTGCGTCCTACAACTACTTGAGAGTGTGGGGTAGCCCCGCATACGTCAAGAGGTTAGTGGGAGATAAACTAGAATCTAGATCTAGCTTATGCAGGTTCCTTGGATACCCTAAGGAAACTGCGGGTTATTACTTCTATGACCCCTTGGAACAAAAGGTGTTTGTTTCAAGAAATGCAGTATTCTTGGAGCAAGGCTTCCCAGAGGATGTCCAACCTGATGAGCTGATCCTTGAGGAATCAGGTGATGGAGTACAACCATCAGAGGTAGCCGCGGAACCCTCACTCAGAGGATGCAGGATAGACAGCCGAAGAGCTGACCAACCTCGAGAAGTCCAACATGCTAGGCATGAAGGACAGCCTCAGGAACAGCCAGCCCCGGTTCCTGAACCGCCGGCTCCGATACAGTCAGCGCCCACAATCACCACTAACGTTCCCGTTCTCCGTAGGTCCACTAGAGAGTCCAGACCTCCAGTGTGATATGGCTTTATAGGAGCGACCTGGATAACGATCCTAAGACATATGGAGAAGCGATGTCTGACATCGACTCTGGGAAATGGCTTGAGGCCATGAAAGCCGAAATGGACTCCATGAACGAGAACCAAGTCTGGAGTCTTGTAGATCCACCGAAAGGTGTTAAGCTGGCTGTAAGTGGGTC
Source organism: Sesamum alatum (assembly GCA_034509735.1). NCBI lineage: Eukaryota > Viridiplantae > Streptophyta > Magnoliopsida > Lamiales > Pedaliaceae > Sesamum > Sesamum alatum. The sequence continues at coordinate 22,947,521 of JACGWO010000007.1, read as the reverse complement.
TACAAACGCAAACTTGGCGTTGATGGAGAAATCACAACCTTTAAGGCTAGGCTTGTAGCTAAGGGATACACTCAACAACCCGGTGTCGATTTTGAGGATACCTACTCGCCAGTAGCCATGGCTAAGTCCATTCGGATCCTGCTCGCCATAGCAGCATGGTATGACTATGAGATATGGTAGATGAACGTGAAAACGACATTCCTCAACGGTTTCGTTGAAGAAGAGATCTATATGGATCAGCCGAAGGGTTTCACGGTAACTGGAGAAGAACAGAAAGTCTATCGTCTCCAGAAGTCCATCTATGGCCTCAAACAAGCATCCCGAAGTTGGAACATTCGATTTGATGAAGTAATATGGGGTTATGACTTCATCAAAAACGAATCCGATCCTTGTGTATACAAGAGGGTCAGTGGGAGCTCAATAGTGTTCCTAGTGCTTTATGTGGATGACATTCTAATCATTGGTAATGACGTTAGAATGTTAGGAAACACAAAAGCATGGTTGTCAACCCAGTTTTCCATGAAGGACTTGGGTGAAGCCTCCTACATCCTAGGCATCCAGATTGTCAGGGACAGATCTAAAAGGATGTTAGGACTCACCCAAAACTCGTATATGGAGAAAAATCCTAAAGAGATATCGAATGAACAACTCCAAACGAGGATTCCTTCCCATGAGGCATGGGATCAAGTTGTCCAAGAAATAGTCCTCACAGACTGATGAGGAACTTGAAAGGATGAAAGTCATCCCCTATGCTTCTGACGTAGGTAGCATCCAATATGCGGTCCACTGCACTAGGCCTGACATTGCGTACGCTTTGAGCGTAACAAGCAGATATCAGTCCTGCGTAGGAGAGGCACATTGGAATGCTGTTAAGGGCATCCTTAAGTACCTAAGGAGGACTAAGGAAATGTTCCTAGTCTATGGCAATGGAGAACTAATTCTGGAAGGCTTTAGCGACGCTAGCTTCCAGTCTGATGACGATGATGCCAAGTCTCAATCGGGTTACGTATTCAAACTCAATGGAGGAGTAGTGGCTTGGAAAAGTTCCAAGCATGCAACCACTGCTGACTCCACTACAGAGGCTGAATACATAGCAGCTTTAGAAGCTGCTAAGGAAGCGGTTTGGATGAGAAACTACATCCAAGAGTTGGGTGTGGTGCCTAGCATCGCCGAGCCTGTTGTCATCTTCTGTGATAACAACGGTGCAATAGCGCAAGCAAAGGAACCGAGATCTCATCACCATTCCAAACACATTCTTAGACGCTACCATCTTCTTAGAGAAATGGTAGGAAGAGGTGACGTCCGGGTGGACCGAGTCAACTCAGCAGACAACACAGCAGATCCGTTGACAAAGCCTATGTCGCAGAGCGCTCATACGCAACATCTTGAGAAGATGGGGATTAGACATATGGGCGATTGGCTTTAAAGGTCAAGTGGGAGATTGTTAGAATAGGTGACCATGTAAGCCAATTTTGGCAGGAATATGTAACCTATGTCTAGACAGTTTCAGGTGTTTGATAAAACATTTATGAATAAAGAAGTGAAAATTCATATGGCAACACTTTGTTTACGTTCACTTATATCTGCTATTAAATATCTGTTCACTACGCAAACAAAGCCCACGGACTGAGAATCGATTTCGGGGACTGGGACTACGCTTGGAGATAGGTCCATGAAATCAGTCTTACCAAATCAGTCCGGAAATCTCCAAGTCAAGGAATCTCGAAAATGGGTACCGAGATTCCCTTTGAGACTTGCACTAAGCATCTGCTGTCGTATTTCATTGACGGGTGACGAAGGTCGTCTAAGCAGTGTTAGTGGGTCAGCATGCTAGGAAGCAGCTGATTGACGTGACTCGCGGGAACCGTCTTACGGAGGACCTTGAGTATGGTCAGCAAGGTATGACGTGTATTCCCGGTTCCAACGGTACAGGTCAAGTCCTTTGACTTGAGAAACTGTTGAGTTTACCTGTACATCAAGTCTGTATCTTAGATATGGTGAGAGATTGCCAAAATATTCTTGAGTAGTCATAAGGCATGTCTAGTGCAGCTCAGGTGTACAGAGTGACAGTAGTTTCCAAGAAAGGATCTGTCTCTTGTCAAAAGGCATTGACAGTTGAGTCTCATGAATGCTCTGTGTCTTGTCCCTAAAATCTGTGGCCACAGTAACTGAACAGAAGGGAAGGTTTCCCTTGCGGCGTTTAGTAAGGACAAACCGACACTTAGGTCCAAAATGGGTACCTGCATTTTTTCGTGCCCTAGACTCTAAGTGATGAGACTGAAGACAGAAGGACAAGTGTACTGTTAGAGCCTAAATTTTCATCCCCGATTATTTCACCTAGTCTCTAGTGCCATGGACCGTTGCTAGATGGCCACCCATGGTAACGGACGGATTCTAGGAATCTGACCAAGTCTAGCTGAAAGGTGAACCTAAAGAGTCACACACTATCCACACACACTTAGTATTTAATTTGGAATTAAATATTGGAGTAAAGGAATGATTAAATTGGATTTAATCGGATCCTATATTTTCTTGAAGAAATTAATTCCTTCTATTTGATATAGGGAATTAAGTTAATAAATTAGATTTATTAAGGGAATTAATTTAATGGGCCTAGAATAAATATTAATATTTATTTATTATATTTATTTGGCCTTTTGGAATATTTAAATCCTTTTAAATATTCCATTAAATTAAATTAATGGCTGAGATTTAATGGGAGAGATCAAAGGCTAGGATTGAATTTGACAAGGTCAAATTCTACTTTGACTAGGACTTTGACTAGGTCAAAATCCTAGTCAAATTAAGCTTCTAAAGAGGTGGAGTTTAAAGAGGATTAAACTCTTCCTCTATATATATCCCTAGCCTTGTACCTTTTGAAGGATGATGAAATTCCAACACACACACAACACACACTCGTCTCTCTCCCTCTTACCTCTCGTCCGCCCCCTCTCTCTCTACAAGAAATATATTTTCTTGTTCTTTTGTTTTTGGAACACTAGAACATTGATGAATCAATACCGTTAATTCATAACGTGTTGTTGATTCATCCACTCCAAAAAAATCATACTTGTTCGTTGCTAGCACGACGTGCAAGATACGTGGGTGGATCGTGTGTCACGATTTGGAGGGTCTCAAGAACGAGATCTTGGTGCAAAACGGGGAACAACGCGTGTAGCCGTTGAAGACGAAAACGACAACGGGTAGGTCTCGTTTTAATTTTTCGTCTCTTTTATTTTTTTTCTCCCTATGGCCTCCATGACAATTTCATGTTCTTTATATCATGAGATACACCGAACACCCAGGAATCTCAAGGGTACACCCCTTGAGCGTGTTCTTTATTTATTAAAGCATGCTTTAAATTTTCGTATTTTATTTTATACCACGCTTCCGCATTCGCGCAATTTCCCGAGACGATACACGATTCCTTTCAAGTTGGATAATGATCCAAAGACATACGGAGAAGCGATGTCAGACATCGATTCGGACAAGTGGCTTGAGGCCATGAAATCTGAGATGGACTCGATGGGTACAAACAAGGTTTGGACCCTAGTAGATCCACCCAAAGGGGTTAAACCCGTAGGGTGTAAACGGGTCTACAAATGTAAGCTTGGAGCTGACGGGGAGGTTACAACCTTCAAAGCCAGGCTTGTGGCGAAAGGTTACACTCAGCGGCCCGGGGTCGATTTTGAGGAAACCTACTCGCCCGTAGCAATGGCCAAGTCCATTCGGATACTGCTTGCCATAGCAGCAAGGTATGACTATGAAATGTGGCAGATGGACGTGAAAACGGCCTTCCTCAATGGTTTCGTAGAGGAAGAGATCTATATGGATGAGCCAGAAGGTTTCACAACTGTTGGAGAAGAGCAGAAGGTCTGCCGTCTCCAATGGTCCATCTATGGCCTCAAACAAGCTTCCCGAAGTTGGAACATACGTTTTGATGAAGTCATACAGATATGATTTCATCAAGAACGAGTCCGATCCTTGTGTATACAAGAAGATTAGTGGGAGCTCAGTTGCATTTCTGGTGCTTTACGTGGATGACATCTTGCTCATTGGGAATGATGCTAAGATGTTGGGTACCACTAAAGGTTGGTTGTCAACGCAATTCTCAATAAAGGATATGGGTGAGACATCCTACATCCTTGGCATCAAGATCTACAGGGATAGATCTAGAAGGATGTTAGGAATGGCCCAGTCCTCGTATATTGAGAAAGTCTTGAAGAGATTCAAGATAGAGAACTCAAAACGAGGATTCCTTCCTATGAGGCATGGAATTAAGTTATCCAAGAAGCAGTCTCCTAAGACTGATGAGGAGCTTAAAAGGATGTTGGACATCCCCTATGCTTCATCCGTAGGCACCATACAGTATACTGTTCAGTGCACTAGACCTGATGTGGCTTTCGCTTTGAGCGTAACTAGTCGATATCAGTCGTGTGCCGGGGAGGCACACTAGAGTGCAGTCAAGACAATCCTAAAGTACCTGAAAAGGACTAAGGACATGTTCTTGATCTACGGCGGTGGATAGTTGATACTGAAAAGTCCAATCGGATGACGATCATTTCAAGTCTCAGTTTGATTTTGTACTTAGACTAAATGGTGGCATGGTTACTTGGAAGGGTTCCAAGCAGGCTACCACGGCAGACTCCACCATAGAGTTTTGAATACATAGCGTCTTTGGAAGCTTCTAAGGAGTGGTTTGGTTGATGAGCTACATCCAAGGGTTGGAGGTAGTACCTAGTATTGCTAAGCCTGTAATTATCTTTATCATAACAACGGGGCGATAGCACTAGCAAAGGAATCGAGATCTCATCACGATCCAAGCATATTCTTAGACGCTACCATCTACTTAGAGAGATGGATAGCAGGAGTGACATTCGGTTGGACCAAGTCAGCTCCGCAGAAAACATAGCAGATCCACTTGCTAAGCCCATGTCACAAGTTTCCCGTACTCACCATCTGAATAAGAGGTTTGAGGCCAATGGGTGATTGGCTTTAGGTCAAGTGGGAGATTGTTAGAATAGGTGACCAAAAGCCAATAGATTTGGCGATTTGTAACCTATCTGACAACTTGATGTAAATGTAATATTATTATGTGATGAATAAGATGAGTATTCGTCACCAATGGTACCTTCTTTGTTGCGCTCATCTTACATTTGTTAAACCGGTGTTTAACTTATATCGCAACAAAGACCACAGACTATGGATAACAACTCGTGCAGTTGGGCCACGCATTGGATGGTGGTCATGAAACCAACTGATTAAGAGTTAGGTCTGAAACGTTCCAAGTCGAGGACCTCGAGATGGGGCATCGAGAGTCCTATTGAGACTTGTGTCAAGAGTCGTGTTCATTAGATGAGTGTCGTGTTTCATCGGCGACAGGCGTGGGACGCCTACACGATCTTGATGGTTTGGTCGACTGGGGTCGAGCTGACTAGACTGACTCACGGGGATCATCATATGGAAGCCTTGGAGGCTTGGTCGGTATGATTGGTTTTCCCCGATTTCGATAGTACGGGAGTAATCCTCAGACTTGAGGGATCATGGCAGTCGCGTGCACATGACGGCTGTATCTTGGATCTGGCGAGAGGTAATCATTCTGTAAGATGATTATCATAAGCCTTGTCCAGTGCAGTCGGAATGTGTAGCGAGGACGGTGGATTCCAAGAAGAGGATCTGTCCCCTGTCAGTATGTGGCAGAGGTATCTCCTATGCACTCGAAGACACATTCATGCTGTTTGAAGCTGTGGCCACAGTGGTTGGTCGAACAGGGAATGGTTTCCTGTGTCGACGCAATGAAGCATACGTGGTCTCGAGTATTAAGCATAGATGCCTAGTCAAGGATGGGAACCGACGCCCAATTCCATACCCTAAACTAAGGCCGGGAGACAGTAGACGGAAGGATCGTACCCGTACGGAATCGGCGCCTAAATGTTCACGCCAATTCACCTAGTCTCTAGTGCCATGGACCATTGCTAGACGGCCACCCATGGTAACGGGCCTTGTGGGACACGGGCCCAAGTCTAGCTGAGGGTGAACCTAAAGGGTCACACACAAATCACCGAGGAGGTTGAGAGATCGACTTGGAGTCAATCTCGAAGGATAAAATAAGTAATTGGATTACTTAAGGAAAAGTCCATTGAATGGACGGGCCGATATTGTATCGGGCTTTCATTAAATCGGTAAATTGGATTTTCGATTAAATATGAAAAGTTGAGACGTTGAGACGTTGGATCTTTTAATTGGATTAAAAGATCAACGGGAATAATTTAAATGGACATTAAATTGGGTTTAATATTGGGTTCGTCGCAATTGGATTACGATAAAACCCGGTCCGTTAAATTATACCCGATAGGAGAAATAATTCCTATTTTGGAATAGGAAGAAGTTGGACTTCTTCCTTTAATTAAACATGGCCGACATGCTCCCTTGGAGGAAGCAAAATCAGCCATGTTTCATGCTAGGTGGTATGTTGACTTATCTCTTTTGGAAAGAGACAAATCAACTCCAATCAAGCTCCTTCCTTTTGGTATGATTTGATCATACCATAAATTTTTGTAGGCTTGATTGAAGAATTGATGGTGATTGATTGGAATGAATCTAGACATCATTGGATAAACCTAGACACATTCCAATAATCACATTAATTATGTATATATATTAGAATATACAACACCAAGCATAAGTGATTCATTATTCATCTTTTTCTAGGAAAAAGGGAAGACAAAAATCCTCTCCTCCCTCTCAAACTCTCGGCCCTCTCTCCCTCTCTTACACTTGTGTTCTTCACTTGTGTTCTTCACTTAATTTTGAATCACTTGATTTTGCCGGAGGGGTCCTCATTAGAAGAGCGTTTGACGTTCAATGAATGACAAGAGGACAACCGCAAAGTCTGCAACATCATACTAGCATCCCTGACAAATGAGATCCATAAACAGTATGATCAGTTGGATGATGTCAGCTCGATAATGCTCTGCATGAAAGACGTTTATACTTTACCGGACCGTCATGTTAGATATGCTGCGATGAAGGTATTTTTCGGAGCTAAGATAACAAAAGGGTCGTATGTACACCAGAATGGAGTTATGATGATATCCCTAGTGGACAAGCTGAAAGACCTCCGAGCTGATCTTGGAAAAGAGCCGTACATCGATGTGATCCTTCAGTCTCTTCCTCTCTCTTTTGACCCGTTTATCGTTAATTATAACATGAATGGGCTTGAAAAAGACCTTCATAATTTGATAAACATGTTGGTCTAGTATGAGACAACGATTGAAAAGTCTGCGCCATCTGTATTGGTGGGGGAGGCTTCGACCTCAAGAGTGAAAGGCAAAGGGGCCGAACGCTGGAGGAGGGAGAAGGGTAAGACAGAATTAGCCGCTGTAAGCCCTCAGAGCACTCATGTTGCCCCGCTGGGTGTGGGTAAAGGAAAGAGGAAGGTGGTTCCATAGTCAAGGATTGCAAAAGATGTTTGCATATATTGCCATGAAAAGGGGCATTGGAAAAGGGAGTGTCCTAAAGTCCTTTTGAACCAAGGTACATTTGATTTGAGCTTTAACATGGTTACTATTCTACTCTTGGTATTGGATACCAGCTGTACAGCTCATATCTGCAAATGATTTGCAGGTGATGGAAAGGAGTAGAAGGCCAAGACGGAGATGGTTCTAAAGCTAGGCAATGGTTGGGCTATTGCCATAGAAGTTATAGGGCTAATAAGGCTTAGCTATTAGTGATCATGTTAGGATAGAGTTGATAGGTCACAATTAGGTAACCTAGCATGACCGAATTATGCTTTTCTATTGTTGGACAATTAGGATTACATGGTTTTGATCAATGAAAGTTTCTTTTATTTGACAAAGAATGGATATTCTTGTCTGCTAGGTTGTTTGCATAATTATTTCAATACCATCCCACAATTAGATTATGAATGCTCAAAACAAATGATAAAATGGATAATCAAGCTAAACTCACAGATTTGGCATGCAAAGCTAGGTCACATTCCTCAAGATAGGATAAGGAGGTTAGTAGATTCAAGGAGTCTAGAAATAGACAATTTGAGCCTGCTTGCTTGCAAGTCCTTCCTGAGCCGGAAGATGGCCAAGAAGCTCTTTGTTGAACAAAGTATGCTTGCTAGTGGTCTGTTGGATTGGTTCTAGTTAGACATTTGTGGGTCACTGAATACACAAGACCAATAGAGGGTTCACAAGTCTAAGGACCTCTGGAAGGTTCAAGGAATTAGATTTGAAGTGGGAACCGAACTGGTTGCAAAATTAACCCTCGATTGGATGGAGTGATGTGTATTTAGTGGGAGCTCTTGATGTATCTAAATGGGAATGGAATTCTCACTCAGTGGAATTTTTCCTGGAAAGCCACAATGAACGGCGTCTCTGATAAGGGAGGAATCGAACCTTGTTGGACATGGTTCGATCGGTGTTTCACTTAACGACCTTGGCCCATCTAGGCATGTTCTTAAGACAATAGCCAAGTTTTAAAACATGACACTTTCTAAAGATCGTGGCCCAAATGTCATATTGGATATGGCATGGCAAGCCTGTATCCTACAAAGTACTTGAGTATGTGGAATGGTCTTGCATATGTCAAAGGACTAGTGGGAGGCAAACTAGGTTTGTATAGGTTCATATATTGTCCTAAGGAAAATTGAATTTCAGAGGATAACCGTTGTGAGGAGTAGCTCCTTGAGGAATCAAGCAGAGTGACACCTTAGTACGATATAGCAAACATCATTTGAAATCAAGTTTTCTCACTAACTATATTCAAGTCCTCCTAAGGAGGACCAGGATATCTAAGATACCTGAGAGGTACAGGTTTTTGAGCTAGTCTGGTCAATTGGATTATAATCTAAAATACATTAGGAGAAGCAATGTTGGACATTGGATCGAATCGATGGCTTGGAGTCGTATGATTAAACATGCAATTCAAACTAGGTTTGAAACTCCATGTAACTGGAATATTCATTTTGATGAGTTCATACAGGGTATGACTCGATCATGTTAGAATAGGTGACCATGTAAGCCAATTTTGGCAGGAATATGTAACCTATGTCTAGACAATTCTTTGGTATTTGATAAATATGTATGAATAAAGAAGTGAAAATTCATATGGCAATACTTTGTTTACGTTCACTTATCTGCATTTACATTTCTGTTCACTACGCAAACAAAGCCCACGGACTGAGAAACGATTTCGGGGACTGGGACTACGCTTGGAGGTAGGTCCATGAAATCAGTCTTACCGAATCAGTCCGGAAATCTCCAAGTCAAGGAATCCCGAAAATGGGTACCGGGATTCCCTTTGAGACTTGCACTAAGCATCTGCTGTCGTATTTCATCGACGGGTGACGAAGGTCGTCTAAGCAGTGTTAGTGGGTCAGCATGCTAGGAAGCAGCTGACTGAGGTGACTCGCGGGAACCGTCTTACGAGGGACCTTGAGTATGGTCAGCAAGGTATGACGTGTATTCCCGGTTCCAACGGTACAGGCCAAGTCCTTTGACTTGAGGAACTGCTGAGTTTACCTGTGCATTAGGTCTGTATCTTAGATATGGTGAGAGATTGCCAAAATACTCTTGAGTAGTCATAAGCCATGTCTAGTGCAGCTCGGGTGTACAAAGTGACAGTAGTTTCCAAGAAATGATCTGTCTCCTGTCAAAAGGTGTTGACAGTTGAGTCTCATATATGCTATGTGTCTTGTCCCTAAAATCTATGGCCACAGTGACTGAACAGAAGGGAAAAGGTTTCCCTTGCGGCGTTTAGTGAGGACAGACCGACACTTAGGTCCAAAATGGGTACCTGCATCTTCCGTGCCCTAGACCCTAAGTGATGAGACCGAAGACAGAAGGACAAGTGTACTGTTAGAGCCTAAATGTTCATCCCTGAATATTTCACCTAGTCTCTAGTGCCATGGACCGTTGCTAGATGGCCACCCATGGTAACTGACGGGTTCTAGGAATCCGATCAAGTCTAGCTGAATGGTGAACCTAAAGAGTCACACACTATCCACACACACTTAGTATTTAATTTGGAATTAAATATTGGAGTAAAGGAATGATTAAATTAGATTTAATCGGGTCCTATATTTTCTTAGAGAAATTAATTTCTTCTATTTGATAAAAGGAATTAAATTAATAAATAGGATTTATTAAAAGGGTTGATTTAATGGGCTTAGAATAAATAATAATATTTATTTATAATATTATATTTATTCTTTTAGCCTTTTGGAATATTTAATAGGATTTAAATATTCCATTAAATTAAAATCAACGGTCGAGATGGAAAGGGGAGATGGAAGGCTAGGATTCGTTTGACTAGGTCAAACACTAGTTTGACTAGGACTTTGACTAGGTCAAAATCCTAGTCAAATTAGGTTACTTAGAGTTTGAGTTTAAAGAGGATTAAACTCTTCCTCTATATAAACCCCTAGCTTCCAACATTTAAGGGATGATGATTCTTGAAAAACACACACAACACACACTCTCCCTCTCCTACCTCTCGTCCGCCCCCTCTCCCTTTCTCTAGCAAGAAAATATTTTCTTAGTTCTTTTTGTTCTTGGAACATCAAAAACTTAGACGAACCAATACCGTTAATTGATAATGAGTTATTGATTCGTCCACTCCAAAAAAATAATACCTGTTCGTTGCTAGCACGACGTGCAAGATACGTGGGTGGATCGTGTGTCATGATTTGGAGGATCTCAAGAACGAGGTGTTGGTGCAAAACGGGGAACAACGCGAGTAGCAGTTGAAGACGAAAACGACAATGGGTAGGTCTCATTTAAGATTTTCGTCCCTCTTTATTTTTTAACTCTATGGCCTCCATGATTTATTTAATTGTTTTATGATCATGAGATACACCGAACGCCCGGGAACCTCAAGGGCACACCCCTTGAGCGTGTTCTTTAAATTAAAAGCATGCCTTTTATTTTAATATGTTTATTTTTACCGCGCTTCCGCAATCGCGCAATTCCCGGGATGATCCATCGGATTTTCTTTCAGTGGTATCAGAGCCCGGTTCGGTGTATAGGCCTAGGGTTTATGTGCGCTATAAGCATGAAACGTGAAACGTGCCGGCGAGCCACCGCCGGCGGCGGCGACGGCGGCAGCTGCTGCTGCTAGGGTTTCAAAACCCTAGCAGTATTATTCTTTTATTTTTAATTATTTTCAGTTTTAATTTTGAATTAATTCTGAAAAATCGTTTTTGGTTCAATTATGTCTATTTTTCTAAAGACATTATTTTAGGAGTAAAATGAATTGGATTCGGAATCCCGGGTTATTTTACTTAAAATAATGAGGAAAGGTTTTCCTAAAACAAGAAAATATTATTGCCAATATTTGCATTTTATTTTTCACACGTTTTGCACATATTCATTATTTATTTTGGATATTTATGATTGGAAATCATATGTTGTTGGTATTATGTAATTATGTGATTGGATCATGTGATTATGTGTGTTGGATGGAAATGGATGATCGCGAGCCCTAAGACCGGATGTATGGTTTATTTTCTGTTGGGCCTGTGTGCCTCTTTTACTGCTTTCTCCTTCTCTCTTTCTAGTTGCCTTGGAATAATAAGGCATTCTACCTCCCTCCTTATGTACTCCCCCCGGGTTTTCGCTGGGGTTTCTATTTTTTAATATGTAATGAGAGTAGACTAGGAGTGAGGTTTCCTTTTTGTAATTGGTGGAGAAGAAGGAAGGACCACATGGAGAGCCCAGACGGGAGGCCCCTTGGTGTTTTCCATAAAGTGAAGAAAGAGAAAAAGAGACCAAGGCCCATCAGCATGATGATTGGGTTACTATTAATGTAATAGTATAGGACCAACCCTAGATTGACCATAGATCCACTGCGGGCTCGTGATCATCCAACAGGGGCGTGCTAGGCTTTAATTTTGCATGTGGTTATGATGATGGATGAATGGATTATTTATTTATCGTATAACTGCTATGAATGGTTTATTTACGCATTATGGATGTATGTGTAGATATTTATTTGAGATCTCGGTCATTACTTACTCTCACATTGGTTGGACCAATGTCAAAATATTAGACCCTAGACAAAGTGGACAGAACTCTAGGAGTTTGTCCATGCCTTCCAATCCATGGCATAGTGAGGAAGCTGCTTTAGGTCAATAGCGTGGTCTCACGAGTCGTGGCACGTTATTGTACTTAAAAGGAAGCTGCATTATGTCATGAACGAAAAGCGGGCTGCTGCTACCTGTCTCACGAGTCGTGGGGGTACCAGTGGGTCCGTGGCTCGGTCGATTGGGTTGGGTCTAACGCCCAATTAACATGATTCACTTGGAGTCCTCGGGATCATGTGAAAGGGTGAGGCAATAATCTTGGGAATCTCGTGGAACGAGAATGGTATGGAATACCTCCCACAGGATCTTTTTCCATGCGAATCGTAAAAGCGGGGTATGGGAAAAATCGCTGTGGATCCCAAGCCCACTTGGAAAGGATTTCCCGAAAATCACGTTTGAGAGTACTGTGTTTTCGTATAAATAGTGGGAGGATTAAATGACTAAAGTCCATGCATTTAATTATTTTATCAAACCACCGTCTTTTATTTTCTGCTGATCGCGCGCTGTTTTCTAAAATGTAGATTTTAAAATGTCTAAGAACCCACTTTCCATCATTCTTGAGATAAACAAATTCAATGGAACAAACTACAACGACTGGTTGCGAAATCTCAGGATAGTCCTAGATTACGAGAACCAAGGCTACGTCATGGACGAGCCTCTCCCTAGGACCTTACCGGAAGGATCCACGCCAGAAGAACGTGAGACGTTCGAGACTTGGCATAAGGATAACCGGAAGGTCCGTAGCATCATACTTGCTTCGATGACCAATGAGATTCAGAAGAAGTATGAAAGGCTAGACGATGTCCCTTCCATTATGGCTCGCCTAAAGGATTGCTATGCAGTCCCGGACCGGCATACTAGGTATGTCGCGACCAAGGCGTTCTTTGGAACTAAAATGACAGAAGGATCCTCTGTACAAGAGCACGGGGTTAAAATGCTTACCCTGGTGGAAAAGCTCGAGGACCTAAAGGCAGGTCTCGATAATGAAACGTACATAGATGTGATCCTTCAGTCACTCCCACCCTCCTTTGACCAATTTATCGTCAACTACAACATGAACGCACTTGAGAAAGGCATTCATGAATTGATTAATATGTTGGTGCAATACGAGGCAACGACTAAGAAGTCCACGCCTTCGGTATTGTTTGGAGGTGCTTCAACTTCTAATACGAAAGGCAAGGGTGCCGGACGTTGGAAAAAGAAGAAAGGGAAGGGAAAGGCCGTCAAAGCAGCTACGAACACTAAGAGTGTTCCCATTGCCAAAGAGGGGAAAGGCAAAGGAAAGGGAAAGGTTGTCTCCAAGCAACAGTCAAAGGCATATGACATATGTATCAACTGCCGTGAGAAAGGGCATTGGAAGAGAGAGTGCCCCAAACTCTTCTCGAACCAAGGTATATATGTGATTGAGGTTAATATGGTCACTAGTTCTGCCTCTTGGGTATTAGATACCGGCTGTCGAGCTCACATTTGCAATGACTTGCAGGTGTTGAAAAGAAGCAGAAAACTGGGTAGCGGGGACATGATCCTGAAGCTTGGGAATGGCAAGGCCATCTCGGCAGAAGCAGTAGGATCCGCCACTCTAGTGATTAGTGATAATATTAGCATAGATTTAGAACAAGTTTATTTTGTACCCAGTATGATTAAAAACATCATTTTCATTCCATTGTTGGACAATAGTGGTTATGAGTTTAGAATCAATAAAAATTGCTTTTATTTGATGAGGTGTGGAATTGCTCATCTACTTGGTACATTACATAACGGACTCTATATCTTGCAACAAACGAATTTCATCCTCAATGCACAACACAAACGAAAATTAGATAATAACGGGAACGCACGTCTGTGGCACGCTAGGCTAGGTCACATATCCCAAGATAGGATAAAAAGGTTGGTAGACTCAAAGAACCTAGAGGTTGGGGACTTGAACGATCTACCAACTTGTGAGTCCTGTCTAAGAGGGAAAATGACCAAGAGGCCCTTTGTAGGACAAAGCAGGCTTGCCACAGGTCTGTTGGACTTGGTCCATACAGACGTATGTGGACCACTAAGGACGCAGGCCCGAGGTGGGTTCTCCTACTTCATAACCTTCACCGATGATCATTCACGGTATGGTTATGTTTACCTGATGAGGTACAAGTCTGAAGCTCTTGAGAGGTTTAAAGAATTCAGACTTGAAGTGGAGAACCAAACCAACTGCAAAATTAAAATCCTTCGGTCGGACCGAGGCGGTGAATACCTTAGTACGGAGTTCCTAGACTATCTAAACGAACATGGTATAACATCAGAATGGACACCTCCAGGAACACCGCAGTTAAATGGTGTCTCTGAAAGGAGGAATCGAACCCTGTTGGACATGGTTCGGTCCATGATGAGTTACCAAATTGCCCTTATCGTTTTGGGGCTATGCACTAGAAACGGCGGCCAAATTATTGAATTTGGCGCCTACTAGCACATTGACCCAAACGCCATATGAGATATGGCACGGCAAGCCTGCATCCTACAACTACTTGAAAGTGTGGGGTAGCCCCGCATACGTCAAGAGGTTAGTGGGAGATAAGTTAGAATCTAGGTCTAGCTTATGCAGGTTCGTTGGATACCCTAAAGAAACTGCGGGTTATTACTTTTATGACCCCTTGGAACAAAAGGTGTTTGTTTCAAGAAATGCAGTATTCTTGGAGCTAGGCTTCCCGGAGGATATCCAACCTGATGAGCTGATCCTTGAGGAATCAAGTGATGGAATCCAGCCATCAGAAGAAGCCACGGAACCCTCACTTAGAGGATTCAGGATAGACAGCCGAAGGGCTGACCAACCTTGAGAAGTCCAACATGCTAGGCATGAAGGACAGCCTCAGGAACAGCCAGCCACGGTTCCTGAACCACCGGCTCCGATACAGTCAGCGCCCACAGTCACCACTGACGTTCCCGTTCTCCGTAGGTCCACTAGAGAGTCCAGACCTCCAATGAGATATGGCTTTCTAGGTGCGACCGATCTTTTGGATAACGATCCTAAGACTTATGGAGAAGCGATGTCTGACATCGACTCCGGGAAATGGCTTGAGGCCATGAAAGCCAAAATGGACTCCATGAGCGAAAACCAAGTTTGGAGTCTCGTAGATCCACCGAAAGGTGTTAAGCAAGTGGGCTGTAAAGCGCAAACTTGGCGTTGATGGAGAAGTCACAACCTTTAAGGCTAGGCTTGTAGCTAAGGGATACACTCAACGACCCAGGGTCGATTTTGAGGATACCTACTCGCCTGTAGCCATGGCTAAGTCCATTCGGATTCTGCTCACCATAGCAGCATGGTATGACTATGAGATATGGCAGATGGACGTGAAAACGGCCTTCCTCAACGGTTTCGTTGAAGAAGAGATCTATATAGATCAGCCGCAGGGTTTCACGGTCACTGGAGAAGAACAGAAAGTCTGTCGCCTCCAGAAGTCCATCTATGGCCTCAAACAAGCCTCCCGAAGTTGGAACATTCGATTTGATGAAGTAATATGGGGATATGACTTCATCAAAAACGAATCCGACCCTTGTGTATACAAGAAGGTCAGTGGGAGCTCAATAGTGTTCCTAGTGCTTTATGTGGATGACATTCTGCTCATTGGTAATAACGTCAGAATGTTAGGAAACACAAAGCATGGTTGTCAACCCAGTTTTCCATGAAGGACTTGGGTGAAGCCTCCTACATCCTAGGCATCCAGATTGTCAGGGACAGATCTAAAAGGATGTTAGGACTCACCCAAAACTCGTATATGGAGAAAGTCCTAAAGAGATATCGAATGGACAACTCCAAACGAGGATTCCTTCCAATGAGGCATGGGATCAAGTTATCCAAGAAACAGTCCCCACAGACTGATGAGGAACTTGAAAGGATGAAGGTCATCCCCTATGCCTCCGCCGTAGGTAGCATACAATATGCGGTCCACTGCACTAGGCCTGACATTGCATACGCTTTGAGCGTAACAAGCAGATATCAATCCTGCGCAGGAGAGGCACATTGGAATGCTGTTAAGCGCATCCTTAAGTACCTAAGAAGGACTAAGGAAATGTTCCTAGTCTATGGCAATGGAGAACTAATTCTGGAAGGCTTTAGCGACGCTAGCTTCCAGTCTGATGACGATGATGCCAAGTCTCAATCGGGGTACGTGTTCAAACTCGATGGAGGAGTAGTAGCTTGGAAAAGTTCCAAGCAAGCAACCGTTGCTGACTCCACCACAGAGGCTGAATACATAGCAGCTTCAGAAGCTGCTAAGGAAGCGGTTTGGATGAGAAACTACATCCAAGAGTTGGGTGTGGTGCCTAGCATCGCCGAGCCCGTTGTCATCTTCTGTGATAACAACGGCGCTATAGCGCAAGCAAAGGAACCGAGATCTCATCATCGTTCCAAACATATTCTTAGACGCTACCATCTTCTTAGAGAAATGGTAGGAAGAGGTGACGTCCGGATGGACCGAGTCAACTCAGCAGACAACACAGCAGACCCCCTGACAAAGCCTATGTCGCAGAGCGCTCATACGCAACATCTTGAGAAGATGGGGATTAAGCATATGGGCAATTGGCTTTAAAGGTCAAGTGGGAGATTGTTAGAATAGGTGACCATGTAAGCCAATTTTGGCAGGAATATGTAACCTATGTCTAGACAATTCTTTGGTATTTGATAAAATATGTATGAATAAAGAAGTGAAAATTCATATGGCAATACTTTGTTTACGTTCACTTATCTGCATTTACATTTCTGTTCACTATGCAAACAAAGCCCACGGACTGAGAAATGATTTCGGGGACTGGGTCTACGCTTGGAGGTAGGTCCATGAAATCAGTCTTACCGAATCAGTTCGGAAATCTCCAAGTCAAGGAATCCCGAAAATGGTACCGGGATTCCCTTTGAGACTTGCACTAAGCATCTGCTGTCGTATTTCATCGACGGGTGACGAAGGTCGTCTAAGCAGTGTTAGTGGGTCAGCATGCTAGGAAGCAGCTGACTGAGGTGACTCGCGGGAACCGTCTTACGGAGGACCTTGAGTATGGTCAGCAAGGTATGACGTGTATTCCCGGTTCCAACGGTACAGGCCAAGTCCTTTGACTTGAGGAACTGCTGAGTTTACCTGTGCATCAGGTCTGTATCTTAGATATGGTGAGAGATTGCCAAAATACTCTTGAGTAGTCATAAGCCATGTCTAGTGCAGCTCGGGTGTACAAAGTGACAGTAGTTTCCAAGAAAGGATCTGTCTCCTGTCAAAAGGTGTTGACAGTTGAGTCTCATATATGCTCTGTGTCTTGTCCCTAAAATCTGTGGCCACAGTGACTGAACAGAAGGGAAAAGGTTTCCCTTGCGGCGTTTAGTGAGGACAGACCGACACTTAGGTCCAAAATGGGTACCTGCATCTTCCGTGCCCTAGACCCTAAGTGATGAGACCGAAGACAGAAGGACAAGTGTACTGTTAGAACCTAAATGTTCATTCCCGAATATTTCACCTAGTCTCTAGTGCCATGGACCGTTGTTAGATGGCCACCCATGGTAACAGACGGGTTCTAGGAATCCGACCAAGTCTAGCTGAATGGTGAACCTAAAGAGTCACACACTATCCACACACACTTAGTATTTAATTTGGAATTAAATATTGGAGTAAAGGAATGATTAAATTAGATTTAATCGGGTCCTATATTTTCTTGGAGAAATTAATTCCTTCTATTTGATAAAAGGAATTAAATTAATAAATAGGATTTATTAAAAGGGTTGATTTAATGGGCTTAGAATAAATAATAATATTTATTTATAATATTATATTTATTCTTTTAGCCTTTTGGAATATTTAATAGGATTTAAATATTCCATTAAATTAAAATCAACGGTCGAGATGGAAAGGGGAGATGGAAGGCTAGGATTCGTTTGACTAGGTCAAACACTAGTTTGACTAGGACTTTGACTAGGTCAAAATCATAGTCAAATTAGGTTACTTAGAGTTTGAGTTTAAAGAGGATTAAACTCTTCCTCTATATAAACCCCTAGCTTCCAACATTTAAGGGATGATGATTCTTGAAAAAACACACACAACACACACTCTCCCTCTCCTACCTCTCGTCCGCCCCCTCTCCCTTTCTCTAGCAAGAAAATATTTTCTTAGTTCTTTTTGTTCTTGGAACATCAAGAACTTAGACGAACCAATACCGTTAATTGATAACGAGTTATTGATTCGTCCACTCCAAAAAAATAATACTTGTTCATTGCTAGCACGACGTGCAAGATACGTGGGTGGATCGTGTATCACGATTTGGAGGATCTCAAGAACGAGGTCTTGGTGCAAAACGGGGAACAACGCGAGTAGCAGTTGAAGACGAAAACGACAACGGGTAGGTCTCGTTTAAGATTTTCGTCCCTCTTTATTTTTTAACTCTATGGCCTCCATGATTTATTTAATTGTTTTATGATCATGAGATACACCGAACGCCCGGGAACCTCGAGGGCACACCCCTTGAGCGTGTTCTTTAAATTAAAAGCATGCCTTTTATTTTAATATGTTTATTTTTACCGCGCTTCCGCATTCGCGCAATTCCCGGGACGATCCACCGGATTTTCTTTCAGATCAGTACGAGCTTGAGGGTCAGTGGGAGTTTAGTGTATTCCCAGTGTTTAAAGTGTGTAACATCTTATTCATTTGGAATGAATTTAAGATGTTAGGAAATACTGAAACACGGATGTCGTTCACGCAATTCTCCATGAAAGGAATTGGATTCCTATATATAAGTTTAAGTTGTCCAAGAATCAATCAGGGTTGACTAATGAGGAAGCTTAGATGTTTGACATCCCCTACGTCTTTATCGTAGGCAGCATGGATATGTTGTTTGGTGCATTGGACCTGATGTTGTGTATGCTTTGGGCATGACGACATAAATCGGGTGTGTACCGAGGAGGCAGTAGACTGTTGTTGAGAACAGTCTTTAATACCTGAATAAGGATTAAAGAAGTTCTTGATGCACGTTCTAGTATGAACATATACTCAGGCTTAATGGTAAGGTGGTGGCTCGAAAAGGTTTCAAGCGGGATATCACGATGGACCATGAAAGTTGAATGTATGGCAACTTTAGAAGTTGCTCTACTAAGTGATTTGGATGAAAAATTACATCCAATAGTTGGGTGTGGTGCCTAGCACAATCAAGCCAGTAGTTACCTTGGAGAATAACAACATGGCTGTAGCGCAAGCTATAGGATCGAGATCTCATCACGGATCCAAGAAAATTCTTAGACAGTACCAAGTATTTTCTGCATTTTAATTATGTTTATGAAGAGGTGACGTGCGGTTGGACCGCATCATCTTGGCATAAATAAGGTATACCCGTGAGATCGAGCCGAATATCACAGGTTACTCATGCTCAGATAAGTCTGAGCAACGTGGGTGATTGGCTTTAGGTCAAGTGGGAGATTGTTAGAATAGGTGACCAGAAATCCAAATTGGATTGGCGGTTTTGGGTACTGTTTAACAATCTTTATTAAAGTAATATTGACTTGATGAAAATAGTACGTATTCATCCGTGGAATTATGTGTTTGTTATGCTTACTGATTACGTTAAACGACGTTTTAACATCACAACAAATGCCCACAGATCAATTTGATAACCATGTAGGTGGGCTGCGCATTGGATGGCAGCTATGAAACCAACTTTCTGAGGGTTGGTCTGAAATGTTCCAAGTCGAGAACCTCGAGACAGGGCATCGAGGGTCCTATAGAGACTTGCACTAAGGATTGCATTTATTAGATGAGTGTCGTATTTCATCGGTGATAGACGTTGGACTTCTATGCAATATTAGTGGGTTAGTTGACAAGGGTGCAACTGATTGAACTGACTCGCGGGAATCGTCATATGGAAGCCTTGGATGCTTGGCCCGTATGACTGGAATTCCTAGCTCCGATAGTATGAGATTAGTCCTCGTACTTAAGGAATCATGGCAGTCACATGCATATGAAGGATATATCTAGGGTCTGGCAACAGATGTCTGTATCTGTGATACGTTCATCATAAGCCTTATCCAGTACAGTCGGAATATGCACTGAGGACGATGAATTCCAAGATAGGATCCGTCACCTGTTAGTATATGACAGTCGAGTCTCCGATGCACTCTGAGACGGTTTAAGCTCTTTAAATCTGTGGCCACAGCAATTGGTGGAGTAGGGAATGGTTTCCTACGTCGATCAATAGAGCAAACATGTCTCGAGTTATTGAGCATATTTGTCTAGTCCAAGATGGGAACCGACGCCCAATTCCATGCCTTAGACTTAGACCGGGAGACGGATGGTAGAAGGACCGTACTCGTATGGTACTCGGGAGCCTAAATGTTCATGCCAATATTCACCTAGTCTCTAGTACCATGGATCGTTGCTAGACGACCACCCATGATGACGAGCATTTTTTCTATTAATGGTTAATTGGAAAATAATTAATTAAATTGAATTGAATTGACCAATTGTATTGGAGTCAAGCCCAAGTTTAACTGACGGTGAACCTAATGAGTCACACACAAATCACTTTGGATTTGGTGGAGTTAATTTGGAATTAACTCTAGAAGAAGCGAATAAATTTAATCAGATTAAATTTATTCAAGAGAGAAAATAAATGATTGGATCATTTATTGGGAAATACATTTGATGGATGGTCCAAGATTAATTAATTGGATTAGTTAATTTTTTACTAAGAACCTTTAAATTAATTGGATTAATTTATCAGATTTTGGCTAGAACAGTTGATTGGATCAATTATTCTTAATTTGGACTTGTGTTTATTTATTGGATAAATAAATAATTGGGTTTCAATTGGATTTAAATTAATTAGATTAATTAATGCCCAACAGATACATGTTTGGACTTTATTTAATTTGATTAAATACAAGTCCAAAACCATAAAGATCCAAGTCCATTTTTCATGCAAGTTGAAGCTAGTTAAGGAGGAGTTTCATTCCTCCACATGTGTACATGAGATGCAAGAAAATTAGCTCTTTTCTGGGTGGTTTTCTCTTGCTACCATGTGTAGTGGATGTGCTAGAAGTGTGTGTATGTGGAAGTTGCCTTGGAGGTTACTTATGTAAGTGGTTTTTTGAACTCTACATTCTACATACACAAAACAACTTTACTAGACATTTTACTTACTAACTTGATTGATTTTTGTTGGAGATCTGAGGCCAAAAACTCTCTGAAAATTCTCTCTTGAGTGTTCATACTTCTTAGAGAATATTGAACAAAAACATTTCAAGGTACACTAATTCATAGTGCTTTTTTACAAAGTGGGTTGCGTCGACGGTATATGTCGCGAGCCCAGCTCACGATTCCTTCTTTTTTTTGTTTTTTTTTTTATTTGTTTTTAATTTAATTGTTTATTAATTATTAATTAAGGTTATAAAATAATAATTAGTAATTAATTATAGATACTTAATAATTAATATTAATTAATTATTATTTTAAAATTTAAAATTTAAAATTATATTTAATAAGTTTTGTCATTGGTGTCGAGGTTTTTTTCTTTTATCACCTACTAGAAGAAAATTCATTATTGGTTACAAATTTATGGGCTGCGGACTAAAAAATAATAAATATTAACAACTATATTATCAAATTAATACAAAAATATAAAATTGGTAATAATTATAAATTATGATAATGATCATCAGTCTTATAAGTATGTCGTTGGTATTGGTACCAACCTGGACAAGCAACGTCCTGGTAAATGATGGTGTGGTATCTCATAAAAATATTTTATTCTAAATATAATTGTTTATTTCCACACGCACTTTGGCGATGACCTAGAGAATAGCGACAAAAGCATAATTATAAAACCGACGGACATTATTAAATTTTTGTACTTTTATTTTTTTTCATGTAAATTTTTAAATTGATTAGTTATTACAAATTAATTATATAAAGTTGTATAATTACAATGCCCTATAGTAAATTATTAATTAAAATTATAATTAGTAAATTAATAAAATAATTAAGTACAAGCATACAATTAAATAAATTAATTTAATTTAATTGTATATTTTTATTTAATTATTTTATTAATTTAATAATTGCAATTAAATTACTTTATTATAATTAATATAATTAAATAAAATTAACAAAATTTGAAAAAAAAAACTAGAAGCCCAATTATTGACCAAGGGTGACTAATACAGATAGCGACCCTTGGTCGTGACTCAGGCTGATAGCGACCCTTGGTCGTGACCCAGGCTCACAAGCCTGTGTCATTTTTTTTAATAAAAATAAAATAAAAGGTCGGCCGCTAGTTCAACTAGCGACCAAACATAAAAATATAAATGTACCGCTTCCTACGGTACACTTATATTTATTTATATTTTTTGTAATATAAATACAAATAAGCCGACTTAGGCATGCGTCCAACAAGAGCCCGTTACCATGGGTGGCCGTCTAGCAACGGTCCATGGCACTAGAGACTAGGTGAATATTAGCGTGAACATTTAGGCGCCGATTCTGTACGGGTACGGTCCTTCCGTCTACCATCTCCCGACCTTAGTCTAGTGTATGAAATTAGGCGTCGGTTCCCATCCTTGACTGGGCGTCTATTCTTAATATCGAGACTACGCATACCTCATTACATCTACACAGGAAACCATTTCCTGTTCGATCAACCACTGTGGCCACAGGTTTAAGCAGCGTGAAAGTGTCTCCGAGTGTATAGGAGATACCTCTGTCACATACTGACAGGGGATGGATCCTCTTGTTGAAACCCACCGTCCTTGCTACACATTCTGACTGCACTGGACAAAGCTTATAATGATGATCTTACAGGATGACCACCTCTCGCCAGATCTAAGATACAGCCATCGTGTGTATGTGACTGTCATGGTTCCTCAAGTTTGAGGACTACTCCCGTACTATCAGAACCGGGAAAATTCAATCATACCAACCAAGCATCTAAGGCTTCCATATGATGATCCCCACAAGTCAGTTCAGTCAGCTCGACCCCAGTCGACCAACACACCAAGATCGTATAGGCGTCCCACGCCTGTCGCTGATGAAACACGGCACTCATATAATGAATACGACTCTTAGTGCAAGTCTCTATAGGACTCTCAATGCCTGTCTCGAGGTCCTCGACTTGGAATATTTCAGACCCAACCCACTATCAGTTGGTTTCATAACCACCATCCAATGAGTGGCACAACTGCATGAGTTGTTAACCGTGGTCTGTGATTTTGTTGTGATATATGTAAAACAACATTTAAACATATGAAATTGAGCACAACAAAGAAAGTACCAATTGTAATGAACACTCATGTTATTCATTACATAATATTACATTATATCAAGTTGTCAAATAGGTTACAAAATACCAAACCTATTGGCTTTCTGGTCACCTATTCTTACAGAATAAGATGGTGTCATAGTCGTATAATTGAAGTGTAGCTTTAACCTTGATTATTAGAGTCGATACGAAAATAACTATAGCCAGAAATGAATCATATATCAGTCAATGATAAGGACTGGAAACACTAGGTCTTTCCTATGATTGTGTGGAGTATTAGGCATGTTTTCGCACATTTGATTGATTAGTAAGATTCACCAAGCCCTTGATCAAACAAAGATAAAAGTGCATCAGTGTCTAAATTTGTTTAAAGGAGTTTGATGTTGCGCGAATGTACTAAGTTAAGATGATGGCAACCAAGAGTTTACTAGATGTAATTCTAGTGTATTTTTGTGTTTAATAAGCTGAGCGAACATAACTATAGCCAGAAATGAATCATGTATCAGTTAATGATAAAGACTGAAAGTAAAAAGTGTTTCCTACGATTGTTTAGAGCATTATGTATGTATCCGCACGCATGATATTAGAATAGGTGATCAAAAAGCCAATTGGATTGGCGGTTTTGGGTTCTATTTAGCAATCTTTATTAAAGTAATATTGACTCGATGAATATAGTAAGTATTCATCCTTGGCAGTATATGTTTGGTGTGCTTACTAATTACGTTAAACGGCATTTTAACGTCACAACAAATGCCCACAAACTAATTGGATAACCCATGTAGTTGGGCTGCGCATTGGATGGAAACTATGAAACCAACTTCTGAGGGTTGGTCTGAAACGTTCTAAGTCGAGGACCTCGAGATAGGGCATCGAGGGTCCTATAGAGACTTGAACTAAGGATTGCATTCATTGGATAAGTGTCGTGTTTCATCGCGATAGACGTTGGACGTCTATGTTAGAATAGGTGACCATGAAGTCAATCTTGTTAGGCGAATTGTAAGCTATGTCTGAACAATTTCAAAGTTTTAAAAAAACCTTGATGAATAAGAAAGTGAAATTCATCTGGCTCATAGTTTGTCTGTGTTCACTTTTACTGCTTTATAACTGTTAACTACACAAACAAAGCCCACAGACTGAGATCACATTTTGGGGACTGGGACAGCGCTTGGAGGTAGGTTCATGAAATCAATTTCGCCGAATCAGTCTGAAAATCACCAAGTCAATGGGTATCGAGAATCCACTTGAGACTTGCACTAAGCATTTGCTGTCGTATTTCATCGACGGGTGACGAGGGTCGTCTATGCAGTGTTAGTGGGTCAGCTTGCTGGGGAGCGATTGACTAAAGTGACTCACTGGAACCGTCTTACGGAGGACCTTGAGTAGGGTCGACTAGGTATGACGTGAGTTCCCGGTTCTAACGGTACAGGTCAATCCTTTGACTTGATGACTTGCTGAGTTTACCTGTACATCATGACTGTATCTTAGGTATGGTGAGACATTGCCAAAATATAGTTGAGTAGTCATAAGCCATATCTAGTACAGCCACAGTGTGCAACGTGACAGTAGTTTCCAAGAAGGGATCTATCTCCTATCAAGAGCATTGACAGTAGTGTCTCACTATACTCTGTGTCTTGTCCCTAACATTTGTGGCCACAGTAAGTGAATAGAATGGAATGATTCCCTGCGGCGTTTGGTATAGGACAGACCGTCACTTAGGTCCAAGATGGGTACCTATATATCCGTGCCCTAGACCCTAAGTGGTGAGACCGTAGACAGAAGGATAGATGTACTGTAGAGCCTAAATGTTCATCCCCACGCATATTCACCTAGTCTCTTGTGCCATAGACCATTGCTAGACGGCGACCCATGATGACGGGTGGATTCTAGGAATCCGACCAAGTCTAGCTGAAGGTGAACCTAAAGAGTCACACACAATCCGCACACATAACGTATTTAATTTGGAATTAAATATTTGGAAAGAGATGGAAGGATTAAATTAGATTTAATCGGGTCTTTCTTATCTTGAGAAATTAATTCCTTTTATTAGATTTAAGGAATTTATCTAATAAATTAGATTTAATGGAAATTAATTTAATGGGCTGAAAATAAATATTTATATTTATTTATTGCCCTTTGGATTATTTAATTAGATTTAAATACTCCATAAATTAATGAATGGTTGAGATTGAAGAGGGAAATCAATGGCTAGGATTGGTTTGACCAAGAAGTTAGAAATTGACTAGGATTTGACCTATTCCAAGAGGAGTCTTCCAAATAGTTGGAATTAGAAGAGGAATAGGATTCCTGCTCTATAAATATTCCTAACTCTTCACTTTGGAAGAGATGATGAAACTCAAAATACACACACACACACCATCACCGCGTCGGCCTCTCTCTCTTCCCTATTTCCCTAGATACTATCTTGTTCTTTTGTGTTATACAAATAAACTTAAAGGCGGGTTGATCTCGTTAAATATTAGCGTTTGATCAATCCGTCCTCTCCAAATATAATATACACTTGTTCTTTCACTAGAACGAGGATCAAGATACGTGGGCGGATTGCGAGTACGAATTAGAGGGTCTCAAACTCGAGATCTTGCAGCAAAACGGGGAACAACGTGAGTAGCGGTTTGAAGACAAAACAACAATCGGGTGGGTTTCGATTTAACGTTTTTGTCTCCTTTTTCAACCCTATGGCCTCCATGAATTCTTTATATGTTTTACTCATGAGATACACTGAATGCCCGGGAGATTCAAGGGAACACTCCTTCAATGTCTTTATTTTATTATTGTTTATGGCATGTTTTAATTATTGCAATTTAAATTTATACCGCGCTTCCACATTCGCGCTATTCCCGGGCCGATCCGTGCGCCTTTGCTAGGCTTACAGTGGTATAAGTGTCCGGTTCGGTGTATAGGCCTAGCGTTTAACGTGTCTTTTAAGAATGAAAACGTGTATGGCATGATTTATATGTTTCTCGATGTTTTAATTATCAAGAATATCGTTTTCTTGTCTTTAATCGTGTATGAGTTGTTAGTGTTGTTGGTATTCTTGTTTTTCTTGAAAAACGGAGGCAGAAGAATAAAACGAAAGAAAACGTCGCGCGCGGCCAGCCGGCGGCTGACCACCCACGCAGTGCGCTCAAGCGAGGCGCGCGCGCAGGCAGAGGAGCCTGCGCGCAGCAGCCCCGCAAGGCGCACACAGCGCGCGCGGATTTGCGGCCGGCATGTGCGCAGCCAGACGCTGAGCACAGACGCGTGGCCGGGCGCGCGCCATGCCAGCGCGTCAAGGGTGCTCGCGCGGCCAGGCAGGCCGCGCGCGCACGCAGGCAGACAACGGGGTCTGCTCGCGCGCGCCCAGCAGGCACGCCCGATGCGCATGTGCACGCGCAGGCATCGCGCAGGATGCGCATGCAGGCGGCACGGCAAGGTGGCGTGCTCGGGCAGAGGAGCCTGCGCGTGACACAGCACGACCAGGCGCGCGCGCGAGCAGGCAAGGGCCTATGCATGCGCGCCCGGCCAAGCGTGCGCTGCGCACGCGTGGACAACAGGCCAGGCCTATTGGCCAGCGTGTGCCGGCAGGCGCCGCCGGAGGCAGCGGCCAGTAGTTCGTTTATGTTTTTTCTTGTTATTTAATTTTTTGGATAAATTCTAAAAAATTGATTTTATTTATTTTGCATGTTTTCTTAAAAACATTATTTGGAAAGTTATTGTATTGGATTTGGAATACCTGTGTTTCATTCACTTTCAAATAATGAGGAAAGGTTTTCCTAAACGAGAAAGGAAATTGCCAATGTTATACCATAACTCGTTTTCTCGTTTTTTATCATGGGATGATGTGATTGGATATCATGGATTATATGCATATGTTTATGTCATTGGATATCATGTAATTATGTGCGTTAATTGAGAACGGATGATCACAAGCCCTAGACCGAATGTATGGTTTAAATTTATGTTCGGCCTGTATGCCTCTTTTATTTTCTCCTCCTCCTTTTCTAGTTGCCTAGGAATAATAAGGCATTCTGTCTCCCTCTTATTATACACCTCCTTTTCTAGTTGCCTTGGAATAATAAGGCATTCTATCTCCCTCCTATTGTACTCCCCCCGAGTTTTCGCTGGGGTTTCTTTTTAAATATGTAATGAGAGTAGTGTAGGAGTGAGGAATTTTATTTTATGTTATTGGTGGAGATGAAGGATGGTCCAAATGGAGAGCCCGGAATGGAGAATCCAAGGCGTTCCATGAAGATTTGAAGGAGAAAAGAGACCAAGGCCCATCAGCATGTTTATTAGGTTGCTATTAAATGTAATAGTGTAGGACCAACCCTAGATTGACCATAGATCCACTGCGGGCTCAGTGGATCGCATAGGATTCGGGCTTGTGATCATCGAACAGGGGCGTGTTACGCTTTAATTTTGCATGTGGCTTTTATGGTGAATGAATGGTTTATTTATCATATTATTGCTATGGGATGCAAACTTTAAATTATGCATTATGTATGTATGTATGTATGGGATCTCGGTCATTTTCAACTCTCACTTGGTTGGACCAAAGTTCAAAATATTAGACCCTTGATAAATAGACTTGGACTCTAGGAGTTCGTCCATGCCTTCCATCCATGGCAAAGTGAGGAAGCTAATTTAGGTCGATAGCGTGGTCTCACGAGTCGTGGTACGACTATCATGCTTAAAAGAAGTTGCGCTTTGTCATGAACGAGGAGTAGACTGTTGTTACCTGTCTCACGAGTCGTGGAGGTAGCAGTAGGTCTATGAATCGGTTGATTGGGTCGGGTCTAACGCCCAAATAACGTGATTCTCTTGGAGTCCTCGGGATCACGTGCAAGGGTGAGGCAATTATCTCGGGAATCTCGTGGAACGAGAATGGTATGGTATACCTCCCACAGGTCTTCCCATACGAATCGTAAAAGCGGGGTATGGGGAAAATCGTTGTGGATCCCAAGCCCACTAGGAAAGGGTTTTTCCGAAAACAACGTTTGAGAGTGTCGTGTTTTCGTATAAATAGTGGGAGCATTAAATGACTAAAGTCCAAGCGTTTAATTTTTATTAAAACTTTTATCTTTTAAATTCTGCTGATAGTAGTTTTTGTTCTTTAAATGTAGGTTTAAAATATCTAAGAACCCATTATCAACCATACTTGAGACCAACAAGTTTAATGGAACCAATTACAACGACTGGTTGCTCAATCTGAGGATAGTCCTCGATTACGAGAACCAAGGCTATGTCATGGACGAGCCGTTTTCTAGGACCTTGTCGGAAGGATCCACGCCAGAAGAACGTGAGACGTTCGAGACTTGGCATAAGGATAACTGGAGAGTCCGTAGCGTCATACTTGCCTCTATGATGAATGAGATTCAGAAGCAGTATGAAAGGCTAGACGATGTCCCTTCCATTATGGCTCGCCTGAAGGATTATTATGCAGTCCCGGACCGGCATACTAGGTATGTCGCAACGAAGGGGTTCTTTGGAACTAAAATGACCGAAGGGTCCTTTGTACAAGAGCATGGGGTCAAGATGCTTACCTTGGTGGAAAAGCTCGAAGACCTCAAAGCAGGGCTCGATAACGAGACGTACATTGATGTGATCCTTCAGTCTCTCCCACCCTCCTTCGACCAATTCATGGTTAACTACAACATGAATACACTTGAGAAGGGCATTCATGAGTTAATCAATGTGTTGGTGCAATACGAGGCAACGACCAAAAAATCTGCGCCAACGGTATTATTTGGAGATGCTTCGACTTCCAAAAACGAAAGGCAAGGACGCCGGACGTTGGAGAAGGAAGAAGGGAAAGGGAAAAGCCGTCAAAGCAGATACCAACACTAAGAGTGTTCATATTGCCAAAGTCGGGAAAGGCAAAGGAAAAGGAAAGGTTGACTCAAAGCAACAGTCGAGGGCATATGACATATGTATTCATTGCCGTGAGAAAGGCATTGGAAGAGGGATTGCCCCAAACTCCTCTCCAAGCAAGGTATCTTTGTGATTGAGGTTAATATGGTTACTAACACTACCTTTTTGGGTATTAGATACCGACTGTTGAGCTCACATTTGCAATGATTTGCAGGTGCTGAAAAGAAGTAGAAAACTGAGTAGCGCAGATATGGTCCTAAAGCTTGGAAATGGCAAGGCCATCTCAGCAGAAACAGTAGGATCCGCCACCTTAGTAGTTAGTGATCGTATTGTTATAGAATTACAGAAAGTTTATTATGTACCTATCATGATTAGAAGCATCATTTCCATTCTGTTGTTAGACAATAGTGGATATGAGTTTATAATCAATAAAAATTCCTTTTATTTGATGATGGGTGGTATTGCTCATCTGCTTGGTACACTTAATAACGGCCTCTATATCTTACAATAAACGAATCTTGTTCTAAACGCTCAACCCAAACATAAAATAGATGATAATGGGAACGCACAACTGTGAAACGCAAGGTTAGGTCACATTTCCCAAGATAGGATGAAGAAATTGATAGACTCAAAGAACCTAGAGGTTGGGGACTTTAGTAAACTACCAACTTGTGAATCCTATCTTAGAGGAAAAATGACCAAAAAGCCCTTTGTAGGACAAAGCAGGCTTGCCACAGGTCTGTTGGACTTGGTCCATACAGACGTATGTGGACCACTAAGGACGCAAGCCCGAGGTGGGTTCTCCTACTTCATAACCTTCACCGATGATCATTCATGGTATGGTTATGTATACCTGATGAGGTACAAGTCTGAAGCTCTTGAGAGGTTTAAAGAATTCATACTAGAAGTTCAGAACCAAACTGGCTGCACAATTAAAGTCCTACGGTCAGACCGAGGCGTAGAGTACCTTAGTACTGAGTTCCTTAATTATCTTAAAGAAAATGGTATAGTCTCTGAATGGACACCTGCCGGGTCACCACAGTTAAATGGGGTCTCTAAAGGAGGAATCGAACCCTGTTGGACATGGTCCGATCCATGATGAGTTTTACCAAATTGCCCTTGTCATTTTGGGGCTACGCATTGGGGACTGTGGCCAAATTGTTAAATTTGGCGCCAACCAGTGTATTGACCCAACCGCATGTGAGATATGGCACGGCAAGCCTGCATCCTACAACTACTTGAAAGTGTGGGGTACCCCTGCATACATCAAGAAGCTAGTGGGAGACAAGCTAGAATCAAAGTCTAGTTTGTGCAAGTTCGTTGGATACCCAAAGAAACTGCAGGTTATTATTTCTATGACCCCTTGGAATATAAGGTATTTGTTTCAAGGAACGCAGTATTCTTGGAACAAGATTTTCCGGAGGATATCCAGCCTGATGAACTGATCCTTGAGGAGTCAAGTGATGCAAACCAGTCATCAGTGGAAGCAACGGATTCCTCACTTAGAGGGTTCAGGATAGATACCCAGAAGGCTGGTCAACCTCGAGAAGTTCAGCATGCTAGGCATGACGAACAACCTCAGGAAAAGACCGCCCCGCTACTTGAACCGCCAGCTCCTATTCAATCAACGCCCACAGTTACCACTGGCATTCCCGTTCTCCGTAGGTCAGCAAGAGAGTCCCGACCTCCCATGAGGTATGGCTTTCTAAATGCGACTAGTCGATTGGATAAGGATCCTAGAAGCGATGTCTGACATCGATTCCAGGAGATGGCTTGAGGCCATGAAAACCGAAATGGACTCCATGAGTGAGAACCAAGTCTGGACACTTGTAGACCCACCCAAAGGGGTTAAGCTAGTTGGTTGTAAATGGGTCTATAAGTGCAAACTTGGCATTGATGGAGAAGTCACAACTTTCAAGGCTAGGCTAGTGGCAAAAGGGTATACTCAATGACCCGAGGTCGACTTCGAGGATTCCTATTCGCCGGTAGCCATGGCTAACTCCATTCGAATCTTGCTTGTCATAGCAGCATGGTATGACTATGAGATATGGCAGATGGACGTGAAAACGGCTTTTCTCAATGGATTCGTTGAGGAAGAGATCTACGTGGATCAGCTAGAGGGATTCACTGTCACCGAAAAAGAACAGAAAGTCTGTTGTCTCTAGAAGTCCATCTATGGCCTCAAACAAGCATCCCGAAGCTGGAACATTCGCTTTGATGAAGTCACACGGGGCTATGATTTTATCAAAAACGCATCCGACTCTTGTGTATACAAGAAGGTCGGTGGGAGCTCTATAGTATTCCTAGTGCTTTATGTGGATGACATTCTGCTCATAGGTAATGACGCTAGAATGTTGGGTAACACAAAAGCATGGTTATCAACTCGGTTTTCCATGAAGGATTTGGGTGAAGCCTCCTACATTCTCGGCATCCAAATTGTCAGGGACAGATCTAAAAGAATGTTGGGATTAACCCAAAACTCGTATACGGAGAAAGTCCTGAAAAGATTTCGCATGGACAACTCCAAACGAGGATTCCTTCCTATTGGGCATGGGATCAAGTTCTCCAAGAAAACGGTCTCTATAGACTGATGAGGAACTTGAGAAGATGAAAATCGTCCCCCATGTTTTTGCCGTAGGAAGCATCTAATATGCGGTCCACTGCACGAGACCTGACATCGCTTACGCCTTAAGTGTAACAAGCAGATATTAGTCTTGTGCAGGAGAGGCACATTGGAATGCAGTCAAGGGCATCCTTAAGTACCTGAGGAGGACTAAGGAAATGTTCTTGGTCTATGGCAATAGAGAACTGATTCTGGAAGGCTTTAGCGATGCTAGCTTCCAGGCAGATGACGATGATGCCAAGTCTCAGTCAGGTTATGTATTCAGGCTTAATGGAGGAGTGGTAGCGTGGAAAAGTTCCAAGCAAGCAACCACTGTTGATTCCACCACTGAGGCTGAATACATAGCAGCTTCAGAAGCTGCTAAAGAAACGGTTTGGATGAGAAACTACATCCAAGAGTTGGGTGTGGTGCCTAGCATTGCGCAGCCCGTAGTTATCTTTTGTGATAACAACGGAGCCATAGCACAAGCAAAGGAACCGAGATCTCATCACCGATCCAAGCACATTCTTATACGCTATCACTTTTTGAGAGAAATGATAGAAAGAGGTGACGTTCGGATAGACCGAGTCAACTCAGCAGACAACACAGCAATTCCGTTGACAAAGCCTATATCGCAGAGCGCTCATACGCAACATCTTGAGAAGATGGGTATTAGGCATATGGGCGATTGGCTTTAAAGGTCAAGTGGGAGATTGTTAGAATAGGTGACCATGAAGTCAATCTTGTTAAGCGAATTGTAACCTATGTCTGAATAATTTCAAAGTTTTAATAAACCTTGATGAATAAGAAAGTGAAATTCATCTGGCTCATACTTTGTCTGTGTTCACTTTTATTGCTTTATAACTGTTCACTACACAAACAAAGCCTACAGACTGAGATCACATTTTGGGGACTGGAACTGCGCTTGGACGTAGGTTCATGAAATTAGTTTCGCCGAATCAGTCTGAAAATCTCCAAGTCAAGAAATCTCGGGAAATGGGTATCGAGAATCCACTTGAGACTTACACTAAGCATCTGCTGTCGTTTTTCATCAACGGGTGACGAGGGTCGTCTATGCAATGTTAGTGGGTTAGCTTGTTGGGGAGCGGCTGACTGAGGTGACTCACGGGAACCGTTTTACGGAGGACCTTGAGTAGGGTCGGCTAGGTATGACGTGAGTTCCCGGTTCCAACGGTACAGGTCAATCCTTTGACTTGAGAAATTGCTGAATTTACCTGTACATCGTGACTGTATCTTAGGTATGGTGAGAGATTGCCAAAAATATAGTTGAGTAGTCATAAGCCATATCTAGTGCAGCCACGGTGTGCAACGTGACAGTAGTTTCCAAGAAAGGATCTGTCTCCTGTCAAGAGCGTTGACAGTAGTGTCTCACTATACTCTATGTCTTGTCCCTAAAATCTGTGACCACAGTACCTGAACAGAAGGGAAGGATTCCCTGCAGCGTTTGGTATAGGATAGACCGACACTTAGGTCCAAGATGGGTACCTACGTATCCGTGCCCTAGACCCTAAGTGGTGAGACCGTAGCCGGAAGAATAGATGTACTGTAGAGCCTAAATGTTCATCCCCACATATATTCACCTAGTCTCTAGTGCCATGGACCGTTGCTAGACGGCCACCCATGGTGACGGGCGAAATCTAAGAATCCGACCAAGTCTAGCTGAAGGTGAACCTAAAGAGTCACACACAATCCGCACACATAACGTATTTAATTTGGAATTAAATATTTGGAGAGAGATGGAAGGATTAAATTAGATTTAATCGGGTCTTTCTTATCTTGGGAAATTAATTCCTTTTATTAGATTTAAGGAATTTACCTAATAAATTAAATTTATTGAAAATTAATTTAATGGGCTTAAAATAAATATTTATATTTATTTATTGCCCTTTGGATTATTTAATTAGATTTAAATACTCCATAACTTAATGAATGGTTGAGATTGAAGAGGGAAATCAACGGTTAGGATTGGTTTGGCCAAGAAGCTAGAAATTGACTAGGATTTGACCTATTCCAAGAGGAGTCTTCCAAAGAGTTGGAATTAGAAGAGGAATAGGATTCCTCCTCTATAAATATTCCTAACTCTTCACTTTGGAAGATATGATGAAACTCCAAACACACACACACACACCCCACACCGTCGCTCCTCTCCCCTCCCCTCACTCGGCCTCTCTCTCTTCCCTATTTCCCTAGATACTCTCTTGTTCTTTGGTGTTATACAATTGAACTTAAAGGAGGGTTGATCTCGTTAAATAATAGCGTTTGATCAATCCATCCTCTCCAAATATAATATACACTTGTTCTTTCGCTAGCACGAGGATCAAGATACGTGGGCGAATTGCGTGTACGAATTAGAGTGTCTCAAACTCGAGATTTGGAGCAAAACGGGGAACAACGCGAGTAGCGATTTGAAGACAAAACGACAACGGGTAGGGTTTCATTTTAACGTTTTCGTCTCCTTTTTCAACCCTATGGCCTCCATGAATTCTTTATATGTTTTACTCATGAGATACACCGAATGCCCGGGAGATTCAAGGGAACACCCCTTGAACGTCTTTATTTTATTATTTTTTGTGGCATGTTTAAATTATTGCAATTTAAATTTATACCGCGCTACTCCCGGGCCGATCCGCGCGCCTTTGCTAGGCTTTCAGTCTATGCAATATTAGTGGGTTAGTTGACAAGGGTGTCAGCTGACTTAACTGACTCGCAGGAATCGTCATATAGAAGCCTTGGAGGCTTGGTCGGTATAACTGCAATTCCCGGCTCCGATAGTACGAGATTAGTCCTCCGACTTGAGGAATCATGGCAGTCACATGCATATGAAGGCTGTATCTTACAGGTGTTAGAATAGGTGACCATGTAAGCCAATTTTGGCGTGAATATGTAACCTATGTCTAGACAATTTCAGGTGTTTGATAAATCATTTATGAATAAAGAAGTGAAAATTCATATGACAACACTTTGTTTACGTTCACTTATATCTGCTATTACATATCTGTTCACTACGCAAACAAAGCCTACGGACTGAGAATCGATTTCGGGGACTGGGACTACGCTTGGAGGTAGGTCCATGAAATCAGTCTTACCGAATCAGTCTGGAAATCTCCAAGTCAAGGAATCTCGAAAATGATTACCGAGATTCCCCTTGAGACTTGCACTAAGCATCTGGTGTCGTATTTCATCGACGGGTGACGAAGGTAGTCTAAGCAGTGTTAGTGGGTTAGCATGCTAGGAAGCAGCTAACTGAGGTGACTCGCGGGAACCGTCTTACGGAAGACCTTGAGTATGGTCTGCAAGGTATTACGCGTATTCCCGGTTTCCAACGGTACAGGTCAAGTCCTTTGACTTGAGGAACTACTGAGTTTACCCGTACATCAGGTTTGTATCTTAGATATGGTGAGAGATTGCCAAAATACTCTTGAGTAGTCATAAGCCATGTCTAGTGCAGCTCTGGTGTACAGAGTGACAGTAGTTTCCAAGAAAGGATCTGTCTCCTGTCAAAAGGCATTGACAGTTGAGTTTTATGTATGCTCTGTGTCTTGTCCCTAAAATCTGTGGCCACAATAACTGAACAGAAGGGAAGGTTTCCCTTGCGGCGTTTAGTAAGGACAGACCGACACTTAGGTCCAAAATGGGTACCTGCATTTTTCGTGCCCTAGACCCTAAGTGATGAGACCGAAGACAGAAGGACAAGTGTACTGTTAGAGCCTAAATGTTCATCCCTGGATATTTTCGCCTAGTCTCTAGTGCCATAGACCGTTGATAGATGGCCACCCATGGTAATAGACGGATTCTAGGAATCCGACCAAGTCTAGCTGAAAGGTGAACCTAAAGCGTCACACACTATCCACACACACTTAGTATTTAATTTGGAATTAAATATTGGAGTAAAGGAATGATTGAATTGGATTTAATCGGGTCCTATATTTTCTTGGAAAATTAATTCCTTCTATTTGATAAAGGGAATTAAATTAATAAATTGGATTTATTAAGGGAACTAATTTAATGGGCCTAGAATAAATATTAATATTTATTTATTATATTTATTTGGCTTCTTGGAATATTTAATAGGATTTAAATATTCCATTAAATTAAATTAATGGTTGAGATTTAATGGGAGAGATCAAAGGCTAGGATTGAATTTGACAAGGTCAAATTCTACTTTGACTAGGATTTTGACTAGGTCAAAATCCTAGTCAAATTAAGCTTCTAAAGAGGTGGAGTTTAAAGAGGATTAAACTCCTCCTCTATATAAACCCCTAACCTCCTACACATTAGAGGATGATGATTCTTGAAATTCCAACACACACACAACACACTCCCTCTCTCCTTTCTCTCCCTCTCGTCCGCCCTCTCTCTCTCCAAAAAAACATCTTTTCTTGTTCTCTTGTTCTTGGAACATTAGAACATTGATGAATCAATACCGTTAATTCATAACGTGTTGTTGATTCATCCACTCCAATAAATTATACTTGCTCGTTGCTAGCACGACGTTCAAGATACGTGGATTGATCGTGTGTCACGATTTGGAGGGTCTCAAGAACGAGATCTTGGTGCAAAACGGGGAACAACGCGTGTAGCCGTTGAAGACGAAAACGACAACGGGTAGGTCTCGGTTTACGTTTTCGCCTCTTTTATTTTGCAACCCTATGGTCTCCATTATTATTTGTATGTTGTTTATTCATGAGATACACCAAACACCCGGGAAATATCAAGGGCACACCCCTTGAAACGTGTTCTTTTATTTTAAAAGCATGTTTTAAATTCCGTATTTTATTTTATACCGCGCTTCCGCATTCACGCAATTTTCCCGGGACAATCCACGCATTCATTTTCCGTGGTATCAGAGTCCGGTTCGGTGTATAGGCCTAGGGTTTATGTGCGTTTTAAGCATGAAACGTGATCTTGGCATGTTTTTAATTAAATCTTGATTTTCTTGATTTTAAAGCATGTCGTTTTACTGCTTTCAATTCGTGTGAATTTCTGCAAATTGGTATCTTCTATTTTTCTTGGGAAATGGGTGTGGAAAAATTGAACGGAAAAACGAGAATCACCGCAACCGGCCAGCCGGGAGGGCTGGTCGCGTGCAGCCATGCGCTGCCGGTAGGGCAGACGCGCGTAGGAAAGGGAAGCCGGTCGCGCAGGGCAGCACGCAGCCAGGGTGGCTGCGCGCAGGCGCGCACGCAGGGCAGCGCCTCCAGGCGCGCGTGCACGCAGACGAGGGTATCTGCGCGCGCGCGAATGGCTGCGGGCCAGAGAGTCCGCGCGCGGACGGTCACCAGGCAGCGCCGCCAGGCGCGCGCGCACGCAGGCGGAGGTGTCTGCGCGCGCACTGCGCAGGCGCAGATGCGCGGTTGGCGACCAGTAGGCCAGCACGCGCGCGAGGAACGGGAGCCTGCGCGCGACACGGCCTGCCGGAACACCAGGCCGCGCAGCATGCTGCCGGCAAGGCGCGTGCGCGCGCAGGGGCGGCAGGCTGATCCTGCTGCCCTGTGCGCACGCCGACAGGCCGTTGCCGGCGG
This sequence comes from Sesamum alatum, assembly GCA_034509735.1. Lineage (NCBI taxonomy): Eukaryota > Viridiplantae > Streptophyta > Magnoliopsida > Lamiales > Pedaliaceae > Sesamum > Sesamum alatum. The sequence continues at coordinate 22,910,158 of JACGWO010000007.1, read as the reverse complement.
TGGCGGCCAGTGCTGCAGCTAGGGTTTTGAACCCTAGTATTGTTTTCTTTTTATTTTTTAATTTATTTTCAGTTTTTAATTTTGAATTAATTCTGAAAAAAATTCATTTTTGGGTTCAATTTTGCCTAATTTCCTAAAGACATTATTTTAGGAGTAAAATATATTGGATTTGGAATCCCGGGGTTATTTTACTTGAAATAATGAGGAAAGGTTTTCCCAAAACGAGAAAATATTGTTACCAATATTTGTGTTTTATTTTTCACACGTTACGCACATGTTCATTTATTTCTTATCTTGAATGATTATGATTGGAAATCATGAATTGTTGGTATATTGTAATTATGTGATTAGATCATGTGATTATGTGTGTTGGATGGAAATGGATGATCACGAGCCCTTGACCGAATGTATGGTTTAATTTTCTGTTGGGCCTGTGTGCCTCTTTTACTGCTTTCTCCTTCTCTCTTTCTAGTTTCCTTGGAATAATAAGGCATTCTACCTCCCTCCTTATGTACTCCCCCCGGGTTTTCACTGGGGTTTCTATTTTTTAATATGTAATGAGAGTAGACTAGGAGTGAGGTTTCTATTTTTATAATTGGTGGAAAAGAAGGAAAGACCACATGGAGAGCCCAGACGGGAGGTCCCTTGGAGTTTTCCATGAAGTGAAGAAAGAGAAAAAGTGACCAAGGCCCATCAGCATGATGATTGGGTTGCTATTAATGTAATAGTATAGGACCAACCCTAGATTGACCATAGATCCATTGCGGGCTCAGTGGGTCGCTTAGGATTCGGGCTCGTGATCATCCAACAGGGGCGTGCTAGGCTTTAATTTTGCATGTGGGTATTATGATGGATGAATGGGTTTTTTATTTATCATATAACTGCTATGGATGGTTTAATTTATGCATTATGGAAGAATGTGTGAATGTTTATTTATTATGAGATCTCGGTCATTTACTGCTCTCACATTGGTTGGACCAATGTTGTAATATTAGACCCTAGACAAAATGGACATGAACTCTAGGAGTTTGTCCATGCCTTCCAATCCATGGCATAGTGAGGAAGCTGTTTTAGGTCAATAGCGTGGTCTCACGAGTCGTGGCACGTTATTGTACTTAAAAGAAGCTGCACTATGTCATGAACGAAAAATGGGCTGCTGTTACCTATCTCATGAGTCATGGGGGTACCAGTGGGTCTGTGGCTCGATCAATTGGGTTGGGTCTAACGCCCAATTAGCATGATTCGCTTGGAGTCCTCGGGATCATGTGAAAGGGTGAGGCAATAATCTTGGGAATCTCGTGGAACGAGAATGGTATGGAATACCTCCCACAGGATCTTTTCCATGCGAATTGTAAAAGCGGGGTATGAAAAAAATCGCTGTGAATCCCAAGCCCACTAGGAAAGAATTTCCCGAAAAACACGTTTGAGAGTACCGTGTTTTCGTATAAATAGTGGGAGGATTAAATGACTAAAGACCAAGCATTTAATTATTTTATCAAACCACCGTCTTTTATTTTCTGCTGATCGCGCGCTGTTTTCTAAATATAGATATAAAAATGTCTAAGAACCCACTTTCAACCATTCTTGAGACAAACAAATTCAATGGAACAAATTACAACGACTGATTGAGCAATCTCAGGATAGTCCTAGATTACGAGAACCAAGGTTACGTCATGGACGAGCCTCTCCCTAGGACCTTGCCGGAAGGATCCACGCCAGAAGAACGTGAGACGTTCGAGACTTGGCATAAGGATAACCGGAAGGTCCGCAGCGTCATACTTGCTTCGATGACCAATGAGATTCAGAAGCAGTATGAAAGTCTAGACGACGTCCCTTCCATAATGGCTCGCCTTAAGGATTGCTATGCAGTCCCGGATCGGCATACTAGGTATGTCGCGACCAAGGCGTTCTTTGGAACTAAAATGACAGAAAAATCCTCTGTACAAGAGCACGGGGTTAAAATGCTTACCCTGGTGGAAAAGCTCGAGGACCTAAAGGCAGGTCTCGATAATGAAACGTACATAGATGAGATCCTTCAGTCACTCCCACCCTCCTTTGACCAATTTATCGTCAACTACAACATGAACGCACTTGAGAAGGGCATTCATGAGTTGATCAATATGTTGGTGCAATACGAGGCAACGACTAAGAAGTCCACGCCTTTGGTATTGTGTGGAGGTGCTTCTACTTCCAATACGAAAGGCAAAGGAGTCGGACGTTGGAAAAAGAAGAAAGGGAAGGAAAAGGCCGTCAAAGCAGCTACGAACATTAAGAGTGTTCCCATTGCCAATGAGGGAAAAGGCAAAGGAAAGGGAAAGGTTGTCTCCAAGCAACAGTCGAAGGCATATGACATATGTATCAACTGCCGTGAGAAAGGGCATTGGAAGAGAGAGTGCCCCAAACTCTTCTCGAACCAAGGTATTTATGTGATTGAGGTTAATATGGTCACTAATTCTGCCTCTTGGGTATTAGATACCGGCTGTGGAACTCACATTTGCAATGACTTGCAGGTGTTGGAAAGAAGCAGAAAACTGGGTAGCGGGGACATGATCCTGAAGCTTGGGAATGGCAAGGTCATCTCGGCAGAAGCAGTGGGATCCGCTACTCTAGTGATTAGTGATAGTATTAGCATAGATTTAGAGAAAGTTTATTTTGTACCTAGTATGATTAAAAACATCATTTTCATTCCATTGTTGGACAATATTGGTTATGAGTTTAGAATCAATAAAAATTGCTTTTATTTGATGAGGTGTGGAATTGCTCATCTACTCGGAACATTGCATAACGGGCTTTATATCTTGCAACAAACGAATTTCATTCTCAACACTCAACACAAACGAAAATTAGATAATAACGGGAATGCACGTCTGTGGCACGCTAGGCTAGGTCACATATCCCAAGATAGGATGAAAAGGTTGGTAGACTCAAAGAACCTAGAGGTTAGGGACTTGAGTGATCTACCAACTTGTGAATCCTGTCTAAGAGGGAAAATGACCAAGAAGCCCTTTGTAGGACAAAGCAGGCTTGCCACAGGTCTGTTGGACTTGGTCCATACAGACGTATGTGGACCACTAAGGACGCAGGCCCAAGGTGGGTTCTCCTACTTCATAACCTTTACCGATGATCACTCACGGTATGGTTATGTTTACCTAATGAGGTACAAGTCTGAAGCTCTTGAGAGGTTTAAAGAATTCAGACTTGAAGTGGAGAACCAGACCAACTGCAAAATTAAAGTCCTACGGTCAGACCAAGGCGGTGAATACCTTAGTACGGAGTTCCTAGATTATCTAAAAGAACATGGTATAATATCAGAATGGACACCTCCGGAACACCACAATTAAATGGTGTCTCTGAAAGGAGTAATCGAACCCTGTTGGACATGGTTCGGTCCATGATGAGTTTTACCAAATTGCCCTTATCCTTTTGGGGCTATGCACTAGAAACGGCAGCCAAATTGTTGAATTTGGCGCCTACCAGTGCATTGACCCAAACGCCATATGAGATATGGCACGGAAAGCCTGCGTCCTACAACTACTTGAAAGTGTGGGGTAGCCCCACATACGTCAAGAGGTTAGTGGGAGATAAGCTAGAATCTAGGTCTAGCTTATGTAGGTTCGTTGGATACCCTAAAGAAATTGCGGGTTATTACTTCTATGACCCTTTGGAAGAAAAGGTATTTGTTTCAAGGAATGCAGTATTCTTGGAGCAAGGCTTCCCGGAGGATATCCAACCTGATGAGCTGATCCTTGAGGAATCAAGTGATGGAATCCAGCCATCGGGTATAGCCGCGGAACCCTCACTTAGAGGATTCAGGATAGATACCCGAAGGGCTGACCAACCTCGAAAAGTCCAACATGCTAGGCATGAAAGACAACCTCAGGAACGGCGAGCCCCGGTTCCTGAACCGTCGGCTCCGATACAGTTAGCGCCCACAGTCACCACTAACGTTCCCGTTCTCCGTAGGTCCACTAGAGAGTCCAGACCTCCAGTGAGATATGGCTTTCTAAGAGCGACCGATCTTTTGGATAACGATCCTAAGACATATGGAGAAGCGATGTCTGACATCGACTCCGGGAAATGGCTTGAGGCCATGAAAGCCGAAATGGACTCCATGAGCGAGAACCAAGTCTGGAGTCTTGTAGATCCACCGAAAGATGTTAAGCCAGTGGGCTGTAAGTGGGTCTACAAGCGGAAACTTGGCGTTGATGGAGAAGTCACAACCTTTAAGGCTAGGCTTGTAGCTAAGGGATACACTCAACGACCCGGGGTTGATTTTGAGGATACCTACTCGCCAGTAGCCATGGCTAAGTCCATTCGGATTCTGCTCGCCATAGCAGCATGGTATGACTATGAGATATGGCAGATGGACGTAAAAACGGCCTTCCTCAACGGTTTCGTTGAAGAAGAGATCTATATGGATCAGCCGGAGGGTTTCACGGTCACTGGAGAAGAACAGAAAGTCTGTCGTCTCCAGAAGTCCATCTATGGCCTCAAACAAGCATCCCGAAGTTGGAACATTCGATTTGATGAAGTAATACGGGGTTATGACTTCATCAAAAACGAATCCGACCCTTGTGTATACAAGAAGGTCAGTGGGAGCTCAATAGTGTTCCTAGTGCTTTATATGGATAACATTCTACTCATTGGTAATGACGTTAGAATGTTAGGAAACACAAAAGCATGGTTGTCAACTCAGTTTTCCATGAAGGACTTGGGTGAAGCCTCCTACATCCTAGGCATCCAGATTGTCAGGGACAGATCTAAAAGGATGTTAGGACTCACCCAAAACTCGTAGATGGAGAAAAGTCCTAAAGAGATATCGAATGGACCACTTCAAACGAGGATTCCTTCCCATGAGGCATGGGATCAAGTTGTCCAAGAAACAGTCCCCACAGACTGATGAGGAACTTGAAAGGATGAAAGTCATCCCCTATGCTTCTGTCGTAGGTAGCATCCAATATGCGGTCCACTGCACTAGGCCTGACATTGCGTACGCTTTGAGCGTAACAAGCAGATATCAGTCCTGCACAGGAGAAGCACATTGGAATGCTATTAAGGGCATCCTTAAGTACCTAAGGAGGACTAAGGAAATGTTTTTGGTCTATGGCAATGGAGAGCTAATCCTGGAAGGCTTTAGCGACGCTAGCTTCCAGTCTGATGATGATGATGCCAAGTCTCAATCGTGTTACGTATTCAAGCTCAATGGAGGAGTAGTGGCTTGGAAAAGTTCCAAGCAAGCAACCACTGCTAACTCCACTATAGAGGCTGAATACATAGCAGCTTCAGAAGCTGCTAAGGAAGCAGTTTGGATGAGAAACTACATCCAAGAGTTGGGTGTGGTGCCTAGCATCGCCGAGCCTGTTGTCATCTTCTGTGATAACAACGGTGCAATAGCGCAAGAAAAGGAACCGAGATCTCATCACCATTCCAAACACATTCTTAGACGCTACCATCTTCTTAGAGAAATGGTAGGAAGAGGTGACGTTCGGATGGACCGAGTCAACTCAGCAGACAACACAGCAGATCCGTTGACAAAGCCTATGTCGCAGAACGCTCATACGCAACATCTTGGCAAGATGGGGATTAGACATATTGGCGATTGGCTTTAAAGGTCAAGTGGGAGATTGTTAGAATAGGTGACCATGTAAGCCAATTTTGGCGTGAATATGTAACCTATGTCTAGACAATTTCAGGTGTTTGATAAATTATTTATGAATAAAGAAGTGAAAATTCATATGGCAACACTTTGTTTACGTTCACTTATATCTGCTATTACATATCTGTTCACTACGCAAACAAAGCCCACGGACTGAGAATCGATTTCGGGGATTGGGACTACGCTTGGAGGTAGGTCCATGAAATCAGTCTTACCGAATCAGTCCGGAAATCTCCAAGTCAAGAAATCTTGAAAATGGGTACCGAGATACCCTTTGAGACTTTCACTAAGCATCTGCTGTCGTATTTCATCGACGGGTGACGAAGGTCGTCTAAGCAGTGTTAGTGGGTTAGCATGCTAGGAAGCAGCTAACTGAGGTGACTCGCGGGAACCGTCTTACGGAGGACCTTGAGTATGGTCGGCAAGGTATAACGCGTATTCCCGGTTCCAACGGTACAGGTCAAGTCCTTTGACTTGAGGAACTGCTGAGTTTACCTGTACATCAGGTCTGTATCTTAGATATGGTGAGAGATTGCCAAAATACTCTTGAGTAGTCATAAGCCATGTCTAGTGCAGCTCTGGTGTACAGAGTGACAGTAGTTTCCAAGAAAGGATCTGTCTCCTGTCAAAAGGCATTGACAGTTGAGTCTCATGTATGCTCTGTGTCTTGTCCCTAAAATCTGTGGACAGTAACTGAACAGAAGGGGAGGTTTCCCTTGCGGCGTTTAGTAAGGACAGACCGAATGGGTACCTGCATTTTCCGTGTCCTCGACCCTAAGTGATGAGACCGAAGACAGAAGGACAAGTGTACTGTTAGAGCCTAAATGTTCATCCCCGGATATTTCACCTAGTCTCTAGTGCCATGGACCGTTGCTAGATGGCCACCCATGGTAATGGACGGATTCTAGGAATCCGACCAAGTCTAGCTGAAAGGTGAATCTAAAGAGTCACACACTATCCACACACACTTAGTATTTAATTTGGAATTAAATATTGGAGTAAAGGAATGATTAAATTGGATTTAATCGGGTCCTATATTTTCTTAGAAATTAATTCCTTCTATTTGATAAAGGGAATTAAATTAATAAATTGGATTTATTAAGGGAATTAATTTAATGGGCCTAGAATAAATATTAATATTTATTTATTATATTTATTTGGCTTCTTGGAATATTTAATAGGATTTAAATATTCCATTAAGTTAAATTAATGGTTGAGATTTAATGGGAGAGATCAAAGGCTAGGATTGAATTTGACAAGGTCAAATTCTACTTTGACTAGGACTTTGACTAGGTCAAAATCCTAGTCAAATTAAGCTTCTAAAGAGGTGGAGTTTAAAGAGGATTAAACTCCTCCTCTATATAAACCCCTAGCCTCCTACACATTAGAGGATGATGATTCTTGAAATTCCAACACACACACAACACACTCCCTCTCTCGTTTCTCTCCCTCTCGTCCGCCCTCTCTCTCTCCAAGAAAAACATCTTTTCTTGTTCTCTTGTTCTTGGAACATTAGAACATTGATGAATCAATACCGTTAATTCATAACGTGTTGTTGATTCATCCACTCCAATAAATTATACTTGCTCGTTGCTAGCACGACATTCAAGATACGTGGGTGGATCGTGTGTCACGATTCGGAGGGTCTCAAGAACGAGATCTTGGTGCAAAACGGGGAACAACGCGTGTAGCCGTTGAAGACAAAAATGACAACGGGTAGGTCTCGGTTTACGTTTTCGCCTCTTTTATTTTTCAACCCTATGGCCTCCATGATTATTGTATGTTGTTTATTCATGAGATATACCGAACACCCGGGAAATTTCAAGGGCACACCCCTTGAAACGTGTTCTTTTATTTTAAAAGCATGTTTTAAATTCCGTATTTTATTTTATACCGCGCTTCCGCATTCGCGTAATTTTTCCGGGACGATCCACGCATTCTTTTCAACAGGATGACCACCTCTCGCCAGATCCAAGATACAGCAATTGTGTGTATGTGACTGCCATGGTTCCTCAATTTTGAGGACTACTCCCGTACTATCAGAACCGGAAAAATCCAATCATTCCGACCAAGCGTCTAAGGCTTCCATATGATGATCCCCGCAAGTCAGTTCAGTCAGCTCGACCCTAGTCGACCAACACCAAGATCGTATAGGCATCCCACGCCTATCGCTGATGAAACACGGCACTCATCTAATGAATAAGTTCTTGGTGCAAGTCTCTATAGGACTCTCAATGCCCTGTCTCGAGGTCCTCGACTTGGAATATTTCAGACCCAACCCACTATCAGTTGGTTTCATAACCACCATCCAATGAGTGGCACAAATGCATGAGTTGTTAACCGTGGTCTGTGGTTTTTGTTGTGATATATTGAAAGATTGTGGATCGTCCCGGGAAAATAGCGCGAATGCGGAAACGCGGTATAAATTAAAATACGAAAACTAAACATGCTTTAATAAAATTAAAGAAACTCGTTCAAGGGGTGTACCCTTGAAGTTTCTCAGGCGTTCGGTGTATCTCATGAATTAAATAACATAAACAAATTATGGAGGCCATAGGATTTGAAAAATAAAAGGGACAAAAATAATAAATCGGAACCTACCGATTGTCATTTTCGTCTTCTAACTGCTACTCGCGTTGTTCCCCGATTTGCTCCAAGTCTCGCGTTTGAGACTCTCCAAATAGTAACACGCAATCCACCCACGTATCTTGCACGTCGTGCTAGCGAACGAACAAGTAATATTTTGGAGAGGATGAATTAATAACACGTTATTGATTAACGGTATTAATTCTCCTTAGATCTAATATTCCAAGAACAAAAGAATCAAGAAGTATTTTCTTGAGAGTGAGAGAGAGGAGGGCGGACGAGAGGGGAGAGGGAGAGAGCCGAATTGGTGTGTGTTGTGTGTGTGTTGGAATTTCATCACTTCACAAATAGTGAAAGACTAGGACTATATATAGAGGAGTCTAATCCTCTTTAAACTCCAACTCTAAAGAGGTCTATTTTGACTAGGATTTTGACCCAGTCAAAGTAGTATTTGACCTAGTCAAATTAATCCTAGTCATCCATCTCTTCCTTTCAATCTCAACCATTAATTTAATTTAATGGAATATTTAAATCCTATTAAATATTCCAAAGGCCAAATAAATAAATATAATAAATTATAAATATTTATTCTAGGCCTATTAAATTAATCCTCTAATAAATCTAATTTATTAGATTAATTCCTTTTATCAAATAATAGGAATTAATTCTCCAAGAAAATAAAGGACTCGATTAAATCCAATTTAATCATTCTTTTTCTCCAATATTTAATTCTAAATTAAATACTTGATGTGTGTGGATTGTGCGTGACTCTTTAGGTTCACCTTCTAGCTAGACTTGGTCGGATTCCTAGAATCCGTCCGTTACTATGGGTGGCCATCTAGCAACGGTCCATGGCAATAGAGACTAGGTGAAATTTCGGGGATGAACATTTAGGCTCTAACAGTACACTTGTCCTTCTGTCTACGGTCTCACCACTTAGGGTCTAGGGCACGGAAAATGCAGGTACCCATTTTGGACTTAAGTGTCGGTCTGTCCTTACTAAACGTCGCAAGGGAAACCTTCCCTTTTGACAGGAGACAGATCCTTTCTTGGAAACTACTGTCACTCTGTACACCAGAGCTACACTAGACATGGCCTATGACTACTCAAGTGCTTCTTGGCAATCTCTCACCATATCTAAGATACAGACCTGATATACAGGTAAACTCAGTAGTTCCTCAAGTAAAAGGACTTGGCCTGTACCGTTGGAACCGGGAATACACGTCATACCTTGCTGACCCTACTCAAGGTCCTCCGTAAGACGGTTCCCGCGAGTCACCTCAGTTAGCTGCTCCTAGCAGGCTAACCCACTAACACTGCTTAGACGACCTTCGTCACACGTCAATGAAATACGATAGCAGATGCTTAGTGCAAGTCTCAAGGGGAATCTCAGTACCCATTTTCGAGATTCCTTGACTTGGAGATTTCCGGACTAATTCGGCGGGACTGATTTTATGGACCTACCTCCAAGCGTAGTCCCAGTCCCCGAAATAGGTTTTCAGTCCGTGGGCTTTGTTTGCGTAGTGAACAGATAGATATAAAGTAGTAAAGTGAATGCAAACAAAGTAATGCCAAAATGAATTTCACTTCTTTATTCATTAATAGTTTATCAAAACACTGAAATTGTATAGACATAGGTTACATTTTGCCCGCCAAGATTGGCTATATGGTCACCTATTCTAACATATATGTAAAACAACATTTAAACATATGAAATTGAGCACAACAAAGAAAGTACCAATTGTAATGAACACTCATGTGATTCACTACATAATATTACATTATATCAAGTTGTAATAGATTACAAAATGCCAAACCTATTGGCTTTCTGGTCACCTATTCTAACATAATAAGATGGAGTCATAGTCGTATAATCAAAGTGTAGCTTTAACCTTGATTATTAGAGTCGATACGAAAATAACTATAGCCAGAAATGAATCATGTATCAGTCAATGATAAGGACTGGAAACACTAGGTCTTTCCTATGATTGTATGGAGTATTAGGCATGTTTTCACACATTAGATTGATTAGTAGGATTCACCAAGCCCTCGATCAAACAAAGATAAAAGTACATCAGTGTCTAAATTTGTTTAAAGGGGTTTGATGTTGCGCGAATGTACTAAGTTAAGACGATAGCAACCAAGAGTGTACTAGATGTAATTCTAGTGTATTTTTATGTTTAATAAGCTGGAGCCCTAGTCTTATAACCGAAGTGTGGCTTTAACGTGAAAACTAGAGTCGAAGCGAACATAACTATAGCCAGAAATAAATCATATATCAGTCAATAATAAAGACTGGAAGCAAAAAGTGTTTCCTACGATTGTGTAGAGTATTAGGTATGTATCCGCACGTATGATGTTAGAATAGGTGATCAGAAAGTCAATTGGATTGGCGGTTTTGGGTTCTATTTAGCAATCTTTATTAAAGTAATATTGAATCGATGAATATAGTAAGTATTCATCCTTGGCAGTATGTGTTTGTTGTGATTACTAATTACGTTAAACGGCATTTTAACGTCACAACAAATGCCCATAGACTAATTGGATAACCCATGTAGTTGGGTTGCGCATTGGATGGCAACTATGAAACCAACTTCTGAGGGCTGGTCTGAAATATTCCAAGTCGAGGATCTCGAGACAGGGCATCGAGGGTCCTATAGAGACTTTCACTAAGGATTGCATTCATTGGATGTATGTCGTGTTTCATTAGCGATAGACGTTGGACGTCTATGCAATATTAGTGGGTTAGTTGACAAGGGTGTCAGCTGACTGAACTGACTCGCGGGAATCGTCATATGAAAGCCTTGGAGGCTTGGTCCGTATGACTGGAATTCCTAGCTCCGATAGTACGAGATTAGTCCTCGGACTTGAGGAATCATGCAGTCACATGCATATGAAGGCTGTATCTAGGGTCTGGCAAGAGATGTCCGTATCTGAGATACGTTCATCATAAGCCGAATCCAGTGCAGTCGGAGTATGTATTGATGATGGTAGATTCCAAGATACGATCCATCACCTGTTAGAATATGACAGTCAAGTCTCCTATGCTCTCTGAGACGGTTTAAGCTCTTTAAGTCTGTGGCCACAGCAATTGGTCGAGTAGGGAATGGTTTCCTACGTTGATCAATAGAGCAAACGTGTCTCGAGTTATTGAGCATAGTTGTCTAGTCCAGGATGGGAACCGACGCCCAATTCCATGCCCTAAACCTAGACCGGGAGACAGATGATGGAAGGACCGTACTCGTATGGTACTCGGGAGCCTAAACGTTTATGCCAACATTCACCTAGTCTCTAGTGTCATGCCCATTGCTAGATGGCCACCCATGATGACGGGCGTTTTTCCGATTAATGGTTAATTGGAAAATAGTTGATTAAATTGGATTTAATTGACCAATTGTGTTGGACACAAGCCCAAGTCTAGCTGAGGGTGAACCTAATGAGTCACACACAAATCACTATGGGGTTAGTAGAATTAATTTGGAATTAATTCTAGAAGAAGCTAATTAATTTAATTGGATTAAATTAATTGAAGGAGAAAACAAATTATTGGATCATTTATTGAGAAATCAATTTGATGGATGGTCCAATAATTAATTAATTAAATTAGTTAATTATTGGATATAGAACCTTTAAATTAATTGGATTAATTTATCAGTTTTGGTTTAATTAATTGATTGGATCAATTAATTAGTGTTTGAGCTTATGTTTATTTAATTGAATTAAATAAACTTTTGGATTTCAATAAAGTTTAAAATTAATTGGATTAATTTGGAACCTATGGATCTTGGTTGGTCTTGATTTAATTTGATTAAATCAAAACCGGTCAAAATTGGTCCATGGTTTGAAGTCCAAGCTCTAGAGGTTGGAGCAAGTTGAGGAGGAGTTTCAACTCCTTCACATATGAAGGCCATAATAGCTCATGGAGGGTTAGTGTGCATGTGTATGTAAGTTTGCCTTGGAGGTTAATTTTGGAGGTTGAATTTTGAATTCAATTTTCTACATACACAAAAATATGCACATAACTCGTATGGAAGTGACTTGCACGATTTTTTCCAGCCAAAAAAAAACACTCAAAACTCTCTGCAAATTTTCTCCTTTTTGTATTCATACCTTTTGGAAAGGATTGAACTTAAAAAACATTCCAAAAGGCACTAATTGATAGTTTTGTTTTGGAAGTGTTTCTTCTTCATTTTTTCTATTTCTATCTAGCAATAGATTAGAGTTTTTCTCCATAGTGTGGTGTGGACAATACTTAGAGGAATTCTACATTAAATGCTCAAGTGAACGGAAGGAGAAACGAAAAGGAAACAACCCACATACCGGTTATACGTGTAGTAAACAAAAAGGTAGGTTTTCTTTACATTTTTATGTATCGTTTTGTTTTCTTCCTTTATACACTTGTCCAAATCTTCTTCTCCTTTTATTTATGCTTTGACAATCACCGAACACCTGGGAACTTCAAAGGGAACACCCCTTTGAACCCGTTTTATATTATGCTTTAAATTAACGTTTTTACGCTTCCGTTGCGTTCTCGGGCCGTACCTGATTCTTTCATATGATTGATCACGAAGATTCACCAAAGCCTCGATCAGGCAAAGATAAAAGTACATCAACGTCTAAATTTGTTTAAAGGAGTTTGTCGTTGCACAAATGTAATAAGTTTAGACGATGTCTCCAAAGAGTGTACCAGATGTAATCCTAGTGCATTTTTGTGTTGAATAAGCTTGAGTCTGTATCGTATAATCGAAGTGTGGCTTTAACCTTGATTATTAGAGCCAAACCGAAGATAACTATAACAAAAAAGGAATCAAGTATCGGTCAATAATAAGGACTGGAAGCACTAGGTGATTCCTCCTATTGTGTGGAGTATTAGGCATGTATCTGCACATACGATCGATTACTAAGATCACCAAGCCCTATATCAGACAAAGATACAGCTGCATCAGCGTGTAAATTTGTTTAAAGGAGTTTGTCGTTGTGTGAAAGTACTAAGTTGAGAATATGGCTCCTAAGAGTGTATTAGATGTAATCCTAGTGCATTTTTGTATTGAATAATCTGGAGTCCGTGTCGTATAATCAAAGTGTTGCTTTAACCTTGATTATTAGAGCCAAATCGAATATAACTATATGAAAAAATGAATCATGTATCGGTCAATGATAAAGACTGGAAACACAAGGTGTTTTCTATGATTGTGTGGAGTATTAGGCATGTATCCGCACATACGATTGATTACTACGATCACCAAGCCCCCGATCAGACAAAGATACAAGTGCATATGTGTCTACATTTATTTAAAGGAGTTTGTCATTGTGCGAATGTACTAAGTTCAGACGATGGCTCATAAGAGATTACTAGATGTAATCGTAGTGCATTTGTGTGCTGAATAAGCTGAAGTTCTAATTGTATTATCGAAGTGTATCTTTAACCTTGATTTTTAGAGTCGAAGTGAATATAATATAACCTGAAATGAATCATATATTAGTCAATGATAAGGACTGGAAAAACTAGGTGTTTCCTATGATTGTGTAGAGTATTAGGCATGCATCTGCACATACGATTGTTTAGTAAGATTCACCAAACCCTCGATCAGGCAAAGATAAAAGTGCATCAGTGTCTAAATTTGTTTAAATGAGTTTGATGTTGCGTGAATGTACTAAGTTAACACGATGGCTCCCAAGAGTGTACCATATATAATCAGGAAAAATACAAAGACCCCCCTGTGATATCAGGAATGTTCAAAAAATCCCTTATGAAAATTAAAGTATCAGTTACACCCCCTATGGTATAAAACAAAGTTAAAAAAAAAACCCTGAGGCCAGGTTTGGTGATGCACGCGCTTTGACTACGAGTATGGCTCAAGTGCATTTTTTGGACAATTTTGCCCTTCTATCTCCCAACCTAATGTCATTTATATAATATATTAAAATATTATATTCATTTAATATATATATATATATAATATAATATATATATAACATTAATAATTTTAAAATATAAACATTTACTTAATCATAGGATATTATTATATATATAATTAAAATAGTAATAAATATATATCACATTAATAAATTGAAATTTTATATAAACATTTATTAGTAAATAAAACTAATTTACTACATTAAAAAAATATTAAAAATAATTTTTAAAAAAAAATGGCAGCAGCGGCGGCGAAGGGGGTCGCGCCCTCCTCACCCCTGGACGACGGCGACGCCGTCGCCCCCCGGACCAGAAATAGGTTCGGGCAACGCGGTTGCCCATCGCCCTCGACGTCTGGGCGACCACGTCGCCCACCGCCCCTGCGCGACGCTGTCGCCCAGACCTATAGTCGAAGCGAGACAAAATAAATCATATATCAGTCAATGATAAGGACTGGAAGCACAAGGTGTTTTCTATGATTGTGTGGAGTATTAGGCATGTTCCGCACGTACGATTGATTACGAAGTTTCACCAAGGCCTCGATCAGGCAAATAAAAGTACACCACTGTCTAAATTTGTTGAAAAGAGTTTATCATTGGGCGAATGTATCAAGTTTCGACGATGGCTCCAAAGAGTGCGCTAGATGTAATCCTAGTGCCTTTTTGTGTTGAATAAGCTAGAGTTCTTGTCGTATAATCAAAGTGTGGCTTTAACCTGGATTGCTAAAGTCGAAGAGAATATAACGTTTTCCAGAAATAAATCATATATCTGTCAATGATAAGGATTGGAAACACTATGTATTTTCTATGATTGTGTGGAGTATTAAGAATGTATCCGCACATGCGATTGATTAGTAAGATTCACCAAACCTTCGATTTTGCTAAGATAAAAGTCCATCAGTGTCTAAATTTTTTTAAAGGTGTTTGATGTTGAATGAATGTACTAAGTTAACACAATGGCTCTCAAGAGTGTACTAGATGTAATCCTAGTGCATTTTTGTGTTGAATAAGCCGGAGTCCTAGTCGTATAGACGAAGTGCGGCTTTAACCTTGATTACTAGAGTCGAAGCGAACATAACTATAGCCAGAAATGAATCATGTATCAGTCAATGATAAGGACTAGAAGCACAAGGTGTTTCCTAAGATTATGTGGAGTATTAGTCTTGTTCCGCACATACGATTGATTACGAAGATTCACCAAGGCCTCGATGCAAAGATAAAAGTGCATCCGTATCTAAATTTGTTTGAAGGAATTTGTCATCGCGTGAATGTAATAATTTTAGACGATGGCTCGAAAGAGTATACTTGATGTAATCCTAGTGCCCTTTTGTGTTGAACAAGCTGGAGTCCATGTCGTATAATCGAAGTGTGGCTTTAACCTTAATTATTAGAGTCAAAACAAATATAACTATAGCAAAAAAATGAATTATGCATCGGTCAATGATAAGGACTTGAAAACACTAGATGTTTCCTCCTATTGTGTGGAGTATTGGGCACATAAGATTGATTACTAAGATAACCAAGCCCTAGATCAGGCAAAGATACAAGTGCATCAGCGTCTAAATTTGTTTAAAGGAGTTTGTCATTGTGCGAATGTACTAAGTTGAGCGGATGGCTCATAATAGGGTACTAGATGTAATCCTAGTACATTTTTGTGTTGAATAAGTTGGAATTCTAGTCGTATAACCGAGTGCGGCTTTAACCTTGATTTTTAGACTCGAAAAGAATATAACTATAGCGAGAAAGGAATCATGTATCAGTCAATGATAAGGACTGGAATCATTAGGAGTTTCCTAAGATTGTGTGGAGTATTAGGCACAATTTGTACGTACGATTAATTACTAAGATTCACCAAGTCCTCGATCAGGCAAAGATATAACGACATCAGTGTCTAAATTTATTTAAAGGAATTTGTTGTTGCGTGAATACTAAACGATGGCTCCTTAGAGTGTACTAGATGTAACCGTAGTGCATTTTTATTTTGAATAAGTGAAGTCCTAGTCGTATAATCAAGTGTAGCTTTAACCTTAATTATTAGTGTCGATACGAATATAACTATAGCAAAAAAATGAATCAGGTATCAGTCAATGATAAGGATAGGAAACACTAGGTGTAAATTTATGATTGTGTGGAGTATTAGGCATGTATCCGCACATATGGTTGGTTAGTGAGATTCAGCAAGCCTTCGATCAAGCAAAGATAAAAGTGCATCAGTGTCTAAATTTGTTGAAAGGAGTTTGATGTTCCGCGAATTTACTAAGTTAAGAACATAGGTTCCAAGAGTATACTTGATGTAATCCTAGTGCATTTTTGTGTTGAATAAGCTGGAGTCCTAGTTGTATAACCGAAGTGTGGATTTAACCTTGATTACTAGAGTCGAAGCGAACATAACTATAGCCAGAAATGAATCATATATTAGTCAATAATAAGGACTGGAACCACAAATTATTTCCTAAGATTGTCTGGAGTATTAGGCATGTTCCGCACGTACGATTGATTACGAAGATTCACCAAAGCCTCCATCAAGCAAAGATAAAAGTGCATTAGTATCTAAATTTGTTTAAAGGAGTTTGTCGTTCCGCAAATGTAACAAGTTTAGATGATGGATCCGAAGAGTGTACTAGATGTAATCCTAGTGCATTTTTGTATTGAATAAGCTAGAGTCTGTGTCGTATAATCGAATTGTGGCTTTAACCTTGATTATTAGAGCCAAACCGAATATAACTATAGCAAAAAATGAATCATGTATCACTGAATGAAAAGGACTGGAAACACTAGGTGTTTCCTATGATTGTGTGGAGTATTAGGCATGTATCCACACATACGATTGATTACTAAGATCACAGAGCCCTCGATCACGCAAAGATACATGTGCATCAGTGTCTAAATTTATTTAAAGGTTTTTATCGTTGCGCGAATGTACTAAATTGAAACGATGGCTCATAAGAGAGTACTGGATGTAATCTTAGTGTATTTTTGTGTAGAATAAGCTGGAGTTCTAGTCGTATAATGAAACTGTGTCTTTAACCTTGATAATTAGAGTCGAAGCGAATATATATTGCCAGATATGAATCATGTACCAATCGATGATAATGACTGGAAACATTAGGAGTTTACTACGATTGTGTCGAGTATTAGGCACAATCCGTACATAAGATTGATTACTAAGATTCACCAAACCCTCGATCAGGCAAAGATAAAAGTGCATCAGTGTCAAAATTTGTTTAAAGGAATTTGTAGTTGCGCGAATGTACTAAGTTGAGATGATATCTCCTAAGAGTGTACTAGATGTAATCCTAGTGGATTTTTGTGTTGAATAAGCTGGAGTCCTAGTTGTATACAAATATAACTATATCAAAAAATTAATCATCTATCAGTTAATGATAAAGACTGGAAACACTAGGTGTTTCTTATGATTGTGTGGAGTATTAGGCATGTATCCACACATACGATTGATTAGTAAGATTCACCAAGCCCTCGATCAGGCAACGATAAAAGTGCATCAGTGTGTCAATTTGTTTAAAGGAGTTTGATGTTGCAGGAATGTACTAAGTTAAGAAGATGGCTTTCAAGAGTGTACTAGATGTAATCCTAGTGCATTTTTGTATTGGATAAGCTGGAGTCCTAGTCGTATAACCGAAGTGTGTCTTTAACCTTGCTTACTAGAGTCGAAGCGAACATAACTATAGCCAGAAGTGAATCATGTATCCGTCAATGATAAGGACTGGAAATACAAAGTGTTTCCTACAATTGTGCGGAGTATTAGGCATATTCCACATGTACGATTGATTACGAAGATTCAGCGAGGCCTCAATCAAGCAAAGATAAAATTGTATCAGTGTCTAAATTTGTTTAAAGGAGTTTGTCGTTCCGTGAATGTAACAAGTTTAGACGATGGCTCTACAACGTGTACTAGATGTAATCCTAGTGCATTTTTGTGTTGAATAAGCTGGAGTCCGTATCGTATAATTTAAGTGTCTTTAACCTTGATTGTTAGAGCCATCCGAATATAACTATAGCAAAAAATGAATCATGCATCGGTCAATGATAAGGACTGGAAACACTAGGTGTTTTCTATAATTGTGTGCAGTATCAGGCATGTATCCGCACATACGATTGATTACTAAGATCCCCAAGCCCTCGATCAGGCAAAGATACAAGTGCATCAGTGTCTAGATTTATTTAAAGGAGTTTATCATTGCACGAATACACTAAGTTGACACGATGGCTCAGTACTGGATGTAATCCTAGTGTATTTTTGTGTTGAATAAGCTGGAGTTCTAGTCGTATAATCGAAGTGTCGCTTTAACCTTGATTATTAGAGTCAAATTGAATATAACTATATCCAAAAACGAATGATGTATCAGTCAATGATAAGGACTGAAAACATCAGGAGTTTCCTACGATTGTGTGGAGTATTAGCATAATCTGTATGTACAATTGATTACTAAGATTCACCAAGCCCTCGATCAGGCAAAGATGAAATTACATCTGTCTAAATTTGTTTAAAGGAGTTTGTTGTTACGCGAATGTACTAAGTTTAGATGTTGACACCCAAGAGTGTACTAGATGTAATCCTAGTGCATTTTTGTATTGAATAAGCTGGAGTCCTAGTCATATAATTGAAGTGTGGCTTTAACTTTGATTATTAGAGTCAATACGAATATAACTACAACCAGAAATGAATCATGTATCAGTCAATGATAAGGACTGGAAACACTAGGTGTTTCTTAAGATTTTGTGGAGTATTAGGCATGTATCTTCACATGCGGTTGATTATTAAAATTCACCAAGCCATCGATCAGGCAAAGATAAAAGAGGATCAGTATCTAAATTTGGTACGGTATTGGGTTTACTGTTTGGTAGACATTGGTTGGTACAGGACCAGGAACGATTGTGTCGTTCATAAATTTTTCGATTCTGAATAATACGAAAGTGACCTCAGCAATGCGTTACTATGCCACAACAGTTCCATTTGCGATTCCAATTTGGACCGGAGTTTGGAACGATCGTTCTAAACCGTGCCAATTCCCGCATTTTTTCTATAGTGAACCGTTAAAAAGACCACTTCAAATGTCATTAAAATAGTTTTTTTCAAACAAAAATCATTAAAAATTAATAAAACTCGATACGGAACAAGTTAATGTTAAATAAAAGTATACAATGTGTCGAATAACACAATTGAAATCATAATACATTTTGAAGTGAGATTGATATATGGTCACAATATGAAATAAATTTGTATTTACATTATTGTTAGTATTTCGCTGATGTAACTATCATTATATATTGTTGTACTGCATCGCTTAATCAGACCGTCAAAAATTAGATCCGACCGTTAGATATGATCAAACGGCCAAAAGAATACATTTGATGAAATTTTATACTAATTTCGTACACGGATGTCGAGATATCGTATCCGAAATATAATAGTAGCCTGTCAACCCGTTGCATCATTGAATATGGCTATCTGATTTTAAATCAGAGCGTCAGATTTGATCAAATGGACAAAGTCTTATGTGTATTTAAGTTTGGTTTGAATCCAGTTCACGGATGTTGAGATATCGTACTTAGAACCATAAGTTTAAAAATTGAAACACTAATTATAACGACTTTTCCCACATAAATGAATTTGACATGTTTGGAACAACCTTTGAAATAGCTTTTGAATCGTATGTTTTAAATTTAGACTCCCCCCAAATTATAAAAATTTTCCACTAAAATATGTTCTGGCACCTAAACAATCGCCAAACTTTTTTGGCCTTTTGTAAAGGCTTTTGGAACGACTTTGTATCAGCTCCTTCTTCAGGAAAAAAACCATTGCAATTGTAGTGGTTTTTGTATCAGCGGCTATTAGTTACAATTTTAAACAATTTTTTGGTACAACACTTGTAACGGCTTAGCTCAATTTTACAAGACCACTACAAAATTAACTGATTGGTAAAAAAGTCGTACCAAATTTGTAGCGGATTGGCATTTTGTACCGGCTTATGTAACGGCCTCTCTCAGTAAGACATATGGCCATTACAAGGTGAACAAGCGCTTCCACAAGCCGCTACAATTTGTAGCAGCATTATGTTTGTAACGGCTCTACACATACCGATATTTTGTAACGGCTTTACAAACGGTTATTCCTACGACCTGATTTTTAATTCCTTTCATCTAAAATTGTGACGTCAACAAAAGGTTTCCGTTCCAAGTTTGTTACAAAGGCCGTTGGTATTATAACAGCCTTATAGCTGTTAGAAAAAAACCGTTACAAGTCCCGCATTTTTTTATAGTGTTATAATCATATATATAGATACGTAGATTTAAGTTTACTAGTATTTTTATATATTATTCATGGTTTATTTATTTTAAATTGTAATTTTTCATAGTAAATAACTTAAAACAATTAAGATTTCTTGTAGCAATGTCATTGTGGTGAAATATTATTTGTATATTTACTTATTTGATTGAATATATTATATTTTTTAAGTAGTTTATAACAATTAGGACGACTAATTAGTTTTCATTTTTAATAGAATTATATTGTTTTATAACTAATTTTTATTAATTATTAAAAGGAGTATTTAAGTAAGGGTGTAGTTGTCCTTTCACAATAGGGAACAAACACTTGTAGATTCATACTTTTATATATAGTATAAATTTGCATGAATAATTTTATTCACCAACATATTCTGAAATATCAAAAGAGATAGTGGCTGAAGGCACGTTACTGAGTATTGATCCAATGAAAAAATTGATGAAGTTGCTTTAGGATATGAAATTTGTTACTGTTGTCATTGGAAATGCAATTGAACTGGATTATCTCTTACTACTATCTTGTAGAGGTGTAAGCACTATTCGAGAGGCTGTTGAAAAAAGCGTTGCATGGGAGTATGTTGATGTAAGAATCATATATTTTATTTGTTTGTTTAATCTTTAATTATTAACTTCTTGTTGAATATTTTTGTGAATGTTAATTATGAATGGCCTGAAAGAATGTGTGGATCGGCCCGGGAGATAAGCGCGTATAGCGGAAGCGCGAAATAGTGCGTAATAAAAAATTAACAAAGCATAATTAAAAGGAATTTAAATAATGCAAAACATACATAAACGAATCAAGGGGTGTGCCCTTGATTCTCCCGGGCGTTCGGTATATCTCATGTTCAATAAAACACAACATGGAGGCCATAGAATTAGAAACGAAAACCATAATTAAAGAACCTACCCGGTTGTAGTTTTGTCTTCGTTCGGCTACATGCATTGTTCCCCGTTTTGCACCAAGATCTCAAGAAGAGACCCTCTAAATCATCTCACTCGCTCCACCGGAAAGCAAACAACCCTTGTGCTAGCAAGAAATTATTTTGGGGAGCAGAGACATCGATACACGCTATGAATTAACGCAATCAATGTCTCTTATGTTCTTAACTTGAATAAAACCAAGAAGAACAAAGTAGAATTCTAGGAGAGAAGAAAGAGGGTGGACGAAAATTTGAGGGAGATGAGAGATGAGAGTTGTAGAGAATACTAGGTGTGAGTGTGTGTTTTTTGAGTATTTATAGAAGATGGAATTCCTATTCCTTCTCAAACTCTTCCAAAGAGACACACTTTGACTAAGATTTTGACCTAGTCAAATCCTAGTCAAATTAGGCTTTGATTAAGTCAAATTAATCATGGCCCTTCATCTCATCATTCTCTAGATCAAATCTTGTCCATCCATTTTGATGGGCTTTATGGAATGGGCTTATTTAATTCCAATTAAATATTCCCATGGACTTTATATATATTAAATCATATTTAATATACTAAGCCCATTAATTAATTAATGGAAAGGACTTATTTAATTCTAAATTAAATAGTCCCATGGACTTTATATTAAATCCTATTTAATATACCAAGCCCATTAATTAATTTCATAGAATGGGATTATTTAATTCTAAATTAAATAGTCCCATGGACTTTATATTAAATCCTATTTAATATACCAAGCCCACTAATTAATTCACCCTTTTAATCTAATTAAAAGGAAAGCCCATGCTTTATAAAATTCATAAATCTAATTTATGAACTCAAGCCCGATTATTCCAAATAATTCATCGAGGCTTGAATCTCCAAGAAGTATAATTTGATTCCATTAAATTAAACCTTCTCCCGGAATTAATTTCAAATTAATTCCCTTTCATTTGGTGTAGCGGGTGTGACTCTTTAGGTTCACCTTTCAGCTAGACTTGGACCTACTTTTTGTTATTTCATAACCATAGTAGTCCGTTACCATGGGTGGCCATCTAGCAACGGTCCATGGCACTAGAGACTAGGTGAATTTATGGTGTGAACATTTAGGCTCCGAGTTATACGCAGGTGCGGTCCTACCGACGCTCGTTACGTACGGGTACGGTCCTACTGTCGCCTGTCTCCCGGCCTTTAGTCTAGGGGTCGGTTCCCATCGTTGACTAAGCAACTATGCATAATGCTCGAGATAGGTTTAACTCGACGTAGGAAATCCTTTCCCACTACATCAAGTGCTATGGCCATAGACTTTGTGAGTCTAAACCATCTCCGAGCGCATAGGAGATCTTGCTGTCATATCCTTTGACAGGGGACAGATCCTATCTTGGAATTCACCGTTCTTACATAGTCCGACTGCACTGGACGAGGCTTATGATGACCATGTGATATAATCGGTCAAATTTCACCAAATCCAAGATACAGCCTTAATATGTAGGGGACTGCCGTGATCCTCAAGTCCGAGGACTAATCCCGTACTATCGGAACCGGGAATACGAGTCATACCGACCAAGCCCGAGTAGCTTCTATATGATGATTCCCGCGAGTCACCTCAGTCGGCCGCTCCCCAGCAGGCCGACCCACTAACACTGCTTAGACGATCCTCGTCACCCGTCGATGAAACACGACAGCAGATGCTTAGTGCAAGTCTCAAATGGATTCTCGATGCCCTGTCTTGAGATTCCTTTGACTTGGAGTATTTCAGACTGATTCGGCGAAACTGATTTCATGAACCTACCTCCAAGCGTAGTTCCAATTTCCCGAAATGTTATTTCATTCTGTGGGCGTTTGTTGTGACATCGTAACGATGCAAGCAGTAAGTACAACAAACTCATGCTTATGAATCCTTACTACATTCATTAACATAATATTACTTGTTCACAGATTGACGAATGGTTCTCAGAACAGCCAATACCATTGACTTTCTGGTCACCTATTCTAACAATCTCCCACTTGACCAATAAGTCAATTACCCACTTTGTTCAGAATCCTCTGAGTATGAGTAATCTACGATACCGACTAAGGTATTGTGAGTCTACTTATATTTCCTTGCGAAGCAATATGGTCTAACCGTGTTACCTCTATCCGCCATTGCCTCCTAGAGATGGTGGTTGTCTAAGAATATTTTCGTAGATCTTGTGATGAGATCTCGTGCCAATACTCCCATAGCCAAGTTGCCTGCCATATAGGCGAACATGGCTTGGTCGTGCTAGGGGCCACGTCCATCCTATGGACGCAGTCTTCATCAGTGACCACTATCCGATGCACTCGTCATTGGGCCTAACTGTGCATACCTTTGAGACTAACTGGTTTTACTTATGCTCTGGAAGCTAGTATCGCTTTAGCCTTCTAAAACAACTCTCAACAGACGGTGCATCATGAACACATCTTTAGTCCTTATTCAGGTACTAATGATCGTTCTTGATTGTTGTCTTCAACCCCTCAGTGCATTACCGATTTATGTTGAGCCTTGCTAGAAGCACTCTCAACATCGGTTCCTATGCACCAAGTAAACATATCATATGTTTGCCTAGGGTTAAGACGTAGGGGATACTCAACATCCAAGCCTTCTCATTAGTCCACCGTGACTAAGTCTTGAATGGCTTGATGCTTTATGCATAGTATCCAAGTTTTCTCATCAGTCTTACCATGACTGAGCCTCGAACAACTTGTCCCTCTACATATTTGAGTTTTCTCATCAGTCTACCATGACTGAGTCTTTGAAAAGCTTAATTCATGATATGTGTGTGGGAACCCTAAAATGTCATGGAGAATTTTCGTGAGTTACAGTTGTGTTTCAGTGATTCCTAATGTCTTGAATTCATCTATGAATCAAGATATTACACACTTAAACACTTGGAATGCCATTTCTTCTCCCACTGATCACCTACGTCGTTTAAGACCGAGTCATGCTCCATATGAGCTCGTCAAAACGAATATTCCAATTATGCGGTGTTTCAAATCTTGTTTGAATTTCCTAGCGGATTCTATGGCTCCTCTCCATAAATCCTACTACGATGTCCAACATCACGTTCCGCAGGTCATTTGGATTACTATCGAAATTTGACCGAACATATCCCGATCACTCGTACCTCTTACGACATTCGGGTTCGTTCTTAAGGGGACTTGGAATATGATCAATTTAAGAAATGCAATTCTAAGCAACGTTAGTATTATTCTGTCGTAAACTTGTACAAATTAGACAACGAGTCTAATTTATCTCCCACTAGTCCCTTGACGTTTGTAGGATCCTTCTACATGCTCACACAGGCTTGCCAAACCATGGCTCCTTGTGCGTGACTCCTAGCAAAGTGCCATGTTCCATAAGTTGGCAATTTTGAGTCTACGTCTACACGGGCTAAGGTAATTGGGCGAAACTTCGATCGTTCTTCGTCCAACGAGATTCGATCGTTCCCTTCATCAGAGACCGTCATACTTGGCCTTTACAGGAAATGTTTCATTGATAATTCCATTCTCAACTTGGATGCTCAAGAGCTCCCACTAAATACACGGCCTTTTCGATCCTATCGAAACAGGTTTAATTTTGTAACCATTTATGGTTCACCTCCTTAAGTCTAATTCCCAAACCTCCTATGGGACCTTTAGACTTTTGAACCCTCTTATGGTCTTGTGTATTAGTAACCTACAGTTGTCTTATTGGCTCCCTTCCAATAGACTATTTGGCAAGCCTACTTTGTCCAACAAAGAGCTTTCGGACTTTCTTCTTCAGAAAAGACTTGTAAATTTAGTCGATTCGAATCATCTATTTCTAGATTCATCGAACTCTCCAATTTACTTATCTTTTAATAAGAAGAAACATCCTAGCTGTTGTAGATGCCAAATCTGTAAGTTGGTCTTGATTAATCCATTTAGATAATTAGAATTTTGAATATCCATAAACCTTTTATGGGATGGTGTTCTAGGAATTCACGTGTAACTACTAGCAAACATGAATCAATATTCAATAATTTTGTTTGATCAAATATGTATGTAATAAAACCTTTGTCCAACAAAGAGACATACTTTTGATCATGCTAGGTTACGTATTTCCTATATTATCCTAACATGATCACGATTATGGGCCTAACAAGTCTCTAGTCCTTTTCATCAATGGACCTTGCCATTGTTGAATCCTAGAACTGTTCTTGGCTTTTAAGTCCTTATTCACTTTCTGCAAACCACCAGCAGATTAGTGATAGGAACGGTATCAAATACCAAATAGAGTAAAAGTGATCATGTCAATACTCAATATCAAATTTTACCTACATTGGAGAGAGGTTCAAGATACTCCCTTTTCCAATGGCCCTCTTTAAGACAGTGAATGCTTACGTTCTTAGAAATCTATGAACTTGACTGCTGAACCTTTTGCTCTTTCCTTTACCTCCACCTTGTGTTGTAAAGGAACAGCACTTAAAGTGCTTAATAGTTGATGTCACCTTACCCTTCTTCCTCTTTTGGCGTCTGGCACCTTTGCCTTTCGCTATGGAGGTTGAAGCCTCTCCTACTAGTACCGACGGTGCAGATTTTGCAATCGTTACTTCGTACTAGACCAACATAATTACCAACCTATGAAGATCTTTTCTAAGCTCATTCATGTTGATAATTAATGGTTCGTAGGAGGGAGGAAGAGACTGAAGGATCATGTCAATGTACGTCTCCTTTTCAAGACTGACGTGGAGGTCTTTTGAGCTTCTCCACTACGGATTGCATCATCACTCCATGTTCTTTGTACCGACATCCCTTCCGTCATCTTAGCTCCAAACATGCCTTCGTTGCATTTTACCCCACATGCTGGTCCAGGACCATATAGACATGATGTAAACGAAGCATAGTTTGAGCCAACATCATTATATCTTACTTGCCGGTGGTCATCCTTCAACTTTTGAACGCCAAGCGTTGCCTTAGTTGTCGACCCCTCCGGCAAGGGCTGAGGAACGTCCTCATTCCGGTATGTGAGTTAAGGTTCTGGAAATCTAAGACCATCTTAAGATTTCGCAGTCAATTCGTGTAATTAGTTCCCTTTTAATAAGCCTCTTAGTAATGTGTTTGGTGGATTCTTAGACATTCACAAATATATAAAACAGAAAATAATAAGCAGAATAAAGTAATATTTTGGTTAAGTCTCGGTCTTTAGTCCTTAACCTCTCCCACTATTTCTACGAAAACACGGCACTCTCAAACGTTGTTTTCAGGAAATCCTTTCCTAGTGGGCTCGGGATCCACAGCGACCTCCCCATACCCCGCTTTTACGATTCGCATGGGAAAAGAACCCGTGGGAGGTATTCCATACCATTCTCGTTCCACGAGATTCCCAAGATAATTGCCTCACCCTTTCACGTGATCCCGAGGACTCCAAGCGAATCACGTTATTCGGGCGTTAGACCCGACCCAATCAACCGATTCATAGACCCACTACTACCTCCACGACTCGTGAGACAGGTAACAGCAGTCTACTCCTCGTTCATGACAAAGTGCAGCTTCTTTTAAGCACGATAGTCGTGCCACGACTCGTGAGACCACGCTATCGACCTAAAAGATCTTCCTCACTTTTGCCATGGATGGAAGGTTTGGACAGACTCCCAGAGTCCTAGTCCATTTATTAAGGGTCTATATTTAACTTGGTTCAACCAAGTGAGAGTTTTGATAGAAAGAGACCTCATCACATATATTAAGTATTGCATTCCATGCGTTATGGCAGAAATATTCTAAGCGTGAATGTAACCATACATAAAGCATATAGAATAATCATAAGCATATAATACGCATCGCATGCAAAATAAAGCCTAGCACGCCCCTGTAGGATGATCACAAGCCCAAACCTATGCGACCCACTGAGCCCGCAGTGGATCTATGGTCAATCTAAGAGTAGGCCCTATGCTATTACAAGTTTTAATAACCCATTACATGCAATGGGCCTTGTAAGTCCTCTTTATCTTCTTAGGCTCTCCATCGTGGGCCTACACCGGGCTTCTTCTCCATGGATCCTCCGTTGGCCATCTGATGGCAACCTCCATGGGCCTCCAACACCTTGGGCTTGTCTTCTCTTGCAGCTTTTATTTACAAAAAAAATAAAACCTCACCACTAATTCTACTCTCATTACATCATAAAATAAGAAACCCCAATTAAACATTTGGGGGGAGTACATTAGGAGGGAGAGAGAAAGCCTTATTATTCCAAGGCAACTAGAAGAGGGAGAGAGGAAAATAAAGAGGCACACAGGCCACAACCCAACAAATAAATGTAAATAAACCATACATGCGGTCTAGGGGCTTTGTGATCATCCTTTGTCAAATCAATTAACGCAAATAGCACAAATACATATCTCATGTAAAATATGCTATTCAAACATCCATGATAATCCATACCATAAAATAAATGTAGAAATTACATGTAAAATATTCACACCAAACATTGGATAATAGTGCAACCTATGCACAACGATTTTTGTTGGAAAAAACCTTTTCCATAATTAACAAGGCAATATTAATTCTATGAAATATAAAATCTCAACCAAAATTAAAATGCCCCAAGTTAATTAATTCAGAAAAATTCCCAGAATTATACAGAAAAATCAAATTTTCTGAAACACAAAAATCAACAATTCAAGAATATGCCCATTTATTCAAGAATTCCAAAATCCAACAATTGTGCAATATTAATACATGTTAAGATCTACTCATGCTCAAACCATAAAATAACCATGATGTCCAACATCATAAAACGCAGAAATTATTGCAAAATTTCACATATGAATTTTGATCATTGGTGCAACCATTGCAAAAATTAAATCTTGTTAGGAAACCCTTTCCTCATCAACCAAGCAATATTTATTTTAGGAAATTCCAAATCTCAAAAAATAAATATTCTAAGTCAACGGGTTCAGAATAATGCATAAAATATCATAAAAATAATTCAGTAAAAATAGTTTTGAAAAACGAGCCAAAAACGGGAGAGAAACGGAAAACGGCACAGCCGGCCGGCCAGGCGCGCGCACGCGCGCGCGCAAGCTCCTTTGCGCGCACCCAGCGCGCGCCTGCGCCTAGCGCTTGCGCGCGCGCTGTCCGCACACGGTGGGCGCTCTGCCCGGGCGCGCGCAGGCCCCTGCCTGCACGCGCGGCCAACGTGCTGCTGCTGCCGGTTCGCCGTTTTTCACTCTTTTTTCGACTTTTCATGCAATTTTTTCTGAACCACAAGATAAATTAAACCCTAGAACATGTATTAACACATTCAAGAAAACCAAGATCCAAAATCCCATGCAAAATTAAACGCCAATAAATATCCACGATAAACATGCTATAAACGTAAATTAAAACACGTTTATCATGCTTAAACGCACATAGCACATAGAATTCTAGGCCTATACACCGAACCGGGCTCTGATACCACTGAAAGAATGTGTGGATCGGCCCGGGAGATAAGCGCGTATAGCGGAAGCGCGAAATAGTGCGTAATAAAAAATTAACAAAGCATAATTAAAAGGAATTTAAATAATGCAAAACATACATAAACGAATCAAGGGGTGTGCCCTTGATTCTCCCGGGCGTTCGGTATATCTCATGTTAAATAAAACACAACATGGAGGCCATAGAATTAGAAACGAAAACCATAATTAAAGAACCTACCCGGTTGTAGTTTTGTCTTCGTTCCGCTACATGCATTGTTCCTCGTTTTGCACCAAGATCTCAAAAAGAGACCCTCTAAATCATCTCACTCGCTCCACCGGAAAGCAAACAACCCTTGTGCTAGCAAGAAATTATTTTGGGGAGAAGAGACATCGATACACGCTATGAATTAACGCAATCAATGTCTCTTATGTTCTTAACTTGAATAAAATCAAGAAGAACAAAGTAGAATTCTAGGAGAGAAGAAAGAGGGTGGACGAAAATTTGAGGGAGATGAGAGATGAGAGTTGTAGAGAATACTAGGTGTGAGTGTGTGTTTTTTTGAGTATTTATAGAAGATGGAATTCCTATTCCTTCTCAAAACTCTTCCAAAGAGACACACTTTGACTAGGATTTTGACCTAGTCAAATCCTAGTCAAATTAGGCTTTGATTAAGTCAAATTAATCATGGCCCTTCATCTCATCATTCTCTAGATCAAATCTTGTCCATCCATTTTGATGGGCTTTATGGAATGGGCTTATTTAATTCCAATTAAATATTCCCATGGACTTTATATATATTAAATCATATTTAATATACTAAGCCCATTAATTAATTAATGGAAAGGACTTATTTAATTCTAAATTAAATAGTCCCATGGACTTTATATTAAATCCTATTTAATATACCAAGCCCATTAATTAATTTCATAGAATGGGATTATTTAATTCTAAATTAAATAGTCCCATGGACTTTATATTAAATCCTATTTAATATACCAAGCCCACTAATTAATTCACCCTTTTAATCTAATTAAAAGGAAAGCCCATGCTTTATAAAATTCATAAATCTAATTTATGAACTCAAGCCCGATTATTCCAAATAATTCATCGAGGCTTGAATCTCCAAGAAGTATAATTTGATTCCATTAAATTAAACCTTCTCCCGGAATTAATTTCAAATTAATTCCCTTTCATTTGGTGTAGCGGGTGTGACTCTTTAGGTTCACCTTTCAGCTAGACTTGGACCTACTTTTTGTTATTTCATAACCATAGTAGTCCGTTACCATGGGTGGCCATCTAGCAACGGTCCATGGCACTAGAGACTAGGTGAATTTATGGTGTGAACATTTCGGCTCCGAGTTATACGCAGGTGCGGTCCTACCGACGCTCGTTACGTACGGGTACGGTCCTACTGTCGCCTGTCTCCCGGCCTTTAGTCTAGGGGTCGGTTCCCATCGTTGACTAAGCAACTATGCATAATGCTCGAGATAGGTTTAACTCGACGTAGGAAATCCTTTCCCACTACATCAAGTGCTATGGCCATAGACTTTGTGAGTCTAAACCATCTCCGAGCGCATAGGAGATCTTGCTGTCATATCCTTTGACAGGGGACAGATCCTATCTTGGAATTCACCGTTCTTACATAGTCCGACTGCACTGGACGAGGCTTATGATGACCATGTGATATAATCGGTCAAATTTCACCAAATCCAAGATACAGCCTTAGTATGTAGGGGACTGCCGTGATCCTCAAGTCCGAGGACTAATCCCGTACTATCGGAACCGGGAATACGAGTCATACCGACCAAGCCCGAGTAGCTTCTATATGACGATTCCCGTGAGTCACCTCAGTCGGCCGCTCCCCAGAAGGCCGACCCACTAACACTGCTTAGACGATCCTCGTCACCCGTCGATGAAACACGACAGCAGATGCTTAGTGCAAGTCTCAAATGGATTCTCGATGCCCTGTCTCGAGATTCCTTTGACTTGGAGTATTTCAGACTGATTCGGCGAAACTGATTTCATGAACCTACCTCCAAGCGTAGTTCCAATTTCCCAAAATGTTATTTCAGTCTGTGGGCGTTTGTTGTGACATCGTAACGATGCAAGCAGTAAGTACAACAAACTCATGCCTATGAATCCTTACTACATTCATTAACATAATATTACTTGTTCACAGATTGACGAATGGTTCTCAGAACAGCCAATACCATTGACTTTCTGGTCACCTATTCTAACATGGCAGTGGGGCGGGTCTGGTACGGGTCCGCCCGGACCCAAGACCCGCCCCAGTCTAGTACACTCCGCCTATTGAATACCGTCAACTTTAATTTTCTTGAAGTGGTCCCATGCTACAGATGTTCGCTTTCTCTTGCCTTGAGATGTTTCCTCAATCTTAACTTTATCTTTACTCGTTTTATTGATGTATTATTTTCCATAACATTGTTGCTTTCTCTAGCAGATGGTTGAGGAGTACCTCCCGGTTGAGATGGTTGAGAAGTACCTCTTGGTTGAGATTCCATCTATTAGAAAAAAAAAAAAAAAAAAAAGATCAATGTCAAAATCATGCACAATTACAATGCGCAATTATAGAGTTCTCAAGTATGAATCTTGTAAAATCATGCAAAATACAATGCAACTCAAGTCCCTGTATCCTTACTTGCTCGCATCATATACCTACAAAACTCTAGTGTTGAACTTAACTTAATATTATTAAACAGGGACTTCTCAAAAAAATTTGTTTCTTTCTCTGCAAGTTTTCTCAGTGGGAACCTGACAAGCATACATATCACAATACCAATGTATACCACAAATTGAAAATTTGGCTTCTTATGGAGGTATTCATGTACACAAAACGTCTTGTTTCATGCCAATTCTTATCAATGTTAAGTTCACCTACCAGATTCTAAATAGAAATCTACCTAATTATATAGGCATCCCCAAAGTTCATGTAATATAAGTTAAAAGAGATTGTTTGAATTACACAGAAGAAGCACCTCAGACCCAGTTTCTAACCCACTTTGTCACCCAACTCCAACTCCCAAACCCTGTTTCTAACCCACTTCTGAACCCAACTAAGATGTCTCCACTAGCTGCCATTTAATCGAAGTAGAAATTAAACCCAAAAACCAGAGACCTAGTAGCCCACTCCATAATTTGAAATCAAGAAAAAGTACCTGGCAAGTCAGCGATGGTGGCGGTGGGAGAAGGAAACGCAAGTCAACTATAATTTTTTTATATATAATATATATTAATCATATATAATAAAAAAGAGGTGGGGTCGGGGCGGGGTCGTGGCGAGGCGGAGATAGGACCTGTACCCCGCCCCGAACCCGGCCAGGGCAGGTTTGTTTTGCCCCAAACCCGCCCTGGCTCCGAAAAATTGGGTCCCAGACCCGCCCCATACGGGGCGGGTCCGAGTTGGGTTTTTTGGACTGAAATTGCCATCTCTAATGCTCATTGATATTTAATAATTATTTAAGGTTATGGAGAAGTAAAATGGTTAACGAGAGTCTTCAAGTGACTTGATGATGTTGATGATCATGCACATTCTTTTTTTTTGTTACAGTCCATTTATTTTTTTAGTTTTTTCACAAGAACTAGTTGGGATATTAGTAGTTTATTTGACTTTACTGGTTTATGTTTAGGCGGATTGAAAATGATGTTTTAGTTTATTTGATGTTATTAAAGGAGACTATTTATCTTTATTCAGTCTTATGGTAGATTGGATGTGAATGAATTGACAGTTCTTGTACGTATGAATATGTTTTCATATATATTCCAATAAGTTTGTTGATTTCAGTTGGAAAATTACAAAATTTACTATGCAAGTGACTGTACAGGTTTATGTAAAGAATTCAAAAATAGTGATGAGACTATATAATTTTTTATTCAAGTGCGTTTGGAACAATGTTGTATAGAAGTTTATATAAATTGCAAAATGTAACTAATATTATAACAAATTTACTAATTCACAAATTTTGGGGTGGGAAAAATAAATAATAACTAAAAAAGAAATATAAAAATATAATTAATAATTTTTTCTCTACGTAAAGCAACCGTAACATTAACTTTATTTACAACACATGCTAGTTGTAGGAAATAATCTAATCATGGGTTGAAATGCATTTAAGCCCCCCCCCCCCCCCCCCCCCCCCCTATTTTGTTGAAGTAGCTAAAAATATCCATGTGTTTTGGAAATAGGCTAAAACTCCCCTATGTTTTGTAAAACTTAGCAAAAAAATACCCATTTCTTTAATTAGTAATTAACGAAGGTGCATTACACACGTGATTGATGCATTTTGGGGTATTTTTTTAGCTGCTTTTGACCTCAATTGTGGGCCTTCTTTTTTACTAAAATGCCCTCATGATGTGTATATATTTGACTTGGGCATCTTTGACTTTTGAGTTATTTTTTTATTTTTTTTTATGTTTTGCATTTTCACCTATCTAAAAATTATTTTTTAAAAAAAATATATTTACTTAAAAATACAAAAAAAGTATAGAAATTTTTTTTAAGTTTTATAATTTAAATTTAAATATTAAATTAAAATCACAATACAAAAATTAATATAGTAAATTTATTTTTCAAATTTAAATATCTTAACAAATATAAATGTTGATATTAAAAAAAATTATACATTAATAACTAATTTAAGCTACTATTTAGTTAAAAATATTTAAATAAATTATCTTTATTTACTATAATAATATTTAAATTTAAATTACGTTTATAAGTATTGAATTAAAATTTAATACTTTTCTTTAATTATTTTAAATTTATAAATTTTTAGAAGAATTATTTAATTTTTTAGTCATTTTTAAATTTAAAATTTAAAAATTATTGAGGGCGACCACCGCAGATCTGTGTTGTTTTGGACGACAGTGGTCGCCCAGATTGGGGGCGAAACCACCGCCAGATCTACGCTGAGTTTTAGCTGAGTTTTCAAATCATAGGGGGTTTTATGCATTTAAGCATTTACCATGTCTTGAAAAGTGTAGTTTATATTAAGTATTTACTACATTTTTATAATTATAGGAAAATATAATGTTGTATTTAACTATTTTTTTGACGTGCTATAAATATGTAGTGAATAAGAAATAGTTTTTAATAAAATTTATTTGCTACAACTAAATATATGTAGCTAAGTTTTTTTTTTTTTCATATAGTGTGTGGCAAAGTTTTTACCACAGTTGTATTACCCACGATATAAAAAGTGTGGCACAAATGTAGTATAATTTTTCTATCATAATTAATCGAGTATTTGCTATACATTTTTAAATATAGGAAAAAAAAATTAATAGTGGCAATAGACATGTGACACCCCAAACGCATCAACAAACAAAGAATAAAAGTTCTGAAGGTAACACTTCATCAGAATACAAAAAGCACACACAATAAACCCACACGAAAGATCCACTGAGAAAGGCATAAACAAAACCACCAACCAAAGTGATAAGTATTTTAAAGAATCACTGGAGCATAGTAAGGAAAGGCCTGTTAGGATAAGTTCAAAAAGTAAAATTACAACAAAATATATTCAAAAATTCTAAACATGAATTGTGCTAGCGGTCAATGGTTTTTTTTTTTTTTTTTTAGTTAGTGAAGTCGATGCCTATCACTATAAAATCATAGATTTAAATCACATGAATGTGTAAGTGTTGGTCTATTTTAATAGTAGTTATTGATTAATTATAAATATTTAATATTGTCAATTACTAGGTTAAATGTTGATAATTAAAATTTATAATATAAATATAATAAATTCACTTAAAAATAAAAGGATAAATTGCATAACATCCCCTGTTTTGAGGTAGGTAGGTAGCGATCCTTGGTGAGGCCAATGCTCGTGTTCTCGATCTCTCACCCAGAACGTAATGGTACTTGAGAAGAGAAAGCACGTCAGCCTACCCGGAATGGTCCTCGGCGAAGATCCTCCGATGCTTAAGTAAGCTCAAGTCCGAGATGATAAAAATGCGATCTAAGTAGAGTAGTGGACCGAATGCAATCAATAAGTCTTACCATAAATGCAGTGGGATAGGTGTATTTATAGGGTCAAACATATGTACTTGCTTGGTCCATGTGGCTTCATCTCAATACTTAAGTTGTCAGACGACAAAAGGTCTAGATTTCGGGTCCTCTGGGACGGGTCTCGATTTGGGTCGCTGGTTCGGGTCGGGTCGCGGGTAGCAACCCGACTGTCCTGTGCGCGGATCCTAAGGTCCATATGTAAATTTAGCACCTTTTCAGGGTTATTTGTGTCTTTTTCATATATATAGGGTATAACGCCTATCATTAGTCCCCCACTTCTAGTGCAAGTTATTGCACTAGAAGAAGTTAAACAGGCATCATGTGATCAGTCGCGTCTTCTTGCTATTATGACAATCTTCCCATTTCTGATAACTTGGGAAGTCATTTGCCCATTTTGTCAAAACCTTCTACCTTGACCTCTCATGGCGGAGTTTAACTCGAAAAATCTTTTTTGTATTTATTCTACCTCGACCTCTTGGAGCCGAGCTTAACTTGGATAAATCTTTCTCAGATAATAACGCGACCTAACGGGAGGTACGCGACCTTCTTGAAGATAAATCTCTTTTCAAATGATAATGTGACCTCATAGGAGGTACGCGACCTTCTTGAAAATAAATCTTTTTCAGATAATAACGCGACCTCGCGGGAGGTACGCGACCTCGCGGGGGGTACGCGACCTTCTTGAAGGTAAATCTTTTTTCAGATAGTAAAGCAACCTCGGGGGAGGTAGGCGACCTTGAACATAAATTTTTTTCATATAATAACGCGACCTCGCGGGAGGTACGCGACCTTGTTGGAGAAATCACTTTCCGATAATATCGCGACCTCACGGGAGGTACGCGACCTTGAACATAATTTTTTTTTTAGATAATAACGCGACCTCGCGGGAGGTACGCGACCTTCAAGATAAATCTTTTTCAGATAGTAATGTTGCCTCGCGGGAGGTACACGACCTTGTTGGAGATCCCTTTCCGATAATATCGCGACCTCTCGGGAGGTGCGCGACCTTGCTCTTTCACAGATCATTTGGGACGATCTTTTTCGGATCTTTCACAAATCACTTGAGACGATCTTTGTCAGATCATTTTGGGCTGATCTTTCACAGATCATTTGAGACAATCTCTTTCAGATCGTTTGAGGTAATTTTCCACATCTTTTTCAGATCACTTGGGTTGATCTTTCATAGATCATTTGAGACGATCTTTTTCAGATCATTTTGAGATGATCTTTTTCAGATCGTTTGGAGGTGATCTTTCATAGATCACTTGAGACGATCTTTTTCAGATCGTTTGGAGGTGATCTTTTTCAGATCATTTTGAGACGATCTTTTCCAGATCGTGTTGAGATGATCTTTTTTAGATCGTTTTGAGGTGATCTTTCATAGATCACTTGAGACGAACTTTCTCATATCGTTTTGAGATGATCTTTTTCAGATCGTTTTGAGCTGATTTTTCATAGATCACTTGAGACAATCTTTTCAGATTATTTTGAGGTGATCCTTTTCAAATCGTTTTAAGACGATCTTTTTCATATCATTTTGAGGTGATCTTTTTCAGATCATTTTGAGGTGATCTTTCACAGATCACTTGAGACGACCTTTCGCAGATCATTTTGAGGTGATCGTTTTCAGATCGTTTTGAGGTGATCTTCAAAGATCACTTGAGACGATCTTTTTCAGATCGTTTTGAAGATGTTACGTAACCCACGGGAGTAAATGACAGTGCACATGAAATTAAGTAGCTCGATTGTAATTAAATGATCTTTCACAGATCCTTACACTTGGTAAAATTTCAAAGTTTGAGCTTATCACAAAAGGGATCTTTTTCAGATCCTGCTATTCTAGATCTTTCACTGATCGTTTATATGGCTTCCATAAGCATCCCAAAAACTTAGCACCAAAGTGGTCTTTCACATACCATCTATTTTCTGGTGGCATGTCACCCACAAGCGTCTTGAGACTTAGCACAAAAAGTGGTCTTTTTCATACCATCTACCTTCTGACCGCGTGTCTTCCAAAAGCGTCTCAAATCTTAGTACCAAAGTAGTCTTTCATAGACCATCTATTTTCTGGTCGCATGTCACCCAGAAGCATCTTGAGACTTAGCACAAAAAAGTGGTCTTTTTCAGACCATCTGCCTTCTGGTCGCGTGTCTTCCGAAAGCGTCTCAAAACTTAGCACCAAAGTTGTCTTTCACAGACCATCTATTTTCTGGTCGCATGTCACCCAAAAGCGTCTTGAGACTTCAGCACAAAAAGTGGTCTTTTTCAGACTATTTGCCTTCTGATCGTGCGTTCTTCCTTAAGCGTCTCAAGACTTGGTACAAAAGGTCGTGGGAGCTCTTTCCATTCTAGATCCTGCAACTTGTAAGTTCCTTGAACATTATGTTCACCAGCCTTTGGTAGATAGCGCCTGCATTTTTCACGTCAAACGACATTTCACTATAACAGTAAATACCATTTTCGATTACGAAAGACGTCTTATCTCTATCTTCTTCCGCCATAAAAATCTGGTGGTATCCCTAGTATACATCCATCCTGCTGAACAACGTGCACCTTACTGTAGAGTCTACCAACAAGTCGATTTGAGGTAGCGGGTAGAGGTTCTTAGGGAACACTTTGTTTAAGTCCGTGAAGTCCGTGCACATTCACTACTTTCCTGATGCCTTTGCCAGAATCACCACATTTAATAACCATTCGGTGTATTGCACCTCTATCATATACCCGGCTTTGAGTAATTTATTCACCTCCACCTCGATGATCTTGTTCCGCTCGACCCCAAACATCCTCTTCCTCTGTTTGACTGGCCTAACACATGTTCTCCCTGAGAAACTCGATCACCATCGTCTCCAAGCTTGAGGTCATACGCGACCTAATTCAGGTCGTCTTACTTGCTTCTCCTTGTACTAGTTCAATCATCTTATGCTCTTCTGTTGGTTCTATCCCCTCGAGCTTCGACTTCTTTACGGTGTCCATCTTCTCAATCGGGTGCCCGATCACTATCTTTCTTTTGGTCTTTATGTCATCACCTTCACCCTTTTTAAGAATAGGTTGTAACATTTCCTCGCCTCCCTCTGGTCGCACCTCACCTCGGCTATTCCATGTCTTGTTGGGAATTTCATCTTCAGGTAATAGGTGGACACTACTGCCTGGAATCGATTCGAACTGAGTCCCCCCAAAATTACGTTACATGCAAATGGTGTGTCTACAACCAAAAATCATACCTTTGGCATTCTCCTCCTTGGCTCATCACCCAACAAAGCTGAAAGGACGAACTATCTAAACCCATTTTCCTAAATGCTCCCATGAACAAAATGTCCACAGAGCTACCCTTGTCAACTAACATCTTGTGCACCAAAAAATTTGCAATGTCCATCTTGATCACCATTGGGTCATTCTTCGACCCCATCTCTGATGACAAGTCATTTATGCTTGAGGTGATCTCCTCTTCCAGCTCAACTTTCAAAACCATCTCTTTTTCAAAACAGTTGCTTCTGGCTTACCTCTTTGCCATATATATGGGGTACAACCCCTATTAGATTAAATCACATCAATGTGCAAGTGTTGGTCTATTTTAATAGTAGTTGTTGATTAACTATAAATATTTAATATTGTCAATTACTACGTTAAATGTTGATAATTAAAATTTATAATATAAATATAATAAATTCACTTAAAAATAATAGGGTAAATTGCATAACACCCCCTGTGGTTTAAAGAAATAGTTAGAAACTCCCATGTGTTATGTTTATAGGCAAAAAATCCCCTGTGTTATTTATGAGGCAGCAAAATATCCCCTCTCCATTAGATTTTAATAGAGAGTGATTAGCATGCACGGGTGGTGTGGGTTGGCCTCATTTTTGGCTGTTTAGACTGTTACATTTAGTTAGCAAATGTCCATTTTACCCCTTTTGTTAGACATTTAAGTGTACAAATATTTTTCCACTCCCACTTTGCGAAGAGCATCATTTTAATAAAATACATACTATTGATTAATTTAATTTATTATTTAGATTTAATATATTTTAGTAAATTATATTTATTTATGAAATATATTAACTAAAATACCTAATATATATATAATTTAAAAAATTTAAAAAAATTAAATTAACAAATCCCAACACAAAAAGTGATATACTATAATTCACTTTTTAAATTGAAATTATATTTATTGATAGAATATCTTAATTAAATATCAAAATACAAAAAAATTATATAATATTTTAAGTTATATTATTTATAAATAATATTTTAATTAAATAACCATGTTTTTTAAAATAAAAATTTAATAGTTCTTTTATTATTAAATTTTGAATAATTCAACTATTTTTGCTTCATATTTTTAAAAATACTTTTTTTTTTCACATTCAGATTTATTTTATATGTATATATTTATATATAAAATTTATATAAAATAAAAATCTTCCAAACAATAAAAAAAATTCTTAAAAAAAAGAAAAAGGTCGTCTTCCCCACATCGCTTCCGCCTTCCAACCATCGATCGTCTTCCCTGCCGCCATTCTCGTTTTCCCCAACACCTCCGCATTCTTGGCCATGGATTTGGGCAACCAAGAAGAAATGGCAGCGGAGTCGAGGGGCGACGGGATAGCGAGGTCGCCCCTTTTTGCAGGGGCGACGTTTTGCTTGCGCAGGGTGATGGGAAGGTCTCCCAGAAGTCTGGGCGACCTGGCCGCCGTCCACAGAGGCGACGACAATAATATTATATATAACTGTACACATATATAAATGTGTAAATATACATATATATATATATAACTGTATATATTTAAATATATATTTAATATAAAATATATTTCTAAAATAACTTAAAATTTAGATTATTTTTTTTTAATTATTGAAGATCAATGTCTATCATAACAAGGGTATAACAGTCAACTCCTTAAAAAATTTAATGTCGTTAACCCTAACTAATGGAAGGGGAGAGTGTGCATTATTTTGAAAAATACATGAATTTTTTTGCCTATAAAATTAACAAAAGAATGTTTTTAGCTAAAAAACAAAATACATAAAGATTTTATGCAATTTACCCAAAATAAAATTATGTTGGCGTGTACATTACCAAGAAATAAAGAATCTTATTTACGGGTTTATCAGATCCACTTTCTAAGATTTCAATTTTTTCTAGAAATATTATAGGTTGAAGGCCCAACAAAGACAATTGTCTTAAGAGGGGCTGTAGCATATTAGAATAACAAAGGTCGAGGATTTCACTTCCTGGCCCATAATAAGTATCCGATGAATTGATAAATAAAATCTACAATGTTGCCCGATGGTGTCGTGGTGTAGTTGGTTATCACGTCAGTCTATCACTCTGAAGTTCTCCCGTTCGAGTCCCGGCGACGCCGTTCGTCTTTTTCACTCATTTGCCTTTAAATCTTTGTTTTCTTTTTAATGCTCATTCTGTGTTCCTTCGTTTCGAATTCCACAGTCTCGTTTCTTCTTTTCTTCTTCGAATCTGAATCTCTTCGCTTTCTGCTTCCTTTTTTTTCAGTCTTTCCTTCTTCCGAAACTAACAGTAATGGATTCCTAAGGAGAAGGGCAAATGCAGAAAAGAGAAAGAAGAAGAAAGGGTCTATTTTAGATGAGAGGAAGAGAGCGTTGGAATTGAAGAACTGAGAAGAAAAAGAAAGGGCAAGAGATGGGAGTGCTCTCACACAGAGTGGAAAGAAGCGATTTAGAAGCAGGCGACCATATCTACACTTGGAGAACAGCTTTCGCTTACTCTCATCACGGTCTCTTTCTTTCTTCTCCTTCTTCCCTCTATTGTTTTTTCTGTTTTGTCTGTCTTTGTGGGTTTTTATTTCTTGTTTTTGTTGGCCGTTCTGTTTTCTGCTTCTGCTTGCTGGTGAATTTTTCGTTCTTGTATCCATTCTGATGATGATTCAGTCATTGATTTAACTTTCATAAGAGAATCTACTGATCAGATTTTGTGCCTGTGCTGCTTACCCTACTGTATTTAGTTGTGAGTTAATTTTAGGGAGCTTCACTTCATAGGATGCTGTAAGCTGATAATAATTTTGACAATAAGCTAACTTCAGCATTTTGATTATTGGATTTTTCAATGGAATTCTTACCTCTTCTTGTTAATCTTGCCTAATGTTGATCTTTGGTAACCCCAATACATTTTACTGCCAATATGCATCTGTAAGTGTTGAGTTATTTTAGCACTTTCCCAAGTAATTCTTTTATGATGCTGATTTCGGATCTTTATGCTATCCAACCACTGAACACAGGCATCTATGTTGGTGGAAACAAGGTCGTCCACTTCACACGGGACGCCCAGTATCTGTGTTCATCTTCTCAATCTGCCTCCACATGGTTCTCGCCATCGGCTTCTGATATCCCCTCAGCAGCCTGTTTAGAAATTCCAGACTGCGGTTTTAGAAAACAAAGAAGTGGAGTAATTATGTCTTGTTTGAATTGCTTTCTGGGAAACGGATTATTGTACTGTTTTGAGTATGGAGTTAGCCGGCTAGCGTTCATTGCTAAATTCCGAGGTGGGACATGCACGACCGCGAAATCTGATCCACCGGAAGCTGTGATTCATAGAGCTATGTATTTGCTTCAGAATGGATTTGGGAACTATAACCTGTTTACACATAATTGTGAGGATTTTGCTTTATATTGTAAAACCGGTTTTCTTGTTTGTGGGCAAGAAGGGCTGGGAGGCAGTGGTCAGGCCTCATCTTTTGTAGGTGCTCCTTTGGCTGCAATTCTTTCTTTGCCCGTTCGGTTATTTGTTTCAAGTCCGGTTGGTATTGTCACCGCAACTGCTGCAATGTATTCGTTGAATAGGTATGCTACTGACATTGGTGTTCGGGATGATGTAATTGAGGTGGAGGTAGAGGACATAACTCTGTTTCATGGCAATCAACTTGGTGATAGAGATGGATCATCTCATGAGATTGATGTTACCGACAGTCGACCTGGAAAGCGGCAGAGAATTGGTTGATCGAAAATCACCACTGAGGCATGTAGTTGTTGACAAATCTTTATTTTATCATCTGCTGTAAAACTTTCTATTGCTCTTTTTTGATTGCCTGGAAAGGGGTAATAGATCGTAAGAGAGTTTTCAATTACCATTCCATTTTCATGGTCTAACATAAATGTCTGCATTCTGAGTTTCTAATGCATTAAGCCTGTTGATTCAATATGATGTGCTCCTCTTTGAGTTCCTTATAGATTATGTTGTATGGTGCAACAACCAAATGAAGTTTGTCCTAGTTTCATTTTAAGTGTGTTCCTCCAGAAATCCTGGAATCCGCAAGCAAGTCCATCTTCGTGTGCATGTTGCTTTCTTGGCTAAGAAACAAATACTTTTTTTTGATGATTAAGAAACAAATACGGAACAATTGTAATTATTCTTCTATTGTACATGGCGCTCTCTTGGCTAGGAAACAAGTGCAATAATAGCACTCTATCCCCACCTGTTCAGCTGAATATTTTCAACTACAAGAATACTGCCTAATACTTGTTTATGTCTCTACACAGAACGACGTTCAGATCAAATGGATTAGGATCACTTGCCTAATACTTTTTTAAAGAGTAAACCTACTCAAAACCCATATTCACAAACTATTATGTGCTTCTCGGTGATGGTGTTCCTCTGCATTTAAAATGATGAAAAATGGACTCTATTTATAGAATAAACAACACCCTTTGGGTACTAGAAATAGAGCGCATCGAAAAGGTTACAACAATTGAAAAGTGCCATGTCATTGAGGGGTGCGTTTGGTTCGAATTAATAGCCTTGTATCAATTAGGCCTATCTAAGAACGATCATGAGTACGAGGCCCTCATAACAGGTATCAGAATGGCACTTAATGCAGGAGC
The DNA here is from genome assembly GCA_034509735.1 of Sesamum alatum. NCBI lineage: Eukaryota > Viridiplantae > Streptophyta > Magnoliopsida > Lamiales > Pedaliaceae > Sesamum > Sesamum alatum. The sequence goes on along the minus strand of JACGWO010000007.1, from coordinate 22,867,463 downwards.
AAGAAACCCGACTGCCTTTTCTGATTCCCAGCTGGTGACTAATCAGGTGGAGGGTACATATGATGTTAAAGAGGATCGGTCCAGGAGATAAACTGTAACATTCTCGAAAGTAAATTCATGATTTATAATTTATTAGCATAATAAAATAGATATCATATGATGATTTATATAACATTTGGTACTTAATTAGAAATTATGTGATAAAACATATTCTTGAAAATACTTGAAATTTGAAGCAATAGAAAGTTGTGAGGGTTTAAATAGAAATACTTGTAAAGATGAGGGGGTAATAAATAAAGTCTTACTACTATACAATATGTAAATATTAGCACTATACAATATAAGAAAGATATTGCTTAAGAATAATATTATTACACTAGAAAACAAAACAATCAAATTTATCAACATGTGTCTTTAACATAATATTTATATATACTAGACCTACACATCAACACACCTACATACCTGGAGCTATATAGACACTTATGTTAATATATAGTGAAAACCATCAGCTATAGAAACTTATAGAAGAGAGTAGAAGATAGAAAAAAGACAAAAAGAGAGAAGAGGGCGGTGGTGGAGAAAAAGAGGGAGAGAGAAAGAGAGAAAGAAGAAGAAGAAGAAGAAGAAGAAAGAATTAGGGCTCCTCCATATTCATCAATCTTAAAAATTCACACTGATTTGGTAAGTATTTTTATCTCTAATTTGCTGAAATTCGAGTTTGAGCTAGGATGAAGGCTGAAATCCAAGAAAGGAATGAATTAAGTTAACATGCATCGTACAGAGTAAAATCGATCCGAACAGTCTCGATTTTTCATAAAACTCTTGTGTTTTATCGGTCCAAATTGGATAATATTGTGTCTAAATAGTTCATTTTAATGGCTAAATCGGAGGATATATTCTAATGCCCTGTTTCTGTGGTAATCCAGACTGAGTATAGTTTAAACCCTTGTAACTTAAGTTATAATGGTTCAATTTGTATGATTCTTTCTTAAAATGAAACTAGAGACATAATATATAATATTCTGTAAATATCATATATTTTGAACGGGTATACGAATTTTTGGAGAATTCTGAAGTAGAGCTCTATGGATCTGCGACTGTAAAGAACAGGTTATGCTAAAACTGGAATAACTCATTATATACTGATCCAATTCGTATGATTCTTGTTGGAAATGAATCTAGGGACGCAGGATAATATATGGAGTAAAAATAATGCGTTTATATATTATAATTAGGTCTGGGGAGAGTTAGTTAATCTGCACACATATTCTGTCAAAGAGAACCATGAACAGGAATAAGAGAGATTATTAACAAATTGTTCTTATGATTTAATATACATATTTTATACCATTGGAAAGCTTAGGATGTCTATTTTATCATAATAAAACAGTTTTTAATTTGGATTGGTATAATTAAAGTTATGATTTAATTAGTGATCAGTGTTCATGCTGGAAGGATTTCACAGGTTAAGGGGCGGTAAAGAAAATTCTTAAAAATATAAATACTGATTTATACATAGCAAGATACATACTGATGGAAAGATAATTGAGTTTACTTTCTGTAGAAGAAAACATAATAAGGATCCAAATTTTTTAAAATAAAATATTAACAGATTAGTGAGAAGCACCCGAATATTGTTGATGTATTATTAAGGAATTTTGATATTATCGATATATTGACTATACGTCTTACAACTATTTATAGGACAAGAGAACAACGTACAAGAGTGAATACGTCACTCTACTAGTTAAATTATTGTTGAATTGAGGTAAGTATAGTTAATTGGATATATATATATATATATATATATATATGAAATGCATTGTTATGTGTAATCTTGATCGTAAACTGTTATATGCTAAACTGGATTATGTGGTTGTCTTGTGAAATTATTGTTATGTGTTATGTCTATGTTTTGATTTGACGTACTTGGTAAATACTTGTGAGATACTTCAATTTTGTTGGTGAACGAAGATGAATAATGGAGTGGTCGTGAATGATTTGACATGTTTCTATTTGATTATTGATTGGAGTTGAATTATGAAGTTGTTAATGTGCAGATGGTGAAGTGAGATGAAAAGATGGCTTACCTAACCTAAGAGTATTCAATGGTTTACGATGATGTGATTGATGACGAGTTGTGTGTTGTCATGACGATGTAATTAATGATGTTATATATGATATGAGAAAATGAATATACAGCTAAGTACCATGGCGCGAAGAGTACCGGGGTATTCCGGGTAGCGGGGAATATCCTGTACTGACGGCTACACACTGGGGTGGTGTGGGGTGCCATGTTCGGTATGATGTCCTGTGCTGAGGTAGCTACACACTTGGCCAGTGTGGGGATATCACATACGATGGGTATCCTGTGCCGGCGATTATATGATATTGATTGAGATGATGAGAACCGGCAAAATCATTGAATATATTCCAGCTAGCTTAAGCAGGACCCTAAGATAATAAACCATGATTGAGTTTGTATTATGATGTGGATGATGATTATTTTGATATTGGTTCCCGGGTGATAGTTGATATTGATTACTTCATGATATTATGATTACAGCATAACGAATATTGATTGACTGACTGTTGTTATTTCATGAAATTGGTCTTCTTTGTATGTGCTCACATGTCTGTGTATATATAACTAATTAGCTATACTTATTGAGTTGGCAACTCACTCTTTGCCATGTATTTTTTCAGCAGATAGATTGCAGTGACTCGTCTAGCTAGCTTGTAGCTCGTTGTCAGCCTTGTTAGGTGGGTCAGCACTGAAGTGTCATCATGAGTCAGGAGCTCTAGCTACTTATTATGGAAATATTAAACTCTGACTAGATTGGTATCTTAAGTTTTTTGTAATAACTAGAAACTCCACTTTTGTCATTTTCATACGCTATAGTGAATTATGTTATATAAAGATCTTGTTGAAGTATTTAATCGATTGAGGCTTATATAGAATATTGATATAAGATGATTTATCTGGATGGGGGTTAAATGTGAATTAGTTATGAGATGGAATGTGATTAAAGAGGGGGTGTCACATAAACGACCGCAAGAGCAGTGCTCAAGAGCTTTTAGGTCCACCAAATTCTGTGCACGGAGAACACCAACATGGACTACCTTGCTCGGCTAGCTAGCTCTCTAGCCAACTGCAGTACATGTACTATCACTGTAAGAGCACTAACTAAAGTCTCTCCTTATACTAATACCAGTATCTTGCAGATCAGCACGGATTGGAGAAAACCCCTTCTTGATTACATATAGGAAGGAACCCTTCCTGTTGATGAAAATGAGGCTGCCCGCCTGAGGAGCAGGGTAGCCAGATTCACCTTATTGGGAGGAAATCTTTACAAACGCAACTTTTCTCAACCCTACCTCCGATGCTTATTAGTTGAGGAAGGCAAGACCATACTGCAGGAAATACATGAAAGATCTTGTGTATCCCACAAAGGTGGTATGGTCCTTGCAGAGAAGACTCGGTGAGCCGGATATTTTTGGCCTACTCTTAAGAAGGATGTAGTGGACTATGTAAAAAAGTGCGAGCAATGCCAAAAGCGCGCCCTACTCGTCCATGTACCAGCTGGACCATTCAAGGCCCTTTTAGTACCTTGATCGTTCTCTGAATGGGGAATGGACATAGTAGGTTCTTTCCTAGTTGCACAAAAATAACGCAAATTCCTGCTGGTAGCAGTAGGCTACTCCAACAAGTGGATGGAAGCTGAACCCATTGCCAAGATCACTGAAAACGAAGTGCTCAAATTCTTATGGAAAATATAATCTGTAGGTATGATTTACCTTGCATAATTATTTCTGAAAATTGTCGCTAGTTTCAAGGCTGAAAGATCCAAAACTGGTGTACTGACCTGGCATCCAACAACGCTTCACTTTAGTAGCCTAACCCTAAGAGAAATGGACAGGTAGCAGTCACAAACTGTATTTTGGTGCAAGGCATCAAAATCAAACTGGAACAAGCCGAAGGGCAATGTGTGGATGCCCTGCCCAGTGTGTTGTGGTCTTACAGGATCACCTCCAAATCAACTATGGGAGAGACTCCCTACAACCTGCTGTGCAACTCAAAAGTCGTTATCCTATTGAAGTATAGCTAGAAAACCTTTAGAATCAAGCAGCACGAGTAGGAAGGAAACAATACCCTGCTACATACCAACCTAGACCTGACAAACGAAGTTCGAGAGAATGCTCGATGACACATGAAAAGTTACAAAAAGAAGGTGGTGAATGCCTACAGCATGAGGATAAAGAGGACAGAATTCCATGTGAGAGATCTCGTGTTGAGACAAAAAAGTTCCTTAAAACTAGTTGGAAAGCTGGCTCCCAACTAGGAGGATCCTCAAGTAACCCGCATTGTCAAATTCAAAGCATATGAGCTAGAAGACACGGATGGTAGAAAGCTCTCCTAACCATGGAATGCTTACAACCTTAGGAAGTTTTATTCCTAATATCTATGTTTTTTTCATAACTTTGCTAGTTGTTTAATAAGCATTATCTTGCTTGAGTAAGAACGATTTCCGTTCCCTTGCTATATTATGCATTGATGATATGTTAATAACCTTGCTGGCTTTAAGCCCTGATAAGCAGCCTTGCTAGCGCATGCATCTAATAAGCCGCCCTCAGCTGGCGCACACATCTAATAAACTGCCCTTGTTGGCACACCTTTACTGTGTTCGATCCTTGATAAGCCGCATGCTGGCGTACTCTGACTGGCTTTGAGTCCTAATAATCCGCCCTCAGTTGGCGCACTCTCACTCATTTTACTGACTGGGAGCCCTAATAAGCTACCCATAGGGGGCGCACCCTTGCTCCACTTTGCAGGCTAGAAGCCTTAATAAATTGCCTTCAATACACACATTTACTTCGCTTATACCTGATGGCATGTATATGCTCAATTGGTACCTGGTTTGTTCTTATACTTGTTTAATTACTATGGCACTCACTTTTAGTGTTGCAGCAAGTTACGATCCACCTTTGCTATGAAAACTATCTGTGTCCTACTCTCAGGAAAAAGCTCTAAAACACGCCTAAGGAAAAGGTGGCTCACCTTGCTGACAACAGGCAAATGCTGGCCAAGCCGTTCAAAATCAGCAAGGAGGGCGCATGCAAGAGCTTCTACCACACATTGAAGGCCTCAACAGGCCATCAAGGTGCACAATTCTTGCTCCAGAAAGTATATCCTTACTAAACTTAACAAGAGATAGTCTTGCGCCGAATACATGCTCAAGTATTTTTAGCTTACTTATGTGCTAAAACACCTTTCGTGGAGATATCTTCTTTCCTACTTTGCCTACTTACATGGAAAACCTTACTTATTATTTGCACCAACACGATATGCAAATTTGAGACCTAAAGTCTCCTCCTTACTCTATATCACTAATCACCTGTAGGGAACAATCTAAACTTGGGTCAACCAAGCTCATCACAACAAATAAACTGGGATAACCCCAGTAAGTTATCATACTAACCTGCAAAAAAAAGGAGACATGGCAACAACAAAACACAAAAGTATAATTCAAGGAGAAATTCGAAGATTTAGAGAGTAGAGAGATGTTACTCGTTCAGCCAAGAGGGTTGGTGTTTATAGGGAGAGTTCCTTGAAGTAGGAAATCCTGAGGGGGTTAGGACTCGGGGGCTTAGCTGATGCCTCCCTAGAGTCCTACCCTGATTGGCTTCCTAACAAAGAGGGAGGCGGTTGTGAGATCTGCTCTAGATAGGAGGGAATGTTTAGATAATCTTTATTCGACTTTCTTGACTGGGTCTATCTCTTCTTCCACAAGTCCTTCCTCCGCAGGTCTTTCCACTTGGGTCCGGATGGGCTTCCTTCATGGGCCTCCTTCGTGGGCCTCCTTCTTTTACATGGGCCTTGCTTCCTCCTCCTGAGGTGGGTTGCGTTGGATTTCCCCAGAGGGCCTGGGGGGTTGCTGGATGATTCTTTTGGGCTTATACTTAGTAAATGGATCCTGCTAGTACTCTGGGCAGTGAGTATGGGCCAACCATTTTGGGATATATCACTATTAAATTTTATTAACATATGTTTTTTTTTATAAATTTATTTTCTTATTATAGTGTAAATTTTTATTGATATAATTCGAATCACGTGCTTATCAGTAGTCCCACTAATGTGTGGATGTTAATTTATTTTAATAGTAATATTTGGTTAATTGTACAATTTTAATATTAATAATTGATATATTAATTATAAATGTTCAAATTTGTAATATAATTATAATCAATTCACTTAAAATGAAAATCATGTTGGCGTGAGGATTACCAACAAATAAAGAATCATGTTTATGGGTTTATCAAATCTACTTTCTAAGATTTTAAAATGTTCAAGGCCCATGAAAGGCAATTTTAGTAGGTTGTAGCATATTAGAATAAAAAAGCTATATGAGATTGATGGATCTCACTCTGTTATATATCTCAGAACAAAGCTTTGGAATGAGGATTCCATGGTGTCGTGGTGTAGTTGGTTATCACGTCAGTCTAACACACTGAAGGTCTCCGGTTCGAGTCCGGGCGACGCCATAGCTTTTGGAATTTTTCACTCATACCTTCAATCTTCTGTGTTTTTCCTTTTTATGCTCAATTCCCTTTTACTTTGTTTGGAATTCCAGAGTCACTCAATGTCGTTTCTTCTTCTAATCTAAATCTTCTCGCTTTCTGCTTCCTTTTTCTCACTCTTTCCTTCTCCGGAGACAAACAGTAATGGCATCTTAAGGAGAAAGGCAAATGGAGAAAGGAGAAAGGAGAACGAAGAAGAAAGGGTCTGTTTAGATGAGATAAAGACAGCGTTAGAATTCAAGAATTGAGAAGAAAAAGAAAGGGAAAGAGATGGGAACGTTGTCACACAGAGTCGAAAGAAGCGATTTAGAAGCAGGCTACCATATCTACACCTGGAGAACTGCCTTCGCTTACTCTCATCACGGTCTCTTTCTTTCTTCTCCGTTGTCTCTCTCCTCTCTTTTTATTTCTATTTTTGTCTGTCTTTATGGGTTTTAATTTCTTGTTTTTGTTGGCCGTTCTGTTTTCTGCTTCTGGTTGCTGGTGAATGTTTCACTCTTATATCCATTTTAATATGATTCCGTCATTGATTTTGGCTTTCATAAGAGAATCTACTGATGAGATTTTGTCTGCTGCTTACCCTACTGTATTAGTTGTTGGTTAATTTTGATCAATTTCTCAACGAGGGAGCTTCACTTCATAGGGTGCTGTAAGCTGATAACAATTTTGACAATAAGCTAACTTCAGCATTTTGATTATTGGATTTTTCAATGGAATTCTTACCTCTTCTTGTTAATCTTGCCTAATGTTGATCTTTGGTAACCCCAATACATTATACTGCCAATATGCATCTATAGTGTTCACTGATTTTAGCAGGTTTCCCAAGCAATTCTTTTATGATGCTGATTTCGTATGGTTACGCTATCCAACCATTGAACTCAGGCATCTACGTTGGCGGAAACAAGGTCGTCCACTTCACATGACTAGTATCTGTGTTCATCTTCTCAATCGGCCTCCACATGGTTCTGGTCATTTGTTTCTGATATCCCCTCAGTGGCCTGTTTAGATATTCTAGACTGCGGTTTTAGAAAACAAAGAAGTGGAGTAATTATATCTTGTTTGAATTGCTTTCGGGGAAATGAATTATTCTATCATTTTGAGTATGGAGTTAGCCGGCTAGCTTTCATTGCTAAATTCCGAGGTGGGATATGCACAACGGTGGAATCTGATCCACCAGAAGCCATGATTCATAGAGCTATGTATTTGCTTCAGAATGGATTTGGGAACTACAACCTGTTTACACATAATTGTGAGGATTTTGCTTTATATTGTAAAACAGATTTTCTTGTTTGTGGGCAAGAAGGGCTGGGAGGCATGGTCAGGCCTCATCTTTTGTAGGTGCTCATCTGGTTGCAATTTTCTTTGCCCGTTCGATTATTCATTTCAAGTCCGGTCGGTATTATCACAACAACTGCTGCAATGTATTCATTGAATAGGTATGCTACTGACATTGCTGTTCAGGATGATGTAATTGAGGTGAAGGTAGAGGACATAACTCTGTTTCATGGCAATCAACTTGGTGATAGTGATGGATCTTCATGAGATTGACGTTTGATCATGGAAAATTATACGATATATTTTTGTGTTTATATCCTTATTTTCTCTTGATGATGCTTGTTATTGGGTACATTTGTGATATTTAGGAGTTTTTATGGAATACAAAGCAAATTCGAAGAACGAGCTCAAACATGAAAGAAAGAGTCAAAATTCTGCAGAACCGAGCACAAGTTAGCATGTGACCTACAGACTACAGAGATTCGATTTCAGAAACGAAAATCACGTAACCCGTGACCCACGGATTATCAGATATTCGCTGGGTGAAATTTTCAGATGCGCTGACATGTAAATCTAAAATTTTGATTTTAGGTTATTTAAAAAGAGTTTTTATTTCCTTTGTAATCTACCTTAGAGTTTTGGTAAGAATGAGATTAGGCAAGGAGAAGAGTTTTACGGTAGGTAGAATCCTACTCCTTTCCTACCTCAAATAGGACTTATTATATAAGGAAGAAGGGATGATAAGAAGAGGTACTCGATTTTCAGCAATTTTCATAGAGATGTAGACGTTTCTATGGGTTTCTCTCAATCTTTCTTTTTAGCTTTAGTTAGAATTAGGATGAACTAATCTCCTTTTGTGCTAAGGCTTATGGAAAGTCTAATTGATATTATGTGTTAAATATTTTTCGAATTAATCTAGTTGTTATTTTTGCATATCCATGAATTATTGTGTTTGTTGCCATTATTTGAAAGCTTGATCACCTCTTAGATTTTCTTGATTATGTTGATGAACTGAGAGGGAATTTAGCATAATATATAAAGTAATTCATAGTGGGGGTTGAATGATGTGTAGACATACACAGGCATGATCTATCTGATTCCGTAGGGTTTTCACAAATTTTAATGCATTACTGTCATGAGTTTTGGAGATGAGAGATCCTCTAATTCCTTGATAGTAATATGTTCAGTATAGCTCGAGAGAGTGTATTGGATTAAATTAGGAAAAACCTCAGTATGTAAAAATACTTGTTTGTTTGATTGACCGTTTATATTGAATGCGTTGTGTTGATTAGGTGGACCTATAGTCGTAGCACTTTTCTCTAAATCTGCGTTTTTGTTTTCGACGTAATTGCTTGCTATAGTTGATTTTATTGTTTTTTTAGTAGATTCATAAATCATCCAAACTTTCGATCGTCTTAATAATTAGGAATTAGTCATAATTGTGGTAATTACTTCATTAAATTCTCGTGGGTTCGATATCTTTTATACTACTTGATAGCTAGTGCACTTGCTAGTACATATTTTTTGCAATCAAGTTTTGGCACCGTTGTCGGGGATTTAATTTTGAAATAATATCTAACTCGTTGGACTTAATTAATTTGGATTTTTCTTTGCGTTATTTTTATTTTCTATTTTTACATCACTTCTCTTCTTTCTTTTTTTCACAGTTTAATGACACGAAATAGTGGTGGAGGGTTAGCACAATTCGATCCTGAAATTGAGAGAACCTTCCGCCAACAAAGAAAAATCATCGAGAGGGGCAAAGGGAGTGGACGAGCCACAACCGAAGGAAGATGTGGAGCTTCAAGAGGAATTGAAAGGGAGTACTCCTAAACTCAAACTTAATCTAGATGAGGTTCCTCCATATATCCCGTATCCCAAGAGAGTTTTGAAGACGAATTTGGATAAACAGTTTGGTAAATTTCTAGAGATATTCAAGAAGATTCATGTTAATATCCCTCTCATTGATGCACTTTCGCAGATGCCAAGTTCCTGAAAGAGGTGATATCCAACAAGAGAATGTGGGTGAATAAAGAAACAATGAAACTCAAGAGGAATGTTCAGCAATCCTACAAAACAAACTTCCACCAAAGCTTAAAGACCCACGGAGTTTTTCAATACCATGTACTATAGAGGAAGTAAATTTTGACAAAGCTCTATGCGATCTAGGTGCTAGCATCAATTTAATGCCATATTCTATATTTGCTAGACTAGGGATGCATGAGTTTACACCAACTATAGTCACATTACAACTAGCCGATAGGAGTATTAAATACCCCTAAGGGACAGTTGAGGATGTATTGGTCAAGGTAGGAAAGTTCGCCATCCCCGTTGATTTTTTTGTGCTCGACATGGAGGAGGATGTGAATACTCCATTGATTTTAGGTAGATCTTTTCTTGCTACGGGAAAGACTTTAATTGATGTGCAAAAGGGACAACTTACACTGAGAATCAATGATGAGGAGGTCGTTTTTAATGCGTTCAAAGCTATCAAACATCCAAAACATGTGGAGCATGAGGCTTTTTCGATTGATTGTATTGAGGCATTGGCAGATGATTATACTATGTTGAGTAAACAAAAGGACTCTTTTGATGCATGTATTCTAAATTCTGAAAATTGTCCTCTGCAGGCAGGTTCTGGTGAGCGCGCCGAAGCACTATGCCATTTGGAGGCCAATCGGGACTAGACCACACAACAGCCGCATCGGTTCCTTCCCTTGGATGGTCCTCCGACCCCAGTATTGAAGTCATCAACCGAGACACCCCCTACTCTTGAACTCAAGCCTCTTCCTTCTCATCTTAAGTATGTTCTTGGAAAAGAATAATCCTTACGTGTTATTGTTTCCTCTAACTTGACAGATTTACAAGAGGAGAAGTTGCAACGAGTGCTCAAGGAACACTTGGCGGCCATCGGATGGAGCATCACCGATATCAAGGGAATTAGCCCAGTAACGTGTACGCACAAAATTTTGATGGAGGATGGTTACAAGCCGAAGGCGCAACCACAAAGAAGGCTGAATCTGAATATGCAAGAGGTAGTGAAAAAGAAAATCCTCAAATGGCTCGTAGCAGGTATCCCATCTCTGATTCTACATGGGTAAGTCCTGTTCAATGCGTGCCTAAGAAATGTGGGGTGATGGTAGTAGCCAATGATAACAATGAACTCATCCCCACTAGAATGGTCACGGGATGGAGGGTGTGTATTGATTATAGAGCGCTCAATGAGGCCACTAGGAAAGACCATTTCCCCCTCCGCTTCATCGATCAAATGGTTGAAAAACTTGTCGGGCATGTGTTTTACTGTTTTTAGATGGTTACTCCGGATACCATCAGGTGGTCATCGCCCCTGAGGATCAAGAGAAAACCACCTTGACATGCCCGTTTGGCACATTTGCATTTAGGAGGATGCCATTTGGGTTGTGCAATGCACCCGCTACCTTTCAATGCTGCATGATTTCTGTGTTTGGAGATTTCATTGATCATTTTATGGAAGTCTTTATGGATGATTTCTCTGTGTATACACAATCTTTTGGCACATGTTTGAATAACTTGGAAAATGTCTTGCAAAGATGTGAGGAAACATATTTTGTTTTAAATTGGGAGAAATGTCATTTCATGGTGAGTGAAGGGATCATTCTAGGTCATAAAGTATCTTTTTGTGGGATAGAGGTCGATAGAGTGAAAGTAGAACTAATTGAAAAACTCCCGATCCCTCAGTCTGTGAAGGATGTCAGAGGTTTCTTAGGTCACGCTGGTTCTTATAGACGGTTCATCAAATATTTTTAAAAAAATTGCTAGACCCTTGACTCACCTTTTGATTAAGGATGTGCCCTTTGAATTCAATAATGAGTGTCTGCATGCATTTCATTTGCTCAAAGAAAAACTCACCACTGCACCTATTGTGTCTGCACCTTTATGGGATTTGCCTTTTGAAATCATGTGTGATGCTAGCAATGATACTCTAGGGGTTGTTTTGGGATACCAAGTAGAGAAGAACTTCCATACTATTTATTATGCAAGAAGAACGATGAATGAAGCTCAGTGCAATTATGCTACCATAGAAAAAGAACTACTTGCAGTGATTTTTGCTGTTGATAAATTTCAACCCTACTTGTTGTTATCCAAAGTTATTATCTTTACTGATTATGCAACTCTTTGATATCTTTTGTGTAAACTGATGCTAAGCCTCGGTTATTGCGGTGGATCCTCTTATTGCAAGAATTTGATTTGGAGATAAAAGACCGCAAGGGCTCAGACAACACAATTGCCAACCATTTATCTAGACTCGATAGGGAATGTGGAAACCATGCAAAATTTACCCCTTCGTGATGAGTTCCCTGATGAATAATTGCATGCTATTAATACAAAAGGAGAACTATGGTTTGCTGACTTTGTGAATTTTTTTACAGAAAATGTGGTACCATCCATCATGTCGTACCAACAAAAGAAGAAGTTCTTTTCGGATATCAAGTACTACCTATGGGATGAGCCCTATGTGTACAAGCAATGTGGGGATGGGATGGTGAGGCGATGTGTGCTTGAGGATGAGATGCACAGTATTCTCAGTTTCTGCCATGATCGAGAAAGCGAAGGACACCATGGCGCCTCCAAAATGGCGGCCGAAGTCCTCCAAAGTGGATTCTTTTGGACGTCATTGTTCAAAGATGCCCATACCTATGTAAGTGCTTGTGACCATGCCAACGCACAGGTAATATCTCGCGTCGCCATGAGATGCCTCTCTCTAATATCTTAGTGTATGAACTTTTTTGATGTGTGGGGGATCGACTTTATGGGGCCTTTCCCTAAATCGTATCATAATGCCTACATACTTGTCACGGTGGATTATGTGAGTAAGTAGGTCGAAGCTATTAGTACACCTACTAATGATTTCCAAGTGATTCTCAAGTTCCTTAAAAAGCATATCTTTACACGCTATGGCACCCCTCGGGCTATTATTAGTGATGGTGGGAAGCATTTTTTGCAACAAATAATTTGAAGTATTGCTTAAAAAATTTGGTGTAACCCACCGCATAGCTACCCCTTATCACCCCCAAACAAGTGGTCAAGTAGAGGTCTCTAATAGGAAGCTTAAACAAATTTTGGAGAAAACGGTGAGCACCTCTAGAAAAGATTGGTCTTTGAAATTAGATGATGCCCTTTGCACGTCATTCAAAACCCCAATTGGAATGTCCCCCTTTCTCCTGATTTTTGGTAAAAACTGTCATCCCTCGGTCGAATTAGAGCATAAATCCTATTGGGCCACTAAGTTCCTAAACTTTGATCTTCAATATGAAGGGGAACATCGCAAGCTCCAACTAAATGAGTTGGATGAACTGAGATACCACGTCTATGAAAATGCACGCCTATTCAAAGAACGCATGAAAGCATGGCATGACGCCCGCATTCGGCCAAGGAGTTCACAAAAGGTGACACTGTGCTACTCTACAACTTTAATTTGAGGTTGTTTCTGGGTAAACTACAGTCCAAATGGAGTGGGCAATTCGTGGTGACGAATGTTTTCCCTCACAGGGCCGTCGAGCTCAACAGTGAGAAGGGACCCTTTAAGGTTAATGGCCAAAGACTCAAACACTACTTCAAGGGCATGCCATCGACTCACGTCGACCCACCTCCCCGTCTTTCCACGCCTTGAGACTCTATGGTCAAGCTAATAACGTTAAACAAACGCTACATGGGAGGCAACCCATGCTTGTGTATGGTCATTTTTAGTTTTCAACACAGGTAACGAATTTCGGATAACCTGTGACCCACGGCCTATACCTGGTATGTATCTGTGACGCGAATTTCTGATAGTCCATGACCCACGGGCTATTGGGAATTCGTTTCTATCTACTGCTGGTATCCGTCTCGTATTTTTTTTTTTTTTAGTTCTTTCCCCTTTTCAGATACTTATAAAAAAACAAAAAAAAAATAGAAATTCCCAATTTGGGAATTAGGGCACCATTAGGGCACCATCTCCACTTTCCCATTCACAAACACAACAAAAACTCACAAATTTTTCTCCCTTCCTGATTGCACAGTCGCCGCCGTCGACAACTACCACCAGCCACTGTCGTCGACGACCACCACTAGCACTCCCACGATGCAGGAGCGTCCCCTACCTTATTTCTTTAACCCCAAAGAACCCTTCTTACATTTTTATTTGTATCCTACCTTCACCAAAGCCCCATTACAACCCGGAAAAGACTCTTTGATTTTCACTCCGAACTCACTTCAAGCGGTGGAGATGTGATATAAGAGCAAGCCTATGGCAAAATCTTGTTAAAGCATGATTTGAGAGTTACTGTTCACCCTTAAACACTTCAAGCGTATTGAGTGAATCCCAAGCGAGGATGTTCACTTACTTTGCATTTTGAGATAATTGTTATATTGTGTGGCTTGTGTGAGTTCGTACTATGTAGTCTATTATTTTTCTTGCACCTTGATAGTAAATTCATTCTGAAATATTAGCATGAGTTAAAATGGGGTGAGATGTATAGAGGGGGATGTTCTTTTGAGAGTTCATTGCATTGCATTATTATATGCTTGAGGACAAGCATGATCTAAGTGTGGGGGTATTTGATTAGGGGAAATCATACGATATATTCTCGTGTTTATATCCTTATTTTCTCTTGATATGATGCTTGTTCTTGGGTACATTTGTGATATTTATGAGCTTTCATAGAATGAAAAGCAAATTCGAAGAAAGAGCTCAAACATAAAGAAAAGAGTGAAAATTCTGCAGAAACGAGCACAAGTTAGCCCGTGACCCACAGATTATCAGAGATTCGATTCCAAAAACGCAAATCACATAACCGTGACCCATTGCAATCCTAACAGTGCATTCATTAATCATGTTGACATGAGTGAAATGGGGATGCAATGTATCAAGGTTTATCAACATACGACCCAACAAATCACCAATGTGCAAAAATTTCACAGAAATCATAACAGATGAGTACTATCATGCCTCAGCGACACTCATCAATATGCATATAGTCGGAGGACATCAACCACCCCCACACTTAAACCTGACATTGTCCTCAATGTCGGTACCCCAAGATAAACGAAGGAGATAAAGAAAAGAGATACATCCCTGAGGGTGCGGGGCCCCGAGCAGCTAACGCGGAGAAGAGCGTGGCGGTTGGAAGTGCATGAAGTCAAAGTAAGCGTGTAAGTTCAACTCCATGCGGTGCAACCGCTCATCAATGTTGTCCATTCGGTCATGAAGGGTCTCGGAGGCAAGGGGCGTAGGATCCTCGTCCGATTGAGGGCTAGCCTCGCCCTGGCGGCGGCCAAGACGCGGTCCCGTGGAACCTGCAGGGGCAAAACGAATAACGCCACCTTAGCGGACGATTAGACCCATATGATCCAAGGCCTCAACATTAGGGGGTTGGGGAGTGCATGCAACGTGAAGAGTAGTGTGTGTGATGTCAAGCAAGCCGACATTCACAGTAATATGTGTAACCAAAGACCCAAGAATTAACGATCGCTGTTTAGAAACGATAGTTTGGAATTGAGAAGCGACCCAAAAGCCCTCATTAATCCTAGTATGAGTAAGCATGCTCCATTGGAAAAACAGTTCAGTTTTGTTTAAAACAGCAGCCGAATGCTTGCGCCCAAAAAAGGTGAACACAAGGAAACGGTGCAGGTACCTAAGGGTAGGGTCAAGGAGATAGGTGTCCTTAGTTTTTCTAGAATCATAAAATAGGTTGTCCGGGGCCAAGTTGCCGACTAGTTCTGAATAGACACGTTGAGGGACAAATTCATCAGGAAAATCACACGTACTTGATAAATAAGCATCACTTGTGGCCAAAACGGGATCAATAAAACCAAGGGCCAAGTTAAAGTTGGCGACTGCCAGATTAATAGCACGACCACACAGACGAAACTAAACGACACCCAGCGTGCTTAAGTGTGCGGGTGGTTTAAAATCATAAGTGGCATAGAATTCACGCATTAATTCAATGTAAACAGGGTGTTGAATGGAGCAAAAATAGTCCCAACATGAGTTTCTAATCAATCCATCAACTGTATTAAGGAGTTGTAGTTCAATAAGTGTGGGGCGATGGAGTGATTTACTTAGGAGCATACCTCTCTCGATGACGCTGCGATCAGAAAGTGAGGTGGCCGCCAAGATTATTGTCGGCCAACGGCAATGTGACGCTGGAGCGGCGGCGGGAACGGGATGAGCTCGAAGTGGCCATGCGAAATCTGCAGCAGAAAGTGTTAGTAGGGAAAAAGAAAAGAAACGTGTGGAAAGGGGGCAAAACGTGTGCACAATGTGAAGTGGGTAAAATAAAATAAAAAACAAAACAGAAAAGAGGAAGAACTCGGGTAAAGGAAAAAGAAAGAAAAAAGATGAGAGAAAAAAGAGAAGAGAAAGAAGAGAGAAGAGAAAAGGGCAACCGGTGGTTGATCGGCGCGAACGCGGCAGCGACGCAGACGGAGACTGGTAGTTAGCGTCGGTGGGAAGAGCTGGTGGTGGCGGAACTCGACGGAGGCGGATAGTGGATATGAAGCTGGGCGACGGTGGGCAACGAAAACCGACGAAGACGTTCAATGTGGTGGTGGCGGCAACACGGTGGTGGCCTGGTCATTCACTACCGGCGGAGGGCAACGCGTGGTTTGTAGCGGACGCTGTCTATGTGGGAGTGCTGGTGGTGGTTGTCAACGGCGGCTGCTGCTGGTGGTTGTCGACGGTGGCGGCTGTGTAATCAGGAAGGGAGAAAAATTTGTGAGTTTTTGTTGTGTTTGTGAATGGGGAAGTGGAGATGGTGCCCTAATTCCCAAATTGGGAATTTATATTTTTTGTTTTATAATTTATTTTTCATTTTATCTTTTTTTTTAAAGTATCTGAAAAGGGCAAAGAACTAAAAACAAATAGAAATCCGTGGGTCACTAAAAAAAAATACCAACAGTAGACAGAAATGCATTCCCAATAGCTTGTGGGTCACGGACTATCAGAAATTCGCGTGGCAAAAAACGTACCAGGCATAGACCGTGGCTATCAGAAATCCGTTACCTATGCTGAAAAGTAAAAATGAGCATACACACGCATGAGTTGCCTCCCATGTAGCGCTTGTTTAACGTCATTAGCTTGACCATAGAGTCTCAAGGCGTGGAAAGGCGGAGAGGTGGGTCGACATGAGTCGGTGGCATGCCCTCGAAGTAGTGTTTGAGTCTTTGGCCATTAACCTTAAAGGGTCCCTTCTCACCGTTGAGCTCGACGGCCCCGTGGGGAAAAACATCTTCACCACGAATGGCCCACTCCATTTGGATCGTAGTTTACCCGAAAACATTCGTCACAACGACAGTCGACCTGGAAAGCGGCAGAGACATGGTTGATCGAAAATCACCACTGAGGCATGTAGTTGTTGACAAATCTTTGTTTTATCATCTCCTGTAAAACTTTCAATGATCATGTAAGTCTAACACACTGATGCTCTCCGGTTCAAGTTCGGGCGGCGTCAAACAATTTTTCACTCATTTGCCTGCAAATCTTTTGTGTTTTTTCTGTTTATGCTCAATTCCCTATTAAAAAATATATATATTTTAAAAATAATATTACTATAACTTTATAAATATGAGATAATAATATTATTGAAAGATTAATATTATTTTTTATAAACATATGTGCATATTTTAGACATTGAAATATTAAAAATGTTATAATATGTGCTACTTATATAAACATTAAAATGTTTATAAACTATTTATATCATTATTTTGATTTATGAAAATATTAAGTTTATGATTAGATATAAGTTTAAATAAATTATACATATTTTTTATAAATAAGTACAAATATATTTTATATAAATATTTATAAAATATACAAAAAAAAAGTGGGGTGGGTTTGGGTTTAATTCACTAAAACCCGAACCCACTACTGGAGGCATTAAGGCTTCAAAACCCATCCTAAAGGAACAATCTAGGTCGGGGTCCAACTCGGACCCATTGCCGTATCTAGGTGGCATTGATTAGTTCTATCTATCCCAACTAGTTTTGAGTTAGCTTGGGTTTAAAATATTTTACTAAAGATCTAAGCTGTTGGAGGTTATTCAAATTTTATCAGGCTATGGATCTTACATTGGTGCTGATAGATTTTATGTTGGCCAGTAATGAGTCCAATTATGGTTTAATTAGTTAAATATATTGTTGATTTAGTTGTATTTTAAGATGCACAGTGGGCTGAGTTGGGCCAACCCAACCCAGGTCCATCTTAACCCAATAAAAAAATGTGCAGGTCCGGCCCAAGTCCACTAGGGATCGGGCTGATCTTAGGCCGGTCCTAAAGTATCAATACTTAAGACCAGGCTAGTCTAATCGTCTAGGACCACCTAGTTCCGAGCTGGGCTTGGATCGGGCTTGTTAGGCCTTCTTTTAATAGCTCTTTTATACTTTTGAAACTCTAAATTTTTATCTTTATTGTTTCTAAATTTTTAGTATATTAATTCATTAATAATATGTATTTATTTTAAATCCTTTTTGAATTTGTTATCTAAGTCTATTATTGTAAGTTTCTTAGTCAAATTATTGTTTAAGTTTATTATATAGTCTTAACTATTTTTTTCTAGTCATAATTTTTTGTGTGATTTATTTTTTATTTGTTTATTTCACAAGACAATTATAAATTTAAATAATTGCTTAAAAGAACACCTTAAATTCATAAACAAAAGATAAAACAGGCAATTCGGGCCTGGTCTGGGCTTGGTTCGGCCCAACCGGGCTGGTCCATGAGTTGGGCTGGATTTTAAAATGAACCCAATTTGGACTCATTTAAAGGCATAGGACCACCGCAAGACCGGCTATGAATAATAGTGGGTTGGTCCAGGGGTGGATTTTTGCGGGCTGGTCCGTATCGATCCTGAATTGACCCGGCCTACTGTGCATCTTAAGTTGTATTACATATCACTAAGGGCATGTTTACTACTTTGGATATAATTGTGATGTGATAGATTAATGAATGATATTATTTGGGATAAATGGTTGTAGGCTAAAACAATATTTTGTTTACTTACTATGATACGTTGTATGATTGTAGGCTAATATAAACAAACTCTAGGAAAAAATTATAATATTTTTTACACTTGAGGATATTAAGCTAAATATAATACTCAATAGAAGGGTTATATGGACCAATGGACAAATTATAATTTGGCTCAATGTTTAGATGATTTGAATACTACCTCAAGAGGTGGTATTCAAATCATGGATTTATCCTTTATTATAACGAGCTCTTGATTCAAATCAAGGGCCCATACTTTTTCAAGTAAACATAGATTTGGGAGTGATTATGTTATAAATTAAGCCTAATCGTGGGTAGTAAACATGCCCTAACTACTATATTTTTTTAGCTTTTTGCATGTTGTATAAGAAAATAAATTTTCAAAACATATTTAATAAATTAACATTTTTCAAATTAATGAGAAACAAAAAGAAAGTGAAGAATTTTATAAGATAGTCAAAACTCATAATACCTATGTAACCATGTAATTGTTTTTCTTTTATTAAAAAAGTGAATTGACAATGTACCATTATATTATGAATTACAATCAGAATATTAAATATTAATACTTAATAACAATTTATAATAAAACATCCACGAACAATATAAACAAATAACTATTACTATTATGATCGAAAATTCATGATTTAATTCTACCAACAAATATAAGAAATTGATTGCACAACTATTCATTTTATAATTTGTTTTGGAAAATGCATTATATTCTATACGTTAATAGTTTTTCATTTTTATAATTTAATAAATAAATTTTTAATATACATGATTACTTTTCAGAAATGGTAATTTTACTAGTTTAATCGTATTATATTACAATAAACAGTAAAGATATTGTCATCTTATTATTAGAAAAAATCTCATTTTTCGTGCCATAACGTAGGCCTTATTCACTTTTATGGGGATCTAATTTTAAGGAAAATAACATCCATTTTTTCTTACTTTTTATCTTATTGTTAAATATTTGAAGAAAACATCCACATGATATTCATGCCGGTGAGTGGATGTTTTGGAGTGCATGGTGGCATGCCAACTAACCCCCTAAAGCCCTAATCCATTTTTTTCCAAATTTCATCTTCCCAATCTATGTAGAAAACCCCCTAATTTGAGCCTTTTAAGAAAAAATGAAAATGAAAAATCAAATCTCACCTTTCAGTTATATCTCAATCAAAAACAATTGAAGAATCGAAAAAGAACTAGTTTTTTTTTCAAATCTTACCTCCTCTCACGCTTTCTTACCACAACACTACAATAGTTGATTTTACAATAGTTGAACATTACAATAGTTGAATTATTTGTTGAAGTCATATGTTGGGAAGCTTAATTACCGCAAGTTTTGTAGAACCCAAATGTTGGTAGCCCAGATTTTGTTATTTTCCTCTCTTTTGGCAAAACCAACCATTTTATAATCCATTCACAAATAAAGTATGTGCTTCTCACATGCCAGTATTTTTTCCGAGACATCCTAACTTAATCGCCACATGTGTATCATAGGGTCATTTCTATCAAACATTTAATATCGGGACAAAATGTGAGAAAACATTGTCCTTAAAAGTAATATTCCCATAATCAAGGTAAGCTTTTCCTTAGATACATATTGTTTTCATAGGCACTTCCTTCTACAGTAAAACATTTATAAATTAATAAATTCTCTAAAATAATAAAATTTTTCGGTCCCGACTTGGGTGTTTGTAAAAAATCATCAAATTCGATAAGATAATAAGATAATAATTTTTCAAAAAATCTCTTTATAAATATTAGGTCCCATTAAAACTCTAAATTAATAATTCATAAATATTACAATTATAAATATTTTGGTAATCTGCTAAAATATGAATCTGTTGTTACTTGATTTTTCTTAAAATTTGAATCTATTGGGATTTCATCCCTACCCTTCTCAAATTTGGCTTAATATCCCCACCCTTCTCAAAGTTGACTGAAAGGTACTCCGATGATCTCTTGAAAGTATTTGATATTGTACCTTGATAACTTTCAAATGATATTTTTCATCAATCCACTCTTGTAAATCTTTTTGAGTGCATGTGGGATGGTCTCTCTTAACTTACATATTTTTTTTACGCATTTGATCATTCATGAATGATATTGCGATGCCTTTTAGATGAGAAGACATGGTTGGGTGTTATGAATTATTTTATTTCCATAATGAGATTTATATAGTATATGTTTCATTCATCATGCATGAATATATTTAATTGGCTATAATATTTATTTAAGTGCAACGAATTAATGTAAACATGTATATTAAGGGTTAAATACAGTTACCACCCCTGAAGTATCCACCCTACATCAATTACCCCCATAAAGACCTTCTAGCACCTTTAATTTTGAAGTTCAAAAAGTCCATATTACCCTTACTAAAATTTGATTTATGAAAAAAAATAAAGGAATTTTTAAAATACCAAAATCAATCTTTTTTAAGTTTTATCTAATTCTAATTTCATTTGTTCATTAAGCTCTTTTTATTTTTATAATTCTAAGGTATTTGGAGCTCATTTTATTTTATTTTAACTTATTTACATTCATATAATTACCATATATATAAATATATATTAATTGTATATTTTGTTATTAGCTCATGATCAATTCTTTTGATTTTATTAATTGTATATTTGTTTAAGTAAATATATAAATATATATATATATATGTACATGTATAAATTTATTTTTAACTTGGTTTGACAAATAAGTGAAACTAACATAAAATGAGATCCAAATACTTTAGAATTATAACAATAAAAAGAGTTTAATGAATAAGTGAAAATAGAATTAGATAAAACTTAAAATAAGAGTGGTGTTGGTGTTTTAAAAATCCCTTTAATTTTTTTTTTCAAAATGCAATTTTTAATAAGGGTAAAATAGACTTTTTAAACTTAAAAATGAAAGGAGAAGGCTAGGGAATTTTTTGAAGGTTTTAATACTTTATGAGGATAATTGATGTGGAGTGAATACTTCATGTGTTGTAACTGTATTTAACCCTTTAAGTAATTCCAATGAATTGATACATGCGCCCATGAATATAATAATTAATTGTATACAATGAATTAATATTATACATGAACGTATTAATTAATTACAAAGAATTAATTGATGCATGAATATAATCAATGAAACATATGAATTCATTTATTTTCAATACATATGTACTAAATTTATTAAATTTAAAAAATCTCTTTTAATTAATAAAATGTTAATTTATCGATATATTAATATCTCTCTAAATTAATGAAATTTCATGATACTATTATTATTAATTTATAGAGATACTCCACCAATATCACCCACTAGAATTTTCCAGGTTCGTCTCCTTAACTGTACGGAATAGGTAAATAATATGAAATTTCATGATCCTATGATTATTAATTTATAGAGATACTCCACCAATATCACCCACTAGTATTTTCCAGGTTCGTCTCCTTAACTGTACGGAATAGGTCAATAATAACAGTAACACTGCTGTTAGAGGACGAGGGCTTGTTTCTCTATGGAAGCGACCTTTCCATCAAATAACGTGCCCGATGCTTTTGGAGCTTATTTGGTTCAAATGATAGGATTGTGCGAAGGATATAGGGTTGTACGTCATAAATACTAAGAGTAGCATAATGGGAATAAACACTATGTATTAATACAGAGAGCATAGTACCAAAAACATACATAAAAGTAGAGTCTAATGAGCCAAAAGAAGCTCACTTCACCTCCTTAATCAAAGGTTTGCCACTTCTTTCTGTCTTCTCCTCCATTCTTATGGTGCTTCTTTTACTGTCCGCAAATTCCACAGCAGAAGACTTCTCTGTGTTAACAATGGCTGCCAGAGAAGACCATGCTTCAGATGGCTGCTCATGAACCCAACACATTATGAAATAAACTTTCCGCTCAGCGAACCTGAGCTTGCTTTTTAGTTCTGCTCTTTTAGATTTGTGCAATTTCTCTGACTTTAGCTCTTTTTCAGCAGCCTGAATTAGCTTCTGCATATCACATAGTAAGCAGACTAAAGCAGCATTTCCGAGATGAAGTAGATGGATTGTATCATCAATAAGCCTCAACCCAAATTGTAAACCACCCATGTGCTTGTATGTAGGAGAGCATGTTTGCTCCAAGCAATGTAATAACGCTTCCAAAATGGTCTCAGGCTGTCCCCCTTGACCCAAAACAGAAGAGACACTCAGCACTACAATCACTGATTCCAAGGGATCTGATTTTGGATCCCCATTGTAAAGGCGAAGGGTGAAACAATAACTATATATGATGTCAACAAGGTGGACAGTTAATAGTGGAGATGGAGCAGATGCAGTGAGTTTACTAACTGGCAGCAGGGGAGTTTCAGGTCCCGATGGGATGTCATGCCATTGATCACTTTCCACATCATTTTCCGCGGATGCCCCGAGGCCTTCGTTCATGATTGGTTGGACAAGTTGGGTTCCATCAGAGCTGAGTGATATATTCTTGGCAGAAGGCTTTAACCACCATGGATCCCATGGTTTGATTAATTTGCTGAGCTCTCCAGTGGCAACAGCTCTCTGGAAACGTTTCTTTTCTTCGACAGATAAATCATCAAAACTTATCTGACATCCTGTCACAGAAAGCAATAAAAATTTTGTCAGATCAAAAGATCACACAGACTTCAGCACAAACTTTGCTGTCGTTACCAAGAAAGTAATGTTTAGTGTAGCATACCAGAGAGAATCTTCTGAATAGTCTCCTCCGACAAAGATGAAACGGACTCTGCAACATTATGAAATTTAAAAATAGTAATAAGAGAAAATTGCTGGGTATGCGAGTTAACTACATAAGAACATAACTACAGATTTCGTGGACCAGATAATCAGACTGATTAGAAAAGTTATCTAACATCATCAAAGACCTTGCCGAATAAATTGCTAATACAGAAGATATTCATGCTCCAGAAGATTAATCCATTCAAGTTCAGTTATTACCACCTAAAACTGCCAGTTATTGAACTTTAAAATCAGTAACACGGAGAAAGTAAAACTACGTCAAAATAATGCTCACACGAATTTTATTTATAAGAATTGCTTTGAAGTTAATATAAACAACATAAGCTAGGTTAAAAAAATATCTTCCTTTTTTATTTAATTTTCCTGAAGTTCTACAATCATTACCATTTAAATGCAAAGTTGCTCTTCCAGTTAACCAAACAGAAATATAATTTGGTTAATCCTACAGAGAAAAAGAGGCACTTTTAGAATATAGGTTGTTTGCATGTTAATATATTTAACTTTACGAATGGAATTACAGCCAGGGATGCTGCAGAGTCCCATCAGCATACCCTCTTCATCCAAGCTATCTGTCTCCTCTTCCTCATGGAACCGTTTAAGTATATCCAGCATTTTCGATTTACTTTCTTCATCAGGTTGCAGCTGTTGAAGTTCTTCCATGACATTCTCTCGCATAAAAGACTCTGTACAGCGAAGACTGTGAGACTGTAAAAAAAAGACCATATATAATTAGCAAATATCATTAACATAAAAAGGAGGCAGAGAAAGAAAGAAACAGCATGTAAATACTAACAGTGTTTATTCATATGCATATTTAAACAAACTGTTGAAACCCACTCCACATGATGAAAGAATAGAACGATGATTCCCAAGACATGATGACAGACTAGTCCAGCGCTACAGAACCCAAATCACATACATACAGCCATTTTAAAGTATAAACCTTGAAGCAATAGGTACCTTGTAGCAATGCAGAGAGCAATACCGAGTATTGCAACGAGGGCATGTATATTGGGAAAATTGCTTTTCGCATCTGCATAAAGTTAAATCAAATAAATTTTATTAAAATAACTAGCAGTAGAGTGATGAGCAATTAGGTCTATCAGAACCAAGAAGAAGTCGTTATTAACTTTTGGAAGCCCCAGAAAACATATAGTCCAGTTATTCATAAGTGGTACAAAAGAAAACTGAAATATCACGTTCATGTTATCTGTCAAATGGCTTCAGCTCACAGAATTCATAGAGATAACATATGGATGAAGTCAATCACTTGCTACAGGAGATTTGGTTTTGCAGGAAGGGCACAATGCCTCAAAATCATTGAAACTAATACGCATGATAACTTAAGCAGTTCACCAGGAAACAATAAAACTGATGCATACAATTTGGATATGGATTCTTTTCTTTAATCACAATTCACATAATTGCTTGTGTTCATAACGAATGCGGACAGTTGGTGAGTCGAGAAAATGGGAAGCTAAACTTAACATTAAGAATATACAGACCCTTATAAATAATTAGGTTCCCATTACCATAAGACAGTTCAAAATTTTCACTTTGTTCCTCAACTTCATATTTATGCACAACTCAATGTAGTCTGTATCATCATAAGCACATTCACAGGGTGATAGTTAACAGAGAGTGCATAAACTAGTACGCCTCAATTCAAAATATTCCCTAAAATAAGGAAACCCAAACACCAATTACTCATACAGAAATTTTTGTTTAAAAAAGAAGAAGGAAACCAAACTCTAACAGAACGTAGGTTAAGCTAACAGTTATTTACAAAAATCGAAAAGGCAAACTAAAATAAGAAATTAATTCAAACAAGTGAGATTAGATTACACGCGGCAGATTATGCGGGAATTGGAGTTGAAATCCGACGCCTTGGAAGATGTCTCCGAAGTAAATATAGTATCCTGCATCTGAAAAGCACAGAGATCTTTTAGAGTTCGTACAGTTATTTGCAAGTATTAGACCTCTCGTTCAGGGTGGGGAACGACCAGCGACCGAGAGGACCCTCGGAGGTGTTTACTCACAGGGCGGCGCGTGAGCATAGGAGGAGGCTAGAATTTCCCTGAACGTTATGTTCAGGAATCAATGGGGCCGGGCTTTATTTTCGGCCTTCTGGAGTTCTAGAAACTGAGAGGCACACGCACAAAATGAAATTTCGGTTCGGCCGAACCGAAGTCGGTTCGTTAACCGAACAAATTTCGGTTCGATCGTTTACCGAATCAACTGAAATTTAAAACATAAAAATAAAAAATCCTATTCCTACATTTCGAAATTCCAACGGCCAAAACTCACACAGTACTACAGAAATTCATTATAAATCCCAACTCAAATTAGTACGAATTAGTACAAAAATCATCCAAATTCCAGCTCCCAAAACTCATACGATACCAAATTCATACAAAATTCCGAAAATCAGATAACCCACATCATCGAGGGTTTCAAAACAAAGAATACAGTAGTTACTATTCTATTTCGGAATCAAACCAGAGAAAATTAAATTCAAAATCAAGGGTTTCAAAAAAGTTACCTTTTTCGTGTTCTTCTCCTTCGGCTTCGAGTGAGTGTTCGTCGACCTCGAACTGCCGAACTGGAATCCCTAATCTATGTGTCTCTCTTGTCGACGGTGTCGTCTCCTTCAGTCCTCCGCGCCGAGTGATGAGAACTGAGAAGCTTTTCTTTTCTTCCTTCTTCGTGTAGTTCGAAACAGTCTAAGTGTGAGAGAGGAGAAGCAATCACTTGTTTTCCTTTCAAAAATAAAAAATAAAAAAAATCCTTGTAACTTGTTTTGTTAATGTGAAAATTGTTCCTTGATTTCATTTTCTCCACATATCTGAGAAGGTGAAAAAATAAAATCAAATATAATATTACCCAAAATATTTTTATTAAATGTTTTGATAATTTTGGTTAATTCTTTCATATATATACATGCATTCACTTATAAATAAATAAATATTATTATATATATATTTATAAAAATTAAAAGAGACATGATTTGACAATAAACAGTATTTTTTATCTTCCGATATACACACAATACATACAAAAAACATAAATATTACTATATACATATATAAAAAATATATAAAAGAGACGTGATTTGACAATAAACAGTATTTTTTGTCTCACAATATATACAATACATTTTTTACATTATTTAAAATTAACTCCAAAAATAAACCCAAATATACACTATATTTCTAACACACACTTATTTATCTTTATTTTCATCTTCATTAAGAAGACTGGTAAAGTGGTAAGAAATAACCTGTTTCAAGAGATATTTTGATTCAAGCTTGAAATTGCAATGAAACCATTTGAAAACTATCAGATCAAAGTCTCCACTTTCAAAATTGTAATCAGTCAACCTTTTTTGAAATACAAATATGTCGCCTCTGAGACTCATAATAGCATCTACAATTAGTTGACTCCGCCCCCCCCCCCCCCCTCTTCCTGCCAAACCACAAGATTTAGATAACCAAAAAAAAAAAGGAAAATGAAAAGAGAAAAAAGTTTAACGTGTTCATACGCTAACATAAGGCGAGAAAGTTCAATATTGGTTAGTCTTTGAAATTCATTGTCAAATATTACAAACCAAGTCCCACCACTTGAATCACATCCACAAACTTTCAACATGTACCTATATAATAAAACATGGTACTCATAACACTTTTTTAACAAATAATTAAAAATAATATATATATATATATATAGCATAAGAAGAAACAATATTTGACAAAGCTCATCTTAGGGAATTGTACTTCAATTTGGCACTGGCCACAAAATAATTTCAACTTACGTTCACTGACCATTTTGAAACAATTCACATATGACTTATAATACACTATTTTATCAATAGCAATTTTTAAAATAGTGGCCTTGCATGTGTAGACCCTTACCTGCACCAATAAAAAGATTGCAGACAAACGATATAAAAAGTGAGCGAGTTTGATCATATGAGGAATAAACATTATACAATCATGAGCAAAGTGTACATTACCGTCGTATCAATAGATGAGATTTTGCCAAAAATTTCAGATATCATCATCCTGTTCTTAAACATGGCTTCAGACACATATGGTTGTAAAACATCAAAGGGCGTGTTACATGCTTCTCCCAAACTGCATACTTTAAAAAGGCTTAATATCATAAATAGTTTACATAAATTAATTAATAATCGAGTGAATGTAAAAGTTACTAACCTATTTAGAAAGTTGAACACCTCAGGTATTTCTAGGTTAATGTAAACTTTTGCCCCAAAAGTCGATTTCAAATTGTGAACTCCTATACATAAATTGAGGTGAATTGGTATTCGAAAAGCAAAAATAATTGGTAAAGGGTTAATATTTAAATATTATGCTACATTACCTCGAAATTCTCCGACTTTTGTAGATGTAACAACCAGTATAAAAGGACCATAATTTTTTGAAACGCAATCATCATCAATCACAGTAGCAGTATTGCCCCATAATGCCACCGATATATTCTTTCCACTATAACAACAAAGACGAAGATGAGAAAAATAACTTAAGTTCACCAAAATTATGAAAAAGGAAATATAATAAAGAACAAAGGGATGGAGTACCTTTGATCTGTTAGCTCAATATTCTGAACCTTGCCATATTTAGTATTTTCAATTGGACCTTTTTTACTAAACTTTCCAATGACATCTATCATATGATAATAGACATTTTAGTCTAGTAACTAATATTTAAAAAAAAAAATTATTGAAAGACAGACAAAAATAGCCCAAAAGAGAAAATTACCGGTCAAATAAACATCAACCTTGAAACGTGTAGGAATATCACTAAAACCAATAAATTCTAACTTGTGTGACTTAATGTTGTGATCATTTCCTTCCAACCGCCTTACTCGAGTTGAAAGTGTGAAGCAAACATAGTGATCCTTGTGGACAGGTCTATGTCCTCCTTTACACTTATATACCTTGAACTTCTCGATCATGTAAACAGATCCCTCTAATAGTTGTGACCTAAATTTGGGAATTAAGTTCTTTGGCACACTTGCTTGCATGCGTTCCTCCTGTCACATACAAATACTTACAAAATTAACAGTTAATCACATAAAAACTTTCACATATATTTAAGGTAAAATGTTGTAGTATGTTTCATGTATAATAATTAGATGAAATCCAATTTGCATTTATTGATATTATTATATTAAATAGTTGTATTATAATTAAAAAAATCTCATAATAGTAAAATACTTATGATATTCTCTTTGAGAAAGAATATAAGTTTTGTTTATTTTTTAGAAGTTTACTTGAACTTCAAAATAATGGATTACAAACATATATGGTATAATTAATTAATATATAATATTACTAATAATTATTTTAGTAATATGATGAAATGGCCAATTTTTGAAAAAAAGAAGGCCTGTTTGTGAATTTTAAAGAAGGTGCCATATCGAGCAAAAAAAAAAAAAAAATCACTTCATAATATAAATGCACGGAGTGAACCTGTTTACTTGCTTCTTTTTAAAAAAAAAAAATTAGAAACCTATAACATATAATTTAATCTAAAAATAAGTTTTCTATATTATTACTTGCAATGGATTATTAATGAAACAAAACTCAAATTATATTACTTGCTCGTCAAGTATAATCATATCTAAAGATAACGTTTCTCCGCTGATATAGTGAATCCCATCCCACATCCTAGTGATTGGTATGTTTATTATCCAATTTAGACTCCAGCGGAGAGAGATGTGCCAAGAACTGATAATTAGTACTCATACCTCAGATAAGGGATCTGGATCATTTAACAAAATGAAAATCATAAGTAATATACATATAATATATGCAAAGGAAATGCATTTAAATAAAATTGTGGTTATAGAAATTATTTATAAATTAAATACATTTAAGGATAAGAGAAATATTTACCCATTGGTAGATTATAAAAAATTTCCCTGTAGACAACATTCTTTGTGTAAGAATCGTCCAACACTCCATTATTCTTTATAAGAAATCTCAACCCTTTTCTAGAAGTCACTCGTGAAACTGCAACATATAGCTGACCATGGCTAAAGACAGGTTTAGGTAGATATAGACCAACGCTATCAAAAGTTTGCCCTTGGCTTTTGTTTATTGTCATCGCAAAACAAACTTTCACGGGAAATTGACGCCTCTTAAAGATGAATGGCCATTTGGATTCAGAAGGAGACATATCAATTCGATGAATGAAAAATCTTCTCCCTGTATTGTGTCCAGTAATAACCTTGGCTTCGATGACAGTGTGGGCCAATTGTGTTATAATTAATCGAGTACCATTACATAATCCAAGGCTCTGATTCAAATTTCTCAAAAGAATAATTGGCACCCCAACTTTCAAATCAAGTTTATGATCATGTATGCCTGAAAATTTAACAATGTTTAGAAACACAACCGGATAAAGTATGGATTGCTCATCAATATCAGCAGAACTTGGACATATGCTATCAGCACTCAAATATTGCTTAGTCCTTCCCGGGATTAATGACATCATATATGAATTGACTTGATCAACAATGTCATTCGTTGGGGAAAGAATAGCTCGAGTACGGAGATATTCAACGACACTGTAAATAGCCATCAACTTTGGATAAGTGGTCTGAACTATTCGGCCTAAATCATCCTCCCCTTCGGGAATCAAGAGGTCATCTGGAATTTTAATCCAAGCAGGTTCTGATTCATCCTGTAGGTTGATTGCAGGCAATTTACCTTCACCAAGATCTAAAACCCATTTTGTTTAAATAAATTTAAATAAATTATGGGTCCTCAATGAAAGAATCGGGTACGGCGGAAGCGTAAAAACGTGAATTTAAAGCATAATTTAAACCGAATTCAAAGGGGTGTTCCCTTTGAAGTTCTCGGGCGTTCGGTCTCAAAGCATAAATAACAAAAGAAAACATGCTGGACATGTGGCTTAAAGGAGAAGAACAAAGGTACATGTAAACGTAAAAGAAAACCAACCTTTGTTCGTTATGTAGAACGAGTTCGTGCGTTGTTCCTTTCTTTTCCTTCTTCATATGTCCACTTGAAGGCTCAACTTAAAACTCCTCTAAGTATTGTCCACACCACACAAAGGATTCAAACTATAATTTATTGCTAGATAAAATATAGTGAAGAGAAGAAGAAAAAAATTCCAAAGCAACACTATCAATTAGTGATCTTTAGAATGTTTTAAATTCTTTTCTTTCCAAAAGAAAAGAACACTTAGAGAGAATTTTCAGAGGTGTTTATGGCTTAAATCTATAGCAAAAAATGAAGCAAGCTAGTAAGTAAAATGTCTAGCAAAGTTGTTTTATGTATGTAGAATGTGGAATTCAAAAAACAACCTACATAAGTAACTTCCAAGGCAACTTCCACAAACACACACTTCTAGCACATCCACTACACATGATAGCAAGAGAAAAACACCCTCAAATCAGCCAATTTTCGTGCATATCATGTACACATGTGGAGGAGTTGAAACTCCTCCTTAACTAGCTTCAACTTGCATGAAGAATGGACTTGGATCTTTATGTTTTTGGACTTGTATTTAATCAAATTAAATAAAGTCCAAACATGTATCCATTGGGAATTAATTAATATAATTAATTTAAATCCAATTGAAGCCCGATTATATATTTAATCCAATTAAATAAACATAAGTCCAAATTAATAATAATTGATCCAATAAACTATTCTAGCCAAAACCCAATAAATTATCCAATTAATTTAAATGTTCTTAGTCCAAAATTAACTAATCTAATTAATTAATCTTGGACCATCCATCAAATAGATTTCCCAATAAATGATCCAATCATTTATTTTCTCTCTTGAATAAATTTAATCTGATTAAATTTATTCACTTCTTCTAGAATTAATTCCAAATTAATTCCGCCAAATCCAAAGTGATTTGTGTGTGACTCATTAGGTTCACTCTTAGTTAGACTTGGGTTTGTGTCCAACACAATTGGTCAATTAAATCAAATTTAATTAACTGTTTTCCGATTAACATTTAATCGAAAAAATGCCCGTCATCATGGGTGGCCGTCTAGCAACGGTCCATGGCACTAGAGACTAGGTGAATGTTGGCGTGAACATTTAGGCTCCCGAGTACCATACGAGTACGGTCCTTCCATCATCCGTCTCCTGGTCTAAGTCTAGGGCATGGAATTGGGCGTCGGTTCCCATACTGGACTAGACAACTATGCTCAATAACTCGAGACACGTTTGCTCTATTGATCGAAGTAGGAAACCATTCCCTACTCGACCAATCGTTGTGGCCACCGACTTAAAGAGCTTAAACCGTCTAAGAGCGCATAAGAGACTCGACTTTTATATACTGACAGGTGACGGATCCTATCTTGGAATCCACCGTCCTCAATACATATTTCGATTGCGCTGGATAAGGCTTATAATGAACGTATCCCATATACGGACATCTCTTGCCAGATCCTAGATACAGTCATCATATGCATGCGACTGTTATTATTCCTCAAGTCCGAGGACTAATCTCGTACTATCGGAGTTAGGAATTTTAGTCATACCGACCAAGTCTCCAAGGCTTCCATATGACGATTCCCGCGAGTCAGTTCAGTCAGCTGGCACCCTTGTTAACTAACCCACTGATATTGCATAGACGTCCAACACCTGTTACCGATGAAACACGACACTCATCCAATGAATGCAATCCTTAGTGCGACTCTTTGTAGGACCCTTGATGCCCTGTCTCGAGGTCCTCGACTTGGAACATTTCAGACCAACCCTCAGAAGTTGGTTTCATAGCTACCATTCAATGCGTAACTCAACTACATAGGCTATCCAATTGGTCTGTGGGCATTTGTTGTGACATTAAAACGCTGTTTAACGTAATTAGTAAGCACAACAAACACATTGTGCCAAGGATGAATAATTATATTCATCAAGTCAATATTACTTTAATAAAGATTGCTAAATAGTACCCAAAACCGCCAATCCAATTGGCTTTCTGGTCACCTATTCTAACACTAAATGGGTTCTTCATATTTAGTATTCTATTAGTCAATCAAAATTCATTTTAGTAATATCATAGAATTTATGAAAGATATTAGTATAATTATAATCATGAGTTCATTATGGGTTCTACATGGGTTGGTGATGGGTCTTCTAACTTCTTTCACATTTTTTATAAGAAAAAAATTACCAAAACATATTAAGTATGTTTCAATTCGACTTAAATTTTTTTGGCACCATCTTATGTGGATTGGTGATGGGTCTTAAATGGGTTCAACAAATAATTTAATTGCTTAGATTCATTGTTGATTTAGTTGTACTATATATCACTAATTACTTCCCATTTCTAACTTTTCGCATTTTTTATGAGAAACAAATTTTCCAAAATATATTTAGTAAAATAATATTTTTTAAATTAATGAGCAACAAAAGAAAAGTGAAGTATTTTATAAAATAGTCAAAACTTGCAATTCATATGTTTCCATGAAAAATTATTTTTTTTTTATTTTTTTTAAATAAATCGACAATATACAATTATATTATGATTTTCAATGAATACATCAAATATTAATATCTAAGCATAATTTATAATTAATGAACATGTATGATCAATTAAGAAAGATAACTATTATTATTACGATTGAAAGCCACAACTCAATTTCACAAATAATTATGGAGAAATTGATTGCATCCGATTCATTTCATGATTTATTTTGAAAAATGCAGTACTTTTGTATACCTTACGAGTCTTTCATTTTATAGTTTAACAAATAAATCTTTAATGTACATGGTTACTTTCGAGAAACAATACATAATACAAATTTAGTCGTATTATTTACAAGTTGTATTAAAAATATCATCATCTTATTATTATTATCTAAAATTCTATCTTTTAAATATTAAATATAAAAAATAGTTACATTGACTCGACCCAACCCATTTGAGACCCGACCCACTTAGAACCCATTGATTCGGACCCATTCTAACCCAACCCATTTTGGACCCGACCCACTTGGACCCAACCCATCCATTTGACACCCCTATTTGTCTATAATTAATTAATTTTATTTTAAAACAAGAATCAATTGTTATTTATAGAAATATATTTCTATTGGATTCATAATATTAAAAGAAATATGAGAAGTAAGTTATTGAGACAATAACAAGAAAAGATAAAGAAATGTGGAAGTTGAGTGAAAAAAAAATTCAAATATTGAAAGAAACGTTAAAGTTGATAAAATAATATAAAGAATAACAAACCAAAATATTGAAGAGATGGAAATAGTATTTTTTAATTATAAAACGGTATAAATACAACATTGCACCAGACTTGACGGATATTCCTTTTTGGAGGCAATATATTTGGATTTTATAAACTAAATAAAAACTATTATCATTAGTTGACCGAAACTTGGTTGTTATTCAGCCGTTGTCGCCAATGGCTGATCCTTTGCCGGTAGATTTGGACTAGTGTCCGTTTTTTTGACCATGTTTATATCTCCCCTATGGTCAACGTACGGTTGCTATTGTGCGTTATATTGGTGAGCGCTTGGGGGCTTGGTTGGATGGCGAAGATAATGGAAGGTATATTTCGTGGTATGAATCAGTTCGATTCGGATTAATAATATCACGGTACCGCTAAAATGTGCCCTTCGCCTCCGTTCGGAACTCGGTAACGAGGTGGTGGTGCAGTTTTCCTATGAACGTGATGGGGTGAATTCTGGGAGGTGTATGATCGAAGCACAATAACACGTCACAGCTAAGAACTCCAAAATCGTCTCTTTCTTATTATTCCAAAAGTAACAAGTGATCTTTACAATGGACTAAACGTCCTATTTATAGTAAATTGGAGATCAAAGTGGGTGGGCGCAAAGATAGATGTACCCCCCAACCCCTATCATCTGACAGATATAATTTAAAGATTAGGGGCAACTTGGTAATTTACATCGCCCCACTAACTTACAAGGATAATAACTAACTATTGGCAATATGGTAATTACACACATGATCAGGGGTATTTCGGTAATTTAGTATATGATTTATCTTGTCACCATCAGCAGTCCCCCAACTTCCAAATGCGCTGGGAAAATTTGAAAGTTCCAATAAACAGTTTGTATTTGATGCAACCTCTTCCTTTAGCAGTTTTCCTCTAATGCAAACTCTTCCCATATTAGGATTCTTGTTGACCTCTTTATAAGTTCTGAGTGACATTCTGATTTCTCCTTCTGCTCCTGCCTCATTCGTGTCATCACCTCCAACTAAAATATAAAAAATGTCCCAACGTGTTGGTTTGGGTATATAGCTCTCCTCTTCCCTTCCCCTCATCTTTCTCCTATTATAATTTTATTTTTGAGTACACACAGATATCGGAAAGTCGTCCAACGTTAGTTCGATATATGTCTAGTGATCAAACTGTAGGAGGAAGTTCATGGAGGCACGCCGCAAGGGACGGTGCCATGGCGCCGCGCCGGAGGGAGCTCTGGCGGTGCCATGGCGGAGGCGGGTCGAGGCACGCTGCCCCGACCTAAATCTGGTCGAGGCGCACTCCAGTAGTGCCATGGCGGAGGCGGGTCGAGGCACGCTGCCCCGATCTAAATTTGGTCAAGGCAGTGCGCCTCGACCCAAATCTTGTCGAGGCGAGGTGCCTCGATTTACCGGCCGAGGTGCATCGCCTTGGCCAGGATCAAGCCGAGGCAATCCGCCTCGGCCTAATCCTGGTCGAGGCACGCCTCCGCTCGAATCTGGCCGAGGCACTATGCCTCGGCCGGATTTCGACCGAGGGCCTCTCCATGCCCTTGCCATGTCTTTTGCTCTTGCCGATGATGTGGATTTC
This sequence comes from Sesamum alatum, assembly GCA_034509735.1. Taxonomy (NCBI): domain Eukaryota; kingdom Viridiplantae; phylum Streptophyta; class Magnoliopsida; order Lamiales; family Pedaliaceae; genus Sesamum; species Sesamum alatum. The sequence continues at coordinate 22,832,004 of JACGWO010000007.1, read as the reverse complement.
GATCTCGAGGTTATCGAAATGATTAGGAACTTAACCATGTGTCCTTTTGATTCGCTAAATATTTCTATAGGATCGAGTTCAAATGTGGTTGTCCATCTTCTTGCCCCTCTTGAGGAGAATTTAGATGAGTCCGGTATTGATGCAACTCAGTCGTGGTCAGCCCGCCAATCCAAATCTCGTTGCCGTATCCTGGATGTTGAATTTTGCCATAGTTGTACGAGTTTTGAGGAGTTTCACGTTCTTGACAGCAAAGTTAATCCCTCTTCTGAGTTCACCCTCCTTCTCCCTAGTGTAGGTGATAGGATCAAGCACCCTCCTTCGGAATTCTTCACAGCCTACTTGTCCTTCTTTGCTTCAGGCTTCGCTCTTCCTCCTCATTCTCTTCTGTTAGAGATAATTACTCGCACTACTCTGAGCATCAGCCAATTTACCCAAAACACCTTCACATGCTTTGAGGGGTTTCTTCAATGCTTTAGGGATCTCAACTTGATCCCCTCCTTCGAGGCATTCTACACTCTGTTCACGCTTAGGAAGGTCCCAGCGATTCCTACTTCTATTTCTACCCCCGTGGTGGTTGTAAATTTTTGGAGGGGGGTGCTTCTTTGAAAGGTCCGTGGAAGGAAAAATTTCTTTGTGTAAAAGACCTAGACTGGGGGTTGGCGGCTCCTTGGGGGTAGTCGCCTCTTATGCCTGATCTTGTCTATGAGCTCCGCATGTCATTTATTGGGGTAGGGTTGTTTGACCAACTTCTTGATGTCAAGTCTTTAATTTCTGTTGGTATTGAATTACTTGATTATGTCTTTTGTCATCTTTTCCTCTTCTTAGAAACTTTTCTCCTTGCCATCTCATTCATTCTTTGTTGTCCCTCGCAGGAAAGAAAGTTATCCTTCACGATGTTCTTCTCCTTGCAAACTCATTCATTCTTTGTTATCCCTTGCAGGAAAGAAAGTTACCTTTCATGATGTTCAACGCTTCAAGACAGACCGTGAGAGGAAAAATGCTCAAAGGTCTCGCAACCCTCCTCCGCCCCCCTCGAGGAGGTGGAAAGTGATCGCTGGCGTTCCCCTCTTGATCGAGCTAGGGATCCTCTTGGTGACTTGGGATGAGGTGAAGGCCATTCTGGGATTCCCACTTCTACCGTGGATAAATTAGGATCTTTCATTCTATATGTTTAGATGTTAGCACCATTTTACTCTGTAATTTGAACTTTTAGGATGTTTGTCTCTTTTTCTTTTACTATGTTAACAAAGTTTGATATTTTATTGTTTCTGATGCTACGTTGCTTATGATCCCGTTATTTTTTTTTTATATGCCTCAAGGAAGCAATAACTTCGGGGCAGGTGAGGGGTCATCCCCCTCTTCTTTTATGTGCCTCAAGGAAGCAATAGCTTCGGGGCATGTGAGGGGTCGTCCCCTTCTTCTTTTATGTGCCTCAAGGAAGCAATAGCTTTGGGGTATTTTTCTGTGTGCCTCAAGAAAGCAATAGCTCGGGGCTCGTGAAGGGTTGTCCCCCTCTTATGTTAAATAAAGTGTCAATGTGAGGGGCCATCCCCCTCTCTTGTTGAGTAAAGTATCAATTTGAGGGGCCATCCCCCTCTCTTGTTAAATAAAGTATCAATGCGAGGGGCCATCCCCCTCTTTTTTTAAATAAAGAATCGACACAAGTAGTAAATAAAAAGATGGACATTTCATTACCGTAATTTAAGGTTACAAAGCATTGAAACGAACTACGAAGCATCAAGTAAAATATTTCTTGAGGTTAGCAATATTCCACGTGCATGGTACTTCCTTCCCATCCATTCTCTGCAAGATAAGTTCCACTTCCTGCTGTCTCAACTACTTGGTACGGTCCTACCCATTTGGTGTCCAGTTTGACAATGTTTCCTGTCGCGTCAGCTCCCCCGAATACCAGATCTTCGACCTGGAACTTGCGATGTCGTACTTGATGAATATAGTAAGTATTCATTCGTGGAACTATGTGTTTGTTGTGCTTACTGATTACATTAAATGGTGTTTTAACGTCACAACAAATTCCCACAGACCAATTGGATAACCCATGAGTTGAGCTGCGCATTGGATGGCAGCTATGAAACCAACTTCTGAAGGTTGGTCTGAAATGTTCCAAGTCGAGGACCTCGAGACTGGGCATCGAGGGTCCTATAGAGACTTGTACTAAGGATTGCATTCATTGGATGAGTGTCGTGTTTCATCGACGACAGATGTTGGACGTCTATGCAATATTAGTGGGTTAGTTGATAAGGATGTCAGCTGACTGAACTGACTCGTGGGAATCGTCATATGGAAGCCTTTTGTTTTTATGTATCTTTTGATTTTAATCCTTTAGCCACATTTCCATAATTTTAATTATTTTATTTATGCTTTGACAAACACCAAACGCCCGGGAACTTCAAAGGGATCACCCCTTTGAATCCATTTTAAATTATGCTTTAAATTAACATTTTTACGCTTCCGTTGCATTCCCAGGCTGCACCCGATTCTTTTAGTGGTATCAGAGCCCAGTTTGGTGTTGTGGCTTTAAAGATTTACATGTTATAATGTGTTAAGCATGTTGAACGTGTTTAAAATGCTTTTGGAAAGCATGTTTTATGGTTTTTTTCTAGCATGATTATATGTATAAAAAATATGTGTTAATTTTGCTTTTGAAATTATGGATATCCATGAATTTTTGAGAATTGGATTTTCTGTAAATGCATGATTTTGGTTCAATTTTTATAGGAGAAATATTAAAAAAAAAATGAAAAATGGCATAACCGTCTGCATGCTGCCCTACCGCTCGGTGACTGGCAAACAGGCGCGCAGGTCGGGCGCGCACGCCCGCTGGCGTGCGTGATGGCAGGGTGCGAAGGCAAGCGTCCTGCCCGCGTGGCCACTGCGCGTTGGGCGCACAACGCTGTGCATGTTAGAATAGGTGACCAGAAAGCCAATAGGTTTGGCGTTTTGTAACATATTTGACAACTTGATGTAATGTAATATTATGTGATGAATAAAATGAGTATTCTTCACCAATGGTACATACTTTGTTGCGCTCATTTTGCATATATTAAAACGGTGTTTTACTTATATCCAACAAAGCCCACAGACCACGGTTAACAACTCATACAGTTGGGCCACGCATTGGATGGTGGTCATGAAACCAATTGATAAAGAGTTGGGTCTGCAACATTCCAAGTAGAGGACCTCGAGACAGGGCATCGAGATTTCTATTGAGACTTGCATCAAGAGTCGTGTTCATTGGATGAGTGTCGTGTTTCATCGACGACAGGTGTGGGACGCCTACGCGATCTTGATGGGTTGGTTGACTGGGGCCAAGCCAACTGGACTGACTCGCGGGGATCATCATATGGAATCCTTGGAGGCTTGGTCGGTATGATTCAATTTCCCCCATTCCGATAGTACGGGAGTAGTCCTCAGACTTGAGGAACCATGGTAGTCGCGTGCACAGGACGGTTGTATCTTGGATCTGGCGAGAGGTGATCATTATGTAAGATGATCATTATAAGCGTTGTCCAGTGCAGTCAAAATGTGTAGCGAGGACGGTGGATTCCAAGAAGAAGATCCGTCCCCTGTCAGTATGTGACAGAGGTATCTCCTATGCACTCGGAGACACGTTCATGCTGTTTAAAGTTGTGGCCACAGTGGTTGGTCGAACAGGGAATGGTTTCCTGTGTCGACGCAATGAAGCATGCGTAGTCTCGAGTATTAAGCATAGATGCCTAGTCAAGGATGGGAACCGACGCCCAATTCCATACCCTAGACTAAGGCCGGGAGATGATAGACGGAAGGACTGTACCCGTATGGAATCGGCGCCTAAATGTTTACGCCAACATTCACCTAGTCTCTAGTGCCATGGACCGTTGCTAGACGGCCACCCATGGTAACGGGCCCTTGTGGGACACGGGGCCAAGTCTAACTGAGGGTGAACCTAAAGGGTCACACACAAATCACCGAAAAGGTTGAGAAATTGACTTGGAGTCAATCTCGAAGGATAAATTAAGTAATTGGATTACAGGGATAATCCATTGGATGGATGGGCCGATATTGTATCGGGCCCTCGTTTAATCGGTAAAGTGGATTTATCGATTAAATATGGAAAGTTGAGACGTTGGATCTTTTGATTGGATTGAAAGATCAATGGGAATTATTTAAGTGGACATTAAATTGGATTTAATTTTGGGTTCGTCGTAATTGGATTACGGTAAAACCCGGTCCATTAAATTTTGACCCGAGAGGAGAATTAATTCCTATTTTGGAATAGAAAGACGTTGGACTTCTTCCCATATTGAGCATGGCTGAAAATGCTCCCTTGGAGGAAGCAAAATTCTGCCATGTTTCATGCTAGGTGGTGGTTGGCTTATCTCTTTTGGAAAGAGACAAATCAACTCCAATCAAACCCTTCCCTTTTGGTATGATTTGATCATACCTTAAAAGTTGGTAGGCTTAATTGAAGAATGAATGGTGATTGATTGGGATGTATCCGGACATCCTTGGATGAACCTAGACATATTCCAATAATCACATTAATTGTGTATATATATGAGTATATACTAACATCTTATGCAAGAGAATCATTATTCATCTCTTCTAAGAAAAGAAGAAGCAAAATCGGCTTCTCTCCTCTCTCTCACTCTCGGCCCTTTCTCCCTCTCCCACTTGTGTTCTTCGTTTGATCTTAGATAAAAAAGGAAGAACAAAGTAGGTCTAAGAGAACACTAATTCATAGTATTTATTCTCTTAAACCGATTCCTTCATAAATCCGTTTTCTTCTAGCAAGGAGAACGTGAGTTTCTTCTGGTGTGGTGTGGATCACATTTGGAGAGTCCATACGTTTGGACTTTGTGAACATTTCAAAGAAGGAACAACGCAAGTAGCCGCGCACACGTGAAATCTACAAAGATAACGGTTACTTACGCTTTTGTAGATTTACATTTTATCTATGCCCTATGTATAATATATGCTTCAATATTAAGGCTTTCTTCCTCTCTATTAATGTACTCCCCCCGACTTATGATTGGGTTTCTTTTAAGTTGTAGTGAGAGTAGATTAGGTTGTGAGGATTTATTTTATTAAATGTAAGCTTCCAAGGAGATGAAGGTCCGGCGGATGGAGCCCATGATGGAAGGTCAAGAAGAACAAAGGAGGAATCTTTACAAGGCCCCATTAGAATGATAATGGGATGTAAATATTGTAATAGTGTAGGCCTACCCTAGTTTGACCATTGATCCACTACGGGCTCAACGGACCACTTAGGATTGGGCTTGTGATCATCCTAACAGGGGCGTCCAAGGCTTATTTTGCATGTGCTTAAGTTTTTTATGCTTTGATGTATGGTGTGTTTGGAATGCATCTTATTTACATTAAATGTTTAAAACTTGAGCATGCAAAATACTAATAATGATGAGGTCTCGGTCTTAATAAAATGATTAACTGTCACTTGGATGGTCCAAGTAAATATTAGGTCCAAAATGGAATTAAATCAAATGGTGTGATTATTCCAAGCCTTCCATCCATAATAATGTAATGAGAAAGCTACTTTTATCTAAAGCGTGGTCTCACGAGTCGTGGCATGTTTTGGATTGAAAGAAAGCTGCATTATTGTTATGAACAAAGGAATATGCTCATGTTTCCCTGTCTCACGAGTCGTGGGGGGCGACAGTTGAGATATGATTTGGTTGATGGGTCGGGCCTAACGCTGAGTAACATGATTCTCTTGGAGTCCTCCGGATCATGTGAAGAAGCAAGGAAAAATATCTTGTGGATCTCATTGGATGAGAATGGTATTGGATACCTCCCACAAAGCCTTTCCCATGTGAATAGTAAAAGCGAGGGAAGGAAAAATTGCGTTTGTGGACTCCAAACCCACTAGGAAATGGTTTCCCAAAAACCCCACTTGAGAGTGGTGGGCTTTTTTAAATAAATAGTGGGAGGGGTTAATGACTGAAGACCAAGTCTTAACTTGAATTCAATATTATAATAATCTACTAATTTTTTTTGTTTTACATTTTGAATGTAGATGTCTAAGAATTCACTCGCTGTAATTCTTGAGACTAACAAATTTGATGGAACAAACTATAACGATTGGCTGCGAAATCTGAGGGTTGTCCTCGATTTCGAAAACTAGGCTTACGTTCTGGATAAGCCTCTTCCTCGGATCTTGCTGGAGGGGTCCTCGTCAGAAGAGCGTTTGACGTTCAATGAATGGCAGGAGGACAATCGCAAGGTCCGCAACATCTTACTGGCATCCATGACTAATGAGATCCAGAAATGGTGTTTTAATGTCACAATAAATGCCTACATACCAATTGAATAACCCATGTAGTTGAGCTGCGCATTGGATGACAGCTATGAAACCAACTTCTGAGGGTTGGTCTGAAATGTTCCAAGTCGAGGACCTCGAGACTGGGCATCGAGGGTCCTATAGAGACTTGCACTAAGGATTGCATTCATTATATGAGTGTCGTATTTCATTGTATGGCAGTCGCATGCATATGATGGTTGTATCTAGGGTCTGGCAAGAGATGTTCGTATCTGGGATACGTTCATTATAAGCCTTAGCCAGTGCAATTGTGTTTGGCACAAGCTCAAGTCTAGCTGAGGGTGAACCTAATGAGTCACACACAAATCACTATGGGGTTAGTAGAATTAATTTTTAATTAATTCTAGAAGAAGCGAATTAATTTAATTGAATTAAATTAATTCAAGGAGAAAATAAATGATTGGATAATTTATTGAAAAATCCATTTGATGGATGGTCCATTAATTAATTAATTGGATTAGTTAATTATTGGATTAACAACCTTTAAATTAATTGGATTAATTTATCGATTTTGATTTAATTAATTGATTGGATTAATTAATTTGTGTTTGAGCTTATGTTTATTTAATTGGATTAAATAAACTTTTGGATTTCAATAAGGTTTAAAATTAATTGGATTAATTTGGAACCTATGGATCTTGGTTGGTCTTGATTTAATTTGATTAAATCAAATCGGTCAAAATTGGTCCATGGTTTGTAGTCCAAGCTCTAGAGGTTGGAGCAAGTTGAGGAGCCACATAGGAAGGCCATGATGGTTCATAAAGAGATAGTGTGCATGTGTATGTAAGTTAGTCTTGGAGGTTAATTTTGGAGGTTGAATTTTGAATTCAATTTACTACATACACAAAAACAATGCACATAACTTGTATGGGAGATACTTGCACAAAATTTTCAGCCTAAAACACTCAAAAATCTCTGCAAATTTTCTCCTTTTTGTGTTCATACCTTTTGGAGAGGATTGAACTTAAAAATATTCCAAAAGGCACTAACCGATAGTGTTGTTTTGGAAGTGTTTCTTCTTCATTTTCTCCATTTCTATCTAGCAATAGATTAGAGTTTTCCTCCATAGTCTGGTGTGGAAAATACTTAGAGGAGTTCTACGTTGAATTCTCAAGTGAACGGAAGGAGAAACGGACCTTGCTCGAATTACCTTTGCTTCCCTAGGGTCTTGAGGCAAAGTCCATATTTCAAGTATTCCTCCAAATCCTCTCTCCAACTTGGTGAAACACTCTTCGTCGTCAAGACTTCTCCCACTACAATATCCACATCAGGTCGCTCTTGACATAGTAGGGTTATTCTCCTACTCTCCAAAGGAGCCAATGATCTGGACAGCTTAGCGAGTTTGTTTGCTTCTTCGTTGTCTGACCGCGGGATTTGTTTTAGGGTGAACTCGTCGAACTTCCTTCTTAACGCTTGGATGTTTGTTAAGTACTTGGTCATCTGCTCCCCCTTAGCTTCGTAATCTCCATTCCCTTGCTTAACCACAAGTTGGGAGTCGCTATACGCCCTCACATACTTTGCTTCCGCGGCGAAAGCCAATTTTTCACCTGCGCTTAGTGTCTCATACTCCGATTCATTATTGGATCTACTGGAGACGCTGCTGCAATCTCACTGAAAATGACACGGTTGACATTGCATCTCGCCGCTCTCACTGTAGCCTTTCCATCTTGCCTCGAGTCTCCCCCTGCTGGGCCTCCTGATATAATCCCAATAACTCCAGCAGTTGGGAGGTTATCCTTGCTAACTCGCTCCGCTTCCTGCTTTACTCCCATTTCTAGCCAGGGTGCCATGTGCCTGCCTCCAAAGGCGGTTTCCTGGGGCTCTTGTTTTCTTTACCCCACAAACTCTTTTAAGTAACCTCCCTAGATCAACTTCTCGATCTCGTCCTTCAAGTGGTGCCATTCCTCGGTCCTATGGCCTTGATCCCTGTGGAAATGACAATACTTATCAGACTTCATTCTCTGTGGGTTGTTCTTCATCGGAAAAGGCCATCTCACCAATCGTTGTTACTTGGCTACTGCGAGAACTTGAGTTCGGGGGGTGTTTAGAGGGGTGTAGCAAGCCAAATCCCCTAGTGGCAAATGTCTGCGTCCATGCTTACTCCCTTCTGTCCTAGGGGGAACCCCTTTTTCCTCTTCATTGGCCCTCCATTTTAGGGGATTTGTTGATCGCGAACCTGTTGACTCCTCAATTCTTATATATTTCTCGGATCTTAACAGCAACTCTTCTTAAGAGGAGGGAGACTTCCCAGCAATCGACTCCTTAAACCGACCTCTCCTTAGATTGATGCTTGGCAAAAGTTCTAGGTTTACATGGGGGACTTCTAAAATAGCTTCCAAGAAGCGCTGCACGTACTCCCTCAGGCATTCGTTCTCTTGTTGGAATATCATAAACAAATACGATGCGGTTTTGGGGTATCGCCTATTAATCGCGAAGTGGTGCAAGAAGCGCTGGGAGAGCTTCTCGAATGACTCGATGGTTCCTCGGGGTAGCTGGTTAAACCACACCATCGCCTTCCCTAAAAGGGTAGTCCAAAATAACTTGCAATAGGCCACATCGCTAATGTCTAACAAATCGGCTCTGGCCAGAAAACGGTCAAAGTGATCCTGAGGATCACCCACTCCGTTATACTCGCTGAGGCTTGGGATCTTGATCCCTGGACGAATGGCTTTTGCTAAACTGTAGGGGGTGAATGGACTTCGTCGTGGGGGCGCTACTGCCAAGGGTCGCGCTGGGTATCCTTCGGGTCTCAAGGGACTCGGGAACCTAGGTGGAGGAGGCATGTGGCCGCCCATTTCTCGATACATTCCTTCCCGTACCAGTAGTTCCTCTTCCTGGCACGGAGGAGGGAAGAAGTCTTCATGTCCTCCCTGGGGAGGTGGTGGGAAGTAGTCTTCTTCGCCTACGCATCTCTCAGATGGTGAAGGGTAATAGTCGTCCTCTGGCTGCGTGGCCCTGCTGTTGACCTCCACCTCATAGTTCAAACCTCCGTGGGTGTCCCTGGGCCTCTGCTCGCAACCCTTGGGGGCCAAGGGAGCGTCTTTACCTCTATGAGGATAACGATGGGGTCGTGGGGGTAATGCATGCCCTGCCATATACTAAGCCACAACCCTCTCTGTTGCTTGAGCAGATGCATCTTCCATTAATTAGCGAAGTGCCTCTGGAGTTATCTAAATGATTGGGGGAGGAGGCGGACCTCAACGTCTTCCTGCCTCTCGTTTTGAAGATCGCGAGCGGGTAGGTTTTCCTAGACGTGATTTTGCACATGATTTTCCGTTCCTCTTTCGAGTCCTTCTTGTCCCCCATTCCCGTTCTTGACTCTTGATCGGGTGTTCATCCTCAATACTTAGATCAGTTTTCCAATGACGAAGCCAAAGCTGATGGGGTGAAATTCGGGAGGTGTATGATCGAAGCACAAAAACACTTCACGAGTCAAGAACTCTAAAATTCCTCTCTTCCTTATTATTCCAAAAGTAACAAGTGATCTTTACAATGGACTAAACATCCTATTTATAGTAAATTGGATATGAAAGTGTGTGTGTGTGGGGGGGGGGGGGGGGCGCAAAGATAGATGTACCCCCCAACCACCTATCATCTGACGAATATAATTTAAAGACTAGGGGCAACTTGGTAATTTACATCGCCCTACTAACTTACAAGGATAATAACTAACTAATGGAAATATGGTAATTACACACATGATCATGGCTATTTCGGTAATTTAATATATTATTTATCTTGTCACCTTCAGAACGGCTTCCTAATTTTTGCCACTTGTGTGTTAAGTTCGTATTAGAATAGGTGACCAGAAAGCCAATAGGTTTGGCGTTTTGTATCCTATTTGACAACTTGATGTAATGTAATATTATGTGATGAATAAAATGAGTGTTCGTCATCTATGGTACATACTTTGTTGTGCTCATTTTACATATGCTAAAACGGTGTTTTGCTTATATCGCAACAAAGCCCACAGACCACGGTTAACAACTCATGCAGTTGGGCCACGCATTGGATGGTGGTCATGAAAATGCAGCAGCTAGGATCCATATGTACCCGTATATCTCAAGAGAGGACTGCTACTACACGGACACAGACTCAGTTGTGCTTGGTCAGCCACTACCTGAGGATGTGATTTCTTCTTCTGTCTTAGGCAAGTTTAAGCTAGAGGACAGAATCATGAAAGGATACTTTTTAGCTTAAAAATCCTATTTTTACAGCACAATAGATGGCAAAGAAGTTATCAAGTTCAAGGGACCAGCAAAAAACCTGATCTTTCCTGAATGGTTTGTGTCACAGTACGCAGACCCATCTAGTGCAGCCTACCTGCTGAAGACCATAACGTAAGTAACTCAGTGCTCCATACAGGGGAAATGAAAGCAGAATTCGTTCGGATCCTCATCTCATCCTTTAACATGTTCAATCTTTTTTTAGCGGTTTCCCCAGAGATTTTTATCATTAATGCAACCTTCATTTTGCTCATTCATGGAGTTGTATTTAGTACCTCTAAGAAATATGATTATCCGCCGTTAGTCAGTAATGTGGGTTGGCTTGGCTTACTTAGTGTTGCGCGCCTAGGAGGGCAGCGCGCTTTGGGATGCGGAGGAGCTATTGATTAAGAGTTGGGTCTAAAACGTTCCAAGTCGAGGACCTCAGGACAGGGCATCGAGAGTCCTATAGAGACTTGCATCAAGAGTCGTGTTCATTGGATGAGTGCCGTGTTCAATCGGCGACAGTCGTGGGACGCCTACACGATCTTGATGGGTTGGTCGACTTGGGTCAAGCCGACTGGACTGACTCGCGGGGATCATCAAATGAAAGCCTTGGAGGCTTGGTCGGCATGATTGGATTTCCCCGGTTCCGACAGTACGGGAGTAGCCCTTAGATTTGAGGAACCATGGCAGTCACGTGCACAGGATGACTATGTCTTGGATCTGGCGAGAGGTGATCATTTTGTAAGATGATCATTATAAGCTTTTTCTAGTGCAGTCAGAATGTGTAGCGAGGACGGTGGGCTTCAAGAAGAGGATCCGTCCCCTGTCAGTATGTGACAGAGGTATCTCCTATGCACTTGAAGACACGTTCATGCTGTTTAAAGCTGTGGCCACAGTAGTTGGTCGAACAGGAAATGGTTTCCTATGTCGATGCAATGAAGTATGCGTAGTCTCGAGTATTAATCATAGATGCCTAGTCAAGGATGGGAACCGATGTCCAATTCCATACCCTAGACTAAGGCTGGGAGACGATAGATGGAAGGACCGTACCTGTACAGAATCGACCACTCATGCTAACGGGCTCTTGTGGGATACAGGCCCAAGTCTAGCTGAAGGTGAACCTAAAGGGTCACACACAAATCACCGAGAAGGTTGAGAGATTTACTTGGAGTCAATGTCGAAGGATAAATAAGTAATTGGATTACTTAAGGGATAGTCCATTAGATGGACGAGCCGATATTATATCGGGCCCTCGTTTCATCGGTAAATGGGATTTATCAGTTAAATATGAAAAGTTGAGATGTTGGATCTTTTGATCGGATTGAAAGATCAACCGGAATTATTTAAGTGGACATTAAATTGAATTTAATTTTGGGTTCATCGTAATTGGATTACGGTAAAACCCAGTCCGTTAAATTTTGATCCGAGAGGAGAATTTATTCCTATTTTGGTATAGGAAGAAGCTGGACTTCTTCCCTAATTAAGCATGGCCGAAAAATATTCCCTTGGAGGAAGCAAAATTCAGCCATGTTGCATGCTAGGTGGTGGTTGACTTGTGTCTTTTGGTAAGAGACAAATCAACTCCAATCAAGCCCTTCCCTTTTGGTTTGATTTGATCACACCTTAAAAGTTGGTAGGCTTGATTGAAGAATTAATGGTGGTTGATTGGGATGTATCTGGACATCCGTGGATGAACCTAGACACATTCGAATAATCAGATTAATTATGTATATATGTGAGTATATACTAACACCTTATGCAAGAGAATTATAATTCATCTTTTCTAGGAATAGAAGAACAAAATTCGGTCTCCTCTCTCCCTCACACTCTCGGCCTCTCTCTCCCTCTCTTACTATTGTTCTTCACTTGATCTTAGATCAAAAGGGAAGAACAAAGTAGGTTTAAGAAGAACACTAATTCATAGTGTTTATTTTCTTAACCCGATTCCTTCATAAACCCGTTTTCTTCTAGCAAGGAGAACGTGAGTTTCTTCCGGTGTGGTGTGGATCACCTTTGGAGAGTCCATACATTTGGACTTTGTGACATTCGAAATGAGGAACAAAGCCTGTAGCCGTACGCACTTGAAAACTACGAAGGTAACAATTTATTACGCTTTCATTGTTTTCTATTCATCTATGCCCTATGTATAATATGTGCGTTAATATTGATACATCTTACATCGAACGCCCGGTTGAACACCCAAGGGTACACCCCTTGGGATTATGTTTATTTATTTGTTTAAATTTATGGATTTCTTCGCTTTCTCGCTTCCGTTCGCGCTCCCGGGCGGATCCGCTTGTCCTTCAGTTCGGACATATTGGACAATTGTGTGATCTCTGTTAGAATAGGTGACCATGTAGCCAATCTTGATAGGCAAATTATAACCTATGTCTGAACAATTTAAAGGTTTTAATAAATCGTTAATGAATAAGAAGTGAAATTCATTTGGCATTTACGTTGTTTGTATTCACTTTATCTGCTTTATATAACTGTTCACTACGCAAACAAAGCCCACAGACTGAAATCGCATTTCGGGGACTGGGACTACGCTTGGAGGAAGGTCCATAAAATCAGTTCCGCCGAATCAGTTTGGAGATCTCCAAGTCAAGAAATCTCGAAAGTGGGTACCGAGATTCCCTTTGGGACTTGCAGTAAGCATCTGCTGTCGTATTTCATCGATGGGTGACGAGGGTCGTCTAAGCAGTGTTAGTGGTTTGGCCTGCTAGGGAGCAGCTGACTGAGGTGACTCACGGGAACCGTCTTCCGGAGGACCTTGAGTAGGGTCGGTTAGGTATGACGTGTGTTCCCGGTTCCAACGGTATAGGTCAAGTCCTTTGACTTGAGGAACTGCTGAGTTTACCTGTACATCAGGGCTGTATCTTAGATATGGTGAGAGATTGGCAAGATGTAATTGAGTAGTCATAAGCCATATCTAGTGCATCTCTGGTGTGCAGAGTGACAGTAGTTTCAAGAAAGGATCTGTCTCCTGTCAAAAGGTATTGACAGTTGTGTCTCACAAATGCTTTGTGTCTTGTCCCTAAAATTTGTGACCACAGTAACTGAACAGAAGGGAAGGTTTCCCTTGCGGTGTTTAGTAGAGGACAGACCGACAATTGGGTCCAAAATGGGTACCTGCATTATCCGTGCCCTAGACCCTAAGTGGTGAGACCGTAGACGGAAGGATAGATATACTGTAGAGCCTAAATGTTCATCCCCGTATATTCACCTAATCTCTAGTGCCATGGACCGTTGCTAGATGGCCACCCATGGTAACGGGCGGATTCTAGGAATCCAACCAAGTCTAGTTGAAGGTGAACCTAAAGAGTCACAAACAATCTGCACACACATAAATGTATTTAATTTAGAATTAAATATTTGGAGAAGTGGAGTGATTAAATTGGATTTAATCGGGTCCTTATTTTCTTGGGAAGAATTAATTCCACTTATTAGATAAAAGGGATTTATCTAATAAATTAGATTTATTAGAAAATTAATTTAATGGGCTTGGAATAAATATTTATATTTAGTATATATTTATTGCCCTTGGAATATTTAAAAAGGATTTTAATATTTCATTAAATTAAATTAATGGTTGAGATTAAAAGGGAGAAATCTATGGCTTGGATTGGTTTGACCAAAGAAGCTAGATTTGACTAGGTCAAATCCTAGTTGTGGAGGAGTCTTCAAAGTGTAGGAAACTTGAAGAGGAATAGGATTCCTTTTCTATAAATACTCCTTCGCACACACATTGAAGATGATGATTGATTCTTGAAACACACACACACACACAATCGTGTGCTCTCTCTCCCTCTTGGGCGCATCTCTCTCTCTTCATCCAAGAAAACACTTTCTTGTTCTTTTGTTTTAACAATTGAACAAAAGGAGGATTGATCTCGTTAAACTAATAACGTTTGATCGATCCGTTCCCTCCAAAATATACTTGTTGTTTCACTAGCACGAAGATCAAGATACGTGGACGGATTGCATGTCACGAATTAGAGGGTCTCCTACACAAGATCTTGGAGCGAATCGGGGAACAACGCGAATACTGTTTAGAAGGCGAAAACGACAATCAATAGGTTTCCGGTTTATCTTTTTCGTCCTCTTTATTTTCGAATCCTATGGTGTCCAGGATTGCTATGTATGTTATTATTATTCATGAGATACACCAAACGCCCGGGAGTTTCAAGGGTACACCCCTTGAACGCTTTTATTTTAATGTATGTTTATGCATGTTTTAAATTCTTGAAATTTAAATTATACCGCGCTTCCACATTCGCGCTACTCCCGGGACGATCCACACGCCTATCCTAGGCTTTCAGTGGTATCAGAGCCCGGTTTGGTGTGTTGGCCTAGGGTTTTGTGTGCGTTTAAGCATAGTGAGGAAGCTAATTTAGGTTGATAGCGTGGTCTCACGAGTCGTGGCGCGTCTATCGTACTTAAAAGAAGCTGCACTATGTCATGAACGAAAAGTAGACCACTGTTACCTATCTCACGAGTCGTGGAGGTAGCAGCGGGTCTATGATTCAGTTGATTGGGTCGGGTCTAATGCCCGATTAGCATGATTCGCTTGGAGTCCTCGGGATCATGTGAAAGGGTGAGGCAATAATCTTGGGAATCTCGTGGAACGAGAATGGTATGGCATACCTCCCACAGGATTCTTCCTATGCGAATCGTAAAAGCGGGGTATGGGAAAATTTGCTGTGGATCCCAAGCCCACTAGGAAAAGGTTTTCTGAAAACGACGTTTGAGAGTATCGTGTTTTCATATAAATAGTGGGAGCATTAAATGACTAAAGACCAAGTGTTTAATTATTTATCAAAACTTCCGTCTTTTCAATTCTGCTGATCGTGAGTTCTGTTTTTTAAATGTAGATTTAAAATGTCTAAAGAACCCATTTTCAACCATACTTGAGACCAACAAGTTTAATGGAACAAATTGCAACGACTGGTTGCACAATCTGAGGATAGTTCTAGATTATGAGAACTAAGGCTACGTGATGGACGAGCCTCTCCCAAGGACCTTACCGAAAGGATCCACGCCAGAAGAACGTGAGACGTTCGAGACTTGGCATAAGGATAACCGGAAGGTCCGTAGCATCATACTCGCCTCTATGACGAATGAGATTCAGCAGCAGTATGAAAGGCTAGACGATGTCCCTTCCATTATGGCTCGCTTGGAGGATTGCTATGCAATCCCGGACCGGCATACTAGGTATGTCGCGACGAAGGAGTTCTTTGGAACTAAAATGACCGAAGGCTCCTCTGTACAAGAGCACGGGGTTAAAATGCTTACCCTGGTGGAAAAGCTCGAGGACCTAAAGGCAGGCCTCGATAATGAGACGTACATAAATGTGATCTTCAGTCTCTCCCACCCTCTTTCGACCAATTTATTGTTAACTCTAACATGAACACACTTGAGAAGGGTATCCATGAGTTAATCAATACGTTGGTGCAATACGAGGCAACGACCAAAAGTCCACGCCGTAAGTATTGTTTGGAGGTGCTTCAACTTCGAAGGCGAAAGGCAAGGGTGCCAGACGTTGGAAAAGGAAGAAGGGAAAGGGAAAAACCATCAAAGCAGCTACAAACACTAAGAGTGTTCCCAGTGCCAAAGAGGGGAAAGGCAAAGGAAAGGGGAAGGTTGTCTCCAAGCAACAGTCGAGAGCATATGACATAGGAAAAAATGCAATTTACCCCCCTGTGTTATGGGATATGTGCAATTTACCCCCCCTGTGAAAAATAAAGTAGCAATTTACCCCCCTGTATTGTAAAAAATAGAGCAAAATACCCCATTCAGCCCGAAGGTGCACTACACGCGCCCCTTTTGCGCTTGGGATAATTTTTAAACAATAAAAATATTATTTTATATATATATATATTTAATTTAATATATTAATATATATATATTTATAATGGATATTGAATATATTTAATATTGTATGTTAATTATAAAAATAATATATATATATATATATATATATTTATTCTTTCTTCTTCAACTCCTCATTGTCGGACCGCCGCCGTCGACGCCGCACCTACTGCTGCTCGCGCCCCGCCGGCCTCAGCCTCCTCCTCTCACGCCGCCCGCGGATCCCAGTCTCTCCTGTCGTGCTCTCGTCGCCTCCTCCCCCTTCCTCGTCCTCCAGTCGCCACCCCACTTTAGGGCCGCCGCAGCCGCGTTGTTCTCCTCCTTCCCCACCCGCGCCCAGATCCACCTACCTCCCGCACCCGTCGCCACCATATCAACCCAGATCCGCCTCTTCCCTTCGCGCCGCCGTCGCATCAAATCCGCCTCCACCCTTCCCGCGCCCGTGACCACCACATCCACCCAGATCAGCCTCCACCCTTCCGCGCCCGTCACCACCACATCCACCTGCTTAGATCTGCCCCTCCTCCCACCGACAACACCTCCCCCGGTCTCTCTCTCTCTCTCTATATATATAAATATATATATATATAAATCTTATTATATAGTACAAATATATTCTAATTTAATTATATATAATATATATTTTTAATTTTTATTTATTTAAATTTAAACTGTGGATTTGAATTAAATGAAATCTTCACCGTTGATTTATTAGTTAAATCTAGACCTTAGATTGGTGAAGATCCAACGGCTTTTAAGTAAAGGCATAAATGTTATTTAAATTTTAAATTAAAAAATGAAATAAAAATAAAAAATGGCGCGTGTTCTTCACGAAACGCGTCAGGGGGGTATTTTGCTCTATTTTTTTATAACACAGGGGGGTAAATTGCTATTTTATTTTTCACAGGGGGTAAATTGCACATATCCCATAACACAGGGGGGTACACTGCATTTAACCCATATGACATATGTATCAATTGCCGTGAAAAAGGGCATTGAAAGAGGGAGTGCCCCAAACTCCTCTCCAACCAAGGTATCTTTGTGATTGAGGTTAATATGGTTACTAACTCTTCCTCTTGGGTATTAGATACCGGCTGTGGAGCTCACATTTGCAATGATTTGCAGGTGCTGAAAAGAAGCAGAAAACTGGGTAGCGGGGATATGATCCTGAAGCTTGGGAATTGCAAGGTCATCTCGGCAAAAGCAGTAGGATCCGTCACTCTAGTAGTTAGTGATCGTATTAGTATAGAGTTAGAGCAATTTTATTATGTACCTAGTATGATTAAAGACATCATTTCCATTCCGTTGTTAGAAAATAGTGGATATGAGTTTATGATCAATAAAAATTGCTTTTATTTGATGAGGTGTGGAATTGCTCATCTACTTGGTACACTTAATAATGGGCTCTATATCTTACAACAAACGAACTTCGTTCTAAACGCTCAACACAAACGTAAAATAGATAACAACGGGAACGCACGATTGTGGCACGCTAGGCTAGGTCACATATCCCAAGACAGGATGAAAAGATTGGTAGACTCAAAGAACGTAGAGGTAGGGGACTTGAGTGAGCTACCAACTTGTGAATCTTGTCTAAGAGGGAAAATGACCAAGAAGCCCTTTGTAGGACAAAGCAGGCTTGCCACAGGTCTGTTGGACCTGGTCTATACAGACGTATGTGGACCAGTAAGGACGCAGGCCCGAGGTGAGTTCTCCTACTTCCTAACCTTCACTGATGATCATTCACGGTATGGTTATGTATACCTGATGAGGTACAAGTCTGAAGCTCTTGAGAGGTTTAAAGAATTCAGACTTGAAGTTGAGAACCAAACCGGCTGCAAAATTAAAGTCCTACGGTCAGACCGAGGCGGAACATACCTTAGTATTGAGTTCCTTGATTATCTTAAAGAAAATGGTATAATATCTGAATGGACACCTTTTAGGGACACCACAGTTGAATGGTGTCTCTGAAAGGAGGAATCGAACCCTCTTAGACATGGTTCGATCCATGATGAGTTTTACCAAATTGCCCTTGTCCTTTTGGGGCTACGCATTGGAGACAGCGGCTAAGTTATGAAATTTGGCGCCAACCAGTGTATTGACCCAAACGCCATATGAAATATGGCACGGCAAGCCTGCGTCCTACAACTACTCGAAAGTGTGGGGTAGCCCTGCATACGTCAAGAGGTTAGTGGGAGACAAGCTAGAATCCAGGTCTAGCTTGTGCATGTTCGTTGGATACCCCAAGGAAACTGTAGGTTATTACTTCTATGACCCCTTGGAACAAAAGGTATTTATTTCAAGAAACGCAGTATGGCAATGGAGAACTAATACTGGAAGGCTTTAGCGACGCTAACTTCCAGTCTGATGACGATGATGCCAAGTCTCAATCGGGGTACGTATTCAAACTCAATGGAGGAGTAGTAGCTTGGAAAAGTTCCAAGCAAGCAACCATTGCTGACTCCACCACAGAGGCTAAATACATAGCAGCTTCAGAAGCTGCTAAGGAAGCGGTTTGGATGAGAAACTACATCCAAGAGTTGGGTGTGGTGCCTAGCATCGCCGAGCCCGTTGTCATCTTCTGTGATAACAACGGTGCTATAGCACAAGCAAAGGAACCGAGATCTCATCACCGTTCCAAACATATTCTTAGACGCTACCATCTTCTTAGAGAAATGGTAGGAAGAGGTGACGTCCGGATGGACCGAGTCAACTCGGCAGACAACAGAGCAGACCCGCTGACAAAGCCTATGTCGCAGAGCGCTTATACGCAACATCTTGAGAAGATGGGGATTAAGCATATGGGCAATTGGCTTTAAAGGTCAAGTGGGAGATTGTTAGAATAGGTGACCATGTAAGCCAATTTTGGCAGGAATATGTAACCTATGTCTAGACAATTCTTTGGTATTTGATAAAACATTTAGGAATAAAGAAGTGAAAATTCATATGGCAATACTTTGTTTACGTTCACTTATCTGCATTTACATTTCTGTTCACTACGTAAACAAAGCCCATGGACTGAGAAACGATTTCGGGGACTAGGACTACGCTTGGAGGTAGGTCCATGAAATCAGTCTTACCGAATCAGTCCAGAAATCTCCAAGTCAAGGAATCCCGAAAATGGGTACCGGGATTCCCTTTGAGACTTGCACTAAGCATCTGCTGTCGTATTTCATCGACGGGTGACGAAGGTCGTCTAAGCAGTGTTAGTGGGTCAGCGTGCTAGGAAGCAGCTGACTGAGGTGACTCGCGGGAACCGTCTTACGGAGGACCTTGAGTATGGTCAGCAAGGTATGACGTGTATTCCCGGTTCCAACGGTACAGGCCAAGTCCTTTGACTTGAGGAACTGCTGAGTTTACCTGTGCATCAGGTCTGTATCTTAGATATGGTGAGAGATTGCCAAAATACTCTTGAGTAGTCATAAGCCATGTCTAGTGCAGCTCGGGTGTACAAAGTGACAGTAGTTTCCAAGAAAGGATCTGTCTCCTGTCAAAAGGTGTTGACAGTTGAGTCTCATATATGCTCTGTGTCTTGTCCCTGAAATCTGTGGCCACAATGACTGAACAGAAGGAAAAAGGTTTCCCTTGCGGCGTTTAGTAAGGACAGACCGACACTTAGGTCCAAAATGGGTACCTGCATTTTCCGTGCCCTAGACCCTAAGTGATGAGACCGAAGACAGAAGGACAAGTGTACTGTTAGAGCCTAAATGTTCATCCCCGAATATTTCACCTAGTCTCTAGTGCCATGGACCGTTGCTAGATGGCCACCCATGGTAACGGACGGATTCTAGGAATCCGACCAAGTCTTGCTGAATGGTGAACCTAAAGAGTCACACACTATCCACACACACTTAGTATTTAATTTGGAATTAAATATTGGAGTAAAGGAATGATTAAATTAGATTTAATCGGGTCCCATATTTTCTTGGAGAAATTAATTCCTTTTATTTGATAAAGGGAATTAAATTAATAAATAGGATTTATTAAAAGGGTTGATTTAATGGACTTAGAATAAATAATAATATTTATTTATAATGTTATATTTATTCTTTTAGCCTTTTGGAATATTTAATAGGATTTAAATATTCCATTAAATGAAAATCAACGGTTGAGATCGAAAGGGGAGATGGAAGGCTAGGTTCGTTTGACTAGGTCAAACACTAGTTCGACTAGGACTTTGACTAGGTCAAAATCCTAGTCAAATTAGGTTACTTAGAGTTTGAGTTTAAAGAGGATTAAACTCTTCCTCTATATAAACCTCTAGCTTCCAACATTTGTGAGATTGATGATTCTTGAAAAACACACACAAAACACACACTCTCTCCTCCCCTCTCTCGTCCGCCCTCTCTCTCTCTCTCACCAAGAAAATATTATTTTCTTGTTCTTTTGTTCTTGGAACAATTGAACAAAGGAAGATTGATCCCGTTAATTCATAACGCGTGGTTGATCTATCCTCTCCAATATAATACTTGTTCGTTGCTAGCACGACGTACAAGAATACGTGGGTGGATCGTGTGTCACGATTTAGAGGATCTCAAGAACGAGGTCTTGGTGCAAAACGGGGAACAACGCGAGTAGCAGTTGAAGACGAAAACGACAACGGGTAGGTCTCGTTTAAGATTTTCGTCCCTCTTTATTTTTTCAACTCTATGGCCTCCATGATTTCTTTAATTGTTTTATGATCATGAGATACACCGAACGCTCGGGAACCTCAAGGGCACACCCCTTGAGCGTGTTCTTTAAATTGAAAGCATGCCTTTTATTTTAATATGTTTATTTTACCGCGCTTCCGCATTCGCGCAATTCCCGGGACGATCCACCGGATTTCTTTCAGTGGTATCAAAGCCCGGTTCGGTGTATAGGCCTAGGGTTTATGTGCGTTATAAGCATGAAACGTGACATTGGCATGTTTTAAATTAAATCTTGATTGTTCTTGATTTTAAGCATGTCGGTTTTATTGCTTTTAATTCGTGTGAATTTATGAATGTTGGTAATTTTCTATTTTTCTTGGGAAACGGGTTGGAAAATTGAACGGAAAACGAGAAACGACACAGCCGGCCAGCCGGGAGGGCTGGCCGCGCGCAGCCGCACGCTGCCGGCAGGGCAAACGCACGCAGGCAAGGGAGGCCTGCGCGCGCCCGCCCAGCCGGCCGCGCGGGGCGCGCGCGCACGTAAGGCCGCGCGCCTGCGGGTCCGCGCGCGGACGGGCTCTGGGCAGCGCCGCCAGGCGCGCGCGCACGCAGACGGAGGAGTCTGCGCTCGCGCGCCCGGCAGGCGTGCCCAGTGCGCGTCTGCGCACGGCACGGCCGGCAGCCAGCAGGCCAGCGCGCGCGGCGGCCTGCCGGCATACCGGGCCGCAGAGCGCTGCCGGCCAGGCGCGTGCGCGCACGCAGGCAAGGGGCCTGCGCGCGCGCGCCCGGCCAGGCAGTGCCTGCACGCGCGCAGGGGCGGCAGGCTGAGCCTGCTGCCCTGCGCGCGTGCCGGCCCTAGCAGTATTTTTCTTTTATTTTTTTAATTATTTTCAGTTTTAATTTTGAATTAATTCTGAAAAAATCGTTTTTTGGTTCAATTATGCCTATTTTTCTAAAGACATTATTTTAGGAGTAAAATAAATTGGATTCGGAATCCCGGGGTTATTTTACTTAAAATAATGTGTAAAGGTTTTCCTAAAACGAGAAAATATTATTACCAATATTTGTGTTTTATTTTTCACACGTTGTGCACATATTCATTAATTATTTTAGATATTTATGATTGGAAATCATATGTTGTTGGTATTATGTAATTATGTGATTGGATCATGTGATTATGTGTATTGGATGGAAATGGATGATCGCGAGCCCTAAGACCGGATGTATGGTTTATTTTCTGTTGGGCCTGTGTGCCTCTTTTACTGCTTTCTCCTTCTCTCTTTCTAGTTGCCTTGGAATAATAAGGCATTCTACCTCCCTCCTTATGTACTCCCCCCGGGTTTTCGCTGGTGTTTCTATTCTTCAATATGTAATGAGAGTAGACTAGGAGTGAGGTTTCCTTTTTTGTAATTGGTGGAGAAGAAGGAAGGACCACATGGAGAGCCCAGACGGGAGGCCCCTTGGTGTTTTCCATGAAGTGAAGAAAGAGAAAAAGAGACCAAGGCCCATCAGCATGATGATTGGGTTACTATTAATGTAATAGTATAGGACCAACCTTAGATTGACCATAGATCCACTGCGGGCTCAGTGGATCGCATAGGATACGGACTCGTGATCATCCAACAGGGGCGTGCTAGGCTTTAATTTTGCATGTGGTTATGATGATGAATGAATGGGCTGTTTATTTATCGTATAACTGCTGTGGATGGTTTATTTACGCATTTTGGATGTATGTGTAGATATTTATTTATTTGAGATCTCGGTCATTACTTACTCTCACATTGGTTGGACCAATGTTAAAATATTAGACCCTAGACAAAGTGGACATGAACTCTAGGAGTTTGTCCATGCCTTCCAATCCATGGCATAGTGAGGAAGCTGCTTTAGGTCAATAGCGTGGTCTCACGAGTCGTGGCACGTTATTGTACTTAAAGAAAGCTGCATTATGTCATGAACGAAAAGCGGGCTGCTGCTACCTGTCTCACGAGTCGTGGGGGTACCAGTGGGTCCGTGGCTCGGTCGATTGGGTTGGGTCTAACGCCCAATTAACATGATTCGCTTGGAGTCCTCGGGATCATGTGAAAGGGTGAGGCAATAATCTTGGGAATCTCGTGGAACGAGAATGGTATGGAATACCTCCCACAGGATCTTTTCCATGCGAATCGTAAAAGCGGGGTATGGGAAAAATCGCTATGGATCCCAAGCCCACTTGGAAAGAATTTCCCGAAAATCACGTTTGAGAGTACCGTGTTTTCGTATAAATAGTGGGAGGATTAAATGACTAAAGTCCATGCATTTAATTATTTTATCAAACCACCGTCTTTTATTTTCTGCTGATCGCGCGCTGTTTTTCTAAAATATAGATTTTAAAAATGTCTAAGAACCCACTTTCCACCATTCTTGAGACAAACAAATTCAATGGAACAAACTACAACGACTGGTTGCGCAATCTCAGGATTGTCCTAGATTACGAGAACCAAGGCTACGTCATGGACGAGCCTCTCCTAGGACCTTACCGGAAGGATCCACGCCAGAAGAACGTGAGACGTTCGAGACTTGGCATAAGGATAACCGGAAGGTCCGTAGCATCATACTTGCTTCGATGACCAATGAGATTCAGAAGCAATATGAAAGGCTAGACGATGTCCCTTCCATTATGGCTCGCCTTAAGGATTGCTATGCAGTCCCGGACCGGCATACTAGGTATGTCGTGACCAAGGCGTTCTTTGGAACTAAAATGACAGAAGGATCCTCTGTACAAGAACACGGGGTTAAAATGCTTACCCTGGTGGAAAAGCTCGAGGACCTAAAGGCAGGTCTCGATAATGAAACGTACATAGATGTGATCCTTCAGTCACTCCCACCCTCCTTTGACCAATTTATCGTCAACTACAACATGAACGCACTTGAGAAGGGCATTCATGAGTTGATCAATATTTTGGTGCAATACGAGGCAACGACTAAGAAGTCCACGCCTTCGGTATTGTTTGGAGGTGCTTCGACTTCTAATACGAAAGGCAAGGGTGCCGGACGTTGGAAGAAGAAGAAAGGGAAGGGAAAGGCCGTCAAAGCAGCTACGAACACTAAGAGTGTTCCCATTGCCAAAGAGGGGAAAGGCAAAGGAAAGGGAAAGGTTGTCTCCAAGCAACAGTCAAAGGCATATCACATATGTATCAACTGCCGTGAGAAAGGGCATTGGAAGAGAGAGTGCCCCAAACTCTTCTCGAACCAAGGTATATATGTGATTGAGGTTAATATGGTCACTAGTTCTGCCTCTTGGGTATTAGATACCGGCTGTGGAGCTCACATTTGCAATGACTTGCAGGTGTTAAAAAGAAGCAAAAAACTGGGTAGTGGGGACATGATCCTGAAGCTTGGGGATGGCAAGGCCATCTCGGCAGAAGCAGTAGGATCCGCCACTCTAGTGATTAGTGATAATATTAGCATAGATTTAGAACAAATTTATTTTGTACCCAGTATGATTAAAAACATCATTTCCATTCCATTGTTGGACAATAGTGGTTATGAGTTTAGAATCAATAAAAACTGCTTTTATTTGATGAGGTGTGGAATTGCTCATCTACTTGGTACATTACATAACGGACTCTATATCTTGCAACAAACGAATTTCGTCCTCAATGCACAACACAAACGAAAATTAGATAATAACGGGAACGCACGTCTGTGGCACGCTAGGCTAGGTCATATATCCCAAGATAGGATGAAAAGGTTGGTAGACTCAAAGAACCTAGAGGTTGGGGACTTGAGCGATCTACCAACTTGTGAGTCCTGTCTAAGAGGGAAGATGACCAAGAGGCCCTTTATAGGACAAAGCAGGCTTGCCACAAGTCTGTTGGACTTGGTCCATACAGACGTATGTGGACCACTAAGGACGCAGGCCCGAGGTGGGTTCTCCTACTTCATAACCTTCACCGATGATCATTCACGGTATGGTTATGTTTACCTGATGAGGTACAAGTCTGAAGCTCTTGAGAGGTTTATAGAATTCAGACTTGAAGTGGAGAACCAAACCAACTGCAAAATTAAAATCCTTCGGTCGGACCGAGGCGGTGAATACCTTAGTACGGAGTTCCTAGATTATCTAAAAGAACATGGTATAATATCAGAATGGACACCTCCAGGAACACCGCAGTTAAATGGTGTCTCTGAGAGGAATCGAACCCTGTTGGACATGGTTTGGTCCATGATGAGTTTTACCAAATTGCCCTTATCGTTTTGGGGCTATGCACTAGAAACGGCGGCCAAATTATTGAATTTGGCGCCTACTAGCACATTGACCGAAACGCCATATGAGATATGGCACGACAAGCCTGCATCCTACAACTACTTGAAAGTGTGGGGTAGCCCCGCATACGTCAAGAGGTTAGTGGGAGATAAGTTAGAATCTAGGTCTAGCTTATGCAGGTTCGTTGGATACCCTAAAGAAACTGCGGGTTATTACTTTTATGACCCCTTGGACCAAAAGGTGTTTATTTCAAGAAATGCAGTATTCTTGGAGCAAGGCTTCCCGGAAGATATCCAACCTGATGAGCTGATCCTTGAGGAATCAAGTGATGGAATCCAGCCATCAGACACAGCCGCGGAACCCTCACTTAGAGGATTCAGGATTAATAGCCGAAGGGCTGACCAACCTCGAGAAGTCCCACATGCTAGGCATGAAGGACAGCCTCAGGAACAGCTAGTCCCGGTTCCTGAACCACCGGCTCCGATACAGTCAGCGCCCACAGTCACCATTGACGTTCCCGTTCTCCGTAGGTCCACTAGAGAGTCCAGACCTCCAATGAGATATGGCTTTCTAGGTGCGATCGATCTTTTGGATAACGATCCTAAGACTTATGGAGAAGCGATGTCTGACATCGACTTCGGGAAATGGCTTGAGGCCATGAAAGCCGAAATGGACTCCATGAGCGAGAACCAAGTTTGGAGTCTTGTAGATCCACCGAAAGGTGTTAAGCCAGTGGGCTGTAAGTGGGTCTACAAGCGCAAACTTGGCGTTGATGGAGAAGTCACAACCTTTAAGGCTAAGCTTGTAGCTAAGGGATACACTCAACGACCCGGGGTCAATTTTGAGGATACCTACTCGCCAGTAGCCATGGCTAAGTCCATTCGGATTCTGCTCGCCATAGCAGCATGGTATGACTATGAGATATGGCAGATGGACGTGAAAACGGCCTTCCTCAATGGTTTCGTTGAAGAAGAGATCTATATGGATCAGCCGCAGGGTTTCACGGTCACTGGAGAAGAACAGAAAGTCTGTCGCCTCCAGAAGTCCATCTATGGCCTCAAACAAGCCTCCCGAAGTTGGAACATTCGATTTGATGAAGTAATACGAGGTTATGACTTCATAAAAAATGAATCCGACCCTTGTGTATACAAGAAGGTCAGTGGGAGCTCAATAGTGTTCCTAGTGCTTTATGTGGATGACATTCTGCTCATTGGTAATGACGTCAGAATGTTAGGAAACACAAAAGCATGGTTGTCAACCCAGTTTTCCATGAAGGACTTGGGTGAAGCCTCCTACATCCTAGGCATCCAGATTGTCAGGGACAGATCTAAAAGGATGTTAGGACTCACCCAAAACTCGTATATGGAGAAAGTCCTAAAGAGATATCGAATGGACAACTCCAAAAGAGGATTCCTTCCAATGAGGCATGGGATCAAGTTATCCAAGAAACAGTCCCCATAGACTGATGAGGAACTTGAAAGGATGAAGGTCATCCCCTATGCCTCCGCCGTAGGTAGCATACAATATGCGGTCCACTGCACTAGGCCTGACATTGCATACGCTTTGAGCGTAACAAGCAAATATCAGTCCTGCGCAGGAGAGGCACATTGGAATGCTGTTAAGGGCATCCTTAAGTACCTAAGAAGGACTAAGGAAATGTTCCTAGTCTATGGCAATGGAGAACTAATTCTAGAAGGCTTTAGCGACTCTAGCTTCCAGTCTGATGACGATGATGCCAAGTCTCAATCGGGGTACGTATTCAAACTCAATGGAGGAGTAGTAGCTTGGAAAAGTTCCAAGCAAGCAACCATTGCTGACTCCACCACAGAGGCTGAATACATAGCAGCTTCAGAAGCTGCTAAGGAAGCGGTTTGGATGAGAAACTACATCCAAGAGTTGGGTGTGGTGCCTAGCATCGCCGAGCCCGTTGTCATCTTCTGTGATAACAACGGTGCTATAGCGCAAGCAAAGGAACCGAGATCTCATCACCATTCCAAACATATTCTTAGACGCTACCATCTTCTTAGAGAAATGGTAGGAAGAGGTGACGTCCGGATGGACCGAGTCAACTCGGCAGACAACACAGCAGACCCGCTGACAAAGCCTATGTCGCAGAGTGCTCATACGCAACATCTTGAGAAGATGGGGATTAAGCATATGGGCAATTGGCTTTAAAGGTCAAGTGGGAGATTGTTAGAATAGGTGACCATGTAAGCCAATTTTGGCAGGAATATGTAACCTATGTCTAGACAATTCTTTGGTATTTGATAAAACATTTATGAATAAAGAAGTGAAAATTCATATGGCAATACTTTGTTTACGTTCACTTATCTGCATTTACATTTCTGTTCACTACGCAAACAAAGCCCACGGACTGAGAAACGATTTCGGGGACTGGGACTACGCTCGGAGGTAGGTCCATGAAATCAGTCTTACCGAATCAGTTCGGAAATCTCCAAATCAAGGAATCCCGAAAATGGGTACCGGGATTCCCTTTGAGTCTTGCACTAAGCATCTGCTGTCGTATTTCATCGACGGGTGACGAAGGTCGTCTAAGCAGTGTTAGTGGGTTAGCGTGCTAGGAAGTAGCTGACTGAGGTGACTCGCGGGAACCGTCTTACGGAGGACCTTGAGTATGGTCAGCAAGGTATGACGTGTATTCCCGGTTCCAACGGTACAGGCCAAGTCCTTTAACTTGAGGAACTGCTGAGTTTACCTGTGCATCAGGTCTGTATCTTAGATATGGTGAGAGATTGCCAAAATACTCTTGAGTAGTCATAAGCCATGTCTAGTGCAGCTCGGGTGTACAAAGTGACAGTAGTTTCCAAGAAAGGATCTGTCTCCTGTCAAAAGGTGTTGACAGTTGAGTCTCATATATGCTCTGTGTCTTGTCCCTGAAATCTGTGGCCACAATGACTGAACATAAGGGAAAAGGTTTCCCTTGCGGCGTTTAGTAAGGACAGACCGACACTTAGGTCCAAAATGGGTACCTGCATTTTCCGTGCCCTAGACCCTAAGTGATGAGACCGAAGACAGAAGGACAAGTGTACTGTTAGAGCCTAAATGTTCATCCCCGAATATTTCACCTAGTCTCTAGTGCCATGGACCGTTGCTAGATGGCCACCCATGGTAACGGACGGAGTCTAGGAATCCGACCAAGTCTAGCTGAATGGTGAACCTAAAGAGTCACACACTATCCACACACACTTAGTATTTAATTTGGAATTAAATATTGGAGTAAAGGAATGATTAAATTAGATTTAATCGGGTCCCATATTTTCTTGGAGAAATTAAATCCTTTTATTTGATAAAGGGAATTAAATTAATAAATAATTTATTAAAAGGGTTGATTTAATGGGCTTAGAATAACTAATAATATTTATTTATAATGTTATATTTATTCTTTTAGCCTTTTGGAATATTTAATAGGATTTAAATATTCCATTAAATTAAAATCAACGGTTGAGATCGAAAGGGGAGATGGAAGGCTAGGATTCGTTTGACTAGGTCAAACAATAGTTTGACTAGGACTTTGACTAGGTCAAAATCCTAGTCAAATTAGGTTACTTAGAGTTTGAGTTTAAAGTTTGAATTTAAAGAGGATTAAACTCTTCCTCTATATAAACCTCTAGCTTCCAACATTTGTGAGATTGATGATTCTTGAAAAACACACACAAAACACACACTCTCTCCTCCCCTCTCTCGTCCGCCCCTCTCTCTCTCTCTCACCAAGAAAATATTATTTTCTTGTTCTTTTGTTCTTGGAACAATTGAACAAAGGAAGATCGATCCCGTTAATTCATAACGCGTGGTTGATCTATCCTCTCCAATATAATACTTGTTCGTTGCTAGCACGACGTACAAGAATACGTGGGTGGATCGTGTGTCACGATTTGGAGGATCTCAAGAACGAGGTCTTGGTGCAAAACGGGGAACAACGCGAGTAGCAGTTGAAGACGAAAACGACAACGGGTAGGTCTCGTTTAAGATTTTTGTCCTTCTTTATTTTTTCAACTCTATGGCCTCCATGATTTCTTTAATTGTTTTATGATCATGAGATACACCGAACGCCCGGGAACCTCAAGGGCACACCCCTTGAGCGTGTTCTTTAAATTAAAAGCATGCCTTTTATTTTAATATGTTTATTTTACCGCGCTTCCGTATTCGCGCAATTCCCGGGACGATCCACCGGATTTCTTTCAAGACATACGGGGAAGCGATATTTGACATCGACTCCGGGAAATGGCTTGAGGCCATGAAAATCGAAATGGACTCCATGAGCGAGAACCAAGTTTGGAGACTTGTAGACCCACCGAAAGGGGTTAAACCAGTTGGCTGTAAGTGGGTCTATAAGCACAAACTTAGCGTTGATGGAGAAGTCACAACATTTAAGGCTAGGCTAGTAGCTAAAGGGTACACTCAATGACCTGGGGTCGATTTTGAGGACACCTACTCGCCAGTAGCCATGGCTAAATCCATTCGGATCCTGCTTGCCATAGCAGCATGGTATGACTATGAGATATGGCAGATGGATGTGAAAACGGATTTCCTCAACGGTTTCGTTGAGGAAGAGATCTACATAGATTAGCCGGAGGGTTTCACAATCACTGGAGAAGAATAGAAGGTCTGTTGTCTCCAGAAGTTCATCTATGGCCTCAAACAAGCTTCCGAAAGTTGGAACATTCGCTTTGATGAAGTAATACGGGGTTATGATTTCATCAAAAACGAATCTGACCCTTGTGTATACAAGAAGGTCAGTGGGAGCTCTATACTGTTCCTAGTGCTTTATGTGGAAGACATTCTGCTCATAGGTAATGACGTTAGAATGTTGTTAGAATAGGTGACAACGTAGCCAATCTTGGCGGGCAAAATATAACCTATGTCTAGACAATTTCAGTGTTTTGATAAAACTATTAATGAATAAATAAGTGAAATTCATTCTGGCATTACTTTGTTTGCGTTCACTTTACTGCTGTATCTATCTGTTCACTACGTAAACAAAGCCCACTGACTGAAAGCCCATTTCGGGGACTAGGACTACGCTTGGAGGTAGGTCCATGAAATCAGTCCCGCCGAATCAGTCCGGAAAACTCCAAGTCAAGGAATCTCGAAAATGGGTACCGGGATTACCTATGAGACTTGCACTAAGCATCTGCTGTCGTATTTCATCGACGGGTAACGAAGGTCGTCTAAGCAGTGTTAGTGGGTTAGCGTGCTGGGGAGCAGCTGACTGAGGTGACTCGCGGGAACCGTCTTACGGAGGACCTTGAGTAGGGTCAGCAAGGTATGACGTGTATTCCCGGTTCTACCGGTACAGGACAAGTCCTTTGACTTGAGGAACTGGTGAGTTTACCTGTGTATCAGGTCTGTATCTTAGATATGGTGAGAGATTGCCAAGAAGCACTTGAGTAGTCATAAGCCATGTCTAGTGCAGCTCTGGTGTACAAAGTGATAGTAGTTTCCAAGAAAGGATCTGTCTCTTGTCAAAAGGCATTGACAGTTGAGTCTCACGTATGCTCTGTGTCTTGTCCCTAAAATCTGTGGCCACAGTAACTGAACAGAAGGGAAGGCTTCCCTTGCGGCGTTTAGTGAGGACAGACCGACACATAGGTCCAAAATGGGTACCTGCATTTTCCGTGCCCTAGACCCTAAGTGGTGAGACCGTAGACAGAAGGACAAGTGTACTGTTAGAGCCTAAAGGTTCATCCCCGGATATTTCATCTAGTCTCTAGTGCCATGGACCATTGCTAGATGGCCACCCATGGTAACGGACGGATTCTAGGAATCCAACCAAGTCTAGCTGAAAGGTGAACCTAAAGAGTCACAGACAATCCACACACATCAAGTATTTAATTTAGAATTGAATATTGGAGAAAAGGAATGATTAAATTGGATTTCATCGGGTCCTTTATTTTCTTGGAGAATTAATTCCTATTATTTAATAAAAGGAATTAATCTAATAAATTATATTTATTAGAGCATTAATTTAATAGGCCTAGAATAAATATTTATAATTTATTATATTTATTTATTTGGCCTTTGGAATATTTAATAGGATTTAAATATTCCATTAAATTAAATTAATGGTTGAGATTGAAATGAGAGATGGATGGCTAGGATTAATTTGACTAGGTCAAATACTACTTTGACTAGGACTTTGACTAGGTCAAAATCCTAGTCAAAATAGACCTCTTTAGAGTTGGAGTTTAAAGAGGATTAAACTCCTCCTCTATATATAGTCCTAGCCTTTCACTATTTGAAAAGTGATGAAATTCCAACACACACACAACACACACAAAACTCGGCTCCCTCTCTCCCCTCTCGTCCGCCCCCTCTCTCTCACTCTCAAGAAAATACTTCTTGATTCTTTTGTTCTTGGAATATTAGATCTAAGGAGAATTAATATCTTTAATTAATAACGTGTTATTAATTCATCCTCTCCAATATTATACTTGTTCGTTCGCTAGCACGACGTGCAAGATACGGGGGTGGATTGCTTGTTACTGTTTGGAGACTCTCAAGAACGAGACTTGGAGCAAATCGGGGAACAACGCGAGTAGCAGTTAGAAGACGAAAACGACAATCGGTAGCTTCCGATTTAATTTTTCGTTCCTTTTATTTTTCAATCCTATGGCCTCCATGATTTGTTTATGCTTTTAATTTTATGAGATACACCGAACACCCGGGAAAGTTCAAGGGCACACCCCTTGAACGTGTTTATTTATTTTATCAAAGCATGTTTAATTTTCGTATTTTAATTTTATACCGCGCTTCCGCATTCGCGCTATTTTCCCGGGACGATCCACAATCTTTCAAATGTTGGGTGACACAAAAGCATGGTTATCAATCCAGTTTTCCATGAAGGACTTGGGTGAAGCCTCCTACATTCTAGGCATCCAGATTTTCAGGGACAGATCTAAGAGAATGTTAGGACTCAACCAAAACTCGCATATGGAGAAAGTCCTGAAAAGGTTTCGGATAGACAACTCCAAACGAGGATTCCTTCCCATAAGATATGGGATCAAGTTATCCAAGAAACAGTCCCCGTAGACTGATGAGGAACTTGAAAGGATGAAAACCATCCCCTATGCTTCTGCCGTAGGAAGCATCCAATATGCGGTCCACTGCACCAGACCTGACATTGCTTACGCTTTGAGTGTAACGAGCATATATCAGTCTTGTGTAGGAGAGGCACATTGGAATGCAGTTCAGGGCATCCTTAAGTACCTGAGGAGGACTAAGGAAATGTTCTTGGTCTATGGCAATGGAGAACTGATCCTGGAAGGCTTTAGCGATGCTAGTTTCCAGGCTGATGACGATGATGCCAAAGTCTCATTCGGGTTATGTATTCAGGCTCAATGGAGGAGTAGTGGCTTGGAAAAGTTCCAAGCAAGCAACCACTACTAATTCCACCACTGAGGCTGAATACATAGCAGCTTCAGAACTTGCCAAAGAAGCAGTTTGGATGAGAAACTACATCCAAGAGTTGGGTGTGATGCCTAGCATCACCGCCCGTTGTCATCATTTGTGATAACAACGGAGCAATAGCGCAAGCAAAGGAACCGGGATCTCATCACCGTTCCAAACACATTCTTAGACGCTACCACCTTCTAAGAGAAATGGTAGGAAGAGGTGACGTTCGGATGGACCGAGTCAACTTAGCAGATCCGCTGACAAAGCCTATGTCGCAGAGCGCTCATACGCAACATCTTGAGAAGATAGGGATTAGGCATATGGGCAATTGGCTTTAAGGTCAAGTGGGAGATTGTTAGAATAGCTGACCATATAGCTAATCTTGGTAGGCGAATTGTAACCTATGTCTGAACAATTTCGAGGCTTTAATAAATCTTTAATAAATAAGAAGTGAAATTCATTTGGCATTTACTTTGTTTGTGTTCACTTTATTTGCTTTATATAACTGTTCACTACGCAAACAAAGCCCAGAAACTGAAATTGCATTTTGGGGACTGGTACTACGCTTGGAGGTAGGTCCATGAAATCAGTTCCGCCGAATTAGTTTGGAAATCTCCAAGTCAAGGAATCTCGAAAGTGGGTAACGAGATTCCCTTTGAGACTTGCACTAAGCATCTACTGTCGTATTTCATCGATGGGTGACGAGGGTTGTCTAAGCAGTGTTAGTGGGTTGGCCTGCTAGGGAGCAGCTGATTGAGGTGGTTCACGGGAATCGTCTTACGGAAGACCTTGAGTAGGGTCGGTTAGGTATGACGTGTGTTCCCGGTTCCAACGGTACAGGTCAAGTCGTTTGACTTGAGGAATTGCTGAGTTTACCTGTACATCAGGGCTGTACCTTATATATGGTAAGAGATTGCCAAGATGCACTTGAGTAGTTATAAGCCATATCTTGTGCAGCTCCGGTGTGCAGAGTGACAGTAGTTTCAAGAAAGGATCTGTCTCCTGTCAAAAGGTATTGATAGTTGTGTCTCACAAATGCTCTGTGTCTTGTCCCTAAAATCTGTGGCCACAGTAACTGAACAGAAGGGAAGGTTTCCCTTGCGGCGTTTAGTAGAGGACAGACTGACAATTAGGTCCAAAATGGGTACCTGCATTATCCGTGCCCTAAACCCTAAGTGGTGAGACCGTAGACGGAAGGATAGATGTACTGTAGAGCCTAAATGTTCATCCACGTATATTCACCTAGTCTCTAGTGCCATGGACCGTTGCTAGATGGCACCCATGGTAACGAGCGGATTCTAGGAATCCAACCAAGTCTAGCTGAAGGTGAACCTAAAGAGTCACACACAATCCGCACACACATAAATATATTTAATTTAGAATTAAATATTTGGAGAAGTGGAGCGATTAAATTGGATTTAATCGGGTCCTTATTTTCTTGGGAAGAATTAATTCCTTTTATTAGATAAAAGGGATTTATCTAATAAATTAGATTTATTAGAAAATTAATTTAATGGGCTTGGAATAAATACTTATATTTAATATATATTTATTGCCCTTGGAATATTTAAATAGGGTTCTAATATTCCATTAAATTAAATTAATGGTTGAGATTAAAAGGGAGATATCTATGGCTTGGATTGGTTTGACCAAAGAAGCTAGATTAGACTAGGTCAAATCCTAGTTGTGGAGGAGTCTTCAAAGTGTAGGAAACTTGAAGAGGAATAGGATTCCTCTTCTATAAATACTCCTTGCCACACACATTGAAGATGATGATGATTCTTGAAACACACACACACACACACACACACACACACTCGTGTGCTCTCTCTCCCTCTTGGCCGCATCTCTCTCTCTTCTTCCAAGAAAATACTTTCTTGTTCTTTTGTTTTAACAATTGAACAAAAGGAGGATTGATCTCGTTAAACTAATAACATTTGATCGATCCGTCCTCTCCAAAATATACTCTTTCTTTCGCTAGCACGAAGATCAAGATACGTGGGCGGATTGCGAGTCACGATTAGAGGGTCTCCTACACGAGATCTTGGAGCAAATCGGGGAACAACGCGAGTACCGGTTAGAAGGCGAAAACGACAATCGGTAGGTTTTCAGTTTATCTTTTTCGTCCTCTTTATTTTCAAATCCTATGGCCTCCATGATTGCTATGTATGTTATTATTATTCATGAGATACACCAAACACCCAGGAGTTTCAAGGGTACACCCCTTGAACGCTTTTATTTTAATGTATGTTTATGCATGTTTTAAATTCTTGAAATTTAAATTATACCGCGCTTCCGCATTCGCGCTACTCTCGGGACGATCCACATGCCTACCCTAGGCTTTCAATCTCCACTTTCAAGAACATATTGTTTATCCTAGTACTAAGACTCCTTATGGTGTTTAGCTGAGGGTGTCTTGTCCAATGTGGCATATAGGATCCAGTTCCGTTTATGTTCGGGCAACCTATATTTGGTGTGGATCCTCTAGTTGGGGCTTTCGGGGGTGCGGCGGATAGATCCTCACGTTTTTGCGGATTTCCGGCAGGATTACGTTGAATCTTCACGGCCGAAGTTGGTGGTTATGGGCGGTTCGGTGGGTTTTGCTGAGGTTCAGGAGCAGTTGGCCGGGAAGTGCGGTAAGGAGAAGACAATTCAGGGTCGGCGGTTGGTGGATCAAAGTTCTAACTCACCTGGATTGGAATTTTTGGAGAATGCGGGGCTTGGCCTGAAGGTAATCAGACTAGTAAAGCCCACATTCGTCTAGCCCACTCCACGTCTGAGGACTCGGTGGGCTTGTCTCTTGGCGCAATTGAGGTCCAACCCAAATCTATGGAAGGCCCATCCTTTGTTTCTCAGCCCATTACCACTCTGGCTGGAA
This sequence comes from Sesamum alatum, assembly GCA_034509735.1. NCBI lineage: Eukaryota > Viridiplantae > Streptophyta > Magnoliopsida > Lamiales > Pedaliaceae > Sesamum > Sesamum alatum. The sequence goes on along the minus strand of JACGWO010000007.1, from coordinate 22,796,420 downwards.
ATCTGATTTCGCCTCCGAGGGTGTCGACGAGGTTCTGTGATGGAGAATTCGATGTAGGAGGTATGAGTCGCCGCGATTTGTCTCCGTCCTAACCGTCGTCAACTTCGATCGTGGCGAACTCATCGCTTGTTAAAGGTACGACTGCCATGTATGTTCCTTTGATTGAGGTTCCTCTCTCTACGAATTTCTCATTTGCATCGGGCGGTGGTTTTCTTGATGTTCGTGGGTCTGATGTGCGTGGTCTTTGTTTGGGTGGCTGTGGTCGTCGAGGGCGTTGAAGCGCTTGTGGCCATGCTGGATATGTAGGCTCGAAGAGGAGGCTACCGTCATCTTTTCATAGTGGGTTGGGTGGTCGTCCTCCTAAACACCTAGCTTCGGAATCTGTTAGAATAGGTGACCATGTAGCCAATCTTGGCAGGCAAAATATAACCTATGTCTAGACAATTTCAGGGATTTGATAAATTATTAATGAATAAAGAAGTGAAATTTATTTGGCATTACTTTTTTTGTGTTTACTTTATCTGCATGACGTATCTGTTCACTACGCAAACAAAGCCTACGGACTGAAAACGTATTTCGGGGACGGGGACTATGCTTGTAGGTAGGTCTATGAAATCAGTCCGGAAATCTCCAAGTCAAGGAATCTCGAAAATGGGTACCGAGATTCCCCTTGAGATTTGCACTAAGCATCTGCTGTCGTATTTCATCGACAGGTGACGAAGGTTGTCTAAGCAGTGTTAGTGGGTTAGCCTGCTAGGGAGCAGCTGACTGAGGTGACTCGCGGGAACCGTCTTACGGAGGACCTTGAGTAGGGTCGGCTAGGTATGACGTGTTTTCCCGGTTCCAACAGTACAAGTCAAGTCCTTTGACTTGAGGAACTGCTGAGTTTACCTGTATGTCAGGACTGTATCTTAGATATGGTAAGAGATTGCCAAGAAACACTTGAGTAGTCATAAGCCATGTCTAGTGCAGCTTCGGTGTACAAAGTGACAGTAGTTTCCAAGAAAGGATCTGTCTCCTGTCAAAAGGCATTGACAATTGAGTCTCACATATGCTATGTGTCCTGTCCCTAAAATCTGTGGCCACAGTAACTAAACAGAAGGGAAGGTTTCCCTTGCGGTGTTTAGTAAGGACAGACCGACACTTAGGTATAAAATGGGTACCTGCATTTTTCGTGCCTTAGACCGTAAGTGGTGAGACCGAAGATAGAAGGACAGGTGTATTGTTAGAGCCTAAATGTTCATCCCCAAATATTCACCTAGTCTCTAGTGCCATGGACCATTGCTAGATGGCCACCCATGCAAACGGGCGGATTCTAGGAATCCGACCAAGTCTAGCTGAAAGGTGAACCTAAAGAGTCAGACACAATCCGCACACATTATGTATTTAATTTAGAATTAAATATTGGAGAAATGGAATGATTAAATTTGATTAATCGGGTCCCTAATTTTCTTGGAGAGAATTAATTCCTTTTATTAGATAAAAGGGATTAATCTAATAAATTAAATTTATTAGAAAATTAATTTAATGGGCCTAGAATAAATATTTATATTTTAATATATATATTTATTGCCCTTTGGAATATTTAAATAGGTTTTAAATATTCCATTAAATTAAATTAATGGTTGAGATTAAAAGGAGAGATGGATGGTTAGTATTAATTTGACTAGGTCAAATTACTACTTTGACTAGGTCAAATTACTACTTTGACTAGGACTTTCACTAGGTCAAAATCCTGGTCAAATTAGTCTTCTAGAGTTGGAGTTGGAAGAGGATTAAACTCCTCCTTTATAAATAGTCCTAGCCCCTCACCATAAGAGATGATGATGAAACTCCAACACACACAAACACACACTCTCTCTCGGCTCTCCTTCTCTCGTCCGCCTCTCTCTCTCTCTCTCTCTCTCTCTCTCTCTCTCCTCCCTCTCTCTCCAAGTTTGTTCTTTTGTGTTAATAATTGAACAAAAGGAGGATAAATCCCGTTAATTAATAACGTGTGATTGATCCGTCCTCTCCTATATACTTGTTCGTTCGCTAGCACGACGTGCAAGATACGTGGGCGGATTGCGTATCACAATTTGGAGAATCTCACATACGAGATTTAGTGCAAATTGGGGAACAACGCGAGTACCGGTTAGAAGACGAAAATGACAAATCGGTAATTCCCTTTTACTTTTTCGTCTCTTCTTTTATTTTAAATCCTATGGCCTCCATGATTGTTTATATGCTTTTATTTCATGAGATACACCAAACACCCGGGAACTTCAAGGGTACACCCCTTGAACGTGTTCTTTAGTTTACGTAAAAGCATGTTTAAATTTTGTTATTTAATTTTATACCGCGCTTCCGCATTCGCGCTATTTTTCGGGACGATCCACAATCTTTCAGTGGTATCAGAGCCCGGTTCGGTGTATAGGCCTTGGGTTTTACGTGCGTTTTAAGCATGCAAACGTGTTACGGCATGTTTTAATTAATTCTTGATTTTATTATTATTATTAAAGCATGTCGTTTTTCTTGCTTTTAAATTCATATGATTTTTGGTATTGTTGGATTTTCTGTTTTTCTTGGGAAAGGGGGGGTGAAAGTCGAACAAATATGGAGAAACGCAGCACGCAGCCGTGCGCACAGGCGTGGCAGACACGCGCAGGCAGAGGAGCCTGCGCGCAGTCAGCCTGCTAGGTGGCGCAGCCGGGCGATAGACAGGCGGCTGGCGGGCGCATGCGCAAACAGGCAGAGAAGCCCGCGCGCGCGCCAGGCAAGCGCGCTGGGACTCCTGCGCGCCTGGACGCGCGGCCAGATAGGCCGCGCGTGCGACTGTGTGCTGAAGGGCCGCGCGCGCGCGCGCACGAGGCGGCGCCGCCAGGCGCGTGCGCACGCAGACGATGGTGTCTGCGCGCGCGCCTGCGCACGACTGGCGGCCGACAGACTAGCGCGCGCGGGCAAGGGAGCCTTGGCCGTGCAGCCTATTGCTGACCAGGCGCGCGGGCACGCAGGCAGGGGCCTAGGCGCGCGTGCAGGGGTAGCAGGCTGGGCATGCTGTCCTACGCGCGCTGGCTATCGGCAGCAGTCGACTACCGTTGTTAAGTTTTTTCTTTATTTTTCAGTTTTAATTTTTTAATTAATTCTGAAAATTCGTTTTGTTTAATTTTTGCCTATTTTCTAAGACATTATTTTTGGAAGTTGAATTATGTTGGATTTGGAATCTCGGGGATAATTTATCTAGAAATAATGAGGAAGTGTCTTCCTAAAACGGGAAAAATATTATTGCAAACGGTTGTACCATATTTTTCATACGTTACACATTTATTTTATCTTGGATAATTATGATTGGTAATCATGTGATATTAGCATTTATTTTATGTGATTGGATCATGTGATTATGTGCGTTGGATGGAAATGGATGATCACGAGCCCTAGACCGAATGTATGGTTTAATTTTATGTTGGGCCTGTGTGCCTCTTTTCTGTTTTCTCCTTCTCCCCTTTCTAGTTGTCTTGGAATAATAAGACATTCTTTCTCCTTTCTTATGTACTCCCCCTGGGTTTTCGCTGGGGTTTCTATTTTTAAATATGTAATCAGAGTAGGATAGGAGTGAGATTTTATTTTATGTAATTGGTGGTGAAGAAGGAAGGTCCACATGGAGAGCCCAGACTGGAGGTTCCAAGGCGTTTCCATGAAGAGAAGAAAGAGAAAAGAGACCAAGGCCCATCAGAATGATGATTGTGTTACTATTAATGTAATAGTGTAGGACCAATCTTAGATTGACCATAGATCCACTACGGGCTCAGTGGATCGCATAGGATTTAGGCTCGTGATCATCCAACAGGGGCGTGCTAGGCTTTAATTTTGCATGTGGTTATTATGATGGATGAATGACGTTTTATTTATCATATAACTACTATGGATGCAATTTATTTATTTTCGCATTATGGATGAATGTGTTAATATTACTATATGAGATCTCGGTCATTTACTACTCTCACATTGGTTGGACCAATGTCCAAATATTAGACCCTAGACAAAATGGACATGGACTCTAGGAGTGTGTCCATGCCTTCCAGTCCATGGCATAGTGAGGAAGCTGATTTAGGTCGATAGCGTGGTCTCACGAGTCGTGGCACGTCTATCGTACTTAAAAGAAGCTGCACTATGTCATGAACGAAAAGTAGACCACTGTTACCTTTCTCACGAGTCGTGGAGGTAGCAGTGGGTCTATGGTTCGGTTGATTGGGTTGGGTCTAACGCCCGATTAGCACGATTCACTTGGAGTCGTCGAGATCATGTGAAAGGGTGAGGCAATAATCTTGGGAATCTCGTGGAACGAGAATGGTATGGTATACCTCCCACAGGATTTTTCTCATGCGAATCGTAAAAGCGGGGTATGGGAAAATTCGTTGTGGATTCCAAGTCCACTAAGAAACTGCAGGTTATTACTTTTATGACCCCTTGGAACAAAAGGTATTTGTTTCAAGGAACGCAGTATTCTTGGAACAGGGCTTCCCAGAGGATATCCAACCTGATGAACTGATACTTGAGGAATGAAGTAATGGAAACCAGTCATCAGAGGTAGCCGGGGATTCCTCACTTAGAGGATTCAGGATAGATACCCGAAGGACTGACCGACCTTGAGAAGTCCAGCATGGTAGGCATGTAGGACAGCCTCAGGAACAGCCGGCCCCTGTACCTGAACCGCCAGCTCCTACACAGTCAGCGCCCACAGTCACCACTGACGTTCCCGTTCTCCGTAGGTCTACTAGAGAGTCCAGACCTCCAGTGAGATATGGCTTTCTAAATACGACCGGTCTACTGGATAACAATCCTAAGACATACGGGGAAGCGATGTCTGACATCGACTCCGGGAAATGGCTTGAGGCCATGAAAATCGAAATGGACACCATGAGCGAGAACCAACTCTGGAGACTTGTAGATCCACCGAAAGGTGTTAAACCAGTTGGCTATAAGTGGGTCTACAAGCGCAAACTTGGCGTTGATGGAGAAGTCATGACTTTTAAGGCTAGACTAGTAGCTAAGGGGTACACTCAACGACCCGGGGTCGATTTTGAGGACACCTACTCACCGGTAGCCATGGCTAAATCCATTCGGATCCTGCTCGCCATAGCAGCATGGTATGACTATGAGATATGACAGATGGACGTGAAAACGGCCTTCCTCAATGGTCTCGTTGAGGAAGAGATCTATATGGATCAGCCGGAGGGTTTCACAGTCACTGGAGAAGAACAGAAGGTCTGTCGTCTCCAGAAGTCCATCTATGGCCTCAAACAAGCATCCCGAATTTGGAACATTCGCTTTGGTGAAATGATACGGGGCTATGACTTCATAAAAAATGAATCCGACCCTTGTGTATACAAGAAGGTCAGTGGGAGCTCTATAGTGTTCTTAGTGCTTTATGTGGATGACATTCTACTCATAGGTAATGATGTTAGAATGTTGGGTGACACAAAAGCATGGTTATCAACCCAGTTTTACATGAAGGACTTGGGTGAAGCCTCCTACACCCTAGGCATCCAGATTCTCAGGGACAGATCTCGAAGGATGTTAGGGCTTACCCAAAACTCATATATGAAGAAAGTCCTAAAGAGATATCAGATGGACAACTCCAAACGAGGATTCCTTCCCATGAGGCATGGGATCAAGTTATCCAAGAAACAGTCCCCGCAGACTGATGAGGAACTTTTTTTTTTTTTTTAAAGCCGCCTGTGCCTAGGCGGGGGGTTTGGCGGACCCCTACCTGTTTATTACCAAAAAAATTCAATTTTTGTACAATGTTGAAAGCAGTAAACGAGGAGTGCTTACTCCCTTTACAAGTCAGAATCTATCTTATTGTAAAAGCAGTAAACAAGGAGTACTTACTCCCTTTACAATACAAAGGCTATCCTAGCAAAGAAAAAAGATCCTAAACTAGCAACCAGTCGTCGTGCCATACCTCCACTCCTGCCGTGCCCATATCTCCTCTGTGCCTCCAGTACCCCTGTCCAAATACAGTCAACTCTTACCCTCTACGAAGGTAGGGGGTGCCCAGTCTATCAAGTCTGACAATGCCGCGTAATACTCCCGTAATATCACCCTGATGCAACACCCTAGTCACCTGCAGGTCGGCGTCTTCCTTCGCAAGATGATCAGCCGCCCCATTCGCCTCCCGAAAGATGTGTCGGACATCCGAGCCTAGCACCTGTTGGATCTGTATGATACGCATGAGCAAGTGCTGTATCTCCCATTTCTCTGAAGCCCGAGACTGTAAAAGCTGAATTACTGTCGTTGCATCCACCTCAACCACTAAGGGGGCCAGGCCATGCGCCAATGCAAGCTCCAAACCACGCCAGACAGCAGTAAGCTCTGCAATCACACTAGTCGTAGTGCCCAATGCATACTGATATGCGAGGCGCACCTGTCTGATTGCGTCCTGACTAATGCCTGCCGCCCCTGCCCGCAGACTGATGAGGAACTTGAAAGAATGAAAGTCATCGCCTATGCTTCTGCCGTAGGTAGCATCCGATATGCTGTCCACTGCTACAGGCCTGACATTGCTTACACGTTGAGCGTAACAAGTAGATATCAGTCTTGTGCAGGAGAGGCACATTGGAATGCTGTTAAGGGCATCCTTAGGTACCTGAGGAGGACTAAGGAAATGTTCTTAGTATATGGCAATGGAGAACTGATCCTGAATCCTGCAACGCTAGCTTCCAGTCTGATAACGATGATGCCAAGTCTCAATTGGGTTATGTATTCAAGCTCAATGGAGGAGTAGTGGCTTGGAAAAGTTCCAAACAAGCAACCACTGCTGATTCCACTACTGAGGCCGAATACATAGCAGCTTCAGAAGCTGCCAAGGAAGCGGTTTGGATGAGAAACTACATCTAAGAGTTGGGTGTGGTGCCTAGCATCACCGAGCCCGCTCTCATCTTTTGTGATAACAACAGAGCAATAGCGCAAGCAAAGGAACCGAGATCTCATCATCGTTCCAAACACATTCTTAGACGCTAAAAATCTTCTAAGAGAAATGGTAGGAAGAGGTGACGTTCGGATGGGCTGAGTCAACTCAGCAGACAACACAACAGATCCGCTGACAAAGCCTATGTAGCAGAGCGCTCATATGCAACATCTTGAGAAGATGGGGGTTAGACATATGGGCGATTGGCTTTTAAGGTCAAGTGGGAGATTGTTAGAATAGGTGACCATGTAGCCAATCTTGGTAGGCAAAATGTAACCTATGTCTACACAATTTCAAGTATTTGATAAATTATTAATGAATAAAGAAGTGAAATTCATTTAGCATTACTTTGTTTGTGTTTACTTTATTTGCATTACGTATCTGTTCACTACGCAAACAAAGCCCACGGACCGAAAACGTACTTCGGGGACTAGGACTACGCTTAGAGGTAGGTCTATGAAATCAATCCCGTCGAATCAGTTCGGAAATCTTCAAGTCAAGGAATCTCGAAAATGGGTACCGAGATTCCCCTTGAGAATTGCACTAAGCATCTGCTGTCGTATTTCATTGACGGGTGACGAAGATCGTCTAAGCAGTGTTAGTAGGTTAGCTTGCTAGGGAGCATCTGACTAAGGTGACTCGCGGGAACCGTCTCAAGGAGGACCTTGAGTAGGGTCGGCTAGGTATGACGTGTGTTCCCGGTTCCAACAGTACAGGTCAAGTCCTTTCACTTGAGGAACTGCTGAGTTTACCTGTACATCAGGGTTGTATCTTAGATATGGTGAGAGATTGCCAAGATGCACTTGAGTAGTCATAAGCCATATCTAGTGCAGCTCCAGTGTGCAGAGTGACAGTAGTTTCCAAGAAAGGATCTGTCTCCTGTCAAAAGGCATTGACAGTTGAGTCTCACATATGCTCTGTGTCCTGTCCCTAAAATCTGTGGCCACAGTAACTGAACAGAAGGGAAGGTTTCCCTTGCGGCGTTTAGTAAGGATAGACCGACACTTAGGTCCGAAATGGGTACCTGCATTTTTCGTGCCTTAGACCCTAAGTGGTGAGACCGAAGATAGAAGGACAAGTGTACTGTTAGAGCCTAAATGTTCATCCCCGAATATTCACCTAGTCTCTAGTGCCATAGACCGTTGCTAGATGGCCACCCACGGTAACGTGCGGATTCTAGGAATCCGACCAAGTCTAGCTGAAAGGTGAACCTAAAGAGTCACACACAATCCGCACACATTAAGTATTTAATTTAGAATTAAATATTGGAGAAATGGAATGATTAAATTGGATTTAATCGGGTCCTTAATTTTCTTGGAGAGAATTAATTCATTTTATTAGATAAAAGGGATTAATCTAATAAATTAGATTTATTAAAAAATTAATTTAATGGGCCTAGAATAAATATTTATATTTATTTATTTCCCTTTGGATTATTCAAATAGCTTTTTAAATATTCTATTAAATTAAATTAATGGTTGAGATTAAAAGGAGAGATGGATGGCTAGGATTAATTTGACTAGGTTAAAAATTACTACTTTGACTAGGACTTTCACTAGGTCAAAATTCTAGTCAAATTAGTCTTCTAGAGTTGGAGTTTGAAGAGGATTAAACTCCTCCTCTATAAATAGTCCTAGCCCCTCACCATAAGAGATGATGATGAAACTCCAACACACACAACACACACACTCTCTCGGCTCTCCCTCTCTCGTCCGCCTCTCTCTCTCTCTCTCTCTCTCTCTCTCTCCAAGTTTGTTCTTTTGTGTTAACAATTGAACAAAAAGGAGGATTAATCCCGTTAATTAATAATGTGTGATTGATCCGTCCTCTCCTATATACTTGTTCGTTCGTTAGCACGACGTGCAAGATACGTGGGCGGATTGCGTGTCACAATTTGGAGAATCTCACATACGAGATTTGGTGCAAATCGGGGAACAACGCGAGTACCGGTTAGAAGACGAAAACGACAAATCGGTAATTCCCTTTACGTTTTCGTCTCTTCTTTTATTTTAAATCCTATGGCCTCCATGATTGTTTATATGCTTTTAATTCATGAGATACACCGAACACCCAGGAACTTCAAGGGTACAGCCGTTGAACGTGTTCTTTATTTTACGTAAAAACATGTTTAAATTTTGTTATTTAATTTTATAGGGCGCTTCCGCGTTCGCGCTATTTCCCGGGACGATCCACAATCTCTCAAAATCGTCTTTTCTGGCCTGTCTTTCTTCAACGGCGGAGTTGGTAGTGCGCCTTCACTGATCGCCATGAGTTGCCTGGCTTGGAATAATCACGGGATTGGGGGGGCCGGGACAATTCGACATTTACGCGAACTTCTTCGCGAGTTTAATCCCTTGGTGGTCTTTTTGTCGGAAACGAATTGTACGAGTGGTAAGGCAACGTGGTTAAAGGAAATGTTGAATTTAGACTATTGGCAAGTTCACTTTGTCCTACAAAACATCTTTACAGTCTTTCCTTCTCATAAAGGACTTGTAGGCTATTCGACTCAAATCGTCTATCGCTAGACTCTTTAAATCTTTCAAATTACTCATCCTTAACTAGAGAAAAACCATCCTAGCTTATGGATACAAATTTCATAAGTTTATCTTGATTATCTATTTTTAATCATTTATTTTGAGGATTCATGATCTAATAGTGTGAAATCAATCATGTAACTAACCTAGCAGACAAGAATAGTTATTCTTTTTCAAATAAAGAAACTTTATTGATCAAAACTTGTAATCTGAAATTATCCAATAATAGAAGAAAATATAGCTTGATCATGCTAGGTTACATAATTCCTATTAACTCTATCCTAACATGATCAATATATGGTTACGCCTAACTAGTCCTCTAGCCTTTGCAACTACAACCCTTACATCGCTAAACTTTAGGATAGTCCGTCTCAGCTTTCTACTCCCTATCACCACCTACAAACCATCCGCAGATCATGAAGAACTCAAATAAGTGAGTAGTATTCATGTTAAAGCTCAAACTAAATTACCTTCATTGGAGAGGAGTTTAGGACACTGTCTCTTCCAATGCCCTTTTTTCCGGCAGTTAATGCAGACATTGTTTGGAATCTTTGACTACCGAACCCTCTTCCTCTTTTCTTTACCCCCAGCTAATGGTGTAACAGGAGCATGTAAAGTGCTGGCAGCGGTTTGTCCGACACCCTTGCCTTTCGCTTTATAGGTTGAAGCCTCTCCCACTAGTACCGACGGTGCAGGTTTGTCAATCATTGCCTTGTCCTGGACCAACATGTTTATCAACTCATGAAGGTCTTTCTCAAGCCTATTCAAGTTGTAGTTGAAAATAAACGGGTCGAATGAGGATGAGGAGTCTGAAGGATCACGTCGATGTACGTCTCTTTTTCAAGATCCACTACAAAAAAATGCGGGAATTGAAACGGTTTTAGGAACGGTCTTTTTTTCCTTTTTGAACCATAAAAAGATCACTAGATGAACTTGGACTTCGATTAGGAATGGTTATGGAACGGTCAACATTCCGTTGAAACTAGAGGCATTCCTAATATTTAGGAACGGTTCCACCTAGACCGTTCCTATTTTGGAACTGTTTTTGGCGTACAAGGTAAAGACCGTTCCTAACTAGCTTTGTGTGTATGAATATATAATTTGTGTATTTGGAACACATGGTTAATATTTAAGGAACGGCCACATCTTATGTAATTCACATAATTTGGAACGATCGTAGGAACTCGGTTTGCAGCGCACTAAATATATTGGAGATACATTTTTTCACTGTCTAGAATACAAATTGGAAAGGTGTACTATTTGTTTGGGGATAGATGTTGGAACGGTAGGTGGAACACCCCTAGACCTGCTTTGCTAAGTAATATAGGAACGGGTTTTTAATATTTATTTGGAATATGTGTTTGGACTGATTTTAGGTATTCGATTCGGAACACTAACTATACCAGGAAGTCACTGAATTTGGACTAATTATAGGAACGGTTGGCCCCTAATTTGGAATTCTCGTTTATATAGTTTTGGATTGGTCGTCTCATTAAACCGGTCATCCGTTGGAACGGTTATGTCGATTTTTATGAAATTCGTACCGTTGAAAAGACAATTCCTAAATAAATGAATGATTAAATTTTTTTATTATTATATAAATAATCATTATTATTATTAAAATAAAATTTAAATTATTAATAATTTTTTGAATTTGGTTAAATAATTATTATTTAAACACCAAAAAATGCATAATTTCAAAAACAATATATTAAAAAAAATTTATCCAATTTAATTATAATTTTTTTTAAAAAAAATCCTAAATCTACACCTCATCCCCCTAGTCTTGGTCCAAATCATCATCGTCTGGAGGGGGAGGGGGTCTGTCGGCGGCCGTGATGGACCAACGGCGGAGTTGTTGGTCTGCAAAGTCTTCATCATGCTCATCATGTCGACCATCATCTCCTCCAGTCGGACCATACGATCCTCCAAGTTTGACGATGGCGGTGGTGGTCGCGGTGGTGATGGCGAGGTAAAGGTCTGGCTAAGGCTGTGGGCCTTAGAACCAAAACCGAATACCCGATCCTTGTTCTTGTCCCCGACTGCAGCCAGCCACAACTCTTGCTCGGTCTGCGCCACCAAGCCCTCCAATTGGGTCGGACGATCCCCAGGATCGCCCGTGGCCTGATACTGGTGACCCTCCAGCAACTTCTGGAACGTCTCCTGCAAAAAATAGTAAATTATTATTATTATTTCCAAAAATAAAAAAAGATAAAGTTTACCGCCACCTCCAACCGCAGTTGGCATTCTTCTTGTACCATCTGGTGAATAACTCCATCTGCTTGACTGGCCGACCGAGTTGCGACTCCTGTAAAAAAAAAAGAACAGTTGTTACAGTTTTAATTTAATACTGATGAATACTTTAAAAAACTTAAATTTCTTACCATTTTCCTCTTGTGCATCTTGATGGAGGCAGAACCCCCACGGTAGACAGTAGAGGACATTGTTGGGTTGGCGGACCGGTTGGCCTTGTTCTTGGTGCACTCATCCTTGAACTCCTTTCTGTCTTAGTACAGCAGGAGCTGCCGCCAGACTTTGTTCGCCAGCCAGAGAGGCTTCACCAGAGACTGTCTGGCGAAAACGAACTTCTTGTGGAGGTACTTCCCCGCAAACATGTGGAAGACTTTGAACATGGACTCATCGTCACAGTCCCACTAGTACGTCATCTGCAAGAAAAAAAAAAAAAATAAGTAAAATGTTATATTTAATAAATAAATCAATTTATACCGTTAAATTGAAAATAAAGTACATTACCTTCAGGCTCTTGAACCAGAAATATTGGAGCTTTAGCGGCACCTAGCGTAAACAACCCCAAGGGTAGGGATAGTATCCTCGCACCACCACATACATGCGCTTGTGTATCTTGCGCTCAGCTTTGAAATTATATAATAATTATTGTGACATAAAAATAATAATTTAAATTAAAAAAAATATTTTAAAAAAAATATACCCGGCATCAGCGGGTGATATACTGGCACGTGATGGTGGGGGGAGTGGTGGGGCAGGTGGGGGTGGTACAGGCCATGGACGGGCCGGATCTGCTGCCAGTGCGAGAGTAGATGGTCCGGCAGCCTCTCAGACACGTGTCAGAGTAGACGGATCTCCTGATCCTGCACTAGTGCGGCAACTGATTGCTCTGTCGGTGGTGGTGGTGGGAGTGGTCGGAATGCTGCTTCCCCAACCTGAGATGCAGCACCCGTTGGTGGTGGAACCGATGGGCTACGACCACGGCAGCTAGTATGGCCACCTCCTCGAGGAGACAAATCCAACCAAATATGATCTATAATATTTTTTCAAAATATTAGTGGTATGAATTTAAAGAATAAATGTAAGTATCAATTTATTTGAATAATGATAATTTTTTAACTTTTTAAAATAATTAAGTAAACTATATCCTAAAATTGTATACTAAATTCTACAATTATTTCCTAAAATATATACTAATACCCAAAATTCTTTTAATTGCACTAAATCCTTCTATTTTCCTACAACCTCATACTAAAAAAATCAAAGAAAATTATAGAAAATTTTAAAAAAATATAATATGTACAGATTTTTTTTTCAGAAAAAGATTGTATTTACTGTTTTCTTTTAAAAAAAATACAAAAAATTATAGAAAATTTTCAAAAAATACTGAAAAATTACACAATTTACAGGGTTTTTTCAGAAAAAATTATAGAATGTACCGGATCTTCTTTCAGAAAATAGAGAAAGTTTTTAAAAATTACAAAAAAGTTTTATAAATTACAGAATTTATAGTTTTTTTTTCAGAGAAATTACTTAATTTATATGTTTTTTCAGAGAAAATACTGAAAAATACGGAAATGCTTTAAAAAATATTGAAAAATTATAGAAAATACTTAAAAATTACAGTAAAAATCTGAAAAATCACATAAATTACATAAATTTTCCAAACATTAACATTTATAGAATTTCCAACAATTACAGAAAATTCCACCACTAACAACACTAAATTTATCAGAATGAATTTCCATAAAATTCAAAAATTTATTGGCATTTTCCAGAAATTACAGAAAATTCATAAATTACACAACAATTTCCTGAAATTATAGAAAATTCAATATTACCAGTAAATTATAGAAAATTCGCATAATTACCCAAAAATTACTGAAATTTACATAGGAATCCCTAGCATTAGAGAAATTACAAATAAACCACTTAATTATACAAAAATTACAGATAAATCCCCTAACTATACGAAAATTACATAAAAATGCCCTACCATTACATAAATTACAGAAAAAACCAGAAAATTAAAAGTACATGCAATTTCTGTCCCTAAAAGTGGAAACAGAAAAAAATTAAAAAGGGTTTTTGCAAACCCTACTTGGTAGGGGAGGGTGGCGGCGTCAACGGAGGCGGTGGACGACGGTGGTGGTGGCGCACAGTGGAGGCAGGAGAAAGAGAGAGGGGGGAAGGGGCGTCTGTGGTGGCGGTGCACAGTGGAGGCGTCAACAGAGGCAGTGAACGACGATGGTGGGGCGACTGTGGTTGAGGCTCACACTGTGATGGCGGATGGTAGTGGTGGTGGGCGGCCAACGGTGAGAGGGAAAAAACAGAGAGAGAGAGAGAGAGAGAGAGAGAGAGAGATGAGAAAGAGAGAGAGAGAGAGAGAGGCAGAAAAATGAGAATGAATCTGCTAAGGGTCTAATTTATATAAGAACTTTGGAACGGTCGTATTTTGTTATAACCGTTCCTAAGCCTGTGCCCAAAGCCAAATACGACGTCGTTTTATGACATTGTATTGATAATGAACTTCATAGGAACGATCATTCACTACTTAATGTGTTACTAGTTCCGTTCCTAATTGCAAAAACGGCATCGTTTGGTGTACTATAAGAGTTGACCGTGCCTATTTCCATTGAAGACCGTTCCTATATGTATTGCAAATATTATTTGATCTTCTTAGATAATAAATATAAATTAAGAAAAACAAGTTTCGAACACGTATATGATCGAAAAAAGGTATACAATTGGCCATTTAAAGAGTTTGAAAATATAAAGTAATTTTCAAAAAATAGACAGACGTTCACAATATGAAGTATATTTGTATATTTAAGTTTGTTAGTATTTCACAGATTGAACTAGCATCTTTACTTGTTGTACTGCATTGCCTAATCAGACCGTAAAAATTCAAATCAGACCGTTAGATATGATTTAACACACACAAGAATACATTATATGTAGTTTTGAAAAATTTCGGTTTGCGGATATCGAGATATCATTCCTGATCAGTATTCGTCATCATAAGAACCATTGCATCCTTCAATCCGGCCATCTGATTGAAAATCAGATTGGTAGATACGAAATCTTATTTATATTCTTGTATGTGTTTAAAAATGCTGTCCATCGGACTCACGGATGTTGAGATATCGTCAGAATTAGGTAAAATACACAAATTACTAACACAACTTGGAACTGTTACAATTGACTTAGGAACGCATTATTATAGTAATAACATAGGAACGGTTAGGGTTATATATAGGAACGATCATAGCCGCTTTACAGCTTGGAACAGGTAAATATAAAACGACCGCTCCAAAATTCAATTTTTCCACCATTTTTTCATTGGCGCAAAACAAAAAATTGGACCTACATCTGGAACGGTCTATCAATTATTCGGACCGTTCCTAATTCAATTTTGGAGCTTTTTTTTAGTGGGCGCCAATCTGAAAAATTGTACTTGTAATAGGAGCAGTCATGGGAATATATTGACCGTTACTAATTCAAATTTCCCTCAATTTTTTTTTCATTTGGCACCTACTTGAAAAAATTGTACATATATTAGGAATGGTCGTGGTATATAATGACCCTTCCAATTTATAAAATTTAATCTGATTTATCAGGTGCTCATATGGAAGGTGAACAATTAGGTGCTCCATTGAGTTGAAAAAAGGAGAAAATATTTTCTCGAGGTTGCATAGGATGACGGCTACACTGTCTTTCAATTCTTTTACCTTGTTCACATCTAGTGTGGTTGAGCATAGGATCTGGAATAGAAGGCTCACCTCCGTCAAGGCCCCCCACATGTGCTAAGGAAGCATTTCACGAAAGGCAACCGGAGTCAACTTCTACATGAATACATGACAATAATGACTCTTCATGCCGTGCATCCTTAGCTCATTCAGTAAACCCATCAGGAAACCTAAAACAACGAATCCACTCATATATCGTCTTCTTTTGATCCTTCGTCAATGTATATACCGCTTTGGGCATCACATTCGATCTCCTTTCGTCCACTCAAGCTCCGACCGATTACATATGATCTTTAGATCCTTCCATGCATTCAGATTGTCCTTCGTTTTGCCCTTTATGTCCATCACAGTATTGAATATATTGTCGAACAAATTGTTCTCAATATGCATGACATCAAGATTGTATCGTATTAGATGCGCCACTCAGTATTCAAGCTCGCAAAAGATGCTTTTCTTCGTCCACTTATGATCGACACCATAGCCTTTCGGTTCACTCAACGATTGTTCGACTGCAAAACTAAATGCATTGACACGGGTTCGGATCTGTTCTCCAGTCAGCTTCGGACGTGTTCCTCTCCATTTGATTTTTAGTGAAGGCTTTCTTGTTCCTGCGTTAAGGATGGTCCGGTGTGAGGAAATGCTTGTGGCAGTCAAAATAGCATGCCTTTCGACTGTGCTATAAATAGAATGTCCATGTGTCCTCCATACAAACTGGTGTAAGAATAGGTGACCAGAAAGCCAATAGATTTGGCGTTTTGTAACTTATTTGACCACTTGATGTAATGTATTATTGTGATGAATAAAATGAGTGTTCGTCACTGTTGGTGTCTACTTTGTTGCGCCCATTTTAGATATGTTAAAACGGTGTTTTACTTATATCGCAATAAAGCCCATAGACCATGGTTAACAACTCATGCAGTTAGGCCACGCATTGGATGGTGGTCATGAAACCAACTGATTGAGAGTTGGGTCTGAAATGGTCCAAGTCGAGGACCTCGAGGCAGGGCATCGAGAGTCCTATTGGGACTTGCATCAAGAGTCATGTTCATTAGATAAGTGTCGTGTTTCATCGGTGACAGGCGTGGTACGCCTACACGATCTTGATGGGTTGGTCGACTGGGGTCGAGCCGACTGAACTGACTTGTGGGGATCATCATATGCAAGCCTTGGAGGCTTGGTCGGTATGATTGGATTTCCCCGGTTCCAATAGTACGAGATTAGTCCTCAGACTTGAGGAATCATGGCAGTCGCGTGCACAGGACGGTTGTATCTTGGATCTGGCGAGAGGTGATCATTCTGTAAGATGATCATTATAAGCCTTGTCCAGTGCAGTCATAATGTGTAGCAAGGACGGTGGATACAAAAAAGAGGATCCGTCCCTTGTCAATATGTGACAGAGGTATCACCTATGCACTCGGAGACACGTTCATGCTGTCTAAAGCTGTGGCCATAGTGGTTGGTCGAACAGGGAATGGTTTCCTGTGTCGAAACAATGAAGCATACGTAGTCTCGAGTATTAAGCATAGATGCCTAGCCAAGGATGGGAACCGACGCCAATTCAATACCCTAGACTATGGCCGGGAGATGGTAGACGGAAGGACCATACCTGTACGGAATCGGCGCCTAAATGTTCACGCCAATATTCACCTAGTCTCTAGTGCCATAGGCCGTTGCTAGACGACCACCCATGGTAATGGGCCCTTGTGGGAAACGGGCCCAAGTCTAGCTGAGGGTGAACCTAAAGGGTCACACACAAATCACCGAGAAGGTTGAGAGATTGACTTGGAGTCAATCTCAAAGGATAAATGAGAAATTAGATTACTTGAGGGATAGTCCATTGGATGGACGGGCCGATATTGTATCGGGCCCTCGTTTAATCAGTAAATTGGATTTATCGATTAAGTATGGAATGTCGAGATGTTGGATCTTTTGATTGGATTAAAAGACCAACAAAAATATTTAAGTGGACATTAAATTGGATTTAATTTTGGGTTCGTCGTAATTGGATTACGATAAAACCCGATCCATTAAATTTTGACCCGAGAGGAGAATTAATTCCTATTTGGGAATAGGAAGAAGTTGGACTTCTTCCCATAAATAGCATGGCCAAAAATGCTCCATTGGAGGAAGCTAAAATCAATCATGCTTCATGCAAGGTGGTAGTTGACTTGTATCTTTTGGAAAGAGACAAATCAACTCCAATCAAGCCCTTCCCTTTTGGTATGATTTGATCATACCTTAAAAGTTGGTAGGCTTGATTGAAGAATTAATGGTGATTGATTGGGATGTATCGAGACATCCTTGGATGAACATAGGCACATTCCAATAATCACATTATTTATGTATATATATGAGTATATACAACACCTTGTGTAAGAGAATCATAATTCATCTTTTCATCTTTTCACTGGCTGCCAGGCGCATGCGGGCTGTGCGCAGGCCTGGCCGGCGTGCCTGTGAGCGTGCGTGCTGGTAGGAGCGGCCGAGGGCAGCGCGGCTGGCCGGTAGGCACAATGGTTGGGCCATTTTGTGCCGGTTTTCGACGTTTTGCGAAAAATTTGATTTTCTGCCTTTTCTGCACAATATTCTGAAAATGTATTAATTTTGCATATTTGATTTTGGAGTTAATTGGATTATTCCTTATATCAAATATGTTTAATTAATTTGGGATTAATACATGCATTGGATGCATTGTTTATAACGTCCATTGAATTTGAAATTTGAATTTTGCATATTGTTTATGTATTTATGCTTTGTGATGTTGGACATCACTTGGATGTTTGGAATATCCATGGTTTAAGCATAATTATTTGGAATAATTA
Organism: Sesamum alatum; assembly: GCA_034509735.1. Classification (NCBI taxonomy): domain Eukaryota; kingdom Viridiplantae; phylum Streptophyta; class Magnoliopsida; order Lamiales; family Pedaliaceae; genus Sesamum; species Sesamum alatum. Next base: position 22,778,119 of record JACGWO010000007.1, on the reverse strand, counting down.
TGTTATGTGCATTGATGGAATCAACATGGGATGATCACAAAAAGCCCTAGACCTTGTGTATGGATGAATGTATGATTATTTACATTTTGGTTGGGTGGGGCCTGTGTGCCTCTTATTTTGGGACTATCATCTTCCGTGTTTCAGCCTCATGATGTTAAGGCTTGTTTTTTATTTCCCATGTATTACTTTCGATTGTAATGAGAGTAGATAGGATTGGTGAGGTTTTAGTTTTAACAAGCTTGTAGAGTCGGAGACCCAAGGTGAAGCATCAAGGCGTGAAACAAGAGCATTAGAAGGCCCATTGGAATGACAATGAGTATATTATTTTGTATTAATATAAAACCACCCTAGACAGACCATAGACTCACTGTGGGCTCAGTGGGTCGCATAGGTTGGGCTTGTGATCATCCTAACAGGGGTATGCTATGTTTTCTACATGCGGCGTATTTATTTATCGCTTTAAATATTGGATATTTATGCATGCTAAAACACCTTAATGTGATGAGGTCTCGGTCGTACATTAAACTCTCATTTGGTTAGACCAAATTAAATATTAGGCCCAAAACGGACTTGGATCAAAATAGTATTTTATGCTGTCCGAGCCTTCCATCCACAATATTGTGGTGAGGAAGCTACCACTACCCAAGTGTGGTCTCACGAGTCGTGGCACACTTTGATTAGGGGAAAGCTGCACCATTGTTGTGAACAAAGAGACTGCACTCGCTGGTTCCCTGTCTCACGAGTCGTGGGGGGCGACAATTTGAGGCATGATTTGGTTGATGGGTCAGGCCCAACACTGAGTAATATAGTTCGCTTGGAGTCCTCGAGGTGAGGCAAATATCTTGGGAATCTCATTGGATGATAATGATATTGGATATCTCCCATGAGGTCTTCTTCATGTGAATCGTAAAAGCGGGGCATAGAGATTACGCTTGTGGATCCCAAGCCCACTAGGAAATGGTTTCCCCAAACTCCACTTGAGAGTGGCAGACTTTCGTATAAATAATAGGAGAGTTAAAGACTAAAAGACCAAGTCTTCAACTTGAACAATAATATTACCATCATCTACTGAGTTCTGCTTTATATTTATATTAACGTAGATATGTCTAAGAATCCATTAACCATGGTACTTGAGACTAATAAATTCAATGGAACGAACTACTCGGATTGGCTGAGAAACTTGAGGATTATCCTCGGTTTCGAGAACCAATGCTACGTCTTGGACGAGCCGCCGCCAAGCGACTTACCGGAGGGGTCCACGCCAGAAGAACGTTTGACGTTCGTGAAATGGTACCAGGACAACCGAAAAGTACGTAGTATTATATTGGCTTCAATGTCTAACGACATCCAGAAGCAATATGAGAGGCTGGATAATGCGGTTCCGAATTTATGCGGTTCCGAATAGGCATATTAGATATGCCGCCACAAAAGCATTCTTTGGCACCAAGCTCGCTGAAGGATCGTCTGTACAAAGTCATAGGCTTAAGATGCTCTCCCTAGTGGAGAAACTCGAGGACCTTAAAGCTAGGCTTAACAATTACACGTACATTGACGTGATCCTTCAGTCGCTTCCTCCGTCCTATGACCCGTTTGTTGTAAACTACAACATGAACGGACTTGAGAAGTCTATTCATGAGTTGATCAATATGCTGGTCCAATACAAGGCAATGACCCACAAGTCGGCGCCGACGGTATTGATAGGAGAGGTTTCGACCTTCAAGGCGAATGGCAAGAGGGCCGGACGCTGGAAAAGGAAGAAGGGAAAAGGGAAGACGGTTGCGGCTCCTGCTTGTGCTCCAAGCGCCCTTGTTGCCCTGGTGGGACCGAGCAAAGGGAAAGGGAAGGCCCGTGATTTTCAGCGGTCCAAGGCAAATGATGTCTGCATGCATTGCCAAGGGAAGGGGCATTGGAAGAGGGAGTGCCCACAACTCCTCTCCAACCAGGTATGTTTGTGGTTGAAGTAACATGATAACTAATTCTGCTTCATGGGTATTGGATACCGGGTGTGGTGCTCACATCTGCAATGATTTGCAGGTACTGCAAAGAAACAGAAGGCTAACAAAGGATGAGATAATCCTGAGGCTAGGCGATGGCAAGGCCGTTGCTGCGAAAGCCATAGGATCAATGGAGTTAGCCATTAGTAGTCATGTTAGGATTGTACTGAACGACTGTTTCTATGTACCTAGCATGATTAAAAACATTGTTTCTATCCCGATCCTCGACAAGGAGGGATTTTCATTTACCATCAATAAAAATGGCTTTTTCATTATTAAAGCTGGTATTTCTCATCTGTTTGGTACATTGGTAAACGGTCTGTATATACTTCAACAGTCTAATTGGATTATGACTGTGGAACACAAACGAAAATGTGATGATCACAATAACGCATATATATGGCATGCGAGGTTAGGTCATATTTTTAAAGATAGAATAAGAAGGTTGGTGGACTCAAAGAGTCTAGAAATAGACGATTTGGACAACCTACCGACCTGCGAATCCTGCCTGAAGGGAAAAATGACCAAGAAACCCTTTATTGGACAAAGCATGCTAGCCAACGGTCTATTGGATTTGATCCATACGAATGTCTGTGGCCCACTAAATACTCAGGCTAGAGGTGGGTACTCGTACTTCATAACCTTTACTGATGATCACTCACAGTATGGTTATGTTTACCTGGTGAGGTACAAGTCTGAAGCCTTTGGAAGGTTTAAGGAATACAGACTTGAAGTAGAGAACCAAACCGGTTGAAAGATCAAAGCCCTTCGATCGGACCGAGGTGGAGAGTATTTGAGTGGTGAGTTTATTGATTATCTAAAAGAGAATGGAATTCTCTCTCAGTGGACCCCTCTTGGAATACCACAACTTAATGGTGTGTCTGAAAGGAGGAAGCGGACCTTGTTGGACATGGTCCGATCCATGATGAGTTTTACCGAACTCCCCTTATCCTTATGGGGATACGCTCTTGAGACGGTGGCGAAAGTTTTGAACTTGGTGCCATCTAAGAAGATATCCCAGACGCCATTTGAGATATGGCATGGCAAGCCTGCCTCCTACAGATACTTGAAAGTGTGGGGTTGCCCCGCATATGTCAAGAGATTAGTGGGAGATAAACTAGACTCGAGGTCTAGTTTATGCAGGTTCATTGGCTATCCGAAAGAAACTACGGGGTATTATTTCTATGATCCCTCCGAGCAAAAAGTTTGTGTCTCGCAAAATGCAGTGTTCTTGGAAAAGGATTTTCCATCGGATAGTCGGCGCGATGAGGTACTCTTGAGGAATCAAGTGAGGTACCCCATGAGGCAGCAATGACATCTGAGCCGGTAGTTCCCACGGATAATGTTCCAGTCCTCCGTAGGTCGGCCAGAGTATCCCATGCACCTGATAGGTATGGATTTCTATGGCTGACTGGTCAGTTGGGTAATGATCCAAAGACGTACGGAGAAGCGATGTCGGACATCGATTCGGATAAGTGGCTTGAGGCCATGAAATCCGAGATGGACTCGATGGGTACAAATTGGGTTTAGACCCTAGTGGACCCACCCAAAGGGGTAAAACCCATAGGGTGTAAATGGGTCTACAAACGTAAGCTTGGAGCTGACGGGGAGGTTACAACCTTCAAAGCCTGGCTTGTGGGAAAGGGTTACACTCAGCGACCCGGGGTCGACTTTGAGGAAACCTACTTGCTTGTAGCAATGGCTATGTCTATTCGGATACTGCTTGCATAGCAGCATGGTATGACTATGAAATATGGCAGATGGACGTGAAAACGGCCTTCCTCAACGGTTTCGTAGAGGAAGAGATCTATATGGATCAGCCGGAAGGTTTCACAATTGTTAGAGAAGAGCAGAAGGTCTGCCGTCTCCAAAGGTCCATCTATGGCCTCAAACAAGCTTCCCGAAGCTGGAACATACGTTTTGATGAAGTCATACGGGGATATGATTTCATCAAGAACGAGTCCGATCCTTGTGTATACAAGAAGATAAGTGGGAGCTCGGTTGCGTTTGTAGTGCTTTACGTGAATGATATCTTGCTCATTGGAAATGATGCTAAGATGTTGGGTACCACCAAATCTTGGTTGTCAACGCAATTCTCCATGAAGGATATGGGCGAGGCATCCTACATCTTTGGCATCAAGATCTACAGGGATAGATCTAGAAGGATGTTAGGAATGGCCCAGTCCTCGTATATTGAGAATGTCTTGAAGAGATTCAAGATGGAGAACTCAAAACAAGGACTCCTTCCTATGAGGCATGGAATTAAGTTATCCAAGAAGCAGTCTCCTAAGACTGATGAGGAGCTTAAACGGATGTTGGACATCCCCTATGCTTCAGCCGTAGGCAGCATATAGTATGTTGTTCAGTGCACTAGACCTGATGTAGCTATCGCTTTGAGCATAACTAGTCGATATCCGTCGTGTGCCGGGGAGGCACACTGGAGTGCGGTCAAGACTATCCTGAAGTACCTGAAAAGGACTAAGGACATGTTCTTGATCTACGGCGGTGGAGAGTTGATACTGGAAGGCTATTGGGACGCTAGCTTCCAGTCGGATGACGATGATGCCAAGTTTTAGTCTGGTTATGTGTTCAGAGTTAATGGTGGCGTGGTTGCTTGGAAGAGTTCAAAGCAGGCTACCATGGCGGACTCCACCACAGAGTCTGAATACATAGCAGTGTCGGAAGCTGCTAAGGAGGCGGTTTGGATGAAGAGCTACATCCAAGAGTTGGGTGTAGAACCTAGCATCGCTGAGGCAGTGGTTATCTTTTGCGATAACAACGGGACCATAGTTCAAGCAAAGTAACTCAGATCTCATCACCGATCCAGGCATATTCTTAGATGCTACCATCTGTTCAGAGAGATGGTTAGCAGGGGTGACGGTCGGATGGACCGAGTCAGCTCTGCAGAAAACATAGCATATCCACTTACTAAGCCCGTGTCGCAAGTTGCCCATATTCAGCATCTGGATAAGATGGGTTTTGAGGTCAATGGGTGATTGGCTTTAGGTCAAGTGGGAGATTGTTAGAATAGATGACCAGAAAGCCAATAGGTTTGGCGTTTTGTAACTTATTTGACAACTTGATGTAATGTATTATTACGTGACGAATAAAATGAGTGGTCATCACTATTGGTGTCTACTTTGTTGCGCTCATTTTACATATGTTAAAACAGTGTTTTACTTATATCGCAACAAAGCCCACAGACCATGGTTAACAACTCATGCAGTTGGGCTACGCATTGGATGGTTGTCATGAAACCAACTGATTGAGAGTTGGGTCTGAAACATTCCAAGTCGAGGACCTCGAGACAGGGCATCGAGAGTCCTATTGAGACTTGCATCAAGAGTCGTGTTCATTGGATGAGTGCCGTGTTTCATTGGCGACAGGTGTTGGACGCCTACACGATCTTGATGGGTTGGTCGACTGGGGTCGAGCTGGCTGGACTGACTCGCGGGGATCATCATATGGAAGTCTTGGAGGCTTGGTCGGTACGATTGGATTTCCCCGATTCTGATAGTACGGGAGTAGTCCTCAGAGTTGAGGAATCATGGCAGTCGCGTGCACAGGATGGTTGTATCTTGGATCTGGCGAGAGGTGATCATTCTGTAAGATGATCATTATAAGCCTTGTCCAGTGCAGTCAGAATGTGTAGCAAGGACGGTGGATTCCAAGAAGAGGATCCGTCCCCTGTCAGTATGTGACATAGGTTCTCTTATGCACTTGGAGACACGTTCATGCTGTCTAAAGTTGTGGCCATAGTGGTTGGTCGAATAGGGAATGGTTTCCTGTGTCGAAACAATGAAGCATACGTAGTCTCGAGTATTAAGCATAGATGCCTAGTCAAGGATGAAAACCAATGGCCCAATTTCATACCCTAAGCTAAGGCCGAGAGACGATAGACGGAAGGACCGTATCCATATGGAATCCGTGCTTAAATGTTTACACCAACATTCACCTAGTCTCTAGTGCCATGGACCGTTGCTAGACGACCACCCATGGTAACGGGCCCTTGTGGGACATGGGCCCAAGTCTATCTGACGGTGAACCTAAAGGGTCACACAAAAATAACCGAGAAGGTTGAGAGATTGACTTGGAGTCAATCGCGAAGGATAAATAAATAATTAGATTACTTAAGGATAGTCCGTTGGATGGACGAGCCGATATTGTATCGGGCCCTCGTTTAATTGGTAAATTGGATTTATCGATTAAATATGGAAAGTTGAGTTGTTGGATCTTTTGATTGGATTAAAAGACCAACGGAATAATTTAAGTAGACATTAAATTGGATTTAATTTTGGGTTTGTCGTAATTGGATTACGATAAAACCCGGTCCGTTAAATTTTGATTCGAGAGGAGAATTAATTCCTACTTTTGGAATAGGAAGCAGTTGGACTTCTTCCCATAAAGAGCATGGCCAAAACTGCTCCCTTGGAGGAAGCTAAAATCAGTCATGCTTCATGCAAGGTGGTAGTTGACTTATCTCTTTTGGAAAGAGACAAATCAACTCCAATCAAGCCCTTCCCTTTTGATATGATTTGATCATACCTTAAAAGTTGGTAGGCTTGATTGAAGAATTAATGGTGATTGATTGGGATGTATCTAGACATCCTTGGATGAACCTAGACACATTCCAATAATCACATTAATTATGTATATATATGAGTATATATAACACCTTGTGTAAGAGAATCATAATTCATCTTTTCAAGGAAAAGAGAAGAAAAATTTGGCCCCTCTTTTCTCTAACTCTCGGCCACTCTCTCCCTCTCTCACTTGTGTTCTTCACTTGATTTTGAATCAATAGAAAGAACAAAGTAGGTTTAAGAGAACACTAATTCATAGTGTTTATTCTCTTAAACCGATTCCTTCACAAACCCGTTTTCTTCTAGAAAGGAAATCGTGTGTTTCACTTCCATTGTGATGTGGATCACCTTTGGAGAATCCATACGTTTGTATTTCGCGAGCATTCTGGAGAAGGAACAACGCAAGTAGCCGCACATACGTAAAATCATCAAATGTAATGGTTTTATTACGCTTTGGTAGATTTACATTTTATCTATGCCCTATGTATTATATGCTTCTTTATTAATACATTCTACATCGAACACTCGGTAGATCACCCAAGGGTACACCCCTTGGGATCACGTTTATTTAAATTTGATTTAAATTTACGTACTATTACGCTTTCTCGCTTCCGCTCACGCTCCAGGGCGGATGCGCTTATCCTTCAACTGGACACCCCATAATGCCGGCGGTACTTCATCCAGACGCCATCCCATAGGCGGGAAGGTCGTTCACTGTCCACATCAATGCGGCCCGCATCATGAATGCCTGTTTTGGCGCAGTGTCGTGCGCACATACACCCACATGCCATATATTCTGCAACTCCTCGATCAACGGCTCCAGGTAGACATCGATAAGACGTTTGGGATTCGATGGGCCAGGGATCACCATCGTTAGGAACATATACTCAAACTTCATGAACATTCCTGTGGGAGATTGTACGGTGTAAGTATCACGGGCCAATATGAGTAAGTTTTACCATACTAACCATGCGGTGCAAACCTATCCGTGCACAGCTCTAGTCTAACATTATGGGGCTCAGCTGCAAAATCAGGATACGTCCGGTCAAATTCTTCCAAGCCTCTACATCGAATGGATGAAAATGGATCCCTCCTCCGTCTGATGGCTAGCATGCCAAGTCGTATGCTCTGCAGTGGCCTTCGACGCATTACAACCTCTGCAGCCGAGGGGTAAGCGACAGATACTTAAGAATGGCATACAGGGACTTCTTGCGTCTAGGATTTATGTCCCTGCTGGGCTTGTATCTAGCTTCTCCACAAAACTTGGAATATTCTAGATCAATATCGTCCTTCCAGTACAACATGCAACTGTTTTTGCACGCATCAATCTTCTGAATTGGTAAACCCAATTCTCTTATCCATTTCTTCGTACTGTAATAATCGGTGGGAAAGTGTGATCGCGGGGCATTACAGTATCAGCTTACTGGCACAAGCCATCATATGTGTGCTCAAAAAAACCCCTTTCGACCTTGATATTCACCAAAGTAGCAATTGACGCCAACTGAGAGGTAGTGCAGCTTCCACAATGGTTGGTCGGCAGCATGAACTACATCAAAAAAAGGTCTGACAACCTAGACACATAATCATAGGGCCCCCAACCGTAATATGAACTAGGACCCACATTGGAAGGAAAATAATTAGTACCATCATCAGCCGGTCCTTCCTAGTTATACGAAGACCAGAAAGACGGCCCGACGACATCGAATACCATCCTCCTCGCCCAATCCATCTGAGCCGCATCACCCCGATTCGAACTATCCTCCTCCTGAACTGGTGGCATTTGCTGCTGCTGTACAGCGGCGCAGTCAATGCATCAAAATATTCCTGCATCCTCTCCTCACCATGCGAAGTCTAATTATAATAATCCGGCACAAACCCTTTCATACACAAGTCGAAATTTACCTCGCCCGGTGTTTTGAACCGTTCGTTTTTGCACTTTCGGCAGGGACACTTAATCTTGTCCCCGTCAATATATGCACACTGTTACTAGGACTATTCTAGAAATATTGTAACACCATCCTCAAACTCCGACGTCATACCCGAGATGTCTCGATCATACATCCATCTCCTCAACTGTCTTAGCATGATTAGTCCTACGTACACAAGCAATTCACAACAGTTATTAAATGACCAGAACAAATTATATATATATATATATATAATTAATCATTAAAGAATTTCAACTTCTTACCTGAGCAAAACACCTTTCAAGATCAATGCAAATTTAGCGCAGATTGTTGATATTTTTAATTTAACGTATAAAGAATCAAGAGAGGGGGTTAGAACAAATGAGTTAGAGAGATAGAGTAATAAGAACAATTAAAATAAAAAGGGACATATATATCAAAAAAATATTGGAACGAGCATTGAAATATTATTTGGAACACTAAGTTAACTGTTGAAATATAGTAGTTGCTCCATCATTAGGAACGGTCTTTGAAATGGACATATGAACGCTAAGGTAACCATTATAATATAACTATTGGAGCATATTTGGAACGTGCGTTGGAACACATAATCTATTATGTATATGACCATTCCTAATAGTAACATATGTTGGAGCGATAGTTGGAACTAAACTTTATTTTCACAAGACCCACAATTTGAAACGGTCTTAGCATGACATTGTTCGCTCAAGGCGTAAAAGGATGTCATTTAGCAATACATGTTGAGCGGTCTAACATGCGTTCCAAATCGTTCCGGGTTGTGGAACACGGGTAGGAACGGTTACTTTTTCTGGTCAAATAACTATTCCGATTTCCACGTATGTGTTCCAAATGGAATGCCAAAATATAGCCGCTCCCTATTTGGAACGGTAATGGGATTACAATTTGACACACATACGTTGGCACACAACTAGGAATGGTATAGCCGTTCCTACACATTCTGCTTCCGAATAATACGAAAGTGACGTCAGCAATGGGTTATCGTTCCACAACAGTTCTAGTTACCGTTCGTATTTGGATCGGGATTTGGAACGGTCCTACTAAACCATCCCAATCACTGCATTTTTTTTTGTAGTGATCAGCTTAGGGTCTTTGAGCTTCTCCACTAAGGATAGCATCATCACTCCGTGCTCCTGTATACAACCCTTCTGTCATCTTAGTGCCGAAAAATTCTAGTCGGTTGGGAACCGCATAACCATCTTTCATGCAGAGCATCATTGGTTTGACATCATAATGCCTTTCGTACTATTTCTGGATCTCGTTAGTCATTGAGGCCAGTAAGATTCTGCGAACCTTCCGATTGTTCTCATGCCACATCTCGAACGTCAAACGTTCTTCAAGCGTGGACCCTTCTGGCAAGGTCCGAGGAAGAGACCTATCTAAATGTTGGTCTGGTTCTCGAAATCTAGGCCTATCCTAAGATTTCGTAGCCAATTATTGTAGTTGGTTCCGTCAAATTTATTGGTCTCAAGTATTTGTGTGAGTGAAGTATTAGACATCTATAATTAAACAGAAAATTTTAATAGATTATCGTAATATTTTGTTCAAGTTAAGACTTGGTCTTTAGTCATTAACTTCTCCCACTATTTACTCAAAAGCCAACAACTCTCAAGTGGGTTTGGGAAATCTTTTCCGGGTGGGCTTGGGGTCCACAAACGCAATTATCGATATCCTGCTTTTACGATTCACATGGGAAAGGCCTTGTGGGACCCAAACGTACTACAACTTGTGAGACTACGATTGGGTGGAAGTAGCTTTCTCATATATTGCTATGGATTAATCAAAGACCTATTTGATTTATATCCATTATGGGCCTAGTATTAACTTGGTAAAACCAAGTGAGAATTCATTTTTGGTTATGATCGAGACCTCATCACGTTTACATTTTGCATGTGATGGAACAACAAGTATTTAATAAAGCATTCATAATAAATGACTGCATCACACAAAAAACAAAATTCTAGCATACCCATATTGATGATCACAAGCTCAATCCTATGCGATCCATTGAACCCGCAGTAGATCTATGGTTAATTTAGGGTAGGCCTACATTATTACAACAATTTAACTCATAATCAATCTAATGGGCCTTGTTTCTCATGTTTGTTATCTTGGTCTCTGCATCATGGGCTTCACCGTGCCTTTTCTGCATGGATCCTCCGTAGGCCATCTAATGGCCTCCTCCATGAGCCTTCATTGCTTTGGACTTGCTTCCTTATATTTATATGAAAAATATAAAAAACCATCACCTTACATAATTAAAATAAAAAAAACCCCCAACCATAAGTTGGGGGGAGTACAAAAGGAGGGAAAAAACAAGTCTTATTATTTCAAGGTAAAAACGAGAGAGAAGAAAATAAGAAGCACACAAGACCCGACCCAACAATAAATAAAAACCATACACACAGGCCATGGGCTATGTGATCATCCCTTGTTAATCCAATTAACAGTAAAGCACATTTATTTCCAAACTAAACATGCACCACATATAACGCAAACCATGCATTATAATAAAAGATATCTAATATCATAAATATTAATTAACATAATTATATGTAAAAAAGTACACATTTAATAATGCAATTAAAAAATGGATATCAAACACGTACATCCAATATACTATATATTTTTTATTTGGAAAAGAATTCCAAAAATAATCTATGGAAATTTAATTTTTGAAATATTTAATTCAACCACAATAAAATTAGCCATACTCAAAAATAATCTAAGGCGGCCTACTGGCTGCTGCCCCGCTTTGCTGGAAAAACCTAACTTTTTTTCTCTTCTTCCTCAAAAAACTGAAACCATATTTTCCCAAAATATAATTTTCCAGAAATCAAGATATACAAAATTTTAATAAGAAAAATTAAACTATGCACTTTAAACACATAATTATGCAATTAATTAATCATGCTTATAAAAGAGCAATTAAACACGTAAAACATGTTTCAAACACATACTGCATGTTAAATTCAATTCCACAAGCACCGAGTTGGGCTCTGATATCACTGAATGGAAGTGGATCGGCCGGGCACGCGGCGAAATTGTGAAGAAATGGTAATTAAGACGATAATAGAATTAAAACCCGATCAAAGAGGTGTGCCCTTTGTTCATTCCCGGTCATTCGGGGAAAACTAAAACACAGAGAAAGCATAAAATACACAAGCCTTTAATTATGGTGGCAAAGGATAAATAAAGCGAATAGAAAATTAACCACGAGAATACCTTTTCTTGATCTTCTATTCGGATTGGCTACTCAAGTTGAATCCAAATCTCCACTGATTCGTTCAAGCTAGGATTCAATGTAGATACCCTCTAGCAAATGTCCACACAACACCGTCGAAGTATATCTAATTCTCTCACTAGAAAGAATTAGATCCGTGAAAGGAACAAAATCCAAGTTACACTATTAATTAGTCTATCCAAATTTTCCTTTGTTCTCAACTTGAATCTAGTTCAAGGAGAACATTAAACCATAGAGAAAAGAAGGGAGCAAATGATGGCTTGTATTGGAGAGGAGTAGACCGAGATTTTTAGCCCATGTAGAGAAAGGGAGATTCACACACTATCGCACACCAATTTGTGCTTGTGTGTGTTTTGTGTATGTTGAAAACTTGTATATTCAATATATTTCTATATTAAAATACTATAGTCCAACACATATCATCTCACTAACTCCCCTAACTAATGTGCACACCCTAGTGCACCATCAGTCCGATTTTTTCTCCCACATGAGGAGTTAAGACTCCTCATTGACTTGGTCATCAAAGGTGGTGGCTAGGGTAAGTATAATTTGGACCGGGCTTGTTTTAATTTGTCAAACAGATTAATTCAAGCTCAATAATTAATCTATTGGGTTTATTACTTAATTCAATTAAATAAATACCTAATAAAAAATTCATGTACAGATTTAATCCAATTTAATAAATATACAAGCCCAAATATACTCAATTGATAAATTCAATTTATTAATCAAGCCCAAATAATTAATTAGTCCAACTAATTAATTTAAATCCATCTCCACAAATTAATGAATCCAATCCATTAATTAGACAAGCCCATCTACTAATTAATTAATGAATCTAATCCACTAATTAATTAATCCATCATATGTTAAATTAATCCCATTAATTTAAAAAATTAAGCCCAAAATTTAAATAATCCAATCAATTAAATTCTTGGCCTATCCATCCAATGGATTATCCCAGATAAATCGTATTATTTATTTTTCTCCATTAATTAATTTAATCCAATTAAATTAACTTATTTCTTCCAAAATTAGTTTGAAATTAATTCCATCACTTCCACAATGATTTATGCTTGACTCTTTAGGTCCACCCTCATCTAGACTTGGGCTCATACCTCATACAAGTAATTAAATATAATATAATTAGTTATTTCTAATTAACCAATAACTAGATAAGCCCGTCACCATGGGTGACTGTCTATCAAAGGTTCATGACACTAGAGACTAGGTGAATGTTGGCGTGAATCTTTAGGCTCTGAGTTCTACACAGGGTACGATCCTTTCGTCAATCGTCTCTCGGCAATAATCTAGGGCATGAAATTGTGCGTTGGTTCCCATCATTGACTAGGCAACTATGTTTAATACTTGAGATGTGTTTACTTTATTGATCCAATCTGCGAATCTATCCCTAATCGATCAATCGCTTTGGCCAAAAACTTTGAGAGTCTAAACCATCTCAAAGCACATAGTATAACTATTGTCAAATACTGATAGGGGACGGATTCTTTCTTGGAATCCACCGTTCTTACTACATACTCCTACTGCACTGGACAAGGCTTATGATGACCATATCTCACGATACAATCATTTCTCGCCAAATCCAAGATATAATCTTCATATATAAGATTGCCATGATTCCTCAAGTCTAAGGACTAATCCCGTACTATCGGAACTGGAAATTCCAGTCATAATGATCAAGCCTCCAAGGCTTCCGCAAGTCCCTATAGGACTCTCGAAGCCCAGTCTTTAGGTCATCGACTTGAAAAGTTTCAGACCGACCCTTGGAAGTTAGTTTCATAGCCGTCAACCTGTGCGCAGCTCAACTCCACGGGTTTAACCATTCGGTCTGTGGGCATTTATTGTGACGTGAAAGTACTATTCAACGCGATTAGTGAGCACAACAAACACTATGTGTCAATATTTCTTTTAATAAAGATCGATGAATAGTTTCCAAAACTACTAAACTAATTAGCTTTTTGGTCACGTATTCTAACAATTCACGCAAAATTCTCCAGGAAGGAATTCGATTCCTTCCGAATCATAGGGTTAAGTTGTTCAACTCAGCCATCATGGACTGGTGAGGAGCTTGGAAAGATGTTTGACATCGCCTATGTCTCTACCTTAGACAACATTATTTGTTGCACTAGTCCTGGTGTTGTATATGCTTTGAGCATACCAAGACATGAAGGCCAAGACCATTGAGTGCAAGTTGGAGCAAGTTGAGGAGGAGTTTCAACTCCACATGTGGAGGCCATGATGGCTAAGTGGCGCACAAGGTGTGCATAATGTGTAGGAGGTTATTTTTGAAGTTAGTCTTCATTGGACTATACTACTAACTCACAACATATAACTGTCTCTATCTCACACACAAGGCCAATTGCAATTTCTCACAAGAGAAAAGACGTTCCCTTTCTCCTTTGTATTCTCTTCTTGAATTGGATTCAAGACAAGAACTTACAAAATTCAATTACACTAATTAATAATGTTATTGATTATGTTTTCTTCTACGGATCTTATTCTACCTAGCATTGGAATTTGATCTCATTTCCTAGTGTAGTGGACAACATAGAGGGATCCTAGTTTAGATCTAAACTGGACAATGTCTGGAGAAGAAGGGAATCAACGCTTGTAGTGGTTCTACTTAAGAAAAAAAATGTAAAATTTTGGTTTAAATACTTTTACCTTTTTATTTATTCTCCGTTAGCCACTGTCACGTGTGTTTTATTTTGAATATTAATGCGTTTGAAAACACCGAGTGCCCAGAAATTCAAAGGGAATACCTCTTTCACTACAAAAAAATGAGAATTGGCGTGGATTGTAATGACCGTTCCAAACACCGGTCCAATTTGGATTGGTCATAGGAACTGTTGTGGAAAGGTGACCCATTCTTGACTTCACATTCGTGTTGTGATAAATCCTAATGTGTTGGAACTGCAAGACCGTTACGATTACTGTGCCAAACTATGTGTTCCAACATGGAGCCCAACACCCGTTCCAAACAGGGAATGAAAAAAATTTGTATCACAATTTGGAACACATATGTGTCTCTTGGAATGGTAAGTTAACGTAAAATGCATAATACTCTGTTCCCGGACCCACGACAAGTACAAATTGGAATGCCGGAATGACCATTCCAAAATATAGTACAAAATGAGACGGTTTGTGTCCTAATAAAAACATTGGAATACAATTACCGTTCCTAATTATGGTACTTATTAAAGCTAAATTATAGTTGCACGGATTATCCCAAAGTGTGTTACGATTTGGAACGTTTCATGTACATAAGAGATTCTATATTACAATACCTATTCCAAATATACTACAACGGCTATATTTCAACGAATATATCCGCGTTCCTGTTGCTGCGCCTAGACCCGCTCCTAATGTTGATTCAACGACCAGATTTTAACAGCTAGTTTTGGAGTTTTAATTATTATTTCAATACATGTTCCAAAATTTCTTATATATATGTTCCTTTCATTTCATTTCTTCTCATTCTCATTCCGCTCGCCAAATGGTGAATCTAATAATGAAGATGACAAAGATAGCTTTGAGGAGTATGAGACCGACGAGACTTATTGAGTGTGTAGTGCTTATTTATCTTTCCAATGTGTAGTGAAAAAATTGTAGTTTGAACATTGTACTAATTATAATTTTTTTAAAATAAAATAACTTTGGAACGGTTCTTTGAAGTATGAATTGCAATTACCATTCCTAACTGTAAAATACTAACTGAAAATTCAAAGGTAGGAATGGTTTTTCCAAATGGACCGTTCCAAAATTAGTTGCAACATAATTTCTGTGTGGCGCATTCTAGAAAAATAGGTGGAAAATTTAAAACTTGGAACTGTTGAAATATATTTTGACTGTTCCAATTATAGTTTCAAATTTTCAGTTTGGCGCCTTCTGAAAAAAGAGGTGAAAAATGTAAAACTTGGAATGGGGGACATATATTTTGACCGTTCCAATCTAGGATCCAAATTTTCAGTTTGGCGCCTTTTGGAAAAATAGGTGGGAAAAATGAAATTTCGGAGCGGTTAATTTATTTAAACCGTTCCAAGATTTAATTTCAAGAAACCGTTCCTAACTTTATACAATAACCATTCCTATGTTAATATTATCAAAAATCGTGCCAAAGTTAATAACTAACTGTTCGAAAGACTGGTCAAAATTGTCTATGGTATGTTCCCGTGACGATATCTCAACATCCGTAAGCTGGTTTAACACAAAACATGAACACTTACAAGATTATGAATAAGATTTCATATCTAGCGGTCTAATTTTCAATCACATGGTCTGATTGAAGGTTTCGCCATTTTTATCTATAAGATATGGACCAGATACGATATCTCGATATCTGCCCACCAAAATTGTTCAAAACTTCATCAAACGTATACTTTTATGTAGTCAATCATATGTAACGGTCTAATAAAAATTTTGATCGTCTGATTAGGCATAACAGTACAATAATATAAGACATTAGTTATATCTGTAAAATACTAACAAATTTGAATATACAAATATACTTCATGTTGTGAACATGTGTCAATCTCTCGAATAATATTAAATGTTTACAATTGTCCAAATACACAAATTGTATACTCTTATACCCTCATTAATGTGTCTGTGCACGCGCGCCTGCGCAGGGCAGGCGCACGACTGGCAGCCGGCAGACTGGTGCGCGCGGGCAAGGGAGCCTCGGCCGTGCAGCCTACTGCCGACCAGGCGCGCGCGCACGCAGGCAGGGGCCTGGGCGCGCGCGCCCGGTCAAGCAGCGCCTGCGCGCGTACAGGGGTAGAAGGCTGGGCATGCTGTCCTGCGCGTGCTGGCTGGCTGCTGTCGATGGCGGCAGCCAGCTACCATTGTTAAGTTTTCTCTTTATTTTTCAGTTTTAATTTTTTAATTAATTCTGAAAATTCTTTTTGTTTAATTTTTGCCTATTTTCTAAGACATTATTTTGGGAATTTGAATTATGTTGGATTTGGAATCTCGGGGATAATTTATCTAGAAATAATGAGGAAGTCTCTTCCTAAAACGGGAAAAATATTATTGCCAACGGTTGTACCATATTTTTCATACGTTACGCATTTATTTTATCTTGAATAATTGTGATTGGTAATCATGTGATATTAGCATGTATTTTATGTGATTGGATCATGTGATTATGTGCGTTGGATGGAAATGGATGATCACGAGCCCTAGACCGAATGTATGGTTTAATTTTATGTTGGGCCTGTGTGCCTCTTTTCTGTTTTCTCCTTCTCCCCTTTCTAGTTGCCTTGGAATAATAAAACATTCTTTCTCCCTTCTTATGTACTCCCCCTGGGTTTTCGCTGGGGTTTCTATTTTTAAATATGTAATCAGAGTAGGATAGGAGTGAGATTTTATTTTATGTAATTGGTGGAGAAGAAGGAAGGTACACATGGAGAGCCCAGACTGGAGGTTCCAAGGCGTTTCCATGAAGAGAAGAAAGAGAAGAGAGACCAAGGCCCATCAGAATGATGATTGTGTTACTATTAATGTAATAGTGTAGGACCAACCCTAGATTGACCATAGATCCACTACGGGCTCAGTGGATCGCATAGGATTAAGGCTCGTGATCATCCAACAGGGGCGTGCCAGGCTTTAATTTTGCACGTGGTTATTATGATGGATGAATGGCGTTTTATTTATCATATAACTACTATGGATGCAATTTATTTATTTTTGCATTATGGATGAATATGTTAATATTACTATATGAGATCTCGGTCATTTACTATTCTCACATTGGTTGGACCAATGTCCAAATATTAGACCTTAGACAAAATGGACATGGACTCTAGGAGTGTGTCCATGCCTTCTAGTCCATAGCATAGTGAGGAAGCTGATTTAGGTCGATAGCGTGGTCTCACGAGTCGTGGCACGTCTATCGTACTAAAAAGAAGCTACACTATGTCATGAACGAAAAGTAGACCACTGTTACCTGTCTCACGAGTCGTGGAGGTAGCAGTGCGTCTATGGTTCGGTTGATTGGGTCGGGTCTAACGCCCGATTAGCACGATTCGCTTGGAGTCCTCGGGATCATGTGAAAGGGTGAGGCAATAATTTTGGGAATCTTGTGGAACGAGAACGGTATGGTATACCTCCCACAGGATTTTTCCCATGCGAATCGTAAAAGCGGGTTATGGGAAAATTCGCTATGGATCCCAAGTCCACTAGGAAAAGGTTTCCCGAAAACAACATTTGAGAGTACCGTGTTTTCGTATAAATAGTGGGAGGATTATATTACTAAAGACCAAGAATTTAATTATTTATCAAACCACCATCTTTTATTTTCTGCTGATCGCGAACTCTGTTTTTAAATGTAGATATAAAAATGTCTAAGAACCCTTTATCGACCATTCTTGAGACCAACAAATTCAATGGAACCAATTACAACGATTGGTTGCGCAATCTCAGGATAGTCCTGGATTACGAGAACCAAGGCTACGTCATGGACGAGCCTCTCCCTAGGACCTTACCGGAAGGATCCACGCCGGAAGAACGTGAGACGTTCGAGTCTTGGCATAAGGATAACCGGAAGGTCCGTAGCGTCATACTTGCTTCGATGACGAATCCTCAGATTCAGGCTGTGAGATTCAGCAATATGAAAGGCTAGACGATGTCCCTTCCATTATGGCTCGCCTTAAGGATTGCTATGCAGTCCCGGACCGGCATACTAGGTATGTCGCGATCAAGGCGTTCTTTGGAACTAAAATGACAGAAGGATCCTCTGTACAAGAGCACGGGGTTAAAATGCTTACCCTGGTGGAAAAGCTCGAGGACCTAAAGGCAAGCCTCGATAATGAGACGTACATAGATGTGATCCTTCAGTCTCTCCCACCCTCCTTCGACCAATTTATTGTCAACTACAACATGAACGCACTTGAGAAGGGCATTCATGAGTTGATTAATATGTTGGTGCAATACGAGGCAACGACCAAAAAGTCCACGCCTTCGGTATTGTTTGGAGGTGCTTCAACTTCTAAAACGAAAGGCAAGGGTGCCGGATGTTGGAAAAGGAAGAAGGGGAAGGGAAAAGCCGTCAAAGCAACTACGAATACTAAGAGTGTTCCCATTGCCAGAATGGAGAAAGGCAAAGGAAAGGGAAATGTTGTCTCCAAGCAACAGTCGAGGGCATATGACATATGTATCAATTGCCGTGAGAAAGGGCATCGGAAGAGGGAGTGCCTCAAGCTCCTCTCGAACCAAGGTATATTTGTGATTGAGGTTAATATGGTCACTAATTCTGCCTCTTGGGTATTAGATACCGGCTGTGGAGCTCACATTTGCAATGATTTGCAGGTGCTGAAAAGAAGCAGAAAACTGGGTAGCGAGGATATGATCCTGAAGCTTGGGAATGGCAAGGCCATCTCGGCAGAAGCAGTAGGATCCGCCACTCTAGTAGTTAGTGATAATATTAGCATAGAATTAGAGCAAGTTTATTATGTACCTAGTATGATTAAAAACATCATTTCCATTCCATTGTTAGACAATAGTGGTTATGAGTTTCTGATCAATAAAAATTGCTTTTATTTGATGAGGTGTGGAATTGCTCATCTACTTGGTACACTTAATAATGGACTCTATATCTTGCAACAAACGAGCTTCATTCTAAACGCTCAACACAAATGTAAAATAGATAATAACGGGAACGCACGACCGTGGCACGCTAGGCTAGGTCACATATCCCAAGACAGGATGAAAAGATTGGTAGACTCAAAGAACCTAGAGGTAGCGGACTTGAGTGAGCTACCAACTTGTGAATCCTGTCTAAGAGGGAAAATGATCAAGAAGCACTTTGTAGGACAAAGCAGGCTTGCCACAGGTCTGTTGGACTTGGTCCATACAGACGTATGTGGACCACTAAGGACGCAGGCCCGAGGTGGGTTCTCCTACTTCATAACCTTTACCGATGATCATTCACGGTATGGTTATGTTTACCTGATGAGGTACAAGTCTGAAGCTCTTGAGAGGTTTAAAGAATTCAGACTTGAAGTGGAGAACCAAACCAACTGCAAAATTAAAGTCCTACGGTCAGACCGAGGCGGAGAATACCTTAGTACCGAGTTCCTTAATTATCTAAAAGAAAATGGTATAATATCTGAATGGACACCTCCCAGCACACCACAATTGAATGGTGTCTCTAAAAGGAGGAATCGAACCCTGTTGGACATGGTTCGATCCATGATGAGTTTTACCAAATTGCCCCTGTCCTTTTGGGGCTATGCATTGGAAACAGCGGCCAAGTTGTTAAATTTGGCGCCAACCAGTGTATTTACCCAAACGCCATATGAGATATGGCACGGCAAGCCTGCATCCTACAACTACTTGAAAGTGTGGGGTAGCCCCGCATACGTCAAGAGGTTAGTAGGAGATAAGCTAGAATCCAGGTCTGGCTTATGCAGGTTCATTGGATACCCTAAAGAAACTGCAGGTTATTACTTTTATGACCCCTTGGAACAAAAGGTATTTGTTTCAAGGAACGCAGTATTCTTGGAACAGGGCTTCCTAAAGGATATCCAACCTGATGAACTGATACTTGAGGTTTCAAGTAATGGAAACCAGTCATCAGAGGTAGCCGGGGATTCCTCACTTAAAGGATTCATGATAGATACCCGAAGGACTGACCGACCTCGAGAAGTCCAGCATGCTAGGCATGTAGGACAGCCTCAGGAACAGCCGGTCCCAGTACCTGAACCGCCAGCTCCTATACAGTCAGCGCCCACAGTCACCACTGACGTTCCCGT
Source organism: Sesamum alatum (assembly GCA_034509735.1). NCBI lineage: Eukaryota > Viridiplantae > Streptophyta > Magnoliopsida > Lamiales > Pedaliaceae > Sesamum > Sesamum alatum. Next base: position 22,757,578 of record JACGWO010000007.1, on the reverse strand, counting down.
TCTCCGTAGGTCTACTAGAGAGTCCAGACCTCCAGTGAGATATGGCTTTCTAAATACGACCGGTCTGCTGGATAACGATCCTAAGACATACGGAGAAGCGATGTCTGACATCGACTCCGGGAAATGGCTTGAGGCCATGAAAACCGAAATGGACTCCATGAGCGAGAACCAACTCTGGAGACTTGTAGATCCACCGAAAGGTGTTGAGCCAGTTGGCTATAAGTGGGTCTACAAGCGCAAACTTGGCGTTGATAGAGAAGTCATGAATTTTAATGCTAGACTAGTAACTAAGGGGTACACTCAACGACCCGGGGTCGATTTTGAAGACACCTACTCGCCGGTAGGCATGGCTAAATCTATTCGGATCCTGCTCGCCATAGCAGCATGGTATGACTATGAGATATGGCAGATGGAGGTGAAAACGGCCTTCCTCAATGGTTTCGTTGAGGAAGAGATCTATATGGATCAGCCGGAGGGTTTCACAGTCACTGGAGAAAGAACAGAAGGTCTGTCGTCTCCAGAAGTCTATCTATGGCCTCAAACAAGCATCCCGAAGTTGGAACATTCGCTTTGATGAAGTGATACGGGGCTATGACTTCATCAAAAATGAATCCGACCCTTGTGTATACAAGAAGGTTAGTGGGAACTCTATACTGTTCCTAGTGCTTTATGTGGATGACATTCTACTCATAGGTAATGATGTTAGAATGTTGGGTGACACTAAAGCATGGTTATCAACCCAGTTTTCCATGAACGACTTGGGTGAAGCCTCCTACATCCTAGGCATCCAGATTGTCAGGGACAGATCTCAAAGGATGTTAGGGCTCACCCAAAACTCGTATATGAAGAAAGTCCTAAAGAGATATCGGATGGACAACTCCAAACGAGGATTCCTTCCCATGAGGCATGGGATCAAGTTATCCAAGAAACAGTCCCCGCAGACTGATGAGGAACTTGAAAGGATGAAAGTCATCCCCTATGCTTCTGCCGTAGGTAGCATCCAATATGTTGTCCACTGCACCAGGCCTGACATTGCTTACATTTTGAGCTTAACAAGAAGATATCAGTCTTGTGCAGGAGAGGCACATTAGAATGCTATTAAGGGCATCCTTAGGTACCTGAGGAGGACTAAGGAAATGTTCTTAGTCTATGGCAATGGAAAACTGATCCTGGAAAGCTTTAGCGACGCTAGCTTCCAGTCTGATAACGATGATGCCAAGTCTCATTCGGGTTATGTATTCAAGCTCAATGGAGGAGTAGTGGCTTGAAAAAGTTCCAAACAAGAAACCACTGCTGATTCCACCACTGAGGCCGAATACATAGCAGCTTCAGAAGCTGCCAAGGAAGTGGTTTGGATGAGAAACTACATCCAAGAGTTGGGTGTGGTGCCTAGCATCGCCGAGCCCGTTGTCATCTTTTGTGATAACAACGGAGCAATAGAGCAAGCAAAGGAACCGAGATCTCATCACCGTTCCAAACACATTCTTAGACGCTACAATCTTCTAAGAGAAATGGTAGGAAGAGGTGACGTTCGGATGGACCGAGTCAACTCAGCAGACAACACAGCAGATCCGCTGACAAAGCCTATGTCGCAGAGCGCTCATATGCAACATCTTGAGGAGATGGGGGTTAGACATATAGGCGATTGGCTTTAACGTCAAGTGGGAGATTGTTAGAATAGGTGACCATGTAGCCAATCTTGGCAGGCAAAATGTAAACTATGTCTAGACAATTTCAGGTATTTGATAAATTATTAATGAATAAAGAAGTGAAATTCATTTGGCATTACTTTGTTTGTGTTTACTTTATCTGCATTACGTATCTGTTCACTACGCAAACAAAGCCCATGGACTAAAAACATACTTCAGGGACTGGGACTATGCTTAGAGGTAGGTCTATGAAATCAATCCCGTCGAATCAGTCCGGAAATCTTCAAGTCAAGGAATCTCAAAAATGGGTACCGAGATTCCCCTTGAGACTTGCACTAAGAATCTGCTGTCGTATTTCATTGACGAGTGACAAAGATCGTCTAAGCAGTGTTAGTGGGTTAGCCTGCTAGAGTGCAGCTGACCTAGGTGACTCGCAGGAACCGTCTAAAGGAGGACCTTGAGTAGGGTCGGCTAGGTATGACGTGTGTTCCCGGTTCCAACAGTACAAGTCAAGTCCTTTCACTTGAGGAACTGCTGAGTTTACCTGTACATCAGGGCTGTATCTTAGATATGGTGAGAGATTGCCAAGATGCACTTGAGTAGTCATAAGCCATATCTAATGCAACTCCGGTGTGCAGAGTGACAGTAGTTTCCAAGAAAGGATCTATCTCCTGTCAAAAGGCATTGACAGTTGAGTCTCACATATGCTCTGTGTCCTGTCCCTAAAATCTGTGGCCACAGTAACTGAACAGAAGGGAAGGTTTCCCTTGCGGTGTTTAGTAAGGACAGACCGACACTTATGTCCGAAATGGGTACCTGCATTTTCCGTGCCTTAGACCCTAAGTGGTGAGACCGAAGATAGAAGGACAAGTGTACTGTTAGAGCCTAAATGTTCATCCCCGAATATTCACCTAGTCTCTAGTGCCATAGACCGTTGCTAGATGGCCACCCATGGTAACGGGAGGATTCTAGGAATCCGACCAAGTCTAGCTGAAAGGTGAACCTAAAGAGTCACACACAATCCGCACACATTAAGTATTTAATTTAGAATTAAATATTGGAGAAATGGAATGATTAAATTGGATTTAATCGGGTCCTTAATGTTCTTGGAGAGAATTAATTCCTTTTATTAGATAAAAAGAATTAATCTAATAAATTAGATTTATTAGAAAATTAATTTAATGGGCCTAGAATAAATATTTATATTTACTATATTTATTTATTGCCCTTTGGAATATTTAAATAGGTTTTAAATATTCCATTAAATTAAATTAATGGTTGAGATTAAAAGGAGAGATGGATGGCTAGAATTAATTTGACTAGGTCAAATTACTACTTTGACTAGGACTTTCACTAGGTCAAAATCCTAGTCAAATTAGTCTTCTAGAGTTGGAGTTTGAAGAGGATTAAACTCCTCCTCTATAAATAGTCCTAGCCCCTCACCATAAGAGATGATGATGAAACTCCAACACACACAACACACACACTCTTTCGGCTCTCCCCTCTCTCATTCGCCTCTCTCTCTCTCTCTCTCTCTCTCTCTCTCTCTCTCTCTCTCTCTCTCTCCAAGTTTTGTTCTTTTGTGTTAACAATTGAATAAAAGGAGGATTAATCCCATTAATTAATAACGTGTGATTGATCCGTCCTCTCCTATATATTTGTTTGTTCGCTAGCACGACGTGCAAGATACGTGGGCGGATTGCGTGTCACAATTTGGAGAATCTCACATACGAGATTTGGTGCAAATCGGGGAACAACGCGAGTACCGGTTAGAAGACGAAAACGACAAATCGGTAATTCCCTTTTACGTTTTCGTCTCTTTTTTATTTTAAATCCTATGGCCTCCATGATTGTTTATATGCTTTTAATTCATGAGATACACCGAACACCCAGAACTTCAAGGGTACAACCCTTGAACGTGTTCTTTATTTTACGTAAAAGCATGTTTAAATTTTGTTATTTAATTTTATACCACGCTTCCGCATTCGCGCTATTTCCGGGGACGATCCACAATCTTTCAGAATCGTCTTCTCTGGTCTGTCTTTCTTCAACGGCGGAGTTCGCAGTGCGCCTTCGCCGATCGCCATGAGTTGCCTGGCTTGGAATAATCACGGGATTGGGGGGCCCAGGACAATTCGACATTTACGCGAACTTCTTCGCGAGTTTAATCCCTTGGTGGTCTTTTTGTCGGAAACGAAGTGTACGGGTGGTAAGGCAACGTGGTTAAAGGAAATGTTGAATTTAGACTATTGGCAAGTTCACTTTCTTCTACAAAAACATCTTTACGGTCTTTCCTTCTCATAAAGGACTTGTAGGCTATTCGACTCAAATCGTCTATCGCTAGACATGAAAGAAATCCGGTGGATCGTCCCGGGAATTGCGCGAATGCGGAAGCGCGGTAAAAATAAACATATTAAAATAAAAGGCATGCTTTTAATTTAAAGAACACGCTCAAGGGGTGTGCCCTTGAGGTTCCCGGGCGTTTGGTGTATCTCATGATCATAAAACAAATAAAGAAATCATGGAGGCCATAGAGTTGAAAATTAAAGAGAGACGAAAATCTTAAAACGAGACCTACCCGTTGTCGTTTTCGTCTTCAACTGCTACTCGCGTTGTTCCCCGTTTTGCACCAAGACCTCGTTCTTGAGATCCTCCAAATCGTGACACACGATCCACCCACGTATTCTTGCACGTCGTGCTAGCAACGAACAAGTATTATTTTGGAGAGGATAGATCAACCACGCGTTATGATTTAATGGGATCGATCTTCCTTAGTTCAATTGTTCCAAGAACAAAAGAACAAGAAAATACTTTCTTGGTGAGAGAGAGAGAGAGGGGCGGACGAGAGAGAGAGAGGAGAGAGTGTGTGTTGTGTGTGTGTTTTTCAAGAATCATCAATCTCATAAATGTTGGAAGCTAGAGGTTTATATAGAGGAAGAGTTTAATCCTCTTTAAACTCAAACTCTAAGTAACCTAATTTGACTAGGATTTTGACCTAGTCAAAGTCCTAGTCAAACTAGTGTTTGACCTAGTCAAACGAATCCTAGCCTTCCATCTCCCCTTTCCATCTCAACCGTTGATTTTAATTTAATGGAATATTTAAATCCTATTAAATATTCCAAAAGGCTAAAAGAATAAATATAATATACTAAATTAATATTATAATTTATTCTAAGCCCATTAAATCAACCCTTTTAATAAATCCTATTTATTAATTTAATTCCTTTTATCAAATAGAAGGAATTAATTTCTCCAAGAAAATATAGGACCCGATTAAATCTAATTTAATCATTCCTTTACTCCAATATTTAATTTCAAATTAAATACTAAGTGTGTGTGGACAGTGTGTGACTCTTTAGGTTCACCATTCAGCTAGACTTGGTCGGATTCCTAGAATTCGTTCGTTATCATGGGTGGCCATCTAGCAACGGTCCATGACACTAGAGACTAGGTGAAATATTCGGGGATGAACATTTAGGCTCTAACAGTACACTTGTCCTTCTGTCTTCGGTCTCATCACTTAGAGTCTAGGGCACGGAAAAAAGCAGGTACCCATTTTGGACCTAAGTGTCGGTCTGTCCTTACTAAACGCCGCAAGGGAAACCTTTCCCTTCTGTTCAGTTACTGTGGCCACAGATTTTAGGGACAAGACACAGAGCATACATGAGACTCAACTGTCAATACCTTTTGATAGGAGACAGATCCTTTCTTGGAAACTACTGTCACTCTGTACACCCGAGCTGCACTAGACATGGCTTATGACTACTCAAGAGTATTTTGACAATCTCTCACCATATCTAAGATACAGACCTGATGCACAGGTAAACTCAGCAGTTCCTCAAGTCAAAGGACTTGGCCTATACCGTTGGAACCGGGAATACACGTCATACCTTGCTGACCATACTCAAGGTCCTCCGTAAGACTGTTCCCGCGAGTCACCTCAGTCAGCTGCTTCCTAGCATGCTGACCCACTAACACTGCTCAGACGACCTTCGTCACCCGTCGATGAAATACGACAGCAGATGCTTAGTGCAAGTCTCAAAGGGAATCCCGGTACCCATTTTCGGGATTCCTTGACTTGGAGATTTCCGGACTGATTCGGTGAGACTGATTTCATGGACCTACCTCCAAGCGTAGTCCCAGTCCCCGAAAACGTTACTCAGTCCGTGGGCTTTGTTTGCGTAGTGAACAGAAATATAAATGCAGATAAGTGAACGTAAACAAGGTATTGCCATATGAATTTTCACTTCTTTATTCATAAATATTTTTATCAAATACCAAAGAATTGTCTAGACATAGGTTACATATTCCTGCCAAAATTGGCTTACATGGTCACCTATTCTAACATCTTTGAATCTTCCAACTTACTCATCCTTAACTAGAGAAAAACCATCCTAGCTTATGGATACAAATTCCATAAGTTTATCTTGATTATCTATTTTTAATCATTTATTTTGAGGATTCATGATCTAATAGTGTGAAATCAATCATGTAACTAACCTAGCAGACAAAAATAGTTATTTTTTTTTTTCAAATAAAGAAACTTTATTGATCAAAACTTGTAATCTGAAATTATCCAATAATAGAAGAAAATATAGCTTGATCATGCTAGGTTACATAATTCCTATTAACTCTATCCTAATATGATCAATATATGGTTACGCCTAACTAGTCCTCTAGCCTTTGCAACTACAACCCTTACATCGCTAAACTTTAAGATAGTCCGTCTCAGCTTTCTACTCCCTATCACCACCTACAAACCATTCGCAGATCATGAAGAACTCAAAGAAGTGAGTAGTATTCATGTTAAAGCTCAAACTAAATTACCTTCATTGGAGAGGAGTTTAGGACACTGTCTCTTCCAATGCCCTTTTTTCCGGCAGTTAATGCAGACATTGTTTGGAATCTTTGACTACCGAACCCTCTTCCTCTTTCCTTTACCCCCAGCTAATGGTATAACAGGAACATGTAAAGTGCTGGCAGCGGTTTGTCTGGCACCCTTGCATTTCGCTTTAGAGGTTGAAGCCTCTCCCACTAGTACCGACGGCGCAGGTTTGTCAATCATTGCCTTGTCCTGGACCAACATGTTTATCAACTCATAAAGGTCTTTCTCAAGCCTATTCAAGTTGTAGTTGAAAATAAACGGGTTGAATGAGGATGAGGAGTCTGAAGGATCACGTCGATGTACGTCTCTTTTTCAAGATCCACTACAAAAAAATGCGGGAATTAAAACGGTTTTAGGAACGGTCTTTTTTCCTTTTTGAACCATCGAAAGATCACTAGATGAACTTGGACTTCGATTAGGACTGGTTATGGAACGGTCAACGTTCCGTTGAAACTGGAGGCATTCCTAATATTTAGGAACGGTTCCACCTAGACCGTTCCTATTTTGGAACTGTTTTTGGCGTACAAGGTAAAGACCGTTCCTAACTAGCTTTGTGTGTATGAATATATAATTTGTGTATTTGGAACACATGGTTAATATTTGGAACGGTCACATCTTATGTAATTCACATAATTTGGAACGATCGTAGGAACTCGGTTTGCAGCGCACTAAATATATTGGAGATACATTTTTTCACTGTCTGGAATACAAATTGGAAAGGTGTACTATTTGTTTGGGGATAGATGTTGGAACGGTAGGTGGAACACCCCTAGACCTGCTTTGCTAAGTATTATAGGAACAGGTTTTTAATATTTATTCGGAATATGTGTTTGGACCGGTTTTAGGTATTCGATTCGGAACACTAACTATACCAGGAAGTCACTGAATTTGGACTAATTATAGGAACGGTTGGCCCCTAATTTGGAATTCTCGTTTATATAGTTTTGGATTGGTCGTCTCATTAAACCGGTCATCCGTTGGAACGGTTATGTCGATTTTTATGAAATCCGTACCGTTGAAAAGACAATTCCTAAATAAATGAATGATTAAATTTTTTTTATTATTATATAAATAATCATTATTATTATTAAAATAAAATTTAAATTATTAATAATTTTTTGAATTTGGTTAAATAATTATTATTTAAATACCAAAAAATGCATAATTTCGAAAAAAAAAATATATTAAAAAAATATTATCCAATTTAATTATAATTTTTTTAAAAAAAATCCTAAATCTACACCTCATCCCCCTAGTCTTGGTCCAAATCGTCATCGTCTGGAGGGGGAGGGGTCTGTCGGAGGCCGTGATGGGCCGATAGCGGAGTTGTTGGTCTGCAAAGTCTTCATCATGCTCATCATGTCGACCATTATCTCCTCCAGTCGGACCATACGATCCTCCAAGTTTGACGATGGCGGTGGCGGTCGCGGTGGTGATGGCGAGGTAAAGGTCTGGCTAAGGCTGTGGGCCTTAGAACCAAAACCGAATACCCGATCCTTGTTCTTGTCCCCGACTGCAGCCAGCCACAACTCTTGCTCGGTCTGCGCCACCAAGCCCTCCAATTGGGTCGGACGATCCCCAGGATCGCCCGTCGCCTGATACTGGTGACCCTCCAGCAACTTCTGGAACGTCTCCTACAAAAATAGTAAATTATTATTATTATTTCCAAAAATAAAAGAAAATAAAGTTTACCACCACCTCCAACCGCAGTCGGCCTTCTTCTTGTACCATTTGGTGAATAGCTCTATCTGCTTGACTGGCCGACTGAGTTGCGACTCCTGTAAAAAAAAAGAACAGTTGTTACAGTTTTAATTTAATACTGATGAATACTTAAAAAACTTAAATTTCTTACCATCTTCCTCTTGTGCATCTTGATGGAGGCAAAACCCCACGGGAGACAGTAGAGGACGTTGTTGGGTTGGCGGACCGGTTGGCCTTGTTCTTCGTGCACTTATCCTTGAACTCCTTGCTGTCTTAGTACAGCAGGAGCTGCCGCCAGACTTTGTTCGCCAGCCAGAGAGGCGTCACTAGAGACTGTCTGGCGAAAACGAACTTCTTGCGGAGGTACTTCCCCACAAACATGTGGAAGACTTTGAACATGGACTCATCGTCACAGTCCCACTCGTACGTCATCTGCAAGAAAAAAAAACAAAAAAATAAGTAAAATGTTATATTTAATAAATAAATCAATTTATACCATTAAATTGAAAATAAAGTACATTACCTTCAGGCTCTTGAACCAGAAATATTGGAGCTCTAGCGGCACCTAGTGTAAATAACCCCAAAGGTAGGGTTAGTGACCTCGCACCACTATATACATGCGCTTGTGTATCTTGCGCTCAGCTTTAAAATTATATAATAATTATTGTGTCATAAAAATAATAATTTAAATTGAAAAAGTATTTTAAAAAAAATATACCCGGCCCGGCGGGTGATATATCGGCACGTGATGGTGGGGGGAGTGGTGGGGCAAGTGGGGGTGGTACAGCCCATGGACGGGCCGGATCTGCTGCCAGTGCGGGAGTAGATGGTCCGGCAGCCTCTCAGACACATGTCAGAGTAGACGGATCTCCTGATCCTGCACTAGTGCGACAGCTGATTGCTCTGTCGGTAGTGGTGGTGGGAGTGGTCGGAATGCTGCTTCCCCAACCTGAGATGCAGCACCCGCTGGTGGTGGAACCGACAGGCTACGACCACGGCAGCTAGTATGGCCACCTCCTCGAGGAGGCAAATCCGACCAAATATGATCAATAATATTTTTAATATTAGTGGTATGAATTTAAAGAATAAATGTAAGTATCAATTTATTTGAATAATGATAATTTTTTAATTTTTTAAAATAATTAAGTAGACTATATCCTAAAATTGTATACTAAATCCTACAATTATTTCCTAAAATATATACTAATACCCAAAATTCTTTTAATTGCACTAAATCCTTCTATTTTCCTACAACCTCATACTAAAAAAATCAAAGAAAATTACAGAAAATTTTAAAAAAATATAATATGTACAGATTTTTTTTTTCAGAAAAAGATTGTATTTACTGTTTTCTTTTAAAAAAATACAAAAAATTAAAGAAAATTTTCAAAAAATACTGAAAAATTACACAATTTACAGGGTTTTTTTCAGAAAAAATTATAGAATCTACCGGATCTTCTTTCAGAAAATAGGGACAGTTTTTAAAAATTACAAAAAGAATTATAAATTACAGAATTTATAGTTTTTTTCCAGAGAAATTACTTAATTTATATGTTTTTTCAGAGAAAATACTGAAAATTACGAAAATGTTTTAAAAAATATTGAAAAATTATAGAAAATACTTAAAAATTACAGTAAAAATCTGAAAAATAGCATAAATTACATAAATTTTCCAAACATTAACATTCGTAGAAATTCCAAAAATTACAGAAAATTCCACCACTAACAACACTAAATTTATCACAATGAATTTCCATAAAATTCACAAATTTATTGGCATTTTCTAGAAATTACAAAAAATTCATAAATTACACAACAATTTCCTGAAATTATAGAAAATTCAATATTACCAGTAAATTATAAAAAATTCGCATAATTACCCAAAAATTACTGAAATTTACACAGGAATCCCTAGCATTAGAGAAATTACAAATAAACCACTTAATTATACAGAAATTACAGATAAATCCCCTAACTATATAGAAATTACATAAAAATGCGCTACCATTACATAAATTACAGAAAAAACCAAAAAATTAAAATGTACATGGAATTTCTGTCCCTAAAAGTGGAAACAGAAAAAAATTAAAAAGGGTTTTTGGAAACCATACTTGGTAGTGGAGGGTGGCGGCGTCAACGGAGGTGGTGGACGACGGTGGTGGTGGCGCACAGTGGAGGCGGGAGAAAGAGAGGGGGGCGGGAGGGGCGTCTGTGGTGGCGGCGCATAGTGGAGGCGTCAACGGAGGCGGTGAACGACGATGGTGGGGCGACTGTGGTTGAGGCTCACACTGTGATGGCGGCACACTGTGATGGCGGATGGTAGTGGTGGTGGGCGGCCAACGGTGAGAGGGAAAAAACACACAGAGAGAGAGAGAGAGAGAGAGAGAGAGATGAGAGAGAGAGAGAGAGGCAGAAAAATGAGAATGAATCTGCTAAGGGTCTAATTTATATAAGAACTTTGGAACGGTCGTATTTTTGTTATAACCGTTCCTAAGCCTGTACCCAAAGCTAAATATGACGTCGTTTTATGACATTGTATTGATAATGAACTTCATAGGAACGATCATTCACTACTTAATGTGTTACTAGTTCCGTTCCTAATTGCAAAAACGGCATCGTTTGGTGTACTGTAAGAGTTGACCGTGCCTATTTCCATTAAAGACCGTTCCTATATGTATTGCAAATATTATTTGATCTTCTTAGATAATAAATATAAATTAAGAAAAACAAGTTCCGAACACGTATATGATCGAAAAAAGGTATACAATTGGCCATTTAAAGAATTTGAAAATATAAAGTAATTTTCAAAAAAATAGACAGACGTTTACAATATGAAGTATATTTGTATATTTAAGTTTGTTAGTATTTCACAGGTTGAACTAGCATCTTTACTTGTTGTACTGCATTGCCTAATCAGACCGTAAAAATTCAAATCAGACCGTTAGATATGATTTAACACACACAAGAATACATTATATGTAGTTTTGAAAAATTTCGGTTTGCAGATATCGAGATATCATTCCTGATCAGTATTCGTCATCATAAGAACCATTGCATCCTTCAATCCGGCCATCTGATTGAAAATCAGATTGGTAGATACGAAATCTTATTTATATTCTTGTATGTGTTTAAAAATGTTGTCCATCGGACTCACGAATGTTGAGATATCGTCAGAATTAGGTAAAATACACAAATTAGTAACACAATTTGGAAATGTTACAATTGACTTAGGAACGCATTATTATAGTAATAACATAGGAACGGTTAGGGTTATATATAGGAACGATCATAGCCGCTTTACAGTTTGGAATAGGTGAATATAAAACGACCGCTCCAAAATTCAATTTTTCCACCATTTTTTCATTGGGTGCAAAACAAAAAATTGGACCTACATCTGGAACAGTCTATCAATTATTCGGACCATTCCTAATTCAATTTTGGAGCTTTTTTTTAGTGGGCGCCAATCCAAAAAATTGTACTTGTAATAGGAGCAATCATGGGAATATATTGACCGTTACTAATTCAAATTTCTCTCAATTTTTTTTTTCATTTGGCACCTACTTGGAAAAATTGTACATGTATTAGGAAAGGTCGTGGTATATAATGACCGTTCCAATTTATAAAATTTAATATGATTTATCAGGTGCTCATATGGAAGGTGAACAATTAGGTGCTCCATTGAGTTGAAAAAAGGAGAAAATATTTTCTCGAGGTTGCATAGGATGACGGCTACACTGTCTTCCAATTCTTTTACCTTGTTCACATCTAGTGTGGTTGAGCATAGGATCTGGAATAGAAGGCTCACCTCCGTCAAGGCCCCCCACATGTGCTAAGGAAGCATTTCACGGAAGGCAACCAGAATCAACTTCAACATGAATACATGACAATAATGACTCTTCATGCCGTGCATCCTTAGCTCCTTTAGTAAACCCATCAGGAAACCTAAAACAATGAATCCACTCATATATCCTCTTCTTTTGATCCTTCGTCAATGTATATACCGCTTTGGGCATCACATTCGATCTCCTTTCGTCCACTCAAGCTCCGACCGATTACATATGATCTTTAGATCCTTCCATGCATTCAGATTTTCCTTCGTTTTGCCCTTTATGTCCATCACAGTATTGAATATATTGTCGAACACATTGTTCTCAATATGCATACATCAAGATTGCATCATATTAGATGCGCCACTCAGTATTCAAGCTCCCAAAAGATGCTTTTCTTCGTCCACTTATGATCGACACCATAGCCTTTCGATTCACTCAACGATTGTTTGACTGCAAAACTAAATGCATTGACACGGGTTCGGATCTGTTCTCCAGTCAGCTTCGGACGTGTTCCTCTCCATTTGATTTTCAGTGAAGGCTTTCTTGTTCCTGCGTTAAGGATGGTCCGGTGTGAGGAACTGCCTGTGGCAGTCAAAATAGCATGCCTTTCGACCGTGCTATAAATAGAATGCCCATGTGTCCTCCATACAAACTGGTGTTAGAATAGATGACCAGAAAGCCAATAGGTTTGGCGTTTTGTAACTTATTTGACCACTTGATGTAATGTATTATTGTGATGAATAAAATGAGTGTTCGTCACTATTGGTGTCTACTTTGTTGCGCCCATTTTAGATATGTTAAAACGGTTTTTACTTATATCGCAATAAAGCCCATAGACCATGGTTAACAACTCATGCAGTTGGGCCACGCATTGGATGGTGGTCATGAAACCAACTGATTGAGAGTTGGGTCTGAAATATTCCAAGTCGAGGACCTCGAGACAGGGCATCGAGAGTCCTATTGGGACTTGCATTAAGAGTCATGTTCATTACATAATTTCTGTGTTTCATCGGTGATAGGCGTGGGACGCCTACACAATCTTGATGGGTTGGTCGACTGGGGTCGAGCCGACTGGACTGACTCGCGGGGATTATCATATGGAAGCCTTGGAGGCTTGGTCGGTATGATTGGATTTCCCCAGTTCCGATAGTACGGGACTAGTCCTCAGACTTGAGGAATCATGGCAGTCGCGTGCACAGGACGGTTGTATCTTGGATCTGGCGAGAGGTGATCATTCTGTAAGATGATCATTATATGCCTTGTTCAGTGCAGTCAAATGTGTAGCAAGGACGGTGGATTCAAAGAAGAGGATCCGTCCTCTGTCACTATGTGACAGAGGTATCTCCTATGCACTCGGAGACACGTTCATGCTGTTTGAAGCTGTGTCCACAGTGGTTGGTCGAACAGGGAATGGTATCCTGTGTCAACGTAATGAAGCATATGTAGTCTCGAGTATTAAGCATAGATGCCTAGCCAAGGATGGGAACCGACGCCAATTCTATACCCTAGACTAAGCCGGGGAGATGGTAGACGGAAGGACCGTACCCGTACGAAATCGGCGCCTAAATGTTCACTCCAACATTCACCTAGTCTCTAGTGTCATGGACCGTTGCTAGACGACCACCCATGGTAACGGGCCCTTGTAGGACACGGGCCTAAGTCTAGCTAAGGGTGAACCTAAAGTGTCACACACAAATCACCGAGAAGGTTGAGAGATTGACTTGGAGTCAATCTCAAAGGATAAATGAGAAATTAGATTACTTGAGGGATAGTCCATTGTATGGACGGGCCGATATTGTATCGGGCCCTCGTTTAATCAGTAAATTGGATTTATCGATTAAATATGGAAAGTCGAGATGTTGGATCTTTTGATTGGAATAAAAGACCAACAAAAATATTTAAGTGGACATTAAATTGGATTTAATTTTGGGTTTCGTCGTAAATGGATTACGATAAAACCCGATCCGTTAAATTTTGACCCGAGAGGAGAATTAATTCCAATTTGGGAATAGGAAGAAGTTGGACTTCTTCCCATAAATAGCATGGCTGAAAATGCTCCATTGGAGGAAGCTAAAATCAATCATGCTTCATGCAAGGTGGTAGTTGACTTGTCTCTTTTGGAAAGAGACAAATCAACTCCAATCAAGCCCTTCCCTTTTGGTATGATTTGATCATACCTTAAAAGTTAGTAGGCTTGATTGAAGAATTAATGGTGATTAATTGGGATGTATCGAGACATCCTTGGATGAACATAGACACATTCCAATAATCACATTATTTATGTATATATATGAGTATATACAACACCTTGTGTAAGAGAATCATAATTCATCTTTTCAAGGAAAAGCAAAGAAAATTCAGCCCCTCTCCTCTCTAACTCTCGGCCACTCTCTCCCTCTCTCACTTGTGTTCTTCACTTGATTTTGAATCAATAGGAAGAACAAAGTAGGTTTAAGAAAATACTAATTCATAGTGTTTATTCTCTTAAACCGATTCCTTCACAAACCCGTTTTCTTCTAGCAAGGAGAACGTGTGTTTCACTTCCAGTGTGGTGTGGATCACCTTTGGAGAATCTATATGTTTGGATTTTGTGAGCATTCCGGAGAAGGAACAATGCAAGTAGCCGCGCATACGTAAAATCATCAAAGGTACGGTTTTATTACGCTTTGGTAGATTTACATTTTATCTATGCGCTATGTATTATATGCCTCTTTATTAATACATTCTACATCGAGCGCCCGGTAGAGCACCCAAGGGTACACCCCTTGGGATCACGTTTATTTAAATTTGATTTAAATTTACGTACTATACGCTATCTCACTTCCGCTTGCGCTCCCGGGCGGATCCGCTTGTCCTTCAAGTGCTATCAGAGCTTGATTCGATGTAAGGGGCGTAGATCTATGTGCTTGGCATGATCTACTTGCTTTTACGGCTTTTATATCATGATAGATTGCATGAATATGTGAATATATATGATAATTCAATTGTTTAAATTTGATGGACGTTAAGCATGTTAATTTTGTGAGATTGGATCTAGAATTACATGCTCATTTTCAGTTTATTATTGTTGTTTTGTGCTAAAAAGAATGTCGAAAAGATATGGAAAAACGGACAGCAGCGGCAGCGGTTGGCTGACGCCCCTACTGGCCGGTCACTGGCTGCCGGGCGCACGCGGGCTCACGCCTGCGCGCAGGCCTGGCCGGTGTGCCTGCGAGCGTGCATGCTGCGGCCGCTGCCCAGATCGAGGCCAGCGCGGCACAAGGCGCGCGGCTGGCCGGTAGGCACAATGGTTGGGCCGTTTTGTGCCGATTTTCGACGTTTTGCGAAAAATTTGATTTTCTGCCTTTTCTGCACAATATTCTGAAAATGTATTAATTTTGCACATTTGATTTTGGAGTTAATTGGATTATTCCTTAGATCAAATTTGTTTAATTAATTTGGGATTAATACATGCATTGGATGCATTGTTTATAACGTCCATTGAATTTGAAATTTGAATTTTGCATATTGTTTATGTATTTATGCTTTGTGATGTTGGATATCACTTGGATGTTTGGAATATCCATGGTTTAAGCATAATTATTTGGAATAATTATGTTATGTGCATTGATGGAATCAACATGGGATGATCACAAAAAGCCCTAGACCTTGTGTATGGATGAATGTATGATTATTTACATTTTGGTTGGGTAGGGCCTGCGTGCCTCTTATTTTGGGACTATCATCTCCCGTGTTTCAGCCTCATGATGTTAAGGCTTGTTTTTTATTTCCCATGTATTACTTTCAATTGTAGTGAGAGTAGATAGGATTGGTGAGGTTTTTAGTTTTAACCAGCTTGTAGAGTCGGAGACCAAGGTGAAGCACCAAGGCATGAAACAAGAGCATTAAAACGCCTATTGGAATAACAATGAGTATATTATTTTGTATTAATATAGAACCACCCTAGACAGACCATAGACTCACTGCGGGCTCAGTGGGTCGCATAGGTTGGGCTTGTGATCATCCTAACAGGGGTATGCTATGTTTTCTACATGCGGCGTATTTATTTATCGCTTTAAATATTGGATATTTATGCATGCTAAAACACCTTAATGTGATGAGGTCTCGGTCGTACATTAAACTCTCATTTGGTTGGACCAAATTAAATATTAGGCCCAGAATGGACTTGGATCAAAATAGTATTTTAATATGTCCGAGCCTTCCATCCACAGCATTGTGGTGAGGAAGCTACCACTACCCAAGTGTGGTCTCACGAGTCGTGGCACACTTGGACTAGGGGAAAGCTGCACTATTGTTGTGAACAAAGAGACTACACTCGTTGGTTCTATGTCTCACGAGTCGTGGGGGGCGACAGTTTGAGGCATGATTTTGTTGATGGGTCGGGCCCAACACTGAGTAACATGGTTCGCTTGGAGTCCTCGGAACCATGCAAATAGGTGAGGCAAAATATCTTGGGAATCTCATTGGATGAGAATGATATTGGATATCTCCCATGAGGTCTTCTTCATGTGAATCGTAAAAGTAGGGCATAGAGATTACGCTTGTGGATCCCAAGCCAACTAGGAAATGGTTTTCCCGAAACTCCACTTGAGAGTGGCGGACTTTCGTATAAATAATGGGAGAGTTAAAGACTAAAAGACCAAGTCTTCAACTTGCAAACTAATATTACCATCATCTGCTGAGTTCTGCTTTACATTTATATTAACGATATGTCTAAGAATCCATTAACCATGGTACTTGAGACTAATAAATTCAATGGAACGAACTACTTGGATTGGCTGAGAAACCTGAGGATTATCCTCGGTTTCAAGAACCAATGCTACGTCTTGGACGAGCCGCCGCCGAGCGACTTACCGGAGGGGTCCACGCCAGAAGAACGTTTGACGTTCGTGAAATGGTACGAGAATAACCGAAAAGTACGTAGTATCATATTGGCTTCAATGTCTAACAACATCCAGAAGCAATATGAGAGGCTGGATAACGTCTTCGTCATAATGCTCCACATGAACGAGGTTTATGCGGTTCCGGATAGGCATATTAGATATGCCACCACAAAAGCATTCTTTGGCACCAAGCTTGCTGAAGGATCGTCTGTACAAAGTCATGGGGTTAAGATGCTCTCCCTAGTGGAGAAACTCGAGGACCTTAAAGCTAGGCTTAACAATTACACGTACATTGACGTGATCCTCCAGTCGCTTCCTCCGTCCTAAGACCCGTTTATTGTAATATGAGGCAATGACCCACAAGTCGGCGCCGACGGTATTGATAGGAGAGGCTTCAACCTCCAAGGCGAATGCAAGAGGGCCGGACGCTGGAAGAGGAAGAACGGAAAAGGGAAGACGGTTGCGGCTCCTGCTTGTGCTCCAGGCGCCCCTGTTGCCCGGTGGGACCGAGCAAAGGGAAAGGGAAGGCCCGTGATTTTTCAGCGGTCCAAGGCAAATGATGTCTGAATGCATTGCCAAGGGAAGGGGCATTGGAAGAGGGAGTGCCCACAACTCCTCTCCAACCAAGGTATGTTTGTGGTTGAAGTAACATGATAACTAATTCTGCTTCATGGGTATTGGATACCGGGTGTGGGTGCTCACATCTGCAATGATTTGCAGGTACTGCAAAGAAACAGAGGGCTAACCAAGGATGAGATGATCCTGAGGCTAGGCGATGGCAAGGCCGTTGCTGCGGAAGCCGTAGGATCAATGGAGTTAGCCATTAGTAGTCATGTTAGGATTGTACTGAACGACTGTTTCTATGTACCTAGCATGATTAAAAAACATTATTTCTATCCCGATCCTCGAAAAGGAGGGATTTTCATTTACCATCAATAAAAACGGCTTTTTCATTATTAAAGATGGTATTTCTCATCTGCTTGGTACATTGGCAAACGGTCTGTACATACTTCAACAGTCTAATTGGATTATAACTGTGGAACACAAACGAAAATGTGATGATCACAATAACGCATATATATGGCATGCGAGGTTAGGTCATATTTCTAAAGATAGGATAAGAAGGTTGGTGGACTCAAAGAGTCGAGAAATAGACGATTTGGACAACCTACCGACCTGCGAATCCTTCCTGAAGGGAAAAATGACCAAGAAACCCTTTATTGGACAAAGCATGCTAGCCAACGGTCTGTTGGATTTGATCCATACGGATGTCTGTGGCCCACTAAATACTCAGGCTAGAGGTGGGTTACTCGTACTTCATAACCTTTACTGATATCACTTACGGTATGGTTATGTTTACCTGATGAGGTACAAGTCTGAAGCATTTAGAAGGTTTAAGAAATACATACTTGAAGTAGAGAACCAAACCGGTCGAAAGATCAAAGCCCTTCGGTCGAACCGAGGTGGAGAGTATTTGAGTGGTGAGTTTACTGATTATCTAAAGAGAATGGGATTCTCTCTCAGTGGACCCCTCTTGGAACACCACAACTTAATGGTGTGTCTGAAAGGAGGAAGCGGACCTTGTTGGACATGGTCCGATCCATGACGAGTTTTACCGAACTCCCCTTATCCTTATGAGGATACGCTCTTGAGACGGCGGCGAAAGTTTTTGAACTTGGCGCCATCTAAGAAGATATCCCAGACGTCATATGAGATATGGCATGGCAAGCCTGCCTCCTACAGATACTTGAAAGTGTGGGGTTACCCCGCACATGTCAAGAGATTAGTAGGAGATAAACTGGACTCGAGGTCAAGTTTATGCAGGTTCATTGGCTATCCGAAAGAAACTACGGGGTATTATTTCTATGATCCCTCCGAGCAAAAGGTTTTTGTCTCGCAAAATGCAGTGTTCTTGGAAAAGGGTTTTCCATCCGATAGTCGGCGCGATGAGGTATTCTTGAGGAATCAAGTGAGGTACCCTATGAGGCAGCAGTGACATCTGAGCCGGTAGTTCCCACGGATAATGTTCCAGTCCTCCGTAGGTCGGCCAGAGTATCCCATGCATCTGATAGGTATGGATTTCTAGAGTTGACTGGTCAGTTGGGTAATGATCCAAAGACGTACGGAGAAGTGATGTCAGACATCGATTCGGATAAGTGGCTTGAGGCCATGAAATCCGAGATGGACTCGTGGGTACAAACCGGGTTTAGACCCTAGTGGACCCACCCAAAGGGGTAAAACCCGTAGGGTGTAAATGGGTCTACAAACGTAAGCTTGGAGCTGACGGGGAGGTTACAACCTTCAAAGCCAGGCTTGTGGGAAAGGGTTACACTCAGCGACCCGGGGTCGACTTTGAGGAAACCTACTTGCCTGTAGCAATGGCTAAGTCTATTCAGATACTGCTTGCATAGCAGCATGGTATGACTATGAAATATGGCAGATGGACATGAAAACGGCCTTCCTCAACGGTTTCGTAGAGGAAGAGATCTATATGGATCAGCCGGAAGGTTTCACAATTGTTGGAGAAGAGTAGAAGGTCTGCCGTCTCCAAAGGTCCATCTATGGCCTCAAACAAGCTTCCCGAAGCTGGAACATACATTTTGATGAAGTCATACGGGGATATGATTTCATCAAGAACGAGTCCGATCCTTGTGTATACAAGAAGATAAGTGGGAGCTCGGTTGCGTTTGTAGTGCTTTACGTGAATGATATCTTGCTCATTGAAAATGATGCTAAGATGTTGGGTACCACCAAATCTTGGTTGTCAACGCAATTCTCCATGAAGGATATGGGCGAGGCATCCTACATCTTTGGCATCAAGATCTACAGGGATAGATCTAGAAGGATGTTAGGAATGGCCTAGTCCTCGTATATTGAGAAAGTCTTGAAGAGATTCAAGATGGAGAACTCAAAACAAAAACTCCTTCCTATGAGGCATGGAATTAAGTTATCCAAGAAGCAGTCTCCTAAGACTGATGAGGAGCTTAAACGGATCTTGGACATCCCCTATGCTTCAGCCGTAGGCAGCATACAGTATGTTGTTCAGTACACTAGACCTGATGTGGCTTTCGCTTTGAGCATAACTAGTCGATATCCGTCGTGTGCCGGGAGGCACACTGGAGTGTGGTCAAGACTATCCTGAAGTACCTGAAAAGGACTAAGGATATGTTCTTGATCTACGGCGGTGGAGAGTTGATACTGGAAGGCTATTGGGACGCTAGCTTCCAGTCGGATGACGATGATGCCAAGTCTTAGTCTGGTTATGTGTTCAGAGTTAATGGTGGCGTGGTTGCTTGGAAGAGTTCCAAGCAGGCTACCACGGCGGACTCCACCACAGAGTCTGAATACATAGCAGTGCTGGAAGCTGCTAAGGAGGCGGTTTTGGATGAAGAGCTACATCCAAGAGTTGGGTGTAGAACCTAGCATCGCTGAGCCAGTGGTTATCTTTTGCGATAACAACAGGGCCCTAGTTCAAGCAAAGGAACTGATCTCATCACCGATCCAGGCATATTCTTAGACACTACCATCTGTTCAGAGAGATGGTTAGCGGGTGAAGTTTGGATAAACCGAGTTAGCTCTGCAGAAAACATAGCAGATCCACTTACTAAGCCTGTGTTGCAAGTTGCCCATATTCAGCATCTGGATAAGATGGGTTTGAGGTCAATGGGTGATTGACTTTAGGTCAAGTGGGAGATTGTTAGAATAGATGACCAGAAAGCCAACAGGTTTGGCGTTTTGTAACTTATTTGACAACTTGATGTAATATATTATTACGTGACGAATAAAATGAGTGGTCGTCACTATTGGTGTCTACTTTGTTGTGCTCATTATACATATGTTAAAACGGTGTTTTACTTATATCGCAACATAGCCCACAGACCATGGTTAACAACTCATGCAGTTGGGTCACGCATTGGATGGTGGTCATGAAACCAACTGATTGAGAGTTGGGTCTGAAACATTCCAAGTCGAGGACCTCGAGACAGGGCGTTGAGAGTCCTATTGAGACTTGCATCAAGAGTCATTGGATAAGTGTCGTGTTTCATCGGCGACAAGTGTTGGACGCCTACACGATCTTGATGGGTTGGTCGACTGCGGTCGAGCTGACTGGACTGACTCGCGGGGATCATCATATGGAAGTCTTGGAGGCTTGGTCGGTATGATTGGATTTCCCCGGTTCTGATAGTACGGGAGTAGTCCTCAGACTTGAGGAATCATGGCAGTCGCCGTGCACAGGATGGTTGTATCTTGGATCTGGCGAGAGGTGATCATTCTGTAAGATGATCATTATAAGCCTTGTCCAGTGCAGTCAGAATGTGTAGCAAGGACGATGGATTCCAAGAAGAGGATCCGTCCCCTGTCAGTATGTGATAGAGGTATCTCTTATGCACTTGGAGACACGTTCATGTTGTCTAAAGCTGTGACCATAGTGGTTGGTCGAACAGGGAATGGTTTCCTATGTCGAAACGATGAAGCACACGTAGTCTCGAGTATTAAGCATAGATGCCTAGTCAAGGATGGGAGCCGATGCTCAATTCCATACCCTAGACTAAGGCCGAGAGACGGTAGACGGAAGGACCCTATCCATACGGAATCCGCGCCTAAATGTTTACACCAACATTCACCTAGTCTCTAGTGCTATGGACCGTTGCTAGACGACCACCCATGGTAACGAGCCCAAGTCTATCTGAGGGTGAACCTAAAGGGTCACACACAAATAACCGAGAAGGTTGAGAGAATGACTTGGAGTCAATCTCGAAGGATAAATAAATAATTAGATTACTTAAGTGATAGTCCATTGGATGGACGAGCCAATATTGTATCGGGCCCTTGTTTAATTCGTAAATTGGATTTATCGATTAAATATGAAAAGTTGAGATGTTGGATCTTTTGATTGGATTAAAAGACCAACGGAAATAATTAAGTGGACATTAAATTGGATTTAATTTTGGGTTCGTCTTAATTGGATTACGATAAAACCTGGTCCGTTAAATTTTGATCCGAGAGGAGAATTAATTCCTATTTTTGGAATAGGAAGAAGTTGGACTTCTTCCGATAAAGAGCATGGCCAAAAATGCTCCCTTGGAGGAAGCTAAAATCAGTCATGCTTCATGCAAGGTGGTAGTTGACTTAGCTCTTTTGGAAAGAGACAAATCAACTCCAATCAAGCCCTTCCCTTTTGGTATGATTTGATCATACCTTAAAATTTGGTAGGCTTGATTGAAGAATTAATGGTGATTGATTGGGATGTATCTAGACATCCTTGGATAAACCTAGACACATTCCAATAATCACATTAATTATGTATATATATGAGTATATACAACACTTTGTGTAAGAGAATCATAATTCATCTTTTCAAGGAAAAGAGAAGAAAAATTCGGCCCCTCTTTTCTCTAACTTTCGGCCACTCTCTCCCTCTCTCACTTGTGTTCTTCACTTGATTTTGAATCAATAGGAAGAACAAAGTAGGTTTAAGAGAACACTAATTCATAGTGTTTATTCTCTTAAACCGATTCCTTCACAAACCCGTTTTCTTCTAGAAAGGAGAACGTGTGTTTCACTTCCAGTGTGGTGTGGGTCACCTTTGGAGAATCCATATGTTTGGATTTTGCGAGCATTCTGGAGAAGGAACAACGAAAGTAGCCGCACATACGTAAAATCATCAAAGGTAACGGTTTTATTACGCTTTGGTAGATTTACATTTTATCTATGCCCTATGTATTATATGCTTCTTTATTAATACATTCTACATCGAACACTCGGTAGAGCACCCAAGGGTACACCCCTTGGGATCACGTTTATTTAAATTTGATTTAAATTTACGTACTATTACGCTTTCTCTCTTCCGCTCGCGCTCCCGGGCGGATCCGCTTATCCTTCAACTGGACACCCCATAATGCCGGCGGTACTTCATCCAGACGTCATCCCATAGGCGGGAAGGTCGTTCACTGTCCACATTAATGCGGCCCACATCATGAATGCCTGTTTTGTCGCAGTGTCGTACGCACATACACCCACATGCCATAAATTCTGCAACTCCTTGATCAATGGCTCCAGGTAGACATCGATAAGAAGTTTGGGATTCGATGGGCCAGGGATCACCATCGTTAGGAAACATATACTCAAACTTCATGAACATTCCCGTGGGAGATTGTACGGTGTAAGTATCACGAGCCAACATGAGTAAGTTTTACCATACTGACCATGCGGTGCAAACCTATCCGTGCACAGCTCTAGTCTAACATTATGGGGCTCCATTGCAAAATCAGGATACGTCCGGTCAAATTCTTCCAAGCCTCTACATCGAATGGATGACAATGGATCCGTCCTCCATCTGATGGCTAGCATGCTAAGTCATATGCTCTGCAGTGGCCTTCGACGCATTACAACCTCTGCAGCCGAGGGGTAAGCGACAGATGCTTAAGAATGGCATACAGGGACTTCTTGCGTCTAGGATTTCTGTCCCTGGTGGGCTTGTACCTAGCTTCTCCACAAAACTTGGAATATTCTAGATCAATATCGTCCTTCCAGTAACACATGCAACCGTTTTTGCACGCATCAATCTTCTGAACTGGTAAACCCAATTCTCTTATCAATTTCTTCGTACTGTAATAATCGGTGGGAAAGTGTGATCGCGGGGCATTACAGTATCAGTCTACTGGCACAAGCCATCATATGTGTGCTCAAAAAAACCCCTTTCGACATTGATATTCACCAAAGTAGCAATTGACGCCAACTGAGAGGTAGTGTAGCCGTTCCACAACGGTTGGTCGGCAGCATGAACTACATCAAAAAAAGGTCTGACAACCCAGACACATAATCATAGGGCCCCCAACCGTAAAATGAACTAGGACCCACATTGACACACGAGCTGTGTGTTGTGTGATATCAGAAAAGAAAAGAGAGTGGAAGAAGGAGTATTGTGATTGAGATGATGATGATGATGGTGATAGCCGGCTAAGCCCATTGAGGGATGCACTCCAAGTTGGTTAAACAGGGCTCTAAGGAAACAACTAAAACACCTCTATTATGTCGTGAGTTCATATCTTATTGTAGCTATATGATTTCTTATTTGTTGTAATGTATGTTGCATGTTGGTTGTGTTGGATAATTGCTTTATACTTGATTGGTTGTTCGTATACTTATATATAGACCAAAAGGTTATACTTATTGAGTAGGCAGCTCATGCCTTACCATACACTTTTCAGGAGATAGGTCTCACGGACTAATACCATTGGATCTTGAGCCGTTTCGTGACTTTGAATAGGTAGGTCAGCCGTGGCATCGGAGGTTGGAAGTTTTTGGGCTATGTAACTTAAACATCCTAGTGTTGTAGAGTCTGTTTTAAAAATTTTGACAGTTGGACGTTGGTTATCTTTTGTCTTAATATATGTACATTGGTGGGAAGTAAATATAAGGTTTTGGAGATGTTTATTATCACATGTCATATATGTATATATATATATATATTTGTTACATTGATAAAATATAATATATATTATGTTATAGAATGAGTTGAACTGAGGAAAATGGAAATTAATTAGTGGTAACTAAGTGTAGTGCCGTAGGGGGTGTTACATTAGGTGGTACCAGAGCAGGTCTACGTTTCTAGGGTGATTGGTTGACTATGAGACGCGTCTAATGACTGAATTGGCTAATGTAGGATGGCTTCTCAAGGTCCACGTGTTGATCCAGTAGCTGGTAGGGAAGCGTCAGGGGAGTCCGAAGAGGGCTCGCTTGTAGCTGCGAGTTCAGGTGGGGTGGAGATAGGTCGATAGGGTGTTGGTGTTGATGCTCCTATTCCTCGCGGTGGTGCTCCAGCTGTAAGGGTACCACCAGAATTTGCACAGATTCTTCAAAATAGCCCTCCAGGCCCAAGAAAAAGCCCAAGCACAATTTCTCGCACAGGCACATGCACCCGCTCCAGCGCCAGCACTAGCAGTTGCTACAATTGATCATAATTATGAAAGAATCAGAAAGATAGGAGCTGCTGAATTTGAGGTACCTTAGATCCTGATATTGTTGAGAGATGGTGGGAAAAGGTCGAAGACGTACTGAACTTAGTGAACTGTACTCTGGAGAATCAACTTAAATATGTTGTTTCTTTGTTCGTGGGAATGCCTTGATTTGGTTGGAGGTCCGTAAAGAGGGCATATGAGCCAAGAGAGATCACTTGGGCTGAGTTTCAGAGAGAGTTCAATGATAAATATAGACCCAAGATGTACCGAGATAAGAAGAGGATGGAATTTCTAAACTTAGTGCAAGGGGATGATCAGACAGTGTTCAGAATATAAACTCCATTTTGTTGCATTAGCTAAGTATGCACCAGAAGCAATAGCGACAGAGGAGGATTGTTGTTTTCATTTTGAGCAGGGGCTACAACCGGAGATAAAAAAAAAAAAAAAAAAAAAAAAAAAGGTCTGGCAGTTAGAATTACGAATTTCAAAACTCTTGTTGAGTCACCGGTTCGAATGGAAGAGGCGGTAACCGAAGAGAAGAAGACCAGGGAAGAAAAGAGAAAATCAAGATATGTAGTGGGGGAGTCAAGTAGGTTGACCAAGAGGGAAACCGGTCGTTCATTTTCTACAGGAGGAGGGAACTTTTCGCGTGGTGGTCCTGCTTTTCAAGGAAATAGTGGGCCGAGGTTCAGTAGACCAATGGGCTTCAATAGAGGTTCGATCGAGCGCAGTTCGTTTACTATGCCTTCTAGTGGATCAGGTAGGGGAGCTGGAAAGAGTTACAGCAGGGGTTCAGCTTTCACTTCTAGTTTTTTACTTGTGGGAGGCGACATTTGGGACAATGTTGGGGACCAGATGCTATACCCAGGATTTGTTATAACTGCGGAGGTAGAGGACACATATCTAGGGATTGTCCTAATCAGACCACGAGTTTAGGTGGAAGTGCATCCAGAGGGACCCAAAGTCAAAACAATATAGGGAGTAGTGGCCGAGGAGTTGAGAGAGGCAGGGGTAGAGATAGAGGTAGAGGCACGGATAACAGAGATGGTGACCACACTGTTGATGGGGGTGTGAGGGGTTCCGGAGCACAAGTCACTCAGGGACAGACCCAAGCAAGGTTATATAACATGACCAGAGAGGAAGCTCCAGCTTTGAATGATGTGATATCAGGTACGATCTTGTTATTTGACGTTTAGGCTTATGTTTTAATTGATTCTCGCTCTATGCCTTCATATATATCGTCAGTATTTGCATTGAAGATACCAGGTGAGAATAGTCCTTGGGATATAATTTGATAGCTTATTTACCTGTGGGAGGGGGTGTGGTAGTAAATAGTGTTAGGAAGGGGAGCTTAGTGAGGATTGGAGATGTAAATTTGCCTGTGGATCTCATAGTGATGAATTTGAAGGAGTTTGATGTAATTTTGGGGATAGACTGGCTAGCACAACATAAAGCAGTGGTTGAGTGTTATAAAAATGAAGTGATGATTGAATCTTCCGGCCATCCAAAAGTAGTATTCATGGGGGAGCGACAAGTAGTGCCAGTTTGTGTAATCAGCTATGGAGGCAAGACGATTAATGCTATGAGTATGTGAGGCATATCTAGCTCATGTGATAGATGCAGAGAAGGTTAATCTCACGTTGGAGGAAATTCCTGTAGTGAGGTATTTTCCTTAAGTGTTTCCTGATGACTTACCAGGTTTGCCACCATATAAGGAAGTAGACTTTACGATAGAAACTCTTCCAGGAGTTGCCCCAATTTCTATTGCACCGTATAGAATGGCCCCAGTGGAATTGCAAGAACTTAAGAAACAAATAGAAGAATTGTTGGAGAAAGGATTTATCAGACCGAGTACTTCACGTGGGGGGGCACCAGTGCTATTTGTGAAGAAGAAAGATGGTAGTGTGAGATTGTGTGTCGACTACCGCCAATTGAATAGGGTGATAGTGAAGAATAAATGTCCTTTGCCGAGGATTGATGACTTACTGGACCAATTGAAGGGGACTACAATATTTTCAAAGATCGACTTGAGGTCTGGGTGTTGGTAGTTGAGGATAGCAGAAAATGACATACTAAAAATAGCTTTCCTCACTCGTTATGGCCACAATGAGTTCTTGGTAATGCCATGTGGGTTAACAAATGCACCAGCAGCGTTTATGGCATTGATGAATCGTACATTCCACGAGTACCTGGATTTGTTTGTTATTATTTTTATAGATGATATTTTGGTGTATTCGAGGAGCCGGGAGGAGCATGAACAACATCTGAGGATAGTGTTACAGGTCTTGAAGGAGAAAGAGTTGTATGCTAAATTAAGCAAATGTGAATTCTGGATAAATCAGGTGGTTTTCCTCGGGCATGTGGTATCGGGTGATGGGGTTATGCCCGACCCTTCAAAAGTGAAAACTATTATGGAATGGAGAGTACCGAAGAATGCGACTGAAGTTCAAAGTTTCTTGGGGTTAGCAGGGTATTATAGGAGATTCGTCGAGGGCTTTTCCATAATTGTCGGTCCTTTGACAAAATTACTGAGGAAGGTAGTATTTCAATGGAGGGAACAGTGCCAACGAAGCTTTGATGAGTTGAAGAAAAGACTGACCTCAACTTCGATTTTGGTTTTGCCGTCTGATAGTGGTGGATATGTAGTGTACACGGATACTTCAAAGCAAGGTTTGGGTTGTGTATTAATGTAGAACGGAAAGGTAATTGCCTATGCATCTCGTCAGCTAAGGACTCATGATTTGGAGTTGGCTGCGATTGTGCATGCATTAAAGATATGGAGACATTATTTGTATGGAGAAAATTTCAGAGTTTCACTGATCACAGGAGTTTGAAGTATATTTTGATGCAAAAGGAAATGAATTTGAGACAAAGGAGATGGATAGAACTACTGAAGGATTATGACTGCACTATTGATTATCATCCATGGAAGGCAAATATGGTAGCAGATGCTTTGAGTAAAAAGAGCTCAAGTACATTAGCCAGTTTGGGGAATCACGATCTGAAATTGTTGCTGGAAATGAGATCTATGAATGCGAAATTGGAAGTTGATCAGATTGCGGGATTGTTGGCAACATTGCAACTTAAGCCAAACTTTGTGGATCAAATCAAAGAAGCACAGACTCATGATCTTTTCTTGTTATGGATGCTGGATAAAATGAGACACGATAAGAAGTCAAATTTATCGATAAGAGCTGATGGAGTGATAGTGAACGGGGAGCGAATTTGTGTACCCAACGTAGATAGGTTACGAAGGGAGATCTTGCGAGAAGCTCATAATACACCATATTCTATGCATCCTCGTAGTACAAAGATGTATCGGAATTTAAGACCATACTACTAGTGGCAGGCAATGAAGAAGGATGTGGTAGAATTTGTGGCTAAATGTATGACATGTCGGCAGGTAGAAGCAAAACATCAGGCGCCAGCAGGTAAACTTCGACCTTTATCAATACCAGAATGGAAGTGGAAAAAGATTACTATGTATTTTGTCGTAGGGTTGCCACGTACACTCAGGAAGCATGATGTTATTTGGGTAATTGTAGATAGACTAACGAAATCAGCACATTTATTGCCGATACGACTAGGTGATTCTCTGGATAAGTTAGCAGAGTTATATGATTCCGAAATCGTGAGATTACATGGTGTGCCTGTATCTATTGTGTCAGATAGAGATCCTCGATTCACCTCACATTTTTGGGGAAGTTTAGAAAGGGCATTGGGCACAAATTTACATTTCAGTACTGCATTTCATCCTCAAACAGACGGGTAGTCAGAAAGAACAATTCAAACCCTAGAAGATATGATGAGGGCTTGTACAATGGATTTTAAGGGCAACTGGGTTGATCACCTACCTTTGATGGAGTTTGCGTATAACAATAGTTTTCATTCTAGTATCTGTATGGCCCCGTACAAAGCTTTATATGGAAGGAGATGTCGCAGTCTAGTATGTTAGGATATGGAGGGATTACGACAACTAGAAGGTCTGGAACTGGTGCAAGAAACGGTGGAAAAGATACAGATACTGAAGAAGTGTTTGAAAGCAGCTCAAAATCGACAGAAAGTTATGCTGATAAACATCGAAGGGAGATGGAATATGAAATAGGTGATAAGATTTTTCTGAAGGTAGCTACATGGAAGGGGATCTTGAGATTTGACAAGCAAGGGAATTTGAGTCCGAGATATATTGGGCCATATGAAATTATTGAAATAATTAGGCCACTAATCTTGGATTTGATTAACTCGACTCACCTAAACAGTAATTAGTATGAGATCTTTAACTAAAAATGGATCTTCATAATGCAAAATAAACATCTTACTTTGTCTATTGGATTACTTATACAACCTACCTACTAATGAAAAATAAACTGAACCAAAATATGTTGTAAGTGTAACCTGGTGTTTCCTAATTGAAAACCATTGCAAATCTGACATTAATTGTTTTACTTATGCCAATTGAAGATCTTATCAAAACTCCAAGGATTAGGACTCTCAATCTTATGAAGTTGGTCAAGCTTGCTAACACCCCCCCCCCCCCCCCTCAATTTTAGCTTGCGGGAAAAATACAAGCAATCCTTGTGTAATATTTCCCTGTGTTTTTTATAATGAATCAAGTTACCTCCTCGTATTTTTAAAATGGAGTAATGTACCTCCTATCTAGGGAGGAACAAGGAGGTAAATCGCTCAATTTTGAAAACACAGGAAGGTAAATTACTATTTTTTTTCATAGGGAGATATTTTGCTCACAAGAAGGTAAATTGCATTAAACACTTTAAGTTGTAATAATACTACACCCGATATCAAATTCAGCAGGAGAATTAAACCTAGGGTTGGCAATATGGGTGGAACCCCATGGTTCCAATCCAACCCACCTAGTTTTTGGTTGGATTGGATTTAACATTTTTTAATATGGGTCCAACATAATTTTTTAAAAATAAATTTAAATAGATTATGGGTCCTATATGGGTTCTAATTGGTCCTAAATGGATTTTTCATATTTAGTTTTCTATTAGTCAATCAAAATTCATTTTAGTAATATAATAGAATTTATGAAAGATACAATATAATTTTAATCATGAGTTCATTATGTGTTCTACATGGGTTGGTGATGGGTTTTAGTGGGTTGAAAATGGGTCTTAAATGGGTCCAACTACATCACTAACTAATTTCATATATTCTAACTTCTTTCACATTTTTTATAAGAAATAAATTTACCAAAGCATATGAAGTATGTTTTAATTGAACTTAGTTAAATTTTTTGGACCATGGGTCTTATATGGATTGGTGATGGATTTTAAATGGGTTCAACAAATGATTTAATTGCTTAGATTCATTGTTGATTATTGTACTATATATCACTAATTACTTCTCATCTAACTTTTCGCATTTTGTATGAGAAACAAATTTTTCAAAATATATTTAGTAGAACAATATTTTTCGAATTAATGAGCAACAAAAGAAAGGTGAAGTATTTTATAAAATAGTCAAAACTTGCAATTCATATATTTCCATGTAAAAAAAAATTATTTTTATTTTTTTGAATAAATTGATAGTATACAATTATACTAGGAATTTCAAACAATACATCAAATATTAATATCTAAGCATAACTTATAAGGAATGAACATGTATGATCAATATAGAAAGATAACTATTATTATTACGATTGAAAGCCACAGTTCAATTTACAAACAATTATGGAGAAATTGATTGCATACTATTCATTTAATGATTTATTTTGAAAAAGTAGTATTTTTGTATACCTTACGAGTTTTTCATTTTATAGTTTAACAAATAAATCTTTAATGTACATGATTACTTTCCAAAAACAATATATAATACAAATTTAGTTCTATTATTTACGAGTTCTATTAAAAATATCGTCATCTTATTATTATTATTATTATTATTATTATTATCATCATTATTATTATTATTATTATATAAAGTTCTATTTTTTTAATATTAAATATAAAAAATAATTACATTGATCCGATCCAATCCATTTGAGACTCGACCCGCTTAAAACCCATTGATTCGGACCCACCTAGACCCAACCCACCCATTTGACACTTCTAATTAAACAATTAGTACATACTCTACCTTATAATAATAAAAAAATTCGTGACAAAGTCCTTGCACAGCATCGACTGTAGCATGAATTTATATGTTGAAAGTGGATGTAGATGGGATTACTACCATGGATGTCGGAAAAACAAAGACTGGAAACGATCAATTTGAGTATAAATCTATAGGCAACATAAATCCAAAAACAGAGAACTACCAGTTCAGAAGTCAGTCTATAAACTACTTGATTTGTCAACTTCAACAAATGAACCTACCCCCAAACCACAATTCTCTCCTGTTACAAATGCTCTTTAATGCATTACATATAACCACACGCAAGCCCTATCAAAAGTCAGTATATATTTACCTACCCAACTAGCTGAGCATCTTCATCGGCCATCGACTACAACACGGGCCGACTGCAAAAACGTTGGATTTTAATGCCGCGTTACTTGGGGACATCGTCACAAGTTTGCACATTGCAGAGTATCGGCCAAGTTGACAGGAAAAGAAACAGCCTGTTGACAATTGTTGAACAAAGGCGTGGCTGAGCCAATTGCGTTGCCAATACTGTCGCTTGCGTTGGTTGCATCTTGTCCAGTCATCTGCAAGAGCTGAATGAGGGAGGAAAATATTTCATGTCGTGTTACAGGCCGAGTCCCCTGAAATGCATTTAAAACTTTGGTTAATATACAGAACAGCTAAGATAGATGAAAAACATAAGGGCTTTCTCTTTTTTCTTCGGTTCATGAGTCGATCCGCATTTACCTTTTCACCCTCCACGACAAAGTTAGCCCATATATTCGTTTCACGAACTTCCATGACTCCCTTGAGTATAGTCAAGCCAAAACCTCGAATTACATCTACGATCTCCAGAAAGAAACCCTGTTCTTCACAGAGGATCTGCAGAAAAAACTCGACGTTAACTTTATTTCTCTTTTGCAGTTATGGATGTCTCTTACATTGTCTAGTATTTTCCTCCTACCTCTATAAGCATCTGACCAGGGGTTCTAAGGTCCTCAACCATGAGTGGACAAATAGTTTGATCTTCAACTTCACATGCCCAAGTAGCTCCGCCACCATCGTTGCTAGCATGGTTCTTCCGGGCCTCTCTACTCTGTCAGCCAATATTATCGAATTTTACACTGATTAGTTAATGTGATAACTAATTCTAGGGGCATGTACACTTATAAAGAAAGGAAAATTGTTTCACCTTTAGCTTGTCAATTTGTTTCAGGCTTTCAGCATGTTTTGTGAGACTCTGCATGAAGTTCAAGTGTCTAATGGTTCGTTCCAACAGACGGTCGATGCTCATCTGTCAAATTACCATGTCAAAAAACGAGTATAAGACAAGCACGTATTAAAAGGGTATTTGCTTGAGAGTTGAGCCAATAAAGTGGAATAAAACGTTTTTGTCTAACAATAAAGGTATCTTCCATTTATGCTCGTGTCTAGCAATGAAGCACAAAGTCACTCACCTTCTCTCCATTAGGAATGAGCTCCCTCAACTCTGAAAGCCGATCTTGGATCATCTGCCGATCTTTTGGCCTTGGTCTGGTCCCTGGTTTGGCCTTCTTCTTCCCAGTTTTCGAAGGTTCGTCTTGCCCCTTTGATGATATAGAGTTTCCAGCGCTCGATGTACGGCCATCACTAATACAAGCACCTGCTATCTTTTTGGATGCTTCACTATTGAGCTCAATGTTACTTATCGCAGGGCCATATACAGGATCCATCAATTTCATTTTTCCATCAAAGCTAGGAATAACTTGAGTTTTCACGTCATCGTGACACCACGAAGAGTTGTCAATTTTTCTTCTTTTGGCAGATTGACCCTCGAATCTGGATTTCACAAAAGAAAACGAGCTACTACTCGAAATTCCATCTAAAAGCTGGTCAAGTCCTAATTTGGAGAATAAGCTGTTCGAGCTGCGAATATTGGATCCAACATACTTCTCCGAGATGCAACTGGAGACATCTGTACAGAAACTCAAGTCATTACTATTCACAACAGGGATTAGAGTTTCATTCCACCCCAGTGGCTTTTTACATCCAGACTCGACTCCCAGGCTATTAAACGGCTTTTCAATCCCAAACATGTTGGAAGCTTTAACTTCATGATTAGATGTAAAGGCATCTGTCAGGGAACTTTGTATTGAATTGGCTGGAAGATTATCTGAGATCTGGATGGCAGAGCTATTTCGACTCAAACTGGATGCTGGAACGAGGCCCGTAACATGCGATAAATCATTACTAAGTAGAGTAGTGAATGGGTTACCACTTGAACCCGGTTGAGGAGAAAACCACTGTGATAGATCATCCATTAGACCAGGCTTGGAGATGGTCTCAGCAAAATTGTTTTCCTGGATCAACTCTTCCAAAGTTAATAAGCCCATCGATGGTCTTTTAGCTTTACAATCAGTTGGATCGACCAACGAACTAAAACTTTGAGTGTCATTGGAGAATTGCTGGACCTGCAATGAAGTGAACACCGGGTTCACAGGAGCATTTGAGCTCGAATTTCTGCAAGATTCATAACTCCTTGGTCTTGGAAGAGACACATTTTCGTTGAGTGCAGATGTCGAATGGGGCCAAGATGAAGTCAGAACTGAACAATCACTGTGACTGCTAAGTGCTTGGGTGGCCGAGAAATCAAAGAAATTGCCAGACTCTAAAAGCAACTGCTCCAATTCACTGGTCGGCTTCCTGCTGATTTGAATCTGGTTCTCGATCAGACCAGATGCAGTAAAGAGCGAGTTTCTGCTTTGATCTGAATGAAATGATTGAGATGGAAGGACGAAAGAACGATTTTCTTCGATGAAACCTTCATCTTCTGCACCACGTTTCAAGTTTCGATTCGCTGATTGAGGAACGCCACACGATAATAATGAACTAAACTGCATGCTCGGATCACAAAACTGGCTCTCTGAAGGAGGTTCATTTTCAGAGAACTTAGTTTCTTGACATCTATCCATTTCTCTGAAAAGTTCTTTCACTTGATCAACAAAGTCTTTTGTCTCAGGAATCTGCAGCAAAAATTCGACGGTCATGAAACAGCTAGAAATCGGTCAAGTAAACCACAAACAAAGAAGGGGCTACACCAATCCTATAAACAAGAGAGAAGCCCGTGATTGTTGCATTTTAGAACGAAACATGTTCTTATAGTTACAAACTAGCTAAGGCCTAAAAAGTTTCCAACTTCTTGCACTCTACCAAAGAGCAGAATCATCTCACAGAACTGCCTTCATATTATTGATTGAGGATCATCTACATTACACACTTCTACTTTAAACCACCAATCAAAGGACATGAGAAGTAAATGAGAATGCATATAATTAACCTTTTGAGTGGATCCAAGTTGCACAACTCCCCATGGTTCGACTGAGATCAGAGCAATAGTCTGCAAAACAAATTGGAGCCCTCATTTATGCTAGCAAATTGAAAGTGTAGTCAAACATATTAAAATTGTATCAAATCGAACACATTGATTGAGACTAAACAAATAAATAGGCACCTTTATCCCAATAGAGAATTGGCAGTAGAACTCCGAATCATCCTGTTAAAAAAGAAAAAGACCGTTTCTAATATTAGATGAAAGGTCGAAAAACAATGCAATCTAACTATGCAAGTTTCTGTATAACAAAACTGAGAACTCAGTTCAGAAAAAAGAATGCATTCTTGATGAACTAAAGAGATTGGATCATCATTCGAACTCACAACAGATCAAGAGGTTTCAATGATAGAAAGAATTTATACCTGCAAAACCTCAAGACTTTCAAAAGATCCCAAGGAATTTTGCCTTTCTTGATAGGCATCTGAATACATCCAGTGGTGGCTTTTTGTAAATGCAGCTTGACCAATTACCCTGTATCAGAATCCATTCAAAATTATGCTTAAAAGGTGCAATCTTTTCCTATTTTCCGGAGATCAAAAAATTACAAAATGGTGGAATAATCATGATAAAAACAAAATTTTTAAAGATACTAATACTAACAACACTGTCTAGCTTACCCTCCTCCAAGAACATGTCTTTGTAGAAGCATACTATCAATCAGAGCTCCCATTTGTTCTTCATAGTAGTCATCTTTCAATGTCAATAATCTGTCATGTACAATAGTTTGAGTAACTGCAAAATTAGCTGATCTTTATAGACGACGAAAAATAACTTCAAAAACTTGTAATTTAGATAGATTTAGGCCAAAACATTTATGCAACCAATATTACATCAAATTAGAAACTTAGTTATTTATACGGAAGGATCATTTAGCCAAAATCTATCAGGAAATGCAACTCATCATTAATCTGAAAAGTCTCTATTTTAAACAAGATTTTGTTGGGATAAAAGGAAAGAAATTAGTTAAGGAAGGTGCTTTTTCAAGACACTCTATATGCAAAAAAAGGAAAAGAAATCTCCATTAAGTAATTTGTGGTGTAATCAAAAGAGTAAAAGGTTCAAGTGCTGTTTTCACAATCTGAAGCCCCGAATGTTAATGTAGGTGACCAGAAACTGTTCATGATCTTATTCGATGTAATGTTAAATATTATGAATAGGAATTCAATTATGCAAAGACACAAACTCAGATGTAATAACAAACCCACAATCCATAAATGAAGAAAAGATAGAAAACATGTCCTAATGCAAAAACTCAACACCAAAAAGCTATGGTATACATTAAAACACACATGCATATGCAAAGTAGAGAGAGAGAGAGAGAGAGAGAGAGAGAGAGAGAGAGAGAGAGGATGAAGCTCACAAGGAATTTCTTTGATCGAAACCCCAGAAAATTCCATAACACCATCCATTACTGCAGCAAAGACTCCTGAGAGTCTCCTTTATCATTGAATCTCTCTTTTCTGTACACATTTTGCTGAACAAAAATTCCAAGAATGCAGCAGCAGCCCTTCTCAGATGCAAACCAAAAATCACTATCAACCAACTGTCAACTCAAGCCCAAAACTCTTCCTTTTCTTGTTTTTGCTTTGTCGATTTCTTTTTGTTTGTTTCTGCCAAAACTCAGTTCGGGGCCATCAACGCAGCTGAGATCACAACCAAGAAACACAAGAAAGATGCA
This sequence comes from Sesamum alatum, assembly GCA_034509735.1. Classification (NCBI taxonomy): domain Eukaryota; kingdom Viridiplantae; phylum Streptophyta; class Magnoliopsida; order Lamiales; family Pedaliaceae; genus Sesamum; species Sesamum alatum. Next base: position 22,721,534 of record JACGWO010000007.1, on the reverse strand, counting down.
ATCTTTCCCACACAAGGAAAGAGAAAAAGAAAAGAAGCAAACAGTGGTGGAAGTGGAAGTGTTTTTGTCTTGGTTCAAGTTTAAGGTGAAAACACCAGCAAAACACACACACAGAATCCTTCTGAGAGAAAGTGTTTCAACTAGCAAACATGAAAATAGAAACAGCGGTGGAATTGCTGTACTAAAACTTAAAGGGATGATGACGGTTTGATGCTTATATCTGAGGTCTCAAGTCTGATCCAAATGTCCAAAAGCCTAAAAAAGAACTCATCACAATAAAAACACAAAAACAAGAAAACAGATATTGGAAAACTATAAAGGCGTCAGGTGAGAGAAGACAAGAAAGATAGCAGAAGGGTTAAAGTGGATTTAATATATAGATACATGTATATATTGAGGTGGGGTGGGGTGGGTGGGAGTAGGGGGGTGAAGAGGGGAAGAAAAGACCAAAAAACTGATAAAAAAAAAAAAAGAAAAGTTTTAATTCTCAAAGGGAACAAAGATTTTCCTCATTTATGCAAATGCATTTATGGAGTCTATATCTGTCTTTATTGCATAGAATATCTTTGTGGAAGATTTTCAGCTGGAAAGGGTCCCATTTTGCAGTTCTTGCTGATTTTCTTACCAAACTATTTTGAGTAAAAATAATTTCCTTTTGTTTTTCTTTTTGAATTTTTGCTGGGAATTTTTTTTTATGAGAAATCATGATGAGGGTGGTTCTAGTATTTGATGTAGGTGAAGAGCAAATAATAATAACACCAATTAAGTAATGGATATTTTATTATACTCTTTTAAGGAAATTATAAAAAAAAAGAAATGGAAACAAACAAGACTTTGCTTTAGTTCTATTTTTAAGGTATTTTTCTTTGTTTTTTATATTAGAGTGTAGTCTACCCCAACATTGCATTTATGCCCAACGACAATGGAGCCAACTTTAAAAGTAAAATTATAATTATACAATATTTTACAGGCACCTTAGTATAAATAGTTGATGTGTAATATTTTCATTGCAAGTCATCCGAATTATCGTAGTGGAAAATCGACTTTGAACAACCATGAATGTTGAAAAATTCTCAAAACCACATATATCTTATCTCTTATGATCATCTTCTTTTCATATTTTCTATACACGTTCACAATCTGACTAGATTAAATTCCTAACATTAATAAAAAGAGAAAGATAGAATTAAGCCTATGTGTTCTTTAGAGTTTTTAATATATTATTCGATTTCATATCTTATATTAATGTAAAGAAAATAAAGATATATTTAAAATTTATACGAAAGTATTCTATACGACATAAACAAACATTCAAAACATTTTTTTTAACTTTCTTATGAATAACAATAAATTAAAAACAAACATAACAAAAATATTTACCAAACACCTCTTTCTATATAACTCCAAATATACTATATATAATTGTCTTGTCAAAATGGTGAAGTCATGTTGAAAAACTTGGGACTCAAAGCATTTAAAAATCATAGTTAAGTAAAATTAGGGTTTGACTTTGAAGGACTTTAGAGGTGTGAAGGAAGATGATGGAATTGTCAATCTTATGCTAATATTCAAAACTCAAAAGCAAACCCCAACATCTCAGCGCAAATGCAATAATGTCCCTTTCAAAAGTTTTCAACACAAAGCCTGCAAATTTTAGTGGTGGCAAAAATATTATGGCAAATGTCCATTTCAACAATTATGACAACTAGCCGGAGAAACAAAAAATTAAAGGAAAAAAAAAAAACAGAGCAAACAAATCAAAATCAAAATCAAAATTAAGAGGCCCCATTTTGGTTTGATTGAACTTTTATTTTAAATTTTATTGTATTCTTTTATTTTATTTAATATATATATATATATGTATATATGTTTATGATTTTATTTATTTTTTTTAAAAAATAACATAATTTTTGTATACATAGCCAAATAAATTTTAATCGTAAGATTCTTGAGAATTATTAAATTTTATACGCTTCAATAATTGCAATTATGAAAGATATCTTCTTTGTTCTCTTGGAATTTATGATGAATATTCATTATTAAAGATTATTCATGGCTTTAATTTGGGTAATTTTTAATTTTGTCCCTGTATTTTTAAATCAATTGCAAAGTTATTCTACACATTTTCAATTTTTTGCAATTTCATCCCTCCGATGGCTTTCCGGCCACATTTCCCTACAAATTTAGGACATTTAAGTACTTTCACCCCTCGTTAATTATTATCAATTTATCAAAGAAAAAATCAAGACCTTTGATTTTTAACATGTAATATCAGTCATAGATGGACAAAAAGAATATCAATGTGGGTGAAAGGCACAATGCAGTAAAAAAGTAAATCCCTAACAAAGTTCACCCCCAAAATTCTCCCCCTCCCCCCAAGTGGCCTACTGATTTTGGTCAAAATCTTAAGAAATTCTTGAAGAACTTACTTATATTGTCTGATTTCATTACTTGTGGTGCAGATTCCACCATTTAATCAGTGTAAAAATTGATTTTTGGGATTTTCTTAGAGGTGAGGAATATGAAGAAAACATATCCTATTTTTGAACTTGATTAATGCTTCATTGATACTGTTGTTAATGCTTGAATTTGAGGAATACATGGTTAATTTGTATATTGTAATTGGTGAGGTTTTGGTGAATAAACAATGGAATTTGGATGAAATATTTGGCTATTTGGTGAGAATTTTTGCTGGCATGTTGTTAATTCAAATGCCGAAATGGGGTTTATATAGAAAATTTTCTTTCGGGTATCACTTTCCTCCAACGTTCAATATGTAACGCTAAAAAGGACAATTTTGAAATTGTTTTACAAAGGGAGGGATCATTTTGAAATTGTATTTAAGAAGTGAGGGACCAATTTAATTTGTTGTTTGTATACTAATTATGTGAAGGACATTTTAGTAAAATACACTTTTGGGATGCCTTTTGACCGAAAAATGTGGCCGGAAAGTCATCAAAGGGATAACATTTAAAAATAAAAAAATGTGTAGGAAAAACATAGGGATGAAAATGAAAATTACCCCTTTAATTCTGACAATTATATATGCATATATATAAAATCTAAAGTTTTCTACCATTTCATTATAAAAATTTATATACGAATCACTAAAGAAAAAATTATTGTTCTCTATGCTGTAAATCACTATGGCTTAAAATTTGTAATAAATCAATACAATCTACCACAATAAGACAAAATCGACACAAAAAATTTAAATTTTAACTATGGTTAATCAACATTCACCATGATTTTACCTATATCAAGATATTTGCCATAGTTAGTAGTTGTACCAAATCTTTTGGCCTCAGTTGCAGAAACGACTAATAGCTGTTACGTAGCTATGAATTAGTATCGACTACGAATTTTTCCCTTTAACCATGATAATTAACAATAGTGAAAAGCCATATTTCTTTTAATGAATGCAACCTTAGTTTTTCAAATGAACACTAATCCTAGAACACTAGCTATAAATATATTTAAGTTGTTGTCTATTTAAGATTTATATTCTGAGTAAATAAATATAAACAGACTTCTTGCACGCATAAATAATAAGCATATGAATTACCTAAATTAACAAAAGAAAATACTGGATTTTGACCTTAATCTTGGAACGTTAAAGTATACAGTTAAGCTATTTAGTTTAACATCTCGTTTTTGTTCTTTTTCCCTCATTTTATGGATTTGCCAAATTGAAGGCGACTTATTTTTATTAATCAAACATAGATATGGATCGTATGTATAAAAGTGTGGGGAATGACTACATTATAAAACTCATATTTTGTTCTCTTTAGTTTTTAAATTTTGAATATGACTTGACCAAGTCATGGATCCGTTTGTAAGAAGTGTTTGTGATAACTTCTACTTTTAAAAAAATAATTTTCGTAGAAAATTTTGGATGTTGTAGCCTAATCAAAAGTGGATAGTGTTTGGAAAAAAATGAAAACCAGATAAAAGCTAAATTGGTTGTGTTGGGGGAAAAGCACTTCTAAAATACGTTTAATTGATTAAAAACTGTTTTGTCCCCATATATTAAACAGATGCTATTTTTGCTTAATATTTTCACTTAATATTTCTTTTGTGGATGATTATTCAAGATAAACCAAGATTTATCTTCTAAGAACAAAAGACGAAGCTGCTGAAATATTTTTAAAACTCAAATCTGAAGTAGAAAATTAATTAGACAAGGAAAAAAAAAAACTCAGGTATGATTGAGGTGGTGAATATGAGACTAATTTCTTTAAATAATTTTATGAAATAAATGACATTATCCATTAAACTAGTGCCCCTATACACCTCAACAAAATGGCATAGCTCAACAGAAAAATAGAACATTAAAATAAATGATGAACACTATGTTATTAAGTTCTGGTATGCCTGAAAACATGTAGGGGGAGGGGGGGAGCAGTTTTATTTGCATGCTATATTTTAAATAGAGTCTCACATAAGAAATTGGATAAAATACCTTATGAAATGTGGAATGAAATTTTTTTTTTGGGCAAAACGCCTTATGAAATGTAGAAAGGTTTTTCATATAACCTGAATTACCTCAGAGTGGGGGGTGTTTAGCTAAGCTTGCATATTTGGAATTTAAAAGATCTAACATTAGACCTACAACTTTCGACTGTATGTCTATTGGTTATGCACCGAATAGTGTCGCCACTAGCTTTATGTGTTTAAAGGATAGTTTAATTTGTGAATGTAGGGATGTTGAATTTTTTGAGTTAGAGTTCCCCTCGAATAATACAGATAGATCTCATAAACTTTCTTCAAACAGTATGATTAATCCTGTAAAACCTCCTTCTTCTTTCAATGTAACTGAACTTAGAAGGAGTAAGAGACAAAAACAGACACTAGTTTTGGACTAGATTTTTTAATTGTATTTTTAGTTGAAGACCTTGATAACATACATGAACATTTTGTCTCAGTATATCTAGTTGATGAGGATCCCAAATTTTATGTAGATGCCATAACTTCATACATTCTAGTTTTTTGAAAGAAGCTATTGAACGAACCAGACTCTATAAAAGAGAATCACACTTGGGACTTAGTAGAGTTTCTTATAGGAAGTAAACCTAATAAATGCAAATGGGTCTTTAAGAAGAAAATTAGATCAGATGGGTCTATAGACAAATTTAAAGCGAGCTTAGTAGTAGTAGGATATACTCAAAAGAAAGGTATAGACTACTTTAATACATATTCTCTGGTAACAAAGATTGCAACAATAAGAACTTTAGTTGCTTTATCAGCTATTCATGGCTTAATAATTCATCAAATGGATGTGAAAACTGTTACAATAGGTGACCGTGTAGCTAATCTAGTTAGGTTTATGTAACATGTTTTTGATAATTGTGGTATAAAATAAATTATTCTGAATAAAAGTGATGTTCAGTTTATGATATTTATACTTTGATTGTGTTCACTTATTTTGTATTACTGTTCAATGCACAAGCAAAGCCCACAGACCTCGAGATTGGGTATCGATGGTCCAATCGAGACTTGCACTAAGGATTGCAGTCATGTTTCATCGACAAAGTGATGAGGGTCGTCCATGAAATATTAGTAGGTTAGTTGGCTCGGTGTCGGCTGGCTGAGGTGACTCGCGAGAATCGTCATATGGGAAACCTTGAGTAGGTTGGTCGTATGATTCGTATTCCCCGATAGTACGAGATTAGTCCTCAGACTTGAGGGACTACGTCAGTCATATACACACCATGCCTGTATTTAGGTTTGGCGAAAGGCTACCGGGTCGAAAGACTTGGTTGCTATAAGCTCTATCTAGTGCAGTCAGGATGTGTAGTGTGGACAGTGAGTTCCAAGAAAGAATCCGTCTCCTATTAACGATTGATAGTAGTGTCTCACTTACACTCTAAAACTCGTTGCCTATAAAATATGGCCACAGTGACTGAACAGTGGGATAGGATCCCAATAACGTTCAATGGGTGAATGAGTGAAGGCTTAAGTCAAGGATGGGGTCCGACATTCAAAATTCATACCCTAGACTATAGTTGTGAGACGGTAGACAGAAGGACCATACTCGTGTGCATTCGGGAGCCTAAATGTTCAATCCATGATTTTACCTAGTCTCTAGTGTCATGACCGTTGCTAGACGACCACCCATGGCGACAGACAAATTCCGGTCATGGAAATGAGTGGAGATTAAGCCAAGTCTAGCTGAAGGTGAACCTAAAGAGTCACACACAATTCACTGGAAGTGGAGGAATTAATTTGGAATTAACTCCGGGATATTGGACGATTTGATTAGACTAATTTGGTTCTTTTTTTGGAGTATCAAGCCTTTGAGAATTAATTAGATTAATTAGGTTTGACTCATAAATTAGATTTATGAAACTAGAGGATGGGTTATTTCCCTGTTTTAATTAGATTAAAGAGATGGAAATAGTAATTTTGGGCTTAAGTATTTATTAGATTTTACTAGAAGCCCATTAGGATTTATTAGACCATTAAAATTAGATTTAATGGTCCATTCCATAAAGTCTATCAAATGATGGATGGATGAGATTTAATCTTAGGGCTAGATAAGATGTAGGGTTAGGATTAAGTTTGACTTAATCAAAGCCTATGTTGACTAGGATTTGACTAGGTCAAATCCTAAAAGTCTTTAGAGTGTGTCTTTTTTGTAGAAGTTTAGTAGTAGTAGGAATCCTACTCTATATAAACTCAAGCACACACACACACACACACACACACACACACACACAACAACAACAACAACAACAACAACAACAACTCTCTCATCTCACACACTCAAAACCGTCGCCCCTCTCTCTGGCATCTCCTCCCTCTCTTCGCCTCCAAAAGCCTTGATTGGAATTAAACTCCATTGTTATTATGTATGTTTACATTTTTGTTACGTTTTAAACGCCACCGTGCTTCTGCACGTGCCCTCTCCTAGGTCGATCCGCTTCGCTTACAGTGGTATCAGAGCTAGGTTCGGTGTATAGGCCTTAGGGTTTTATGTGTTACGTGTATGAGCATGTTTTACGTGGCTTTATTTTCTATATTAAAGCATGCCATAAATTGTAGGGATTATTGCGTTAATTTTGCATGTGAAAGTATGATCATGGAGTTGTTGTGTATCTTGAATTATTTTCTTGATTTCTTGGGAAAAGGGTGCAGAAATAATGAAAAAAATGAAAAATGATGACAGCGGCAGCAGTTGGCCGACCACACAGCCTGGCTCGCATGCAGGCAAGGGAGCCTACACGCAGACGCCCGGCCAAGCACACATAGTATGCGCAGGCTTGGCAGAAAGGTCTGCCGGCCGCGCGCAGAAGGCGTGACCAGGCGCCCACGCAGGCAGGGGAGCCTGCGCGCTACCGTCTGGTTAGCGCGCCCAGCGCACTAGATCGGCAGAGAGTGGCCTGTCGGTTGCGCGCGCAGGTAGTGGAGCCTGCGCGCTGCCGCCCGACCAGCGGCCCGCGCGCACGAATGACAGTGCGGGCCAGTGGGCCGCGCACGTAAGGTTGCGACTAGGCGCACGCGGCAGGAAAGGGAAGCCTGCACACATGCTCTCGGCAGCACGCCCAGCGCGCGTAGGCGACTGGCTCAGCCGCCCGTGCGCATGCGTGGCTGCCAAGTGCTAGGCGCCAGGGGCGCGTGCGCGCGCACACAGGGGCACAGCCTGCCGACCTTGCGCGCACACCCATCCGACCAGGATGGGGCTGCGGGCAACGTGGCCGTTGCCATTTTCATCTTTTTGTTATTTTTCTAAAATTATTACTTTTTGGATTTTTTTGAATTATTTTCTGCATGTTTTCTAAAAAATATTATTTCGACATATTTTGTTTTGGGTTTGGTTTGGAACCTCCTAAAATTTAATATTGTCTTAATAATGAGGAAAGGATTTGCTAGCAAGAAATATTGCAATGGTTGCACCAATGGTCAATTTTCTTTTGTAGAGATTTTGCATTTATAAGGGTTGATGGGTCGGGTCTAACACCTAGTAATATGATTCGCTTGGAGTCCTAGGGATCACGTGAGGAGGTGAAGCAAAACTTGGGAATCTCGTTGGACGAGAAGGGTATGGAATACCTAGGACAAGGTTATTTTCCATGCCAGTCATAAAAGTGGAGTGTGGAGAATTTCGTTTATGGATCCCAAGCCCACTAGGAAAGGGTTTCCCGAAAATGATGTTTGAGAGTGATGAGTTTTCATAGAAATAGTGGGAGCATTAAATGACTGAAGTCCAAGTCTTTAATTTACTATTTGGTACCACTATTATCTGTTGATTGCTTACTTTTTATTTTAAATGTAGATTTAATCATGTCTACGAATCCATTATCCTGCATACTTGAGACAAACAAATTCAATGGAACAAACTGTAACGACTGACTGTGCAATCTGAGGATAGTTCTCGATTATGAGAACCAAGGGTATGTCATGGCCAAGTCGTTTCCTCAGACTTTGCTGGAGGAATCCACGCCAGGTATGACATTAGGATAACCGGAAGGTCCATAGCATCATACTTGCATCCATGACTAATGCGATGCAAATATAGTATGAGAGGCTAGACGATGTTCCTTCCATAATCGCTCGTTTGAAGAATTGGTATGCAGCCCCGGACCGGCATTCTAGGTATTTAGCTACGAAGGTATTCTTTGAAACAAAAATGACCGAAGGATCCTTTGTACATGAGAATGGGGTCAAGATGCTTACCCTTGTGGAAAAGCTCAAGGACCTCAAAGCAGGGCTCGATACCGAGACGTACATTGATGAGATCCTTCAGTTACTCTCACCCTCCTTCGACCAATTTATTATTAACTACAACATAAATGCGCTTGAGAACTCCATACATGAGTTAATAAGTATGTTGGTCCAATACGAGGCAACGACCAAAAAGTTTGCGCCGTCTGTGTTGGTTGGAGAGGCTTCAACTTCCAAAACGAAAGGTAAAGGTACCGAACGTTGGAAAAGGAATGGTCGTTGTAGCCACAGCAAACACTACGAGCGTTCCCGTTGCCAAAGTAAGAAAAGGCAAGGGAAAGAAGAAGGTTGGTTCGAAGCATCAGTTGAGGGGAAATGACATATGCGTTCATTGCCGTAAGAAAGGGCATTGGAAGAGAGATTTCCCCAAATTTCTCTTCGAGCTAGGTATGTTTGTGGTCGAGGTTAATATGGTCGCTAACTCTGCTTCTTGGGTATTAGATATCGGCTGTTGAGCTCACTTTTGCAATGACTTGCAGGTTAAAATTAAAAGATTGTTATTATGTACCTAGCATGATCAAAAATATCATTTCCATTCTTTTGTTAGATAATAGTGGCTTTGAATTTTTTTATCAATAAAAATTGCTTTATTTGATGAAAGATGGATCTTCTCATATGCTAGGCAAACTTAACAATGATTTTTATATTATGCAAAAGTCTTATTTGATCATGACTGCTCGACACAAATGTAAATTAGATGATCTTGAGAACGCACAATTATGGCATGCAAGGCTAGGTCACATCTCTAAAGACAGGATTAAAAGATTGGTAGACTCAAAGAACCTAGAGGTGGGCGATTTGAGCAATCTACGAACCTGCGAATCCTGCCTAAAAGGAAAAATGACCAAGGAGCCCTTTGTAGGACAAAGCACGCATGCCATTGGTCTATTGGACTTAGTCCATACAGACGTTTGTGGCCCACTAAGTACTCAAGCTAAGAGGTGGTTTCTCTTACTTCATAACCTTTACCGATGATCACTCATGGCATGGTTATGTTTACCTAATGAGGTACAAGTCTGAAGCTCTTGTGAGGTTTAAAGACTTTAGACTTAAAGTTGAGAACCAAACTAACTGCAAAATTAGAGTCCTATGGTCAGACTGAGATGGGAAGTACCTAAGTGGCAAATTTCTCGATTATCTAAAGAAAAACGGTATAATCTCTCAGTGGACACCTCTATTAAATGAAATCTATGAAAGGAGGAATCGAACCCTGTTGGACATGGTTCGATCTATTATGAGCTTTACTGAGCTGCCTTTGTCTCTTTGGGGTTACGCACTTGAGACAACAACTAAGTTACTAAACATAGCGGCGTCTAGTGTTGTGGCCCAGATGCCATATGAGATATGGCACGACAAGCCGGTGTCCTAAAAATACTTGAGTGTGTGGAGTAGCCATGCATACATCAAGAGGTTAGTGGGAGACAAGCTAGCGTCGAGATCTAGCTTGTGCAGGTTCGTTGGCTATCCGAAGGAAACTGCAGGTTATTACTTTTATGACCCCTCTGAGCAAAAAGTATTTATCTCGAGGAATGTAGTCTTGTTGGACAAGGGTTTTTCATCGGATTCCTAACATGATGAACTACTCTTTGAGGAATCAAGCGAGACACTTCAACCATCAGTGCTAGGAGCTGCAGATACTATGTTAAGAGGTTTTAGATTACGTACCCGGTGAATTGAGCAACCTCGTGAGGCTTAACGTGTTGGATAGCCTCTTTAGGCCCAGCGTGTTGAGCAGCCTCCGGAGGAGCCAGCAGCGGTACCAGAACCGCCAACTCCTGTTTTGTCTGCGCCCATGGTTCCCACTAATATTCCACTCCTCCATAGGTCAGCAAGAGTGTGACGTCCTTTCGAGAGGTATGACTTCTTAGGCGTGACCGTTCAATTGGATAATGATCCTAAGACATACGGGGACTCGTGTCGGACGTCGATTCAGGGAAGTGGCTTAAGGCCATGAAAGCCGAAATGGACTCCATGAGTACAAACCAAGTATGGACGCTTGTGAACCCTCCCAAAGGTCTTAAACCTATCGGGTGTAAATGGGTCTATAAGCGTAAACTTGGGGCTAATGGAGAAGTGACTACCTTCAAAGCTAGGTAGTAGCAAAAGGCTACACTCAATGACCCGTGGTCGACTTTGAGGAAACCTATTCACCACTAGCCATAGCTAAGTCCATTCGAATTATTCTTGCCATAGTTGCATGGTATGACTATGAAATATGGCAGATGGATGTGAAGATGGCCTTCCTTAACGGTTTCATTGAGGAAGAGATTTATATGGATCAGACGGAGGGATTAACTGTTGTTGGAGAATAGCAGAAAGTCTGCCATCTCCAAAAGTCCGTCTATGGCATCAAGCAAGCATCCCGGAGTTGGAATATTCATTTTGATGAAGTCATATGGGGATATGATTTCATCAAGAATGAATGTGACCGTTGTATATACAAGAAGGTCAGTGAGAGCACGTAGTGTTCCTAGTGCTTTACGTTGACGACATTATGCTAATTGGGAATGATGCCAGAATGTTAGGAGATACAAAAGCATGGTTGTCTGCTCAATTCTCCATGAAGGATTTGGGTGAAGTTTCGTACATTCTAGGCATCAAGATATTTAGGGATAGATCTAAACGAATGTTTGGAATGACTCAAAACTTGTATGTTGAGAAAATCTTGAAAAGGTTCAAAATAGATAACTCCAAACAAGGTTAATTTCCCATGAGACATGGGGTCAAGTTATCCAAGAAGTAGTCTCCCAAGACTGATGAGGAGCATGAAACGATGAAGGACATCCCCTATGCTTCTGGCGCGGGCAGCATCCAATATGTCGTTCACTACACTTGGCCTGACATTGCTTACGCCTTGAGCGTGACCAGCAGATATCAATCCTATGCAGGTGAGGCACATTGGATTGCAGTTAAGAGCATTCTTAAGTACCTATGAAGGACTAAAGATATGTACATAGTCTTGGTGGTGGAGAGTTGATACTAGAAGGTTTCAGCAATGCTAGTTTCAAGTCAGACGATGACGATGCCAAATCCCAGTTAGGATACGTGTTCAGGCTTAATGGTTAAGTGGTAGCTTGGAAAAGTTCCAAGCAGGTAGCATAGCTGATTCCACAATTGAAGCTGAATACATAGTAGCTTTAGAAGCTGCCAAGGAGGCGGTTTGGATGAGAAACTACATCCAACAATTAGGTGTGGTGCCTAGCATTGCCGAGCCGGTAGTTATCTTCTGTGATAACAATGGGGCTATAGCGCAAGCAAAGGAACCGAGATCTAATCACCAATCTAAGCACATTCGGATGGACCGAGTCAACTCAGCAAAAAATATAGTAGATCCTTTGACCCATGTCACAGATCGCTCATGCACAGCATATTGAGAAGATAGTTTAAGGCATATGAGTGATTGGCTTTAGGTCAAGTGGGAGATTGTTAGAATAGGTGACCGTGAAGCCAATCTAGTTAGGCTTATGTAACCTGTTTTTGACAATTGTGGTATAAACTAAATTGTTCCGAATAAAAGTGATGTTCAGTTTATGGCATTTATTTTTTTGATTGTGTTCACTTATTTTGTATTACTGTTCAATGCACAAGAAAAGCCTATAGACCGGATGTGTTAATCCAAAAGGCTGCATTGCGCATAGGTTGGCAGTCATGAATCCAGCCTTTGTGAATCGGTCTAAAACTCTCCAAGTCAAGGACCTCGAGATTGCGTATCGAGGGTCCAATCGAGACTTGAACTAAGGATTATAGTCGTGTTTCAGCGATAAAGTGACGAGGATCGTTTATGTAATATTAGTGGGTTAGTTGGCTCGGTGCCGGCTGGTTGAGGTGACTCGTGGGAATCGTCATATAGAAAACCTTGAGTAGGTTGGTTGGTATGATTCGTATTCCTGGAACAGATAGTACGAGATTAGTCCTCAAACTTGAGGGACTACATCAGTCACATACCCACCATGCTTGTATCTTAGGTTTGGCAAAAGGCTACTGGATTGAAATACTTGGTTTCTATAAGCTCTAATTAGTGCAGTTGGGATGTGAAGTGTGGACGGTGAGTTCCAAGAAAGAACCTGTCTCTTGTCAACGGTTGACAATAGTGTCGTACTTATACTCTGAGACTTGTTCCCTATAAAATCTGTGGCCACAGTGACTGAACAGTGGGATAGGATCCCAGTGACGTTCAGTGGGTGAAAGAGTGAAGGCTTAAGTCAAGGATGAGGACCAATGTCCAAAATCCATACCTTAGACTATAGCTTGAGATGGTAGACGGAAGGATCAATTAGACTAAATTGATTCTCTTTTTGGAGTATCAAGCCTTTGAGAATTAATTGATTAATTAGGCTTGACTCATAAATTAGATTTATGAAACTAGTTGATGAGCTACTTCCCCTTTTTTAATTAGATTAAAGAGATGAAAATATTAATTTTGGGCTTAAGTATTTATTAGATTTTACTAGAAGCCCATTAGGATTTATTGTGCCGTTTAAATTAGATTTAGAGGTCCATTCCATAAAGCCCATCAAAGGATGGATGGATGAGATTTAATTATGCGGCTAGATTAAATGTAGGGCTAGGATTAAGTTTGACTTAATCAAAATCTATGTTGACTAGGATTTGACTAGGTCAAATCCTAAAGGTCTTCAAAGTGTGTCTCTTTTGTAGGAATAGGAGTAGGAGTAGGAATACTACTCTATATAAATTCAAGGACACACACACAACAACTCTCTCATCTCAGACACTCAAAATCGTCGCCCCTCTCTCGGCCATCTCCGTCCTCTCTTCACCTCCAAAAGCCTTCTTGTTTTCTCGTCTTTGATACAAGGAAACATATGAACAATCGATCACGTTAAGTAATAGCGTTTGGTCAATTATTTTCTCCCTTTTTTTGATATCTGGCTAGCACGAGGGTATCAAGATTCCGGTGAATTGCGTGGACGATTTGGAGGATTCCTACGTTGGGATCTAGGTGGCAAATCCAGGAACAACGCCCGCAGCCGAACGAAGAAAACTGCAACGAGTGAGTACACTTGTTATGTTTTTGTTTCTTCGTTTAAACCCTATGGCCTCCATGGATCTTACATGTTCTTTCCTTTGTTCATGAGATACACCAAAGGCCCGAGAGAATCAAGGGAACACCCCTTGATCGGTTTTAAATTCCATTGATATTATGCATGTTTACATTTGTGTTTACGTTTAAAATGCCCCCTTGCTTCCTCACGCACCCTCTCCCAGGCCAATCCACTTCGCTTACAAAACCAATATTTTTAAATGTTGATTTAGAAGAGAAAATTTATATGGAACAACCAGAAGGGTTTATAGTTCTTGCCAAGGGAATAAGGTATGCAAACTTAATAAATCACTGTATGGGCTTAAGCAAACTCCTAAACAATGGTATGAAAAATTTGATCGTACTTTAATAACTAATGGATATAGTACGAATGCATCTGATATTTGTGTTTACTAAAAAGTATTTGGGACAGATTGTGTGATTATATGTTTGTATGTTGATGACATGCTAATCTTTCGTACCAACTTAGAAGTTATTACTGAAATCAAGAAATTTCTGTCTGCACAATTTGACATGAAAGATTTAGGAGAAGTTGATGTAATCCTAGGTGATAAATTAGGAAAACTGAAAATGGATTTTCCCTGTTATGATGAAATACCAGTAAGAACTCCTTTTGATGTTGGCTTATGTCTTAAAAAGAATAATGGCGATAGTGTATCACAAGCAGAGTATACAAAAATCATAGGAAGTATTATGTTGTTCATGAACTACACTAGACCTAACATAACTTATGCAGTGAGTAAATTAAGTCGTTATACTCATAATCCTAAAGTGATATTGGAATGCACTTCATCGCTTGTTAAGATACCTAAAAGGTACAATGGATTTACGTTTGCATTTTAATAAATTCCCTTCACTATTAGAAGGATTTTGTGATGCAAATTTGGTAAGTGATAATGGTGAAGTGAGTTCAACTAGTGTCCATGTATTTGCTTTGGGTGGGGGAGCCATTTCATGGAAATCTGATAAACAAACGTGTATTACTAGATCCACTATGGAATCCGAATTTATATCTCTTGAATTAGCTGGTTAAGAAGCTAAGTGGCTGAAAAATTTGGTAGGTGATGTGCCCTTATGGGGTTCATTTGTACCCATTTCTCTACACGATGATTCATAAGTTGCAGTTGGGATTGTAAAAAGTTATGCGGAGAATGAAAAAAGAAGACACATGCGCATCACACATGATACGGTAAAAGAACTCCTAAAGAATGAGATAATCTCCTTGGATTATATGAGGTCCGAGAGGAACTTGGCATATCCTCTCACAATGGGACTAACCAAGAGTGTTATCCTTGAGACTTTAAGGGCAATGGTGCTCAAACCCCTTAACTGATATAATATGGTATTAACCATATGGGAATCCATACCCTATATTTCTGAGTCGTCCTTACAAGGACTTGATGGATGATTCCTAACAAAGAATGTATCAGGAGGACAGTTTCATAACCAAGGTACTAGCATAGGGCCATTAATAGTGTTTTGGATCTATAATCGTGGAACAACAATTTCTAAGGAGATAATACGTGACGCGGGCCTAGCACAGGGCCATTAATAACAACATTTTTTAGAGTTTATAGGTTGCATTATCTCAACAAACCGAGGCCTCTCTTCTATATATAAGCCTCAGTTGTGTTCATTTGACGCACAACTCGAATCCTTTCTCTCTATTTCCTTTCTTCTGCTTTACTTCTCTCAGTTATACTATCTGTTGTTCTAACTCTGTACCATGAGTGCATGTGTTGGAGAGTGTCGTGTTAACCTTGGGGAGCAAATAATTATAATGATTGCACCACAGTTGTACCAGACTTTTGCTTTCCAAGTCGTGAATTTACCACGGCACAATGATTTATCATTTCTGTTTTCCTACAAAAAGAAATTACAAAAGCATGATGTAAATGAACTTTATGTAAAATATAGCTAGTAGTAAATTTGTGCAAGTACAGACAAATAAACACTATGATTTCATGTAGTTTAGTGGTTGTAATCTAGAAAACATTAACGCCCGATGTGCGATCTTCTCTCTAAAAACATGCACACTAGTGTTTAGTTTTCGAGTTTGAGTGAAGTTTTACTCACAATTGCATTCAACAAGTCACAAATGTACGCCTATAGTGCATAAACGTAAATGATAATATAGATTTACGGGCAAATCATCCAACCTTACATTTATTCCTTAATTTTGATACAAGGAAGTTTAATTATACCAATTTGACTCTCTAACTCTGCCAAGAATGTGCAACTCATGGTCTTAAATACGAAAAAAAAAAAAAAGCAAAATGGCAGTTGACATCCCCAACTATTGGACTGAAAGAAAACTGCCTAAAACTGCTCGAGCATTTCTTGCGGTGGTTTGCAACCCCATTCTACCATGTGGTAGGCAATTTGTCTTGGATTAGACAACACCAACTGTCTGCACATGCTTTTTAAAACCCTCTCTTTCCTTAGCCTGCAGCTAATCACCAAGCATTGGTCTTGCGTACAGTCGACTAGAACGTTCTTACATTCTGCGCACCTCGTTAGGCCATCCTATGCGCATTATCTTATGCCCTGCCAAGAATCTCGCACACGGGTGCTGACGTGCACAGCAGTCAATATCACACATAAGCGCCCAATATCACTCGTGCGCATGCATCATGCACATTCATCCAATGTTTTTCGCAGGCCTCACACCCTTTGCCTCATGTTGTCGAGCCAGAAACCAACAATTCCTATGCAACCTTAGAACCAATTAATGATACCCATCCTATCCCAAGGTCCGAACGTCCACCTACTTGCGACCAACCTTGCAGCTCACATGAGCTGTTCCTACCGGCCAACGTTGCTAAATCAGCGTGCCATGTTTTATATAAAAGCCCGTATCACGACACAAAAACCTCATCTAAATACTACGCCGCGCCGTATTGGCACCCACTCTCGAGTCTATGGCACAAACTTGCCGCACTAGACACACTGACTTCTCAAGGGTATAACAACTAGCTAGTGAAATTTTGGCCTAAACTATAAAGAGCAAAGTGTAACAATAAATGCAAGTTGAGGGGCCAAACTACTCTTAAGTTATTCCTAAGGGGTAATGTGCAAAATTAATGAAATTTTAGGGGATAAGCTGCCATTCACCCTAAAATATATTAGAAAAAACAATATACTTGTATCAATAAATATAAACGAATGATTTTGGTATGCTATTTAACATCGACGCAACAAACCAAATCCGTTAATATTGATTCCAATTTTTGTAAAATAATGCAAGAGAATACAGTTGAGATTTGTTGCACAAAAGTGCATGACTGAGATTGTCACGCCCCGAAAGTAGGACTTCTACTTTAGGCCCTATTTTCAGAAGTGACCTAGTCAAAATCGTAGCAAGAATATGTTCACCAGACTAGAAACCCGATTGCCATCACATTTACAAGCCCTAACCATTTGACCTCCTTCCCCAATCACCTTCTTGGTTTGCTAGCTTGACATGTCACGTTATCGCTTGTATCTTGAGGAAGAAATTGAAATTACATAAACAAAAGCTTAGTTAAACCACGAATGGGTGCACGGGAAACAAAATACTGATAATGAAAATTCGGTCAAAATACTTAAAACATATCATATTGATTGACAACAAGGAAGATCAAGCATGTGAAGACCATATTAGGCAAGGACATAATCACATAATTACTACCTTGTGTCTCCAAAAGACCATTTACTACCTTATCCTCCACGCAGGGAACGACCCCCTGACCGCATTGAACTGGCCATGCCTAGGTACATGGCGACGCCAATCACATGCAGACAACCTCCAGTCTACCCGTGAAAGGACACATATGTGGGAACTTAAGGGCAAAGCCTCAACTGGCAGCCCAATGCTACCCCAGCATGCGCCGCGAACTGTCCAGCCTCGGGCCCATTGACCACTTAGCAAGAACCACATGAACAAATTCAAAAAGCCAGTTGAACAAATATATAGAAAATAGAACATTTAAAGACCACATACATATCAAATTTTTACGACAAACTAAACAATATCAAGATAAATGGGGCTTCTTGGATACTCATATGGACTCTAGAGGTGGCTCCCAACGTAGTTCAGAATGAATACCAGAATACCACATGACCAGAGCGATAATAACGTTTTAGCACTTAGCTCCATAGATTCCAAAGGCCCAAAGAATCCATATAGATAACCAAATATCATATTTCATTTATCATAACAATTTCAAGAAATATTTTACTCAAGTTCGTCGCAAGAAAGACCATTTTATATATGTATATATACTCATGCACGATATACATATATTCCTCCAATTTTGCAAATAGTAATATAATTTTAAATGGCACTCACCATAAACCCCACGTGATTAGTTGGTATACAGTTGGACTTATCTCGAAAAGATTGTATTGATAGTTCATCAACAGTCCCTCCTATAATTCCAATATATTTAAGGCTATGAGAATGATAGTCACGTATACCTTAATGTAATTATATACTAGTTATATCTATATTCATATATTAAATAGAATAGAGATATTTTAATACATTCGTATCTATCATATTTTTTTTATATTTTTATTAGCTAACAAAATATAATTAGCTAGACAATTGAAAAATAAGGGCGATGACCCAACAAGGTCACACCATAATTAAATGTAGTATTCTCCATTGCCATCGTAATTTATAGTAGTAATTTCAATTAAAATTAATTAATTAATTAATAATTGGTATTTTATAATTTACATCTTTAATGAGTGAAGAAATTATTCAACTTCTCCTTTTAAATACTATCACCGATAATAATTCTTGTGTTTATTTAATAAATATCTAAGTTTATTAAATGAGTAATTGGTGAATACTATTTACTAACAAGAAAAATACAATTATTATGAAGCAATTAAAATGATATTGAAACAGTTGATTAATATTCAGTTAACTGTTAAGTTTCAGAAAATCAATTTAGGTGTAACTAATTAAGTGCAATTAGTCATTATAATATTAAGCTTACTATTAATCAAATAATAATTGATTTCAAACAAAATTGACCAAATAATTAAAACTAGTTATTAGGGACTAACCTATTAATTAAAGATGATCAAATTAAACAAATTATTAATCTATGGGCAAATACATTTTATTATTTATAACCATTATTGGAATGTAAGATTGGCTATGAAATTACAAGTCGCTTGACTGAATAAATTTATTAAATTCATTAACTATTACAGCCTTGCAAATCAAAGTTAGACCAAATATTTCAATTGATTAATCATTAACATAATCGATTAAAAGTGAATTAGTTAATTAATTATTAAATAAAGACATTAAACGTGAATTAGTCTGATAATCAAAAGAATGAATATGCGATTTAATTTAATCTGCAGTTATCAGCTAAATACATTACCTAAAGAAATTAAAATTAACTCACTGTAAAGGGGCCGAGCATTTTATTTATTTATTTATTTATTTTTGTTGTGCAAGGATGAGAGGGAGAGAGAAGAGAGAGACTTTTTGCTAAAGGAGTTGTGTGGGTGAAAGTGTGCCTGCCGGCTCAAGCAAAGAAATGAAGGAACTCTGCTTTCATTTTTTTTTTTTTTTTCATAAGCATGGACATGAGGTAGCGCCAGTTGTTGGTATGTTAGCAGCATTAGTAGCACCACTTGCAGTCACTCTAATTTTCCACCTTTTTTTCTCTTTGATAATTTTATAAAATTTGCAATTTAAACCCTTAGGTTTTAAACTTACATAATCTATCTAATTCAATCTCTAAAAGTTTTCTTTTTTAACATAAAGAGAAGAATTTTATTTAATTATATCAGATCAAAATCTATTATACATATAGACATCGTAAGACGTGCACAAGAAAATCCCTTATCAGATTCCACCATCGTTCCTAAAAACACTGGTGGAGACAAAAAGATCTGAAGTTGCATTTTTTATGAAGAAGAAGTTATGGCCAATAAATCCGCAACCCTATTTCCTTCTCTATAACAAAATGTCGCCAATGCCGCGGTGAGCTTAGTGCGGAGTCGCCGGATATCCTGCAACAAAGGAATGAGATCCACCGGTGCTTGGTCCTCCCTGCGAAGAAGGTAAAGTAAAAGTTTTGAATAAGTTTCAATAATCAGTTTTGATATACCAAACTTTATAGCCAGATCTATTCCTGTTCTACAAGCCCAGATTTCAGCCATATTGTTTGTGTGAAAACCTAGGTATTTTGAGAAAGCGAAGACAAAGTTTCCGTCTGAGTCTCGCACCACTCCTCCACAAGCCGCCGGACCTGGATTTCCTAGCAAGGAACCATCGATGTTTAATTTAAACCAAGAAGGAGGAGGAGTGTTCCACTTGCAGAGAACTTGTAAGGTATGTCTAGTTTTATGTTTATTAGAAACAATTTGGTTAGCAAGTGCATTAGCAGTCTTCCATATGATGTTCAAATTGACAGACGAATTTCTGAAAATATGCCTGTTTCTATGCTGCCAAATGAGCCAAAGAGTATAAATGTTAAGTGATTGCCTATGCGGATTGTTTCTAAGTTTGTATAGAATTATTAATAAGTTTGATTCCGCTAGCAATTTGATTTATGGAAGGAGATTAGTGGCAAAAAAACTGAAGAAGTTACAATTAACAAAGGTGTGAGCAATGTCTTCCTCAGAATTATTACATAAAGAACATATATTAATCTGTAAACGCCTTCTTTTGATATAGAAAAGCAGCATTAGGGAGACTATTATGACAAAGTAACCATGCGAAAAAACGTACTCTAGGTAAAATTTTCATTTTCCACAAACAGAGCCAAGGAAGAAGTGGAGTTATAATGTTGTTTTCTATCTCTGATAGCCAAAGATAAGCACTCTTTAAAGAAAACTTACCTGTTTTATCCCAGTTCCATTTAAAAGAATCATGTTGTTGTGTAATAGGAATAGGAAGAGAGCTGATGTAATCATAAACACACTTAGGTAAGAACTGTTTAATGCAAGAGAGTTCCCACTTTTTATCTTCTGTAATCAAAGAACTTACCTTTAAATGACTGAATTCTGTGGGGATAACCTGAATATGAGATTCCAATGAAAACTTACCGCATAAAATATCACTCCAAACATTAATATTATGACCATCTCCAATAATCCACCTAATAGACTTTCTGACTAAAGGACTAGTCTTACAAATATGTTTCCATATATAACTGTGTTGTGATTTGCTAACTGCATCAAGAAAAGTATGTTGTTTTAAAATATTTGGCAGTAAGGAGATTTATGCAAAGTGATTGATCATTAAAATGTAATCGCCATCCTAGTCTTAAAATACAAGCCTTATTCGATATTTTTAGATTTCTGAAGCCAAGACCTCCTTTATCAATAGGCAGACGACATGTTTCCCAATTCACTAAACTCTGTTTCCGTTGTTCAATGTTAGCATTCCATAGAAATCTCTTACTAAGTTGGTTAATTTTATCAATTATCACTATAGGTAGTTTAAACACATTCATATAATACAAAGGTATCGTGTTAAGAACATGTTTTATCAAAATAACTTTTCCCGAATAAAACAGAAATATGTTGTACCAAGTATTAATACGTTTCTCTACTTTGTCAATAATATTAAAAAACTCAGATTTTCTCATTCTTCCCATGACATATGGAAGACCCAAATATTTGTCCTGATTAGAACTGGAGTGTATCCCTAAGGCTTCCCCAATACCTCTCTTTAAGCTACTAGGGCTGTTTGGAGATAAAATGAATTTTGATTTCTCCCAGCACACTGTTTGACCCGAGAACATTGCGAAATTATCTAAAAGGTCTTTAATATAAGCAATAGTTTTGTGATTAGCTTTGAGAAACATGAGACACAAATCAGCATAACACAATATAGGTATAAGTGGACCTTTACGACATGGGGTCATAACATCAAATAAATTTAACTGAAAATCCCCAAGAATTTTCTGTGTAAGTGGTTCCAGGCATAAAATACACATATGGTGAAAGGGGGTCCCCTTGACGAAGTCCCTTTGTAGGCTTCCAATACTCAGATCTTTGACCATTTATACGGATTTGAAAAGATACAAATGATATGCATTTCATTACCCAATCACAGAATGGTTGAGGGAAATCATATAGATTAAGATAGAAACGAATGTAGTTCCAGTCCAATTTATCATACGCTTTTTCAAGATCTAATTTAAGGGCCATGCAGTGTTGATTTCCTTTTTTAGATTTCATAAAATGCAACATTTCATGTGCCATTATTATATTATCATAGATAGATCTGTTTGGAACAAAAGCGTTTTGGTATGGAGAAATTAAAGAGTTCATCAAAGGTTTAAGTCGACCAACAATAATATTAGAGATGATTTTATACAGCGTATTACAAAAGCTAATAGGTCAAAATTGGGTAACTCTGCAAGCTGAGGGTCTTTTAGGAATAAAAAGCATTTTAGTTCGATTAATATGATCAGGTAAAATCCCATATTGAATTTTTTTTTAAACCAAATTTATGATCTGTTCTTTAACAATATCCCAGTACGTGATAAAGAAAAATAAATTTAAACCATCCGGGCCCCGATTTTGTAGGTCCAATGTGATGTAAATTTTGAAAATTTTCTTCATCAGTAATAGGTCTGATAAGGTCTTCTCTAATGGTTTGTGAAAGTTTCTGTACAGAAACAGAGAAAAAACTAGTAGCCTCATGAGTAGAAGAAAAAGTAGATGGTTGTCTACTAATAAATTTAAAGTGATTCTTAAAATTATTAATAATATCCTCAGTATTATCAACCCATGAATCATATTCCTTCTTTATTCCTTGGATAAAATTTATCCTTCTTCGATTCGTGGCCAAAGCGTGAAAATAGGAAGTGTTCAGATCCCCAAATTTGAACCAGTGTGCTTTAGCCCTTTGTTGCCAATAAGCATTCTTTTGACTAAGTAAATTTTTTAGCCTTTATTTCTAAACCTTTCTCTTTTTCTAATACAACAATGGATGGTATATTGTGAACAGCATAATTTTTTACATATTCGAGTTCTTTATAAAGGCAGTTAATCTGATGGTCTAGATTACCAAAGAACTGTTTTTTCCATAACAAAGATTCAGCAGCTAAATGTTGATAGTTACGGAAGTATCCTAAATCAGTTTCATTATTGTCTAGTACACCCTATGCATGCCACACTACTTGAAAATATTCGTCATGCTCAGCCCAAGCATTTTCAAAACAAAAAGGTTTACGAATATTATGAGGTTGTGGTTTTAATTCAAGTAAAATCGGAGAATGATCTGAAAAAGGAGATATAAGGTGAGTAACAGTAGCATTTGAGAAAGAGTTTATCCAGGGTAGGTTAGCAAAACAACGATCTAATCTTTCACAAATAAAAGACCTACCAAATCTTTTATTACTCCAAGTAAACGTGTGACCTTTAAATCCAATGTCTAATAATTCACAGTTGTTAATGCATTGACCAAAAAGATTAGATTTTTTATGTGAAAAATTACCACCAATTTTTTCATGCGGGTGCAAGATATTATTAAAATCTCCTTGCACACACCAAGGCCTATTAGAATTATAATGAAAATATGAAAACAGTGTATCCCAAACCTGATTCTGCATGTTAGCCTGAGGATAGTTGTAGAGTGCTGTCATTAGGAAAGGTTGATTCGGCATGGGAAATTCCACCTCTAGATGTGTTGATCTGTCTGTTTGATATATCTGATGTATAGTAGTCTCCGCTGCATTCCAAAGTACCCATATTCCTCCAGCTAGACCAATCGCTGGTACGACCACAGATGCTGTAAAAGGCAATCTGTGGATGATTGATGGTGCCCGATCCCCCTTCATTCTTGTATCCATAACTATGAAAACATGAGGATGATACCTATTAATAAGATCACGAGCAGCCACCACAAATTCCGGCTTACCCACTCCCCTACAATTCCAGTTAAGGATCTTCATGTATGGTATGGATTGTGTAGCAATTCGGACCTGTGGATTGTACGGATTTAGGTCCAGATGGTTCAAATTGACGTTTCCCATCTGATCGTTCTAAAATTGAGGTGGAGGGTCTCTTCCTAGTGGGTGGAGGAAAAGTTTGAATTGTGTCTCGCGTTCCCTCGCAAATCCTTCGGGTTTTGCTCGATATCTAGCACTAAGTTGTTGGCAAAAGGTGGTCCAGTGAATAGGTGAGGAGTGGTATGGAATGGTTGGACCAGAAAGTTGTTGGGCCCAATTGGTATCAGGTGATTCCTAATGTGAGCAGTTGGTGGTAGAGGAAGCATTGGGTTCGGATGAAAGATGGTCGATAATATTTGGCAATGGGTGATCGTGCATTGGACTGAAAGTGAAATGGTTCGGTAGGAATGGAGGAAAGGGCCTTTCGTGAGAAAGGGTGATGAGGCTGAGCAAAGTGGGCCGTTAGGGACGAAGGTCCCGAAGGTGGGGAGTTGGATGCTATTGTTCCGTCTAGGCCCACGCCGAGGTGTAGGTGGTCTGGGAGATTTAGGGCCATATTGGAAGGTGGTAGTTTCAATGCTAAGGTTGGTTGTAGTAAAGGTTAGAGGTGAATTGGTATTTATAGTGGGTGAAAACTGTAGGTTGTTACTGTGGTAAGTACTCAGTGTTTGGCATGGTAAATTTGAGGTATTGACAGCACATCCAGTAGTATCTACCACTTGTAGATCCTTGTTTGCCACATAAGTGTTTTCATGCAGCATTAACTGATGACAAGTGTCCTGGTGTTTAACCTGGTTTTGCCCACTGAAATGTTTTTCTAACTTCCACTGTAGATTACTGTGGGTTGATGTGGATCCCATCGAATTTTCCAATTCGGCAATCATTGTAGTGGATTGAATTGTGAATTTTGTATTTTTCTGTGGAATCGAGGGAGAAGAGAACTTACCTGGACTGGTGGGGACCATAAGTGCTGATTTGGAAAATGTTTGACTATTCTCATCCTCTACTGCATCAATCATGCATGTATCTTTTGTATGCATTCCATGTTCATCAAGCTTATCCTGTTCTTGTTGATTTTGCAAGTCATTTGAAGTAGTGGTTAGCTCTTCAGAATTGATAACTACTGTCTCCATTGCCACACTATCCAAATTCGGGTTATGGTTAAGAACATAAAAAGGATTGGTTTCAAAAGGTTTATGGTTGGTTGGGTATTTGTCACTAATAGAACTCTTAACAGCCCATTTCTTTCTTGGCCCCGTATTCTGATATCGTGTTTGTACTGAATCCTCACCAACATTTTTATCTGTTGCTTGATATAAGTTCCTAATTTCTTGATCCCTGTGGGTTGTAGTAAAACGTTTTCTGCTTCGCGGTCGCACCACTTCCCAAGCATTTAAATTTTTCAGTTTTTCCGTCGATTGTTGTTTGTTTGTTGCTGGGCCAGGAACTTCAGTATCGTTTGCAATGTTTTTTGTAGAAGTTGTTGTGCAGTTCCTTTGCATATGTCCCAGTGTCCCACATCCATGATAGAAAATAGTGTTCATTTCATATTGAATATTCTGGATGTGGTTTTGTATTCTAACAAATGGTGGCAGGGGCAGAGATGTATCCACCTCTACACATAATCTGGCAAATCTGCATCTTGACTTATTGAAAGAGTGAGCATCCATCTTTATTGGTCAACCTAATAACCTTGCAATTTTGAATAGAGCCTGAAAATCATAGTACTCTATTGGCAGGTTAGGCAGTTGGAACCATAAATAAACTGTATCTGGAATATCTGTAGTTGGGTGTAAAATTTGGACGCCATCGTTGCACATGTAGATAATGATTGAAAAGAAACCAGGGACCTCCTGCTGAGAAGAGACCCTAATAACAAAACAACCACTACCAAGATCCGACGTATAAATAGGAGCCGTCGTTTTCCACAAATGACCTAGGTGTGGTCCCAGATTAATAATGGGTTTAGGCAGATTCATAACTCTAAGTATTAATGCTCTTTGCCATGGCTGGTGCAGTCTCTGAAGTTCATCCTGGGGAATGGGTAAAAACGGGTGAGGGGTATCTGTCTGTGGTGAGGGTGGTGGGGATTCCTCTGGTGGATCCAAATCCCAGTTCTGGATCCAGTTAGGAAAGTAAATATGCTGGGATTGAGAGGTCAGTTTATCTTTATACGAAGTGATTTGTTGGGAAGGATGTTCCATATGATTTGTTACTGGAGGAAGCTCGGGTTGAGAAATAAACTGAAAATAAGAGCTGTTTGTACTTGTTTTATCAAGTGGCTTCCATGGAGGATCTGGTGATGTTGGACGCGAGTTCTCGGTTAGCTTTCTGGTTGGGGCGGCAGGGGGCTGTGGCGAAGGAGACACAGAATTATCAAACTGAGAGAGAACAACCATGTCTTCTTTTAAAGTCTGGAATCTTGATTAGAAGAGCGCAACCTTAAGTTGGAAACATTGGACAACTTTTCTCTTCCAAGGACATAGGATTATCATAATCTCTAAAAGTTTTAATATATCAATTATAAGCAATAATTTATTTTCTAGTTGACTTGAGACTTTCTAAACTCTTAGAAAGTAATTAACAAAATTTCATATAATTTCTCTTTATCCTAAATAACTCAAATAGACTTTTTAAAATAACTCACAAATATAAAAAAAAAAAAAAATAGATCGTATAGGTGATAATAAATTAACTTATAGAAAATGATAAGTAATATTTAATATAATAAATAAGGGCGTCACAGAGATGATACTCATAAATTAAAAGATATAAACATATTTCTGAGTTTATATTAGTAATATGGTTCATAAAAAATATAAATCGGCATTATATATATATTGACATATATATATGACATATTATGTGGTTATAGAAGACTACACAAACGTGCATGTATAATTTTATATCACCTTAGAAGTTTAAAGATATTGTTTTTGGTTGAGATGATGTCAATAAGATCATCCCAGAAATTGAGTCTATCTTGATTTCGATATCCTAAACATAGCAGAAAAAAGGACTAAAATCAAAGAAATCGTTACGTAAAACGATCTTTAGGTACTTTGATACAAATTTGTTCGCTTTATCTATACTTTTATATAATTGAAAAATATTTTATTGGTGTCTTCAATTTATTGATATGTTAGTTTCTTAAATTTTTTTTCTCTCTTCTCAATCTCTCTTTTTCTCTCTTTTCAGCTTCCCATTTTCTCTGTTCTTAACTTCCATATCTCTTTCTCCTCTCTCATTTTCTTTCATTATTTTTATATTTTTTAAAATAATAATTAGTTTTTAAAAAAGTTTAAGTTAATTCTGCACACACAATTAAGTGTGTCACATATACTAATTTCTATGAAAGATATGTCATGAAACTGAGTTTTAAGGATTCTTGGAAAATCAACTTTAATCTTTCTTTAAATTAAAAAAAAAAAAAAAGAATAAATAAGAAGAAGAGGACCTTATTTTTATCCCGTTTTTAAATTACACTTGACGCCTAGCGGCGCCTTGAGAAAATAATTGGCTGGAGAATGGACATCAACCGGAGAATATTCCGGCAGGGAAGCACAGCCATCCATCCGATCCAAGTATAAAGACCAGTCCCCACCTCGGTAACCGTGGATCTTTAACCCTCCAAAAAAATAAATAAATAAATAAAAATAAAAATAGAGGAAAATACCATTTTTGGTGTCGGAAGACAAATCACATTTTGATGTAAACAATGAGATCTTGGGGCAATTGTGTGGGTCCACATTTCCATGAGACTATGCACTAATTAATAGTCATTTTCTTGCAACCTCCTTTTTGTTGATTACAAAAGTTTGTTATCTCTTACAATCAGATTATGTTTTCTTGTCATGCAAACATTGGGACTAAATCATCAATGATTTGATGTAATCATCATTTTGACTTCTCCTAATAACACCATTCCTTCATTTTCTCTTACGTTTCTCCAAATTAATACAAACACATTGACAATCAACGGACCTCCATTTTCTATCAAATCTCTTTCTCTCTCTCTCTCTCTTTCTATTTTTTTTTTCTGCAAAATAATTCGGGTAACTTCAACTCCAATCATCATCACAGACCAAGAAAGGGACAAAAAATTGTAGGACATTTATATAGGTATTTATAAATTATCCAACAACATAATGACAGAGAGATTCAAACTCACAATCATCTCGTGACTGAAAGTGACTCGTTCTTACCAATTGAACCAACAAATTTTGACGATTGGTCTT
The DNA here is from genome assembly GCA_034509735.1 of Sesamum alatum. Taxonomy (NCBI): domain Eukaryota; kingdom Viridiplantae; phylum Streptophyta; class Magnoliopsida; order Lamiales; family Pedaliaceae; genus Sesamum; species Sesamum alatum. Next base: position 22,693,593 of record JACGWO010000007.1, on the reverse strand, counting down.
TTTACTTTACATCTCTAGAATGCACAAGAAAACCTACGGCAAAAATAAGAAAATCGAAGTGCAAAAGTAACCAATTTCAAAATTATTTTAATTCTGCTGACGAGGCCTTAACTTGAATATTGCGACTAAAACTCCCACAAATGTTCACATCTAAAAATTTCAGAAACAATTAAGCTACCTCCTTGAGGTTTGACATAATTACAAATACTCGTTCATTGTTTCAAAAATTACAAGTACCCCTTTCAAATGAAAAATAATTATATAGCCCCTAGATGGAGATATGAAAACTACTATTTTACTCTTGCTGAATTTTTTATTTTTTCACAATAAAAACATTTAAAAAACATAAAAAAAAAAATCTGAGTAGGTAAAATAAATAATCCATAGAGAATATTAGTAATCCAAAATGGCATTTTAAGCAATTCACCACAAAAGTTGAATGAAAACTTAACTGAATGAGCTCGTTGTTAGGCGAACGTTAAAGTCAGAATATATTTAAAATATTCCAAACAACATAAAATATTTATAATTATAATAAACTTCACAAAAAACAATTGTAATTTACCCTTAGATCTATCATCAACACAGCAAAATTTTGCATAAAAGGAGAAATAATTAAATGAAGTTAATAGTAAAAAAAATGAAATAAAAGGTGGGATGGATGGCATGCAAGTTAGATATTGGTGTAGGGTATCCGAGGTCCATTCTCTACATGGTTGAGGGACATCAATAATTTGTCATGATATGTGGAGAGTGATGGATGCTGTGGAAAGCACACTACACATTCAATAAATGTGGGTCCCCTACCCCCATACTAATTTATTTTTATTTTAATTAATTGTTTGAGAATCTTGACTTACCCACTCTCTTTTTAAGGTTTCCCTCTTTCTAATATCTTCTCTTTACTCCCCTATTTGGCTATGCCCATTCAATTTTTCCCATCCCAACTCAACTTGATAAACCTCTCCCCATTCATTGACTTTGTTTTGCCAATCTCAATCACTTCCCAAACAGGGACCACTTCATATTTAGCTTTATATTTTCTCATTGATTTGGTGGGTTAATTGCATTTTACCTCTTATAGAAGCACTAATAAATACATAACTTTCTTGAATTAAAAAAAAAAAAAAAAAAGTAAGCAATTTCTGAACTTTTGAAAAAGAAGTTCATTGTGTCTCGTTTTAAGGAGTTGTGTTGTGTTTTCTTTTTCTCAGGAAGTGTTTTTGGCTATTAAATTTTTATAGGGGGCCTTGTTGCAGTTAACCCTCAATAAATTCGGATTGAATTAGATGCATTTAGTAGTAGTCAGATCCTTTAATCCTCAAGAAAAGATTGTTGGAAATATCAACAGGTTGTGTACAGAAATCAAATGATTATGAGATAAATGGAAACAAAAATTACCCACATTTACAAAGAAGGAAACATGACAACAGACTTTTTGGCTAATTGCGCTTGTGATACTCGGACCTCTCAGATCTTTAACTTTGAACAAGTCGAAGGTAAGCTTAGGGGCATCTTTAGGTTAGATATTCTTAATTTTCTTTATTTTCGTTTAATACAATTGTAAAGAGAGTAATACTCCTTGTTTCATTTATGCTTGCCTATTTGAAACTTATCTGTACTATTTTTTGCAAGCGAGTTATACTTCCTCTTTATGCTTCCACTCCTTTTCTTTTTTTTTTTTTTTTTTGTAAGGGAGTACACCTTATTTATGCACTTCATGACAGTCTGTTGTAAAGGATTAATACTCGTTCTTTATGCTTTCTTATGTGATATTATGGAGTTAGTACTTCTCGTTGTATATTTGATCGTTTTGACTTAATTATGAAGGAACGGGAATCCCGAATAGTTCTCACCCACCATGACACTGGGTGGTTTTTGTATTGAAAAAAAAAACTCAATTTGGTTGATTGCGAGCATTCTTCATCATCGACGAGATTTCATAACCAAGTGTGTGATTATCGATTTGAATCTCATCAAACATACGTATCATTGTCTTGATGTAAACTATTATAATTTATTATTTTATTTTTACTTATAATTTAATCGTTATCCAAAACTATATTTAAATATTACTTAATTAAACCCTAAATGTAACGATGCAACTAATTATCATTTATTACAAAAGGAAATGCTCCTACACTTTTTTAAATAACGGGTTGCATAATTCTTAAATCTTGAAAGATTATGATATGTTACTTAACCAATTCTATTAAATTAGTGAATTAAATCACAATCCAAATATAGTGATCAATCAATTCCGAATGTTTCAAAGATTAGACTAATTCTCATATGATAATCTAATTTATTTTTGTGTACTTTTTTTTTAAGATATAAGAAAATTATAGTTGATAGAGGAAAGATGTTGTATGGATAGTCATAGACCCACTAAGTGATTGCAGACGCAAAGTTTACTTCCATTTACACTAAGCTACCTCACCCAATCACAATACATACTTTTATTTTTAGCCAGCCATACATAGTTTATAATTTTGTCGCCCTCATCATAGCCGTTGAGCACCAAGTCAACGGCATACTAAGAGTTCTTTTTGGTTTTTCAGCTTTTGCCTCTTTTGATCATACAATAAAAAGGTAATTAAATCCCAAAAAGTGTTAATAATCTTGCTTCCCTCTCTACTATATATCATCCTTTTTCTTTATGAAGGAAAGGCCATATGATTTATATATTGGCAAAAGATCAAATTTTTTCAAAGTTATAATGTTTAGAGATGATTGAGGGACATGGATGTAATTTAACCAATTATTATTATTTTTTGAATTCATTGTTTTGTCTTTATGTCGTGCTGATTTTATTTTATTTGATTTGTTTGTTTTGATGGGGTGAAAAATGATTGATAGTCAAATCAATGTTTTCACAAAATTATAATGGAGTTGACCATCAAATTATCGATAATTCATATTTCTAGTAAGAGAACATCGCGGTAATTTATTAAGTCCCGACAAAGGTAATATATTTGATGTTTTCTTCATAAGTTTCTTATTTAGGCCCGTTGTTCTTGGTAAACATGCAATAATGTATATGTTTATGTCCTGATTAATCACTTTTGTGCGTTCAATTGAAAAGTTATTGTGAAGGTGTTTTATTACACTATTTTAGATTATGCATCTCTTTTAGTTGTCAGGAGTTGGTAAGCACCTCTATTGATACTTTTAGCTGCTTTTGGCATTTTATTACTATGTTTGAAGTTGTGTTGGATACTTAAGATTTCATCTTCCTCCCAACACCACCACCATATGTCACATGCTTGAATCACACACGCAAACAATGGATGCAATGTTATGATCACCATCAACATGAGTCAAATAAATCCCCAATTCGGGTATTGATATCTATATATATGCCTAAAATATCAATTTTTTTACAAGGTCCAAGATACAATTGTGTCAATTTAATCAGGAAGCCTAAGAGATTAGTGGCAAAATCAAGAACCGCATGTTCGAAACCCAAGGGCGGAAGCTCAACACTTCACCTAATTCAGACTAACTAGTGATCGAAGCCCAGTCTAGAGCACCTGCAACCTATTGACAACACGACCTACTCAACAAACACGTTAGCACCAAGAATATACATAGAACGAACGTATCAACACGTTGTTGTAATTGATATTTTTTAATGTCAATTTATAACAATAAATTATTCTAAAATATGGATTCAATTATATGTGAATTCATAGATTAGATGGTGAAAAAAATAGAGGAATTATACTTGTCTCACATAGGAATGTGATGGGAAAGTGTGGAGTTTTGATAAAGATATAAGGTGTATGTGGGGGTGAGTGTTTTTACACTCAAAGTTGTCCCACATTGGAAGTTTAAGGATAACTTAAACTCCTTATATTAAGTTCAATGTTCAACTTATATTTGAAGTGTTATGGAGACTAGGACGAATGTCTCAGTCTTAGGATCTATTGTTTTACAGCAAAAATATTTGAGGTTTTATCTGGATTAAAGCAGAAATTGGTTTTCAAAATTACTCAGTCAAAATCATGTTTTAATTGCTTTTAAAAGAGTATTTTAACTCAAGTTTTTAAACCTTAATTAGGCCATTTCTGGTCGATTTTTCTTTGACTGTATTAATTAATGGCCATTATACTCTTTTTTAATATTATTTATGACTGAATTCAAACTTGGTTTTAATCGTGTTTAATGGCTATTAAACCTGTATTTAAAAGTGTTTTAGTGTCGTTAATTGCTAATTATTTCAGCCTTAATGGTGGTTAAATGCTGCACTAATGATGGTGATTAATGCGGACGTTGAAATCGCTGAAAGCCTTGCCTATAAAAGGCTGCATAGGCGGACTTCGAACATAAGTCGAACGAAGTCGAATGTTGTTGAACGTAGACGAATGAAAATATTTTCTCAACCCCTCTCTCTCACTCTCGGTTTTCTCTCTAGAAACTTCGAGTTGTTCTCCTAAATATGCGAGCTTCGAGCTCAAGTTTTTCATAAGGCTACTGGGTGTTGTTTCGAGGTGTTCTATGGTAAAGTGCATACCGCTAGAACGAAAACCGTCTTATCTTGGAAGAAGTTGCGTAGTACTCGTGTGCACATTCTTAATGGGACGTATAATTTCTTCAAGACAAGCAGATTATATCTGTGATTCGGTTTGGTGAAATTCTTGGATCGAGAATTATTACGATATAACTCTTGTTGTAAGTGTTCCTTTATTTTACCGTTTACGGAATATCTAACTGTTTGTTTATCATTTGGTTCCAACGTACTTTCTTGTGTTTTGGTTTCAAAACTGTCTTATAATAATCTGATTGATATTTTCAAACTGATTACTACGATTGTTTGTAACACTTTTTCCAACAATCTTGAAGAAATTATAGGTTTTGAAAAATCGAATTTTTGGTTGGAACGAAAACAGTTGTTTTTTTTTATTTTATAAAATTCAAATTTTTGTTTTTAATATCTGTGGTTATAATTTTCGCTTCTTAATTATTAAAATGACCGAAGCAATTTCTGTCGCTATTCTTATCGCCCCAAAAGTCAACTTATCCGGTATGCCGAAAAAGTTTTTGGTCCAATTTTTCAAACGTTGGCAACAACGGATGAAGATATGGTTGACGATGAAGGGACTTTTGTCGGTTATTCAGGTGACTTGCCCCAAACCAACTGAAATCGATCCTAAGACAGCTGAGATTGCTCAGTGGACCGAGCGGGATCGAATAGGTCGAGGAGCTATTTTGTCAGCAATGTCAAATACTCGTCAATGTCTATTGTTCCGACTTTTACACTGCAAAATCACTGTGGGATGAGTTGGACAGGAAATATAATACTAACGAGCAAGGGCTCGAAAAGTATTCTATTTCCAAGTTCATGAGGTATCAGATGGTCGAGGAAAGGTCTGTAACTGAACAGACGCATGAGATTGTCAATCTTGAGCATTCTCTATTTGATGCTGAGATGAAGCTTCCCAAGAAGTTTCTGGCCATGGCCATAGTAGATAAATTTCCCAAGTCGTGGGAGAGTTTTAGCATGACACTCAAGCATCAGAAAGGGAGAATATCTCTAAATGATCTTATGGTCATGATTAGCATAGAGGAAGAGCACAGGATTCAAACTCACAAGATGCCTGTTGAGCATCAGCCAAGGGCCAATTTAATAATCAGGAAAAAGAAAGTGAAAGCAATTTATATTGTTGTTTCTGATTCTATTGTTTTGAATGTTGAATCTACTTCTCTTTGTCATAGTAATTAGGTCATTTAAATTTGGGTTCAATCAAACGAATGATGAATCTTGATTTAATACCTAGTCATGAAATTGAACGAAATCACGAGTGCGATATTTGTGTAGAAGCTAAACAAGTTAGGAAACCCTATCAATCAGTTGAAAGGGATTCGAAAATACTTGATTTAGTTTACACTGATATTTGTGAGTTCAATGGAATTTTGACTAGGGACCACAAGCGTTATTTTATCACTTTTATAGATAATTGCAGTAGATACTGTTATGTCTTTCTCATGCGTAATACAGATGAAGCATTAGATAAATTTATTTTGTTTAAAAATGAAGCAGAAACCCAAACTGGTAAGGAACTTAAACGATTAAGGTCCGATAGAGGAGGAGAATATGAGTCGAGTAAGTTTAATGAATATAATAAAAATTTTTGGCATAATTCATGAAGAGACTCCTCCATATTCCCCTTCATCTAATGGAATAGTTGATAAAAGAGTAGGCATTTTAAAGACATGGTTAACAATCTTTTATTAACCTCTGGGTTACCTTAGTATTTGTGGGGAGAGGCTTTGAATACGGCTTGCCATATTCTGAATAGAATCCCTCTAAAACACAATATGAGTACTCCTTTTGAATTATGGAAAGGGAGGACGCCAAATCTCAAATACTTTCGAGTGATACTGGTCCCTGAGCACAAAAGAAAGAAATTGGGCCCTAAGACTGTTGATGTTGTGTTCTTGGGCTATATGGAGACAAGTTATGCACTGAGATTTTCGGTTATTAAATCAGAAATTCCAGGCATTAAGGTCAACACAATAGTCGAATTTCGTGATGCTACTTTCTTGGAGGATGTATTTCCCATGAAAACGAGAATATCTCCAAGTGTTTCACTTAATGATTTACTTGCGTCCATTTCTATTCCTCAACGTGTGGAAAATATGACAAATGTAGGGGTAATCCTAGTAGTACTAGTCTGACTCATGAAGAGTCAGATGAAACTAGACGGAGTAAGAGAGCTAGGATCGTCAAGAATTTTGGAAGTGACTTTGTCACTTACAATATCGAGGACGAGCCTGTAACCTTCAAAGATGCTATGGCTTCTTCTGAAGTCAAGCATTGGAGGGAAGCTGTCAAAAGTGAGATGGACTCCATTGTCTCCAATGGGACATAGGTGCTAGTCGATCTCCCTCCGGGGTGTACTACAATTGGGTGTAAGTGGATCTTTAAGAAGAAACTGAAACCTGATGAGACCATTGATAAGTTTAAAGCCAGATTGGTGGCTAAGGATTTTAAACAGAAGGAGGGAATAGACTATTTCGATACCTATTTTCTGGTAGCTCGGTTAACTACAATCTGGGTGCTTATAGCACTGGCTTCAGTGATAATCTTTCGGTTCACCAGATGGATGTGAACACAACCTTCTTGTATGGTGACTAGAGGAAGAGATATATATGGACCAGCCTGAGGGATTTTGTAAACTTGTTAAGTCTCTTTATGAACTTAAACAAGCACCCAACAGTGGCACGAAAAGTTTGATAAAACTATTCTTGCATTTGACTTCACCGTGAATGAGAATGACAAATGCATTTACTGTAAAATTAAAGGAGATAAAATTATCATTTTATACCTGTATGCAGATGATATTCTGTTAATTCGTGTTTAGATATAATAACCAAAACCAAGTCATTTTTGAAAAATAAGTTTGAAATGAAGGATATGGGTGAGGCTAATGTAATTCTTGGCATCAAGTTGATTCGTTCAACTGATGGAATAGTTATTTCTCAATCTCACTATGTTGAGAAGATAATTGAGAAATTTGGCTATCAGAATAGTAGAATTGCTAAGACACCATATGATTCTTCTGTATCTTTATTCAAAAATAAAAATGGTGTACCTGTTGTACAACTAAGGTATTCCCAAATTATTGGGAGTTTGCAGTATCTGGCAAATGGCACGAGACCAGATATTTCATTTTATATCTCGAAGCTGGCTAGATACACTAGTTATCCGGACAAAACTCATTGGGGAGCTTTGGATAGGGTACTAAGGTACCTTAAGGGCACAGTGTCACTGACCATTCATTATAGCAGATTCCCTACTGTTTTGGAGGGTTACAGTAATTCTAGCTGGATAGCCAAAAACTCCAGAACTAATGGGTTTTCAGAATATGTGTTTACCTTGGGTGGGGGCTCAGTCTCCTGAAAGTCTGCAAAACAGACTTTGATAACCCATTCTACTTTTGAAGCGAGTTATGTGCGTTGGATACGACTGGTACTGAGGCTCAATGGTTGTATGGGTTGTTACTACAACTTTCCATTGTAAGTCAGCCTCTTCCACCTATTGTTGTATATTGTGATAGTCAGACCATAATAGCAAATGTTCAGAGTTGTAAATACAACCAAAAGACAAAATTACACATCCAAGTTAGACTTAAGTCCATAAGGGTATTAGTGTCGAACAGAGTTATAGGCATTGACTTTATGGGAACAAAGGACAATGTGGCTAACCCTTTGGCGAAAGAATTAGATATGTCACAAGTACAAAAATTCAAATTGGGGATGGGACTGAAAACCCATCAGTGATATAACTACGATAGCAACCCAACCTTCCAAGTGGAGACCCCACAAACAAGGTTCATGTCGTAGGGTATGTTAGAGCACCAAAAATAGACTGATACTTTGTATCTAGAGTCTATCCCATGTAATTTTGGAAGGTGCTGATACTGCAAGTATAGTAAGAGTTTAAACTCTGAATAGGGTCGAGTCTTTATAGACAAGATGCTAAGCAGTGCATCCCTGGAGACACCCAACTAAGTGAATGTAGTTGTACGGCCGCAACTAAGGAATGGGGTTATTCCTGAAAGCATTTATGAACAGGGTCAGGACACATGGCCTAACGTGTCAACCTTAAAGATCAACACAAAACGGGTGGCTTGTTGTTACTGACAGACGTTGTTACAACCACGAGCTCAAATTCAAGGGTCAGTTCCATTTGACCCGATGATAGCTGACATTAGATAACTTAGGTAGTGGTTCAAATTGAAAGGTGCTATTGCTGAAAGCAAGACACAGAAGCTTGAGTTCAAATCTATAGATTTGTGAGGGGTTGTGGTAATTGAAATTTTTTAATGTTAATTTGTAACAACAAATTGTTCTAAAATATGAGTTCAATTACATACGAATCCATAGATTAGATGGTGAGAGAAATAGAGGAATTACACTTATCTCACATAGGAATATGATGGGAAAGTGTGGAGCTTTGATAAGGATATAAGGTGTATGTGGGGGTGAGTGTTTTTATACTCAAAGCTATCCCACATTGGAAGTTTAAGGATAATTTAAACTCCTTATATTAAGTTCAATGTTCAAGTTATATTTGAAGTGTTATGGAGACTAGGGCGAACGTCTCAGTTTTAGGATCTATCGTTTTGCAGCAAAAATATTTGGGGGTTTTTTCTCGATTAAAACAGAAATTAGTTTTCAAAATTACTCAGTCAAAATCGTGTTTTAATTGCTTTTAAAACAGTATTTAAACTCAGGTTTTTTAAACCTGAATTTGGCCGTTTCTGGTCAGTTTTTCTTTGACTGTATTAATGGCCATTATACTCTTTTTTAATGTTGTTTATGGCTTCTTAATGGAGGCTTACTGGGTGAATTCAAACCTTGTTTTAATCGTGTTTAATGGCTTTTAAACCTGTATTTAAAACCATTTTAATGCCGTTAATGGCTAATTATTTCAGTCTTAATGGTGGTAAATGCTACACTAATGATGGTGATTAATGCGAATGTTGAAACAGCTGAAAGCCTTGCTTATAAAAGGCTGCATAGACTCACTTCAAACATAAGTCGAACAAAGTCAAATGTAGTTGAACGCAGACGGACGAAAACATTCTCTTAACCTCTCTCTCACTCTTAGTTTTCTCCAGAAGCTTCGAGTTATTCTTCTAAAAATGCGGGCTTCGAGCTCAAGTTTTTCATAAGGCTACTAAGTGTTGTTTCGTGGTGTTCTACGGTAAAGTGTATACTGCTAGAACGGAAACCGTCTTATCCTAGAAGAAGTTGCGTAGTACCCGTGTGCACATTCTTAACGGGATGTATAATTTTTTCAAGGCAAGCAGATTATATCTGTGATTCAGTTTGGTGAAATTCTTGGACCGAGAATTTTTATGATATAATTCTTGTTTTAAGTATTCCTTTATTTTACCGTTTGCAGCATATCTAACTGTTTGTTTATCATTTGGTTCCAACGTGCTTTCTTGTGTTTTGATTTCAAAACTTTCTTATAAAAATTTAATTGATATTGTCAAAATGATTACTAAAATTATTTGTGACACTTTTTCCAACACACGTGAACATCAGTAAGCAGTTAGACAAACCAACAAAAATTTTAGGTAACAACTGAATTGGCTAAACTAACAAATAGATTCCTCGTAAATAAGCACCAGCTATCTACTATATGATAACAACATCATTCTACTTGTGTGGAGCATGGGTTGATATGGCACCCGATTTGACCAATCCACTCCTATGTAGGAACGCCCAAGACCCGCCCCGGATAATGACTCATATACCCTACCCCGCCACATGAAAAACCCGTACCCCCCACTCTGCCCCTGGCCCCGCCCTGCTCCGCCTACTTAAATTAGATTTAACGTATAATCTCAATTGCTCTTAAGAAAGTCTCTGCAACAATTATGTAAAATATAACAAAGTTTTAATAAATACAATAAGCTGAATGTAAATTATAAGAAAAGTCTATACAACAGCTATACAAAAGTGTTATACACATGGCACATCAAACTACAAAGTCTTAATCATTTGACAAGTTTGAAAAATACAAATTTCTATTCTTCATCACAATGACTAGGCTTCATTGGCAAATTATTCGTGGTACTTGTCAAACAAATACATACACAATAAAATAGATAAATATCTTAATTGTTATAGTTTAATGCAATATGTAAGTACACAAGAAAAAATTAATCCATTTTTCTTACCTTTCGCATCATTCCACAAGCAACAATGAGCACATAACAATGCTTCAAGAATAGTGGGATGGAGCCTACCACGATGAGGATTGATCAACCCTCTATTACTACTAAATGCAAACTCAAATGCAGCTGCAGAAATAGGATTAACTAAAACATCTCTAGTTTTTTCTACAGATTAGGATACTTTACTCCATTTGTCTTCCACTAACTCAACATATCAAAATCTAGAGTTCTTGCAAGACACTTTTCTCTAAATACATATCCAAGTCCGATGCCATGCACACTTTAGTAGTGGGATTTAAACTTGAAGCCATATATTAGTCATACATCTCAAGAGGGTCACATTTATTAATGAGTGATAGAAGATAACATTGTACTTCATAAACCACCAGTGTGTAGCTACTTTCAGAAGCAGATTTAGATTGATAGCCAATTAACAAATCATAACAATTCTGTCGAACCTCATCAAACTTGAATTTTGAACTTTCACAATAAATTAGGAGAAAGGAAAACTCAATCAATTCATTTTATATTGAGGATCTAAAACAACATCAACCCCCATCATGATATGACAAGTATCTTGATACTTTTCGTATTTTATCAACATCTTTTCAGTCATATCTTGAATCAATATATTCGAACTCTTCACCCATTCATCTAACTTTTAATTTGATATCACAAATCTTCGAAACATGAAAATTAGAAGTAGGATAAAGACCAGAAAACATCTCTATTACTTCATAAAAGATTTTGAACTTTTCCCAAATTTCAATTGCATTCCCCAATCCTCTTCAATTGGTAGACTTTTATAGTTTCTTTACCGAACTTTAAGTCATGGGAACACATATTATAGATTATGGCATTTTCTAGCATAAAAAAAAATGAGTTTCAACATGTTCTACAATCCATACATAATTTATTGGTACAACTAATATGCAATTGTCGAGCAGCTTCCTCAAAAAGTTTCACTTTACTAAGAGAAGCCGTCCAGTATACGACACTATTACGTATTCTTTCAATTGATTTACTGATGACATCCAAACCAGCTTTCACAATCAAATTTAGTATATAAGCACAATGACACATATGAAGTACCTTTCTATTTAGAGACATGTCTTTCGTGGGAAGTTTGTCTAAAAGATAATGAAGCTTGGCATCATTAGTTGTACAATTATCTTCGGTGATTATTCACACTTTTCAATAAATGTTCCAATCCATTAAAGATTCGACAAGCACATCAATTATCACTTGATCTGTGCTTGGAGTTAGAAATATGTCAATTTATAAAATAATTAAATATACTAAATATCCTATTTCAAAAAATTAAATTAATAAATCTTCAAAATTTAAATTTAAGTACCTCAAAATGCAATTCAATTAAATCCAAGAACCATCAATGAAATGTGTAGTATTTCACCATAAACCTTTTTCGTTGTTACTTTAAGTCCACATGTCAGTTGTGATCGCAACTCGATACTTAAACTTATCCAACAATTTATAACACATCAACTTCTCAACATTGTAAATTTTAAAAGGGAATTTTTCTTTTAGTTTTTTTAACTATATCCAATATTAGTTTTAGTCATGTAATTATGCCCTTTTTTATTAAGCCCTTTAAGTTTCAAAATTAATAAAATTTAGTCCGATTAAGGATTTATACACAATTTTCGAGCAAGATTTTGAAAATAAACCAGAAATTGATCGTGTGATAGGTAGTTTATTGAATTTCCAGCAACTTATACACGTGTACAACCACGTGCAATAACATGTGGTCATTAATGTTCACTTGCCATTATTTAAATATCAAAATTCCAAAAAAATAATATGTTATTTTTTTTAAAATTTTATAATTTAAATTGAAAAATATAAATTAAAATACAATACAGAAATTAATATACTAAATTCATTTTTAAAAATTAAATATCGATATAACTATAAATATTAATTGATTATAAAAACTATATTTTATTTATTAATTTGAATAATTATTAGTTTAAATATATTTTAATAATTATATTATATACTATAAATAATATTAAATATTTTTATATTATTTATAAAAATTTACAAAAGGTAAATCAATTTTCTTTACCTTTTAAAATCTTCTTTTAATTACTTTTATTAAATTAATTAAAATGTAATGAACTATTTATTTTTTTTAAATTGCAAGGGATGGTGACGACGATGACGCAGTAAAGGAGGGTAACGCCCCCCTCCCCCCCCCCTCCTCACCTTTGAGCGATAGCATCCCCAGAAATATTTTTTGTTTGGGCATCTATTGTCGCCCACCACAATGGAGGATGACAGCGTTTTCGTCGCTTGCCATCTTTGGGCGACGCGGTCGCCGTCCACCTTTGGGCAACAGTGATCTAGTTCTAGTCTAGGCGGCTAGCGTCATCCAGATTGGGGGGTAAGGTATCTCTACAAGGGGCACTAAGGGGGACTGGGAGAAGGGTTAATTTTTTTTAAATAATAATTTTATTTTTATAAGTTATAATTATACATATGCATATAATTCAAAATTTGATAAATCTTTCTTTCCTCCAAAACATGTATTCCAACTGATGTCCATTCCACATAGTATTAAAAACTCCCAAAAAACGTCTAGTTAGCCTACCATGTCATTTTTCTGCCCAAAAATCAAAATCCTGGCCACTTGAGGACTATTTCTCATTAATTTTGAAACTTAAAGGACTTAAGAAAAAAGAGCATAATTACAGGACTAAAACTAATGTTGGCTAAAGGTAAAGGACTAAAAAAATAATTTTTTCTTTTTCAAATGTTATTCTTGATAGTATTTCTCGAGATCATGTTAAATCATGGCTGAAAACTGGCAACAAATCTTCTAAAACCAATATAATCAACCATACTAAGTGAATAAACGTGCAAAATAAGGGTTAATTACATTTAGACCCCCTCTAAAAATATAAAATTATACTTTCGCCCAAAGAAGTTTCGAAATTACACTTACACCCCCTCCGAATATTCTCCTTTTATACCTGACTTCTATTCATTAGAGTTTGGACGAACAATGTTCACGTTAACAATAACAATTACATAAATTTTCAATATTACCTCTCATTTAACATTCTCGTGTAATAACTTTGTACTTATAAAGGAAAAATATAATAATGTACATTTATCCCCTTATAAGTACAAACATATACATGATAATATTAAATGAGGGGTAAACTTCAAAATTTATGTAATTATTTTTGTCGGCGTGAACGTTTCTATCAAACTCTAACGGATAGGGGTTAGGTGTAAATAGAGAATTTTTGGATGGTGTGTAAACATAATTTTGAAACTTTTTTGTGGGAAAGTATAATTTTACATTTTCAGAGGAGGTCTAAGTGTAATTAACCCTCCAAAATAACCATTACAATAAGCTCATGTATCGAATCTTCTTGGTTGGAAATGTGTTATAGACTCTTGACTTCCACTAATTTTTTTATTTGGCAACATCAAACTTTGTCGGTTATCCAATTTTCTAGGGCAACTTTTACAAGTCTTATCATAATTCTTTAGTAAATCAATGGTACCATAATCACTTCCAGCCTTACGCACACTTTGCCATATTTACACTCTGTATACCAAAATTGCCAACTTTATCTCTTTTGAAGTGATTCACACCTTAGACCTTGGCTTCCTTTTACCACAATCTCCAAAATATCCTCAACCCCAACATTATCATCTCCACTATTATCCTCGAATGTCATTTCTAATTTTGTATTGCTTTCTGGAAGATTGATAAATGGATGAGAATTATCTCCCCTTCTGATCCCATCTATTAAATGAAAATGAGTTGAATATATATTTCCATAAAAATGTAAATTCTAAAGACATAAACTATGTCCATAGTTGTACAAAAATCCGACTAACTTCTATTTTTAGTAGATTATATTAGAGTACTAGCATAAATCCAAGAGACTAAGTATGAGGTATTTCATACAATGAGATGCAATGAGGTAACTTGTAAGGTTTATGTCAAATAGAGTTGAAAATTATATGATTTTCATGGTATTTGCCGTTAGAGCAATAGAAGTGTTGCATAACCCCATTTTTGCCTCTGAGCAGAACTCAAAAAAGAATAACACGGACCCAATAATGCAACCTTCAGATGAACATCCATAACCTCAAATATATTTCTAAAGTAGAAGACAAACATAGTCTTTCATTCATAAATAGGAAAAGTCGTCAACCCTTTACATATCTTTACCCACAAAGATTAATTTTTTTATCTATCACTAGGTTGGTATTTAAAGTATTTACTAACATGCTGACAAGAAACCCAAACAAGCATGCTCATAGATTACTACACTTGCTACTCCATTCACTAAAGTAATCACATATGAACCACAAATTCTTTCAATATAGACCACTAGTAGAGTTATATAAATATCAATATGGAATAAAAGTCAAGAAAAGTATAGGGCAAACAACTTTCCAAGTTAACGGTTCCATTTTTAAGAGTGTACCAAACATAAACCTACTTCATTTCACTATAAATTTCCATCGAGAAATGCAAAACAGGCATAATTAAAAAATGGTTGATTACAATGCCTTTCCTTGAGGTTTAGTGTAATTACACGTAAACCCCCCATGGTTTGAAAATTATATCTAGTAACCTTGAAGTTTCTTTTATCTAACAAATAGATCCATCTGTTAGCCAACATTCATGAAATTTATGGACATCAACAAAAGAATTGAATAAAAACTCATATTTACCCTTGATCGACTTATTATTCACTTATTGTAGGCCAACTAAATCTTTTTTGACCAAACTACCCTTATACATCTTCACGCACTAATGTATGTGTGGAGGTACATCTTCACCCTTATAAGGGTAGTTTAGTCAGAAAAGATTTGTTTGACCTACGATAAGTCTGTAAGTCAATCGAGGATAAATATGGATTTTCATTCAACTAACAAAAGGATCTATTTGTTGAACGAGAACAAACGTCAGGGGTACAAGGTGTAATTTTTCAAACCACAAGGGGTTTACATGTAATTACATCAAAACTCTAGAAAGGATGGTGTTGTTATCCCATTAAACAAATATTCCTCATCTCATCAAGGGTCAAAACCAAACCCACAACATAACTTCAATATATTCATAAAAATTAGCACTACTATCCCATTAGTCAAAGCAGACTTGAAAGCAAGCGATTTCGATTGCGGTTTTTCTTGAAATTAGTATATTAACTTATAATTAATAAAAAAAATAACTGGGGGGGGGGGGGGGGGGGGTTCTGAGCGGGTCATCAAAATCTAAAACCCGTCCGGACCTGGTGGGGTCTAGATTTATTGGCTTCGAATCGGCCCTAAATGTGACCGGTTAGGGACCCGCCTTACTCGCCCCATTTTCATTCCTACTCCCATGATGGTAAACTTGCCATACAATCATGGGACAAATGGATCATGCTCAATAACGTTCTATATCTTCCATGCTTCTCCCATAAATAGGAGAATGGGTATGACATGTTAATATTTGATGAAACACTTCCAAGTTGGTTGACTAATTTTCTGTTGTATACTACTGTAATTAAGCTAGGTATATCTCTTTGTATATGGTAGTGATTTAATAGTGATTTTGTTTCTTAGTATAGCCCACTATCATAGCTCTTCTATAGATAGATTGTACTGTATATATTCTCTTCCTTTGCTTTGAGAATGTAAGTCAGTAAATGAAATGCTTTCTCAAACTATTCTTAATTTTTAACTTGGTACCAGAGCGGGTTCATTCGTATCCAGGAAAAAAAAGAAAAAAAAAAAGAAAAAAAGACATTCTTGCATCATGAGTGAATTATTCATTCCGGCCTCATCTTCTATACCAATTATCTATGTTCAATCCGATAATTCCAGTTTTACTATTTGTATTACACTCACTGAAACCAATTATGACCTATGGTCCCAAATCATGGAAATGCAGATCGCTGGTCGTGAGAAGTTATAGTACATAATCGGTGAAAAAGATCCTCCAACTCCCACATACACAAAATGGTATGTTGAAAATCAAAAAGTGAAAGGATGGCTACTCACCTCAATACCGCCTGGATTATGAAGCGCTATATTCTATTATGTACCACACGCAAAATCTGGAGTGCTCTTGCCAAAACTTTCTATGACGGAACAGATGAATCACAACTCTTTGCTTTGAATCAACAGGCCTTCTCTACCAAATAGGTTGGTCGTCCTTTATCCACATATTATGGTGATCTTATTGAAATCTTTCAAGAGTTGGATCATCGTGATAAGATTAAAATTAAAGATCTAGATGATGTTATTGCATATAAAAAAATATTTTGAAAGATTACGGGTCCACATATTTCTAAATGGACTAGATGCAGATTTTGAACAAATTCAGGGAGAAATACTTAGAAAGGATCCCGCACTAGATCTTGAAGAAACTTATGTGTATGTACGCAGTGATTATATTCGAAGAACAACACTCAATAATGAATCTAATAGTCTTGATACATCCAAATCCAACCAAATAAGTCAAAAATCAGATCGAGCACCTAGAACCATGAATTATATTGATGATCAATCACAAAATCGTAATAATCACACTGGACGTTTTTGTACTAATTGTGGAGAATCTGGACATAATAAGTCTCGATTTAGGTATCCGGAGTGATGGAATCCTACCAAGGTTGCCCGCAAATAAAATTCCAAATCACACCACCATGTTGTTGTTCCTGTGGTAGAACCATCATATAAGACTCTTGAGGAATCAAGTCACCAAGCTTCTATTATTGTGATTGAACCATCTGATGCTGGTAAGGTTTTTCAAACTTCTACTAATAATAATTCTTGGATAATTGATTCTGGTGCAATTGATCATATGACCTTTGATGTTAATCATGTTGAGTCTGTAAAACTCTCCAAAAAGCGTATCATTACCTTACTGAAGAGTTGAATTTAAATTCAGGCCTAGTTGTTCCCACACTTAACCATAATCTATTATCTATTGCTCAAATTACTCTTGCTTTACAATGTACTGTGATATTCTGGCCTAATTTTTTCCGTTTTCAAGGATATCCAGACACGAAAGACGATTGGCTATGGCACTAGAAGAGGGAAGCTATATTATCTTGATCTCAAACATCCAAATAAATTAACGACAGTGTTTGCGGTAAAAACTTAGATAAACCTCAGTATTCAAACATATGGTTATGGCATAGACGCTTGGGTCATGCCTCTTTTGGATATTTAAAGAAATTATTTTCTGAATTAGCCAATGTCAATTTCAAATGTGATGTTTGTGAACTAGCTGCGAGTCATCGTACTTCATTTTGAATTAGTATGAGTAAGAGTCACAAACCATTTATGAAAATCCACTCGGACATATGGGCCCCTGCACTAGTGTATTCTTTAAATAGCGCATGGTGGATAGTTTTCTCTATTGATGATCATACTCATATGACTTGGGTTTGCTTAATGAAATCCAAAATTGAAGTTAATCTAATTTTTCAAAAATTTCATAGGATGGTAGCTACCTAATATCAGTCTCATATACAAGTTTTTCACACTGATAATGGTGGTGAATTTGTTAATCAAGCTTTGAAAAATTACTTGGACTTGAATGGAATTATTCATCAAACGACTTGTCCTCACTCACCTCAACAAAATGGGGTTGCTAAACGCAAGAATCTCCAACTTCTTGAGGTTGTTCGTGCTTCATTGTTTGAAGCTCACATGCCTACTAGTTATTGGGGTGAAGCCATCACTGCTGCAGCCTACTTCATAAATCGAATCCCTTCTAGTACCCTACAATTTCATACTCTGTTTGATGTTTTTCATAGGGCAACAAGCAATTTTGTTGAAGCAAACTTGCCACCAAAACTATATGTGTAGTCTTTGTGCATCTTCACAAATCTATGAGGAATAAGTTGGAACCTCGAGCTCTTAGATTTGTGTATGTTGGCTACTCTTTATATCAAAAGGGTTATCGATGTTATCACCCCCCACCGCATTCTAGGAAGTTGTACGTTACTATGGATGTTGACTTTCATAAAGATACCATGTATTATCATGCTCTTATGTCTCCACGTCAGGGGGAGAATAAAATTGAATTGTTGAATCTAAATAATTCATTTGATACCTTAAAATTTATAAATATAAGTGGTGGCAGGAACTTAGATCTAGATGTTGACATCAGAAACGAAGCAGATCAAATGTTGGAGGATCAAAGTAGCCAAGGATATGTTGAGAATGCAGATGTGCAGAACTTTCAAGAGCATGTGGAAGTAGCATCACAGGAAAATCCCCACCTTCATGATGTACCATTCAACTAATTGCTCTCTCAAGTTGATTCTATCACTGAGTCTCAGGTAAACTCTGATCTATCAGACCAAAAAATTCTACCTGATCGAGTCACTAGAGGAATACCTAAAGTGACACGTGAGCCTCTTTTAAGTTCTAAACTAGAATATCCCATTAGTAACCATGTGGCATATGACCAATTGTCAAAAGATAACATATCCTTTGTAAACCAATTATCTACTGTATCTATCCTAATAATTTGTAGGAGGCTTTGAAAGACCCAAGGTGGAGAGAAGCAATGAACAAAGAATGACATCCCTCGTAAAGAACTCAACATAGGAGATAGTTGATCTTCCTAAAGGAAAGAAACCGGTTGGATGTAGATGGGTATTCACCATTAAGTATAGATCTGACGAGACAATCGAACGCTATAAGGCAAGACTTGTTGCTAAGGGGTACACACAAACTTACGGAGTTTATTACACCGAAACATTTGCTCCAGTAGCCAAAATCAACACCATTCGTATTCTTCTATCATTGGTAGTGAACCTTGACTGGTCTCTTCACCAATTTGACGTGAAAAATGCATTCCTACATGGAGACCTTCAAGAAGAGGTTTACATGGTACCACCTCTTGGGTGTAATATGGAGGCTATGAAAGGTAAACAAGTCTGTAGATTAAAAAAGGCCTTATATGGTTTAAAGCAATCATCCAGGACGTGGTTTGGAAGATTTACAAAGTGTATGAAGTCACTTGGGTACAAGCAAAGTAATTCCGATCACACTCTTTTTCTTTGAAACAAAATAAAGAAAGGATTACTACTCTAATTGTTTATGTTGATGATATGATAGTGATTCAAAATGATCTTGAAGAAAAGAAGGCATTGCAAGAGCATCTTTCTCGCGAGTTTGAAATGAAAGACCTCGACCAATTAAAGTACTTCCTTGGAATTAAAGTGTCGAGATCAAATAGAGGTATTTTTCTATCCTAACGAATATATACTTTAGATCTATTAAATGAAACTAGTATGGCAGCATGTAAACCTATTGGTACTCCAATGGAAGAAAATATTAAATTGGGTGTTCATCAAAATCAAGTTGTTGTTGATAAAGGATGCTATCAGAGCCTTGTTGGAAGATTAATGTACCTTGCACATATTCGACTTGACTTGGCTTATGCAGTTAGTGTTGTGAACCAATTCATGCATTCTCTGAATGAAGAACATAAGACTGTTGTTATCCGAGTACTAGGCTACTTGAAATCAACACGTGGAAAAGGAATTATGTTTGTGAAAGGTGATCATTTGGATATAACAGGATACACAGACGCTGATTGGGCTAGTTCTATTGAAGATAGACGATCTACATCTGGGTATTTCACATTTGTAGGCAGAAATCTGGTTACTTGGAGAAGTTAAAACATGGAGTAGTAGCTAGATCTAGTGTTGAAGCTGAATTCAAGGGAATGGCTAAGGCAATATGTGAATTACTATGGATTAGAAATTTGATACAAGAGTTGAACATTAAGCAAAACAATCCCATGAGTTATATTATGATAGTAAGGTAGCATTTGATATTGCACATAATCCTTTTCACCATGATTGAACCAAACATGTTGAAATCGATAGGCATTTCATCAAGAAAAATTAGAGGCAAAAGCCATTGAAGTTCCTCATGTTCGTACTAAAGACCAGCTTGCAGATATACTCACTAAGGCAGTGTCAAGTCAAGGTTTTCACCAATGTTTGAAAAAGATAGGCATGAGCGATATCTATTCACCAACTTGAAGGGGAGTGTTAATATTTGATGAAATCTCTTCCAAGTTGGTTGACTAGTTTTCTGTTGTATACTACTGTAATTAGGCTAGGTATATCTCTTTGTATATGGTAGTGATTTGATAGTGATTTTGTTTCTTAGTATAGCCCACTATTATAGCTCTTCTATAGATAGATTGTAATGTATATATTTTCTTCCTTTGCTTTGAGAATGTAAGTTAGTAAATGAAATTCTTTCTCAAACATATTCTTGGTTTTTAACTTGACAAGGATGGAAATATGCCATTTTGGACATTTTTGCACACTTTCGAGCATATTTAACATTTTCTTAGCATATTTTTCACTCACCTGCTAGTTTTTTTTCATATTCAATTATTTTTGCTTAAATCCTAGCATGAATCGTTACTAACTTAAGCATCAAAGTGTTAAGATAGTTTTTTACAGGTTAGTCCCCCAATTTATCTTAGGGTAAATATTATAGTTGGTTTGTTAAGTTTGTGTTCAAAGTCGCTTTAGTCCATCCTCTTCATTTCCTGGTATTAGCATCCCTGAATTTTGATTTTTTCTCAAATCAATCCTTGTGGCCATTTTCTAGTAAAAATGTGGGGAAAATGATCATGACTTAGTCTGTAATGGCATTTTTGTCATTATGGATTCTTTCTCAAAAAAGAAGAAAATTAAACATAAGTTGAATAATAGAAACTTTGAACACAAACAATCACATCAGCATCTAGACCGAGAGTTACACACTCAAGCCGTATTGCACAACACAGGCTTGTTCTTTATTGAAATCTTTCAACGTGGGAGCAGACTAGAACACGCCCAAGCAATGTTCCACCTCCAGGGTTGTGTTTTTGTCCTAAAGTCACGTTTTATACCAAAATTCTTCTCCTATCGTAATTCTATGATACTTAGGAGTTGTGAGCAAGTCACAGATGTTCTAAGTCGTTACGAGAACATGAAGTGTTGTGTCTCTCTTTTATATTTTTAGTATTTTTCTTGATGCTTAGAATAGGATTTTTATTTATTATTTGCTAATCTCATGCTGAGTAGACTCTTCTTGTCCTAAACTAAGTTAAACCCTTTGGTTGATTAATTAAATTATTTTAGCTAAAACATGTTCATTTTATTACATCACATACATCATTTACTATAACAATTACTTCACATACAACATCTACTTAGTATCCGTGAGTATTTTTGGCCCTCTCATTACATATTCCACACCATAAACACAAGCTAACATGAAAAATATATTTGTGTATTTTCGTGCTTTTGGATCTTTTATACATCATCCTCCAAATTTCACACTTTTCTTAGTAGGTTAGGAATAATTTGCTTAGCATGTTCGCATATTGGTGGGTCATGCCATAAAAAATAGCCACATCCTCCAGCTTCCTACATGCAAAAACTTGAAATGAATCTCTATATTCTAAACTAATATGAAAAATAAATGAAGAAGCATCTTATTTCATATTTTTCACAATAGTAAAACCTTCCTCCGGGGTTTGTATTCAAGAGCATCGTAATTTTTTCCAAATTGTCATAAATATATTAATAACAATCATTTCTCGCAATTCAATTTATAATTTTGTCCCAATGTGATGCTAGCCACCAAGGGAGCAACCATTAAATAAAGGATAACACTAGCACTTCAGGTGGGAAGCTATAGTACTTTTTCCTCCCAAAAAAGGACTAATATGATAATTTTAGAAATTTAAGAGACTAAAGTGACAAAAGTATAAATTGACCATTTTTTTTTCTTTTGAGAAAAAGAAATGAACTATATATAGATATCCTCCGGTTTTAATAGCCACGAGCCTCCTTCCCATACTATTAAAATTAGTAGACTACTACTAGCCCCTACCAATAAACCAACCACTAGCACACTACCAAATCCTATTATTTATAGCAACAAAATCATAATACCGCCCAACAGAAGGTGAAAAAGCGGCCCATCTCCTCTTTGTCCAAGTGCTTGGACGATCCCAACACCCGTTCTGCCGTCCCCCACCATCCATGTCGATAGGAATCTACAAGCTATGTTCGATAGTGGCCAAAATTGCCGTGCAAACGGACATTCCAAAAACACCTACTTGGTCGATTCCACCGGCCCGCCACACACCACGCACCCTGTATCCATGCTCGTGGCTCATCTCGCTAAACTCCCCTACGATGGTAGGGCCTCCATACACAACTTTCACATGTGTAGCCTGGCCTTCAGAGGGACCCAAACCCGCCATATCACCGTCCACAAAGATCCGTGACCCCTAGATAGATGTAAGGTTGGACCAGATGATGAGGCCGTTTCTCGACCTCGCATCACCACCGTATGTCGATATTCACTCCTCACCGAAAATCACCCCACCTGATCGAATCTCCACCTCCACTGACCCTGATCCAGCCAACACCCTTCTGCCAACAACTGTCGTGCCCCAAGTATGCCCTACCATGTCAATGATGGTTGAATCCCCGTTCCTGCTTCCGAAAAGAACCTATCAAGAAATAACGAGCTATCAGCACTCGAGTCAATGAGGAATCTGGTCTAGACAGAATCCTCCAACCCTATTTCGCTGGAAGCACCACTTTAAACTCTCTCAACTCCCAAAGTCTCAGTCCCCCTCTATCGTAGGCCGACACAACTTACTCTAAGCGACCCAATGCACCCTCCTCTCTCCTCGGTTATGCTACCAGAAATCCGCCATCAAAGCCTCTAGACTACAGACAAAACAGGTTGGTAGCTGAAAGCAGGACATCACATATACCGGTAAAGATTGCAGATAGACTTAATAAGCACCATATTCCCTGCCTACGACAAGAGCTTCGCATTCCACCCCTCTACCCTCTCCCATAGGCGATCTTGAATGCTATTAAATAGTAACCAACACGACCACCCCCTTATAGCCGGCAACCCCAAATACCTGCCATAACACGAAACCACCCTAACCCTCAATAGAGCTCCCAAGAAACGTTTAACTGCATCAGGTATGCCCCCACTGACCACTGACCACCATACTTGACTTGTGTAAATTAATCTCATGTTCCGAAGCCTACGCATACACCCCCAAGATCCATCTAACCATGCTAATTTTCCCTATCGTAGCATCACAGAACACCAGTGTCATCGGCGAAGAGGAGATGCGACACCCCTGTAAGCCGACCACGCCGTTCAGCCTTCTGGATCAAACAAGAGAACACCTTTGCATAGAAGATAAACAGGGATGGAGAAGATGGGTCACCCCTATCGGTTGTCGTGTTTCCGGACAAAAATAACCAAAGTGCTCTCCATTTAATGTAAGTGAGTACGAAATAGTGGTAACCAACAACATAATCAGAGCCACAAACATACGATTAAAACCTAACCGAAGCAAGATTCCCTAGAGAAACGCCCATTCCACCTTATCATAGGCTTTGCTTATGTCAGGTTTTAGGGCCACGCAACCTCAGTTAGACCGGACAGACGACTTAAGGTAATGGTTTAATTCAAAGCTCAACAAAACATTGTCCGTAATAAGTCTACCTTGAATAAACATGGACTGAGACTGAGAAACGACAAAATCAAGCATAGGTTTTACCAGTTAGCCACACTTGCAAGTAGTTTTAACAATAACATTATAATGGCTAATCGGGCAGCTGAGCAACCATTTTCGGCGCTTCACACTTGGGATGAGGACAATATGGGTATAATTAATTTTGCTCAACATCACATAATCATTGAGTATGCGAAGAACAGCACAAGTAACCTCACTCCTACGACAGACTAGAATTTTTAAAAGAAAATCGAGGGCATGCCATCGGGTCCAGGAGATTTGAAAGGAATATACCAAATATAACTTACTTGACCCCCACTGTAGTGAATGGAACAACAAGGGCTCAGTTTATCTCCGGAATCACCCGCGGTTGGATAGTAGACAATGCCTTATTTAGCTCTAAGTCCGTAGGAGCACGTGAAGATGTCCCGAAAGTACCGAAAGAGTACCCCCTGAATATCTTCCTCACTCTCCTGCGACACCCTCTCCTTATCCCTCAAATGTACAATCGCATTATGTCATCTATAGAAGGTCACATGGGTATGGAAGAACCTCGTATTACTATCTCCGTCCCGAAGCCAGTGTAACTTACTGTGTTGTTTCCACTTTAACATCTCTTAGGCTTGACACTCCTCGATCTTCCCCAAATCTGTTCCATTTTCGCATGCCCTGCCCTGTCCAACAGTCCTGCCTCCAGCTCTATCGCTCCTCCAACTCCCGTAGGCCACGAGTAGCCTTACCAAACACTTCCCTACTCCATCGAAGCAAAGTGACTCGACACCCCTGAATCTTACACCTCGTGCGCATGTTCGAATCAACACATCTTGGTGTACTAATGAATCCTGAACCACCCTCTTGCATTCCTCTAACTGTAACCACCGAGCCTCAAATCTGAACTGGTGTTTTCATCGCCCCCTCGGTATCCCCCCTTCCTTCCACTTAATGCACATCATCATGTGATCACCATATGGGCCTGCTTTATGCGTTACTACAGTCCTCAAAAACCGTTCACACCATGCCATATTCCCACAAGATTTTTCCATTTGGGACTACATCGTATCAGGTGCTTGTCACCTATTACACCAAGTATATCTAACACCTCGGAACCCCAGGTCACACATCACTACGAATCAGCGCTCGTCGAAAGTCCTCAACTTGCCACACCGACCGTGGTACACCCGTTTTCTCGTGCTGCACTAAGATCTCATTAAAGTCTCCCATACTTAACCACGGCGTATTTGACTGACTGCTCAATCGAACTAATTTCTCCCAAACTACTCTCCATCACATTACATCCGACTCCCCGTAAAGCTTGTAAACCTCCAATTTGTCGATGACACCTTATCTATTATATCTATATCAATATGATTAACAGAGAAAAAACCTCAATGGGACCACCACCTCTTTCCTCCACGGTAGCGCTAGCACTACTGAGCTACCAACTGTCAGTACACAGACACACCAAACATGTTAAACCAATCTTGCAATGTCTGAAATCTACCCTGACTACACTTAGTTTCTGACAAGAACACCAAATGAGGTCCCCATTCTCAGATGCACTTCCCAAGTTTTTGAACTGTTGACGCGAACCCCAAGCCTTGACAATCCAGACTAAGGCACTCATTGATCCCCACCGGCGGGCTGCGCCGCAACCTCTACTGGTATTAGTAATATTTCACCACAAGCCCCTACAACACCTTTTTTAGTGGACGCTCCCCCACCCCAACCCCACGCTATCTCTTTCGACCACCCTCTCTCCCCAGCCTGCTACCCCTGTCCCTAATACCTCTACCCACCTAACCTCTCCTCAAGGTGTCGGCCCCAACCATAAACACCTCTACCCACCTAATCTTCCCTCTGGCACTCACCCTGCCCCCTCTCCCTCCTCATATAATCTGTTTTGGATTGAAGGGAGTTCTCCTTGCCTAGGAATTGGTAGCAACAAACGATTTGCAACCTTACCTAGAAGAATTTTTGCAGGAGAGGTTTGCACTTGGGGGTAGATTCCTGAGCTCCCCACCCCTCCTCGACATTCTAGTTTCCCTTCCCCACCTGACCGAATCTCCACTAGCGGGTCACGGTCCGACGACACGCCGTTGATGGAACCAAACTACGGTTACGGCAGAACTAGATGGAAAGGTGAGTGAATAAATGATGCCCCATTTTGAGTGTAACTTGGGCCACTAGGGAGGTACCAAATTTAGATTCTAGTTTTCTCTAGTTTGTCTGGATGAGATCGTGGCCTGAGTTTTATCAATTGGGCCTGAATTTTAAAAGAATTCTCGTTGGTATGGGAATATGGGTTCGTTACTAGGCAGAGGGGAACATTTAGGTTGTGGCCTAGCCCAGTAGCATTGGCATCATGATTAGAGGTGGCTCGGGTGTGTTTTTGGGTTGGCTTTACTTAAATTAGGTTGGATATTTGGTACTTGCGATACTGACTCCTCACCACCTTCCCCCGCGGGTCCAATTTCCATAAAAGGCCCGCCAGCCTAACCCGGCGCGTCCGCCTCCACTACTAACCTGGATGCACCTATCTTCGCTCATACGTCCCCATTCCCAGGAAACTTGCTCCGCCCATGTCTCATCGTTGATGTTATCCTGTCGGACTCCGCCACCTTTGTAGACCGCCACTCACCCATTCCACCACCCCTCTTCCTATCCTCTCCGAGCCCCTACCCCTCCCCACACTGCCAATATCGAAAATTCCTACCCCTCTTCTCTCTCCACCACCAATGCCACACTTCAAACCCTTTCTAACCGCCCCTCCCTCCTCTCGTCCCCACAAGCCTCTCTGTGCTCCTAGCAACTGCCCCACCGCTCTAAACTCCCTTAGCCATGGCCCGTACTGTGGGTTGACCCCCTCGGCCCAAATCCATCCAATGCCTTCAATCGGGTACTGCAGTCCAGCAAAATGTGTCCCAACACACCACAGCATAGCAGAACATCGGCAGCTTTTCATAGGTGAACGACATAATAAGCTCATTCCCCCCAAACGACTTAATTCGTAGGACCCTCTGCAGTGATTGTTGGACATCCAACGACACCTTCAAACGAATCTTAAACCCCCACAACGAGTGTGCTTGTGCGTGATTCGGGTCAAGGGACACCCCCAGCCGGTCACCTATAGATCCGCCACCTCCCTCGCCATCGTACATACATGAGCATACACATGAAATGGTGAACGTGTCAAATCCACATGCATCGGATTCTCTTCTATTGTGGCTCTATTCAGGATGATGAGATTTTGAACGAATATCCACGAACGCCCATCCATGGCTTTTATCTCGATCAGCCACATGATTAAACTTTTATAGGAATCTATTGTCAGTTAAGAGCTTTAGTGACATCCCTTTCACCGGTCTTAGTAGGTTCATACGAGTCATACAAAACACGTTGAACCTAAACGGACGAGGCGTAAGTAGTCGCCCCACCAACAAACCCCTCCACCGTCGCATCCCAAGCCCATGCCTCCTAACTAAAGGTGGAAGGAATAGTAATAATAGATAAAAAGAACAAAAGGAATAAAACGTCAAACTATGCAAGGCAGCCACAAATATGAGATTTCATTAGAACGCAAACCCGGGGGGAATAAAATCCCATGCTCTTAAACCCGATATAGTCCACGAATGATTAGATCCAATGATCGGACTACAAGAACCAACATAGAATTGGAACAGACATCAAGGAAGAGTCTAACACGAGGCCTAACGTCAATCATGATGACCCTACTCAAAACCATCGTGCAAAGGAAGAAACACTCTCAACTATAGAGAAAAAACCTTAGTCTTATAGATGAGGTACAATCAGTCATTGGGTAAGATAAAGAATTGAACACGAAACTGAGGAAAAAAAACGGTAAAGATGGAGAAAAAAGAAAAAGCATACATATTTATAAACACTCCTGAAATGGTAATTTATCTAGAAAAACTTGTAACAGGATTGATCAGTTGTTGCTCTAGGTGCAACTTCTTCTAACCTTTTTGGTCTAGAAAATGCATAATATCGATTTAATTGTAATTTGATGCCACTTTTTAATCACAGAAATACTATTTTCTAAAATTAGGTACTTAAACAAATTACTATTAACATTATCCTAAGAAAAACTTATTCTCGTCTCATTTGTGAGATCACCATGTCTTGAACAGATTTTAAAAAACAAACTGACATTAACAACACACGTAAAATCATGTACAATATAATAATATTTTAAATAAGTAGATAAAGCATAATTCAAAGAAATAAAAAGAAAAAGTGAAAAATCACAACTTAGCATTAATGTTAAATAAAAAAATCTTTGTACGTACATGAGAGAGAGAGAGAGAGACAGAATATGATCAGTATCATTTAATAGCAAAAGCAGATTAAAACAAAGCAGAAATCAACTACCTAATGATTCAGTGATGAAAATGGGGAGGTTGGATGATGTCAACTTCACAATCCCATTATATGTGTCATAGGCTGCCCACAAAACATGTGGGCCCCAAACCTTACACATTCTGCACACGCAAAAAGAGGGGGTGGGTGTGGCTGTGGCTGTGGCTGTGGGGGTAGGGGTAGGGGTAGGGGCAGGGGTAGGGGTAGGGGTAGGGGTGGGGTGGGGTTTTTCTTGTACCAGTCACACTGTACTTTGTATTTACACACGTATAATCGATGGATGTGACATAAACTATATGCTTGGTTCGAGACATTTAATTAGGAATTTTTAGTTCATTGTGATGTGTTTTGCAAGTAAAATAATATATATATATGTATATATACAATTATAAATAACATACAATATTTATTTAATATTATTTTAAATTATCTTAAAAAATAAATTTAAATATACAGATTATTTTCAATACATACTTATTTATTTATATTTTTGTCCTTCTATTTCACAACACAAAACAAAAATAAAAATAAACATAGCCAAAGTCCTCTGCCCACCGAAAATGTTCCTTGTGTTAAATCGTGCATGGGAGTCATATTTTTACCATAGAATTATTTTAGAAAAGGATAGTTGCTTCCAATTTATAATATATTATAAATAAATAAAAAAGAGAAGTGCGACTTTTAGAAAAATTTATAATTTACGTCCCATAACTTACCTCATTTATGATTTTGATTCAATTACTTTACGACTCAACAAATTTAGTCGCACAAATTCAAAAAAATTGCAATTTAAGTTTTATTAACACTTTCGTAAAATTATTAACGAAATGAGCATGTGCTCCGTTAACTTTGTTTCTTAAATTAATGGTCGATCCATGAATAATTTAACAAAAAGTGTTGATGCAACGTAAATTGCAAAATTTTTTGCAACCTGTAGGACTAAATTTACTGAGTCATAAAATGATGAGATCAAAATCGCAAATGAAATAAATTATGGGATATAAATTGTAATTTTCACTGCAACTTTTACAATGCATTCCAATAATTAAAATATTTTACTGATAAAACAGAAAATTAACTTGATTCGTTCAAAAAATGGCTAGATTTGTTTGGAAGGACGAGAGTTGAAGGAATTAATATCCTCTCTAAAAGAATTATTATTAGGAACTTTAAATTTCTATTTTAGATCCATTGATTTAAATACAATGTATATAAAGATGGAAACTCATGAAATGTTATTAATAAGTTTGTAACACTACAAAAAACTTAAACTATTATGTATGTTATAAACATTAGAAAAAAATTATTATTGGCTACAATTTTAATGGCTATGGATAAAAATTATAGTAAATAATTATTATTAACCACGGTTAAATAAAATTGATGCAAAAAACTAATTTTTCCAACATGAATTAATAAATTATTTATTACAGCTAAGAGGCATGTTAAAAACATTTGTCATGGCTTTTAGCCATGCCAATATTTTAGCCACCCTCACAAAAATCACGACTGACAACTGTTGCATGGTCGTGGTCAATGACTATTTGTTACGGCTATTTATTATTTAACCATGATAATTAGCCATAATAAATATTTATATTTCTTGTAGTGAAATTACTATAACTTAAAATCATGGTGAATCAATACTATCTACTACAGTTAAATAAAATTGATATGAAAACTGAATTTTTTACCATAATTAATCAATTTGTCATGGTTTTATTTATGGCCAAAATATTTAAGATGGGTTTTAGATGTAGCTATTATTTTGACCTCGCTTGCAAAAATCGCACCTGATAGTCGTTGCACAATCATAATTAGCTGAATTTCGTCATTATTTGTTAATTTTAACCAAACGAAAAGTTGTATTTCTTGTTGTGCAGTATCATTACGAAAAACACACAATAATTGATTCATTCATTTCGAAAAATTTATTCATGTTTGATTTCAGTTAATTTAAAATTGGCTAAATTACATTTTGCATTCTGAAATTATATCAATTAGGCACTTAGCACTCCAAAAAAAAATGCACAATACACCCTAGAAAATATTGTATATTGGCATGTTGATCTTTTTGTACTTTTCAGGCAGATTTATTGCTCGGAGGAAGGGCAAATGTGTCCACTTAATATCCTCCCATCAAAATCTCACCCTTCACCCTCTTATTTATTTTTGTTGCACAAAACACTTCTACAATTCAAAAAAAAAAAAAAGAAAAAAAAACACTTCTAATTATTGTGCAATGTAATGTTAATTATTTTGCAATGAAATATCTTTTTTGGTCCCTATTTGCACAATGTGAATTACTATGAAAAGAAAAAGAAAAATAAACTGAATAATATCATAATAGAGTTTCATGACAATAGAAACAACCTAAATTCATGTTTGAACATTTATATTTTCAGCATCAACATTCAATCAAAAAAGAGTAATCTTAGAAGAGAATTTCATAACAACAAGAATAACTTGCATTCCTGTTTCAACATTTTAATTTTAATCATCAACATTCAATCAAAAAAAAAGTCTGCTTTTAGCAACAGAATCAAACAAGAGCACTAATAACTGTTTTCAACCACCAATAACTTAGCAACATATTTCTTCCAAAGAAAAAAAAATTGTTTCAATGCATACTATTATTTAGGGCAAACTTTTTTACTCCTGCAAAAATAACGTGTAGGGAAGGTGAATGAGATTTCTCTTGTGCATTGACTAGGGTTAGTTGGCAGCAATTACACTTTTGCCCCTCAAGTCATGACAACAAATATGACTTCATACTGAAGAAAAAAATTGGCAGAAAGTGGACAAATTAGTGAACACATTTGCCCCTGCTCCACTGAATAAATGTGCCGGAAAAGAACAAAAAATTCAAAATGCCAATATATAATATTTTTTGGGGTGTATTGTACAATATATATTTTTTTAGGGTAGTAAGTGCCTAATTAATATAATTTCAGGGTGCAAAATATAATTTAGCCATTTAAAGTTTTAGAAACTGTATTTTCTTGACCTACTATGCAAAAAGCAATACAATTATTTGGAAAAATCCAGACCGTACCCAATTTTTTTTGCTCTAATTTTGGTAAGATTCAATGTGATGTTGTAAGAAATTAAAGGTAATTCAACAACAACGAAATAAGAGGAATTCGACGATAAATGTAATAATCGATTTATTTTATATGAATTGGGCACAATCGTCAATACGTACAAATCAATTCACGGAAAAATGATAGCACAAGTGTACTAGTCGAGTTCTCTCAAAATTCAAGATCCTCTCAATGAAGGGGTTGAACCCCTATTTATACTACTATTCTATTTACGGTAAGCATGGTGTATTGTCTTTATTGTCCTCCATCTTTATATCATAGGATATAAATGGTAACGTTTCATGGGGACGTTATGGTCTTTTCTTGCTCTATCATTAATGGTGGAGCTTCCATGGATTGAGCTCTCCTTACATGATTTCCTCCAGAATTCATGATCTTCATCAATTCTTCCTTGATATTCTCTCATTTAATGGGAAGAAATAAATACAAGTTGACTTTTTATTTTTATCCATGTCACATTGAAAATTTTATCGGGTAGGATAAAGATAGAGTATGGGGGAAAAAACACAAGGATTAAATGGGGAGAAATAAATACAAGTTGACTTTTTATTTTTATCCATGTCAACTGCCCCCTCAAGTTCCAAGCATTCAGGAAGGAATAATTGGAACTTGGTAAGTAGGATCCATTCAATTTGGTTAGTCCATCTTTTTCAAGAAGAAGGGGAATGGCATATCTTTGGCAGGCAAAATCTTCCTTGTTTGGAAACTTCCTCATCTTCTCCATCTATATAGCTTTCGTTCGTCGTTCACTCCTTCTTGATCCGTGCTTCTTCCTAGGCTTGGGTGTGCTAGTTCCTTCGTCTTCTTCCGAATGTCGAATCGCAAAGGTACTCTTTAATCGTTCTCTTTTCTCGTTGTTTCGTTCGTATTTTATTTATTTATTTTTTTTTTTGCGTAATTGCTTGCTTCTTCTCCTCTTGATCGTAGTTATTAATTTTCGTTAAGGAGTATGGAGTCTTCTCATAGGTCTAGCGGGGTTCGTCTCGGCCATGGGGGGTCGAGGCGAAATAGGTGATGCTGGCCACAGCCCTGGAGGGCTCGGCCAGCACTCTGGTCGAGGGCTGGGCCTCGACCCGGCGGCTGGTCGAGGCACCCCCGACCGTGGGGGCCGAGAGGGCCTTCATCGGCTCCGCGGTCGGGGTTCTTCCCTTCACTCTCCTACTCTTCCTTCGGGCGAGGGGTCGTCACGTCGTCCTACTCTTAATCCTCCTCGCTCTTCCAATGTGATCGTTTTTAGATGGTGATGATAATAGCTTTGCTCTAGAGGTTATTGAGGCCATCCGTAATCTTCCTAATTGTCCGGCCATTCTCTAGATGTTTCCTTCGAGTCTAACTCATCTTCTCCCAAGGGGGTAGGCTCTAAAGCTCCTTTAACTATTTCTACTGAATTTGGGGGGGAATGTTCTTCAGCTCCTAGATCCCGCTGTAGGGTCATGGATGTAGAGGTGTGTGATAGCGTTATTGGGTTAGAGGAACTTCATTTTTTGGAGGTCAACTATAATTCTTCTCCTCCGGTGGAATTTCTTCTTCCTTCTTGTGGGGATCGTGTCAAGTCTCCTCCGTCGAGTTTTTTCACGGTTTACTCCGTGTATTTTTCCTCGGGCTTTACTCTTCCGCCTCACCCTCTATTAGTGCATATTATTCGTAGTGTTGGTGTGAGTGTGAGTCAGCTCACTCCCAATGCTTTCATGTTCTTTTTGGGTTTTCTTCATCGCTTTAGTGAGTTAGACTTATCCCCTTTCGTAGAGGCTTTCCACACCCTTTTCTCCGTCAAGAAGGTAGTGAACGACTCTTTCTTCTATTTTTATCCTCGCAATGGTTGCAAGTTTTTGGAGGGTTGTACTTTGTCCTGGGGTCCTTGGAAGGAGAAGTTTCTTTATGTTCGAGATTCTAATTGGGGTTTGTGTGCTCCTTGGGTTGATTCCTCCCTTGATTTCCCCCCGAACCATGATCTCAAGATGTCCTATATTGGGGCTGGTTTGTTTGATCAAGTCTTCAATGTGACGGGCTTGTTCTCAGATGGTATCCCTCTTCATCTTTCGTCTTATTTTACTTTTTCCCTTTTACTCATGGTTTGCGGCTTATGTATTTTATCTTTTTGTTTTTCAGGAAAAAAGTTGTCTTTGGAGAATGTTCGCCAGTTTAAAGCCTCGCGGGAGGGTGGTCCTTCCGGGACTTCATCTCGGGCTCGCCCTCTTCCTCCTCCTCCGCCGTCGCACAGCAAGGGTGAAAGGCGGGGTTCCAGTCCTTCTCGGGCGAGGGATGCTTCTGGTGGGCGACGTTCTCCTCCTCCGAGTTCCGGCGGGAGTGGTTCGAAGCGTCCTCGAGACACCTCCTCTGATCCTTCTTCTCATGGTATGGGAAAAGGATACTTTACTTATGAGACCAACCGTCGGGGGGATGTCTTTTCGTATTGGGACACGGCCGATGTTCCGATAGCGAGGGAGAAACTTCGTCCTACTATTAGTGAGTTTGATGTGTCTAAGTTTTCTTCCCTCTCAGATGATGGTTTTGTGAACATGCTCTGTGAAGAGTCTGCCAGGGTATGTATTTTCTTGCATTGCCTTTGTTTCAGTTTGAGATCTTGGTAGTGTTTTTCATTTCTTTCTTCTTGTAGGTGAATACTCTGGGGGAGGTGGCTTCTAAGCACTTTGAGAAGTATCAAGAAGAGATAACCCGTTTGACTTCAGCCTTAGGTGACTCCACCAAAGCTAAGGAACGCTTGAAGGGGGAGTTTGTTGATGCTGCTGCGCTTGGGAAGGAACTTAAGGATTCTCTCGACCGAGAAGTCAACTCCGGTTCCCGATTCCTTAAGTCTGACGTGGGGAAGCTTTACTTGGAGTGCGTCAAGGCTGACTTTAGGGAGGAATTTGAGAAGTCTGGGGACTTTGAGCTTGCTGCACTTGCCAAGGGTTCCGCCTCTACCCACTTAGTGAAGTAATCAACTGCTACGATTAGGTATTCTCTTTGTCCGACCGCTCGAGGTAGCTTCCCCACTTTGTCCATCCCCCACATGTCGAATGGGCAAGGACTTTCTATTATTTCATGAATGCGGCGGGATTATGCAGGTGGTTGGCGTGCTTTTGGCAGGGGGAGCATGTGCAGACCAAAGTTGATGCATCTTTTAACATAGTTGGCCAGTAGTATCCTTGTCGTAAAACTTTCTTGACCAAGGACCGAGCCCCTGAATGATTTCCGCAGCTGCCTTCATGTGTTTCCCGGAGGACGTATTCAGCTCGTTCGCGGTCCAAGCATTTCAGCAATGGTGTGGAGAATCCTCTTTTGTATAGTTCTCTGTCTATCAGGGTGAACCTGGTAGATCTCGTTTTTATCTTCTTGGCTTCTTTTTGGTCCGAGGGCAAGATTCTCTTTGTCAGGAATTGGATGATGGGAGACTTCCACTGAGTGGTTGTGTCAGTTGTTACCAAAGATTTCATTGTATCCTCTTTGTTTGCTCTCTTCTAAGCTGATTGTTGGATGTGTTGCAGACAACAGGGTTATTGTGCGTTTTTTCGTGAAGTGAGCGGCGCTGGCTAACCTCGCTAGTTGGTCTGCCGCTGAATTCTGCTCTCTGGGGATTTGCTTTATGGTAAATTCTTGAAACTTTTCTTTTTCTTCTTGTAGCTTCATCAAGTATTTTGCCATCCTTACTCGTCTTGCTTCATACTCTCCCTCCACTTGGTTAACCACAAGTTGGGAGTCACTAAATACATGTACCCGTTGGGCCCCTGCGACGTAGATCAGCTTGCTTCCCAATAACACTGCTTCATATTCAGCTTCATTGTTTGAGGTCAGGAAAGTTAGTGTGATGGCGTACTCCATAATGTCCGCTTCCGAGCTTTCGATGACTATCCCCACTCCACTGCTTGTTGAGGTGGAGGATCCATCTACAAATATTTTCCATAGACTATGCTCGTCTCCCTCTGCCCTTGGGGTTAACTCAGAAATGAAATCCGCGAAGACTTGCGCCTTTATGGCTGGACGTGTTTGGAATTCTATTCCGTGTTCGCTCAGTTCTATTGCCCACTAGATCAATCTTCCCGAAGCATTAGGGCTTGCTAGAATATGCTTTAGGGGGTGGTTTGTCAACACCACTACTTGATGGGAGTGGAAGTACGGACGCAGTTTTCTGGAGGCCGTCACCAACGCTAGGGCCAACCTTTCGGTGGGGGAATATTTGGGTTCTGCCCCCTGCAACATCTTGCTCACATAATATACGGGTTGGTGCTCTCTCCCTTGTGCCCTTACCAACACTGCGCTCACGACGTCCTTCGAAGCTGCCAGGTATAAGTATAATGGCTCCCCTTGTTTGGCTTTGGTCAAAAGTGGGGGGGCAGACAAATACCTCTTCAAATTCTCAAATGCTTCCTGGCATTCCTCATTCCATGTAAATTCTTCCACTTTTCTTAGTGTCTTCAAGAAAGGGAGTCCTTTCTCCGCCCCTCGTGACATGAACTTGCTCAAGGCCGCCATTCTTCCTGTCAGTTTCTAAACTTCTTTTTTGTTCTTTGTGGGGCTCATTTCTTGTATTGCCTTGATCTTTTCGGGGTTCGCTTCAATCCCCCTGCGCGATACCAAGTATCCCAAGAACTTCCCTCCTTGTACGCCGAAGGTGCAATTGGAGGGATTGAGTTTCATCCCCAGTTGATTTATGATGGTGAAGCATTCCCGTAGGTCTTGAATGTGATCTTCCTTCCGAATGCTTTTAACCAACATGTCGTCGATGTAAACCTCCATGTTCCGTCCTATCATTTGTTGGAAAGCCTTGTTCACTAATCTCTGGTAGGTGGCTCCGGCGTTTTTTAGCACAAACGGCATCACTTGATAGCAAAATGTGCCCTGCTCAGTGATGAAGCTTGTCTTCTCTTGATCTTCCACCTCGAGGGCTATTTAATTATATCCCTGGAAGGCGTGCAGGAAGCTCATCATTTCACATCCTACCGTTGAGTCAACCAACGCGTCTATTCTTGGGAGGGGAAATGAATCTTTTGGGCACGCCTTGTTCAAGTCGGTGAAGTCAATGCACATTCTCCACTTCTTGTTTGGTTTGGGGACCAACACTACGTTGGCCAACCATTCAGGGTATTGTACCGGGCGGATGTATTCGGCGCCAACAGCTTTTCCACCTCCTCTCTAATTATTTTATTTCTTTCGGGGCCAAAGCTCCGCTTCTGCTGCTTCACTGGGCGGACGTTTGGGTTAACGTTCAGTCGGTGGGTTATAACTTCTTGGTCTATTCCCACCAAGTCATGGACGCTCCATGCGAATGTGTTGGAGTGGTCTTGGAGGAATTTTACCAGTTTCTGCTCTTGTTCCGACCCCATGGTTGTTCCAATTGAAGTGATTTTTTTAGGCTCGCCTTCTACCAACTGAACGTTCTTTGTCTTCTCTGCTGCGACCAGTTTTTCGTCTTCTGTCTTTCTCTTTTTTTGTTCTTGATTATGTTCTTCTGATAGGGGATATGCTGGAGAGGATTGACGTACTGTTCTTTTTGCCACCCTCTTTGTCTCTGATGACTGATTGCTTTTTCCTCTTCCTGGAGTCATTCCTTTCCGGAGGATGTTGGCGTGGCATTCTCTCGCGAGGCAGCGATCTCTAATCTCTTCTCCTATTCTCCTGTAAGTGGGAAACTTCAATTTCATGTGGAAGGTGGAGGCAACTGCTCGGAATGCATTCAGGCTAGGTCGCCCATGATTATGTTGTAAGATGATGGTGCGTCCACTATCAGGAATATTATCATTCGAGTAGCTCGATGGGGAGCGGATCCGATTGAAATGGCAGGGCTATTTCTCCAAGGGGTTCTACCACACTTCCGTTGAATCCTACCAACGGGGTGTTGACATTTCGCAGCATGTTGGAATCAATCCCCATTTGCGAAAATGCTTCATAAAATAGAATATCGGCTGCGCTCCCCATATCCACCAAGACCTTTTTGACTAGAAAGTTGGAGACCGTGGCGGAAATAACCAATGCATCGTTGTGTGGTGGTATTCCTTTCTCCAAGTCTTGCATGTTGAAGGTGATTTCTTCTTCCGGGGTTTTGGCTAGAGTAACTTCTTCGCAAATGTGGACGTTGTGGGAGGGTTCGGCTGCTCTGATTAATGCCTTTCGTGCTCGTGCTGAGTCACCTCCAGCGGGTCCTCCCGTGACCACCCCTATAATTCATGTTGTTGGGAGATTTTCAACTACTTTGTCTTTATGGCGGGATGTTTCTCCTCGTCCCATATTCTGGTCGAATCTTTGATTACCAATTGTAGATTCCTGGCCACGGCCTTGTCCTTCCACGTACTCCTTAAAATATCCTCTTTGGATTAGTTTCTCAATCTCATTTTTTAAGTGATAGCAGTCTTCCGTGCTATGCCCTCTATCCTTGTGGAATCGGCAATATTTGTCTGACTTCAAACATTTAGGGTTATCCTTCATCTTCCTCGGCCATTGAACGATCCCTTGCTATTCTGCTACAACAAGAATCTCTGCCCTCAGAGCTTTGAGAGGGGTGCATCTCGTAAACCTAGTTGGGGGCATGTGTCTTTGCCCTTCCGCTTCTCCGTCTCTTCTTGGGTCTTTCTTTTCTCCCTCTCGAACTTTCCTCTTGTTCGACTGTTCCGTCTTTGGTTTGCTAGATTCTTCAATCCGGATGTATTTAGCGGCTCTTTTCATCAATTCGTCCAACGTCGTTGGTGGTTTGCCAGCGATAGATTCTCGGAAGCGTCCTCTCCGCAATCCCCGTTGTAGTATGCTTGCTAGTAGCTCGTGGTTGAGGTGAGGGACTTCGAGGACAGCACCTGAGAATCTTTGTATATAGTCCCTTAAGCTCTCTTGCTCCTGTTGTACTATGGTGAAGAGGTATGCGGCGGTTTTCAGATGGCTCTTATTGATGGAGAAGTGGTGCAGAAATCGCTGCGAAAGTTGTTTGAAGCTTTCGATGGTATATGCTGGGAGTTGGTTGAACCACGTCATAGCTCTTCCTGCCAAAGTTGTATGGAACACCTTGCAGTATCCGGTATCGCTCATATCGAGCAAGGCTGCCTTGGCCAAGAATTTGTCTAGATGGTCCTCGGGGTCCATTGTTCCGTCATATTCCGCTAGATGTGGTAGCCTTAGTCCTTGGGGTAAAGCTTCTGCCAATATTTGCATGGAGAATGGGCTCCTTCTGGCTGGTGCCACGACCAAGGGGACCAGGTCTTGCAGGGCGTTCTGGAGTCGTGAGGTTTGGCGATGTGAACTTTCGCCCCTCGTTTTATTTGGCAGATCTCCGTCTCTCCTCCCCTGCTTTGCATCAGCTTCCCTATTCCGCCGGGGGAGGTTGGCAGGCTGAGAGGCCTGTATACTTCCTTCTTCTTCCTCCATGGACATGTCCTGGGGGCCGTCCTCCCTCGATTCGTTATCCCCGGGGGCGGAGGGCGTGCCTCGGCCTTGGCGGGGGGAACGAGGGGGAGTAGGTTCTCGGAGACGATTCGCCATGAAATACATGATCGCCCTCTCGGCTGCTTTTGCCGACGCGTCCTCAATCATTTGTTGCAGTGCTTTGGGCGTCACCCGAAGCATCGGCTGTTGTGCAGCGGGCAGTGGGGCTTCACTGACTCCTTCCCTCCTTTCCTCATGTCGCCTCCTGTGGTCCTGCTGGGGACCTAGGCTCATGTGTTCCAAAGGGGGGAGCTCCCCTACGTTATTCTGTGGAGCTTCTGTTCTCCGTTCTTCATTCATTTCCGTGTCTCTGGCCTTGGATCGAGTTTGCCTTCTCAGTATTGTGATTGTGGCGTTCCCACAGACGGCACCAAGTTGATGTTGCAAGAAATTAAAGGTAATTCAACAACGAAATAAGGGGAATTCGACGATAAATGTAATAATCGATTTATTTTATATGAATTGGGCACAATCGCCAATACGTACAAATCAATCCAAGGAAAAATGATAGCACAAGTGTACTAGTCGAGTTCTCTCAAAATTCAAGATCCTCTTAATAAAGGGGTTGAACCCCTATTTATACT
Source organism: Sesamum alatum (assembly GCA_034509735.1). NCBI lineage: Eukaryota > Viridiplantae > Streptophyta > Magnoliopsida > Lamiales > Pedaliaceae > Sesamum > Sesamum alatum. The sequence continues at coordinate 22,653,854 of JACGWO010000007.1, read as the reverse complement.
ACTATTCTATTTACGGTAAGCATGGTGTATTGTCTTTATTGTCCTCCATCTTTATATCCTAGGATATAAATGGTAACGTTTCATGGGGACGTTATGGTCTTTTTCTTGCTCTATCATTAATGGTGGAGCTTCCATGGATTGAGCTCTCCTTACATGATTTCCTCCATAATTCATGATCTTCATCAATTCTTCCTTGATATTCTCTCATTTAATGGGGAGAAATAAATACAAGTTGACTTTTTATTTTTATCCATGTCACAATGAAAATTTTATAGGGTAGGATAAAGATAGAGTATGGGGGAAAAAACACAAGGATTAAATATATTTTTAGTTTTGTAATTTAAGTTATTTGGCATTTTCAACCTTTTTTAGGGTAGCATTTTGGTTCTGAATCTTTTTAATGTTTGCAATTTCACTTATTTTTTCGCCGAGTTCACCTCTGCACCGGCTAAAATGGTAAACTCCGACGAAAAAAAATATTGTGATCGTAAAAATTAAAAAGATGCGGGACCAGAATGCTACCTTAAAAAGTTAAATGACAAAGTTTTGGCAAAAATGAGCCAATAGGAACCATAACCTCAATTTTAAAAAGTCACGTGAAAAGTACATGCATCTTTTGGCAAGAAGGGTGAACTCCAGCGAAAAAAGGGATTAAAATCATTAAAAAAAACACACACACACACACACACAAAAAAGATGCAAAACCAAAATACTACCCTAAAAAAATTAATAGATTAAAATGCTAAATGACTTAAGTTATGAGACCAAAATTACATCTAAGAAAACAACAAACTATAAATCTATACTATTAATTAAGGGAAGGATGTTATAACAACTACTTTTAGTATCTATTTAATAAATTCACTAAATTAATCCCATCTAAAAAGAAAAATAACAATAAAGCTTCTGTCATTTTTTGATTTTTGTTATTATCTCGTCATCTTTTTCTCCAAACATATATTTTTCACTTGTCTCCAGCTTTATCATTCAAATCTCTCTAACTATATTTTTTCATATAATTAATCAAAAGATATTTTAATAAAAATATAAAGATACATAAATTGTATATAAAATCAATTTAAGCACACATAGTAAAAAAAAAAAAGAATTACTATTGGTAAGAAATTATGGTAAATAATTATTATTAACCACAGTTAAATAAAATTGATATAGAAAACTAGTTTTCCACCATAGAAAAATTATTTGTCACAGCTAAGAGCTATGGTAAAAACATTTGCACCCACGCAAAAATCACAACTAACAACCATAGCGTGGTCGTGATGGCTGACTATCTGCTACAACTATTTATTATTAATCATGACAAATAACCATAAATAAATAAGGTTAATTACATTGACTTCCCCTACTATTATGGAAATATACAAGTTACCCCCTCTTACTATGAAATTTACATAAACTTCCCTTTCAAGTATATCCACCTTACAAATTGTCCATTCCATTAGTCAACTTAACGGATTTTGTTGATGTCATAAAGAAAATTTATCTAAACTACCTATAATACCCTCAACCTGAATAATTCTATTTTCTATGACTTAAAACCCCCCAAGAGGTAATTTGTTATTTTTAAAGTTAAAAGGGTGTGTACTTGTAACTTTTAGTATATTGTTTATAGTATTTTTTTTAATCACATATTATGTATGTGTAGGTTGTGACATTAATTTCTATTCCTAACAATCCAATTTTATTGAAATTATATTATTTTATAGAAAGTAATAAAATAAAGCTTATTTTATTCAAATGTTAAAAATATTGAGGCAAATTTGATTAGTTTTAGCCATTTTTACTATGTCAAATACAAATTTAAACAAGTCAATTTTAGTGTAATTTTACTATGACCTCGCCCACCACAGCAATGGAGCTTACGAGCCCACCACATCTATCATCATCAAAGGGCCTTGGCTGGTGGAGAAAGATACTGGGGAGTGGTGGTGCGATTTGTGAATTTGCAATGACGGGTAATGGAGTGGTGATATTGAGACTAGGAAGACTTAGATAAACAAGGAAAATGAAAGAGAAAGATAGGCTGAGCAACACGATAGAAAGAAAAGAAAAGAATTGACTCGAAAAAAAAATACTTGAGGATATTTTGATCCGCTTCTATTTTTAATTTTATCGAATTATTTTTTGTTTTATAAATAAGGGCAAAATGATCATTTAAATGAAGGAACAAGCGGATCCGCCAGGGAGCGCGAGCGGAAGCGAAAATGAGAAAAATACGTAAATTTAAACCGCATAAAAAAAATGTAATAATCATATGATCCCAAGGGGTGTAGCCTTGGGTGCTCAACCGGACGTTCGATGTAGGATGTATCAACATAAAACGGATATTGAAACATAGGGCATAGAATGGAATAAACTACGGAAGCGTATAAACCGTTACGTTTGTAGTTTTCACGTGTGCCGCTACTTGCGTTGTTCCTCTCCGGAATGTCCACAAAGTTCAAACGTATGAACTCTCCAAAGGTGATCCACACCACACCGGAAGAAACCCTCGTTTTCCTTGTTAGAAGAAAACGGGTTTAGAAGGACTTGGTTTAAGAAGATGAGTACTATTAATTTAGTGTTCTTCTTAAACTCACTTTGTTCTTTCAAATGATCCTAGATTAAAGGAAGAACACAAGTGTAAGGAGAGGGAGAAAGGCCGAGAATGGAGGGGGAGAAAGTGTGATTTTTCTTCTTCTTTTAATGAATCTTGTTTCTTAGGTGTTAGTATATACTCATATATATACATAATTAATATGATTATTGGAATGTGTCTAGGTTCATCCAAAGATGTCTAGATACATCCCAGTCAATCACCATCAATTCTTCAATCAAGCCTACCATATTTTAAGGTATGATCAAATCATACCAAAAGGGAAAGGTTTGATTGGAGTTGATTTATCTCTTACCAAAAGAGACAAGTCAACTTACACCTAGCATCCAACATGGCCGGATTTTGCTCCTCCAAGGTAGCAATTTTCGACCATGCTTATTTAGGGAAGAATTCCAACTTCTTCCTATTCCAAAGATGGAATTAACACATCTCTCGGGTCAAAATTTAACGGACCGGGTTCCACTGTAATCCAATTACAACGAACCCAAAATTAAATCCAATTTAATTTAATGTCCACTTAAGTAATTCCCGTTGAGCTTTTAATCCAATTAAGAGATCCAACATCTCAACTTTCCATGTTAATCGATAAATCTCATTTACCGATTAAACGAGGGCCCGATACAATATCGGCCCATCCATCCAATGGACAATCCCTTAAATGATCCAATTACTTACTCATCCTTTGAAAAGGACTCCAAGTTGATTTCTCAATCTTCTCGGTGATTTGTGTGTGACCCTTTAGGTTCACCCTCAACTAGACTTAGGCCCGTGTCCCACAAGGGCCCGTTACCATAGGTGGCTGTCTAGCAACGATTCATGGCACTAGAGACTAGGTGAATGTTGGCGTGAACATTTTAGGAGCCGATTCCGTACTGGTATGGTCCTTCCGTCTATCGTCTCCCAGCCTTAGTCTTTGGTATGGAATTGGGCGTCGATTCCCATCCTTGACTAGGCATCTATGCTTAATACTCGATACTACCCATACCTCATTACGTCGACACAGGAAACCATATCCTGTTCGACCAACCACTGTGGCCACAACTTTAAACAGTATGAACGTGTCTCCGAGTGCATAGGAGATACGTCTGTCACATACTGATAGGGGACGGATCCTTTTCTTGGAACCCACCGTCCTTGCTACACATTCTGACTGCACTGGACAAGGCTTATAATGATTATCTTACAAAATGATCACCTCCCGCCAGATCCAAGATACAGCCGTCCTGTGCACGTGACTGCCATGGTCCCTCAAGTTTGAGGACTACTCCCGTACTATCGAAACTAGGAAAATCCAATCATGCCGACCAAGCCTCCAAGGCTTCCATATGATGATCCCCGTGAGTCAGTACAATCAGCTCGACCCCAGTCAACCAACCCATCAAGATTGTGTAGGCGTCCCACGCTTGTTGCCGATGAAACACGACACTCATCCAATGAACACGACTCTTGATGCAAGTCTCTGTAGGACTGTCGATGCCCTTTCTCGAGGTCCTCGACTTGGAATGTTTCAAACTCAACTCTTAATCAGTTGATTTCGTGACCAATGCGTGGCCCAACTGCATGAGTTGTTAATTGTGGTATGTGGGCTTTGTTGCGATATATGTAAAACACCATTTTAGCATATGGAAAATGAGCGCAACAAAGAGAATACCAAAGTAACGAATACTCATTTTATTCATCACATAATATTACATTACATCAAGTTGTCAAATAGGTTACAAGACGCCAAACCTATTGGCTTTTCGGTCACCTATTCTAACATTAAATACCTATCATTAAATTTGACTAACACTTATTAGCTAGAGGTGATAATTTGTAATTTTCATAGTAAGAGGGGGGAATTTGTATATTTTCATAATAATATGGGAGATCAGTGCAATTAACCCAAATAAATATTGTATTTCTTGCAGCAACATCGAATGTGACACCACTAAACAGGTCAAAACTGCCCATTGAAAAGTCTACTTTAAGTTATGTGGTGTAGGGGAAAAAGGAAAGAGGAGAAAGAAGGTAAATTGTTTAAATAATGTAAGAAAAAAGAAAATTTGCGAAAATAGTGTGGTTTTGAGAAATTTATGTATTTGGTATGTGGTTTTGAGATTTTTTTTTTAAAAAAAATGAACTTAGCAAAGACCGGACTTGAAAAGTAAAGAAGACAGAGTCTGAGACCCCATCTTCTGAGTTAGATGACGGGGTCTCAGACTCCGTCTTTATGCGTTCACAGGACGCATGCATGCATCCCCGTTTTTCAATAAAGTTGGTCGATTTTTTTTATTTTTTTTTGTATAAATACCACCTCCATTTTCAGTTTTGTGTTCTTTGTGTGAAAACAGAAGCTTCTCATATGTTGAGAAGGATGACAGTGTGAGGATATCAGTTGAAATTTTTTTCGATCAAGACTATAATAAGTGTTCTAAACTTCCTAAAAGCATGTTATATAAGCTTTTGCTCGTTTTCGTAGTGATGAATTTATATATTTTTTTTTTGGTAAAGATATGGCAGATCAAAATAATACTAATATTGTTATATTTTTTGGAGGTCAACGAATTAAGTCATATGATTGTTTAGGTTATGATCGTCCTGCAGTTGGATTATGAAAATATGTCGTAGTACTACATTTGTTGAACTGGAGTCAATTTTGTTTGAAGAACTTGGCCTCCGTAGGGTTGAATATAGTTACAAATATATTTTAAATACACAAAATGTAATGGTGGTCGATGGCGGGAGACAGTGTTGCCTATTAAAACATATCGATTTGCAATTTTTTTTCAGTCCGACGAATGAAAAAGCGTATGTTCATATTTTTGTTGAAGCAGAGAAAGTATGTGAAAATATCATACCAAATGACCCGTTTGTTGGTGATTGGGGTACATACATGTCTACGTTAACACAAGATGCACCCAACTTGCCAGCAGTAACTCAAGCAGTGGGCAGGGTTGGGATCAATGAAGATTATGTAGGTCTATCTGCATACCACCAAGACGACAGTGATGATCTGAATGATGACCCTAAAGCAGATAGTTTCTTAAATAATGATGCACTGGATTCAGAAGCAGATGAGGCTGAAGTAGAGAGTCAAGCTGATGAGGATCCTGAAAATGACGATGAAATCAACATTCTAGTTATGTTGGATGTACTTGGAGGCGATGTTAATGAATCGATAGGGGTTAAATGCAAATTACCCCCCTGTGAAAAAAAAATAGCAAATTACCCCCCTGTGTTTTTAGAAATAGAGCAAATTAGCCCCTCACGCGACTTCGTGTAATTCACGCGCATTTTTTAAATTTTTTATTTTTTTTATTTTTAATCATAAAATTATTTTTACATCTTTATTATTAGCCATTGGATCTGATTGAATCTAAGGTCCAAATTTAACTAATAAGATCAATGGTCCAGATTTTACTTAATTCGATCAACGGTTTAGATTTAAATGCATATATTTATCTTATATATATTTATATAAAATTTAATTACAAATATATAATATATTTTTATTAATAAAAACAATATATATGTATGTATGTATATATATATATATATATAGAGAGAGAGAGAGAGAGAGAGGAGGACTGGATGGAGGGGTGGGCGGCCGCCGACGGCGATGGGAGGTTGGAGCGGAGGCCGGCGAATGGAGGTCACAGAGGGGGCTGGGAGACGACGGCGGGGGCGGTGGGATTTGGGCGCCGGCGACCTGGGGAAGGGAGAAGGTTGCGCGGATCTGGGGGACGAAGGGTCGCGCCGAATCTGGGGAGGGGGAGAGGAGAGGCGCGCCGGATCTGGGGAGGTGGAGGTGGAACGAGGCGGCGACGGGGAAGGTGGAGGTGGGGCGGCGACAGGAAGGTGGAGATGGCGCGGCGACGGGGAAGGTGGAGGTGGCGCGGCGACGGGGAAGGTGAAGATGGGGGCGGCGGCTCCGAGTCGGGGAAGGTGGCGGGGGCAAGGTGGTGGTGGTGGGGAAGGTGGCGGGGTGGGGGGTGGGGGGTTTTTTTAATTAAAAAATATATATTATTACATAATATAAATACATATTATAATATATTTTTTTATTATTATAAATATTATATACATTATATATAATATATATTATAATATATTTAAATATAAAACAATATTTTATTATTAAAAATCGATAAAAAATCGCACTTACCGCGCGTGTGGTACACCACCAAGGTCGAGGGGGTAAATTGCTTCATTCTTAAAGACACTGGGGGGTAATTTGGTATTTATTTTATCACAGGGGGGGTATTTTGCACATTTCCTATATCACAGGGGGGTAGCATGCATTTTTCCCGAATCGATAGGTCAACAACAGGCAATTGATTTGAATGTCTGCCACATCTGAACCACCTTCTCTATATTCTGTTATTCCATTTTCAATATGACAGTGGATATCCCTACTGAGGCTTGGGGGATTTTTTACGACTTAATTGTGGAGAGCTCGCAGGTGGAATGGTTTTCAAAAGTAATAGCCGGAAGGTTCCAAATAATGGCTATGTCCTGGAGTGTAACAACAGGCTCTCCTACCGAAAGTATAAGTTTTGGGGCGCCATCTCTCCACTAACGTGGTAATGAGGTGTTGGTCCATCTCAATATGGCCACACCGAAAAACTTCTAAAAACCCCATGTTATGCAACACTTCTAAAACTCGGGGATGACGTGGGACCAGTTGAAGATATCGAAGAAAAGTAATATCCCCACGCCATACATTTAAAATTGTGTCCTCATTTTCGGGCACATCTTTAGAACGATGATTTCTCTGGTCGTACAACACACTTCTATCAAGTGGACCAAAATTCACCCTAATATAAATATAAAATACAATACTAAAAAATTAAACAATATATGAATTTTTATAAAAATGGTCCATTGGTACAAAAAAAAATTATGAATGAAATGTTACATTTCCTGAGCTTTTATAGAGCTCGATTGAGCTCAATGCACCCGACTGACTGAGGAAAAGTTCACGGATCCAAGGGGACCTCGTGAACATTGGCAGGAGACGGGATTTGCATGCTGTGACGCATGCATGCATGCAGCAAATGCGTCACATCCCGATTTTAATATGTAGTGAAGACGGAATGCCAAATTCCGTATTTTTTAAATTCTGACAGAAGATCCTGTCTTCACTAATATATATATATATATATATATATATATATTTAAATTTTACACTAAGACTGGACTTCAAGTCCTGTCTCTGCACAAATACGCAAAGATTTTAAAACCACCCCATTTTTGCAATTTGTTTTTTTTACATGTTTTAATTAATTTAGCCGAGAAAGAAGCAGCTTTATATGTGAGATGAACTGCTCTTTCCTACCTACCCTTTCAGTCTAGTCCATCCCTACCAAGTTGTACCATTAGAATGTCATTAGAATTTTTAGGGTAAAACTAATTAATATTAGAGAAAAATTACCAAAACATAATTATAAAATTATTATTAACCAGACATACTAAATAGTGGTTATTTATATTTTATTATAAGAATGAATTTTATATATTTAATTGTGAGAACAGTTGTCTATACAGGGTTAAATGTATATTTGGTTGTGTTATTTAAGTTATTTGATATTTTCGTTCTTTAATTTTTTAAGGTAGCATTTTGGTCTTGCACTTTTTAAATTTTAGCAATTTCTGTTTCTTTTTTCGCTGGAGTTCACTTCCACCGGTGAGAATGGTGAATTCAGGCGGAAAAAAAGGATTGAATTCACAAAAGTTTAAAATATGTAAAACCAAAATACTACATTTGAAAGTTAAAGGACAAAAATACTGACAAAATTGAGTTGATAGGAACAATAGGACCGGAATCACGGAATTTAAAAAGATGAAATACAAAATGCCACTTTAGAAAATTGAAAGACAAAAACGCTAAATGGCCTAAGTTATAGATAAAAAATGTATTTAAACCTTGTTATAGATAAGTCTTTTTTTAAAAAAAAATTATATGATGGACAAGCGGATCCGCCCGGGAGCGGGAGCGCGAGCGGAAGCAAGAAAGCGAGAAAGGGTGCGTAAATTTAAATCTAATTTAAATAAACGAATCCCAAAGAGTGTACCCTTGGGTGCTCAACCGAGCGTTCGATGTAGGATGTGTAAATATTGTAAACGTATATTAAACACATAGGGCATAGATATATATATTAAATCAATCAAAGCGTAATAAAAACGTTACCTTTGATTGTTTAGCGTGTGCTTCCGCCTACTTGCGTTGTTCCTTCTCCGGAATGCTCACGAAATCCAAATGTATGGATTCTCCAAAGGTGATCCACACCACACCGGAAGAACCGCACGTTCTCCTTGCTAGAAGAAAACGGGTTTAATGAAGGAATCGGTTTAAGAGAAGAACACTATGAATTAGTGTTCTCTTAAACCTACTTTGTTCTTCCTCTTGATTCAAAACCAAGTGAAGAACACAAGTGAAAGGGGGAGGAGAAAATCGAGAGTTAGAGAGGGAGAGGAGATCCGAAAATTCCTTTTTCTTTTTCCTAGAAAAAGATGAATAATGAATCACTAATACTTGGTGTAGTATATTCTAATATATATACATAATTAATGTGATTATTGGAATGTGTCTAGGTTCATCCAAGGATGTCTAGATTCATTTCAATCAATCACCATCAATTCTTCAATCAAGCCTACCAAAATTTATGGTATGATCAAATCATACCAAAAGGGAAGAGCTTGATTGGAGTTGATTTGTCTCTTTCCAAAAAAGATAAGTCAACATACCACCTAGCATGAAACATGGCTGATTTTGCTTCCTCCAAGGGAGCATCTCGGCCATGTTTAATTAAGAAAAAAAGTCCAACTTCTTCCTATTCCAAAATAGGAATTATTTCTCCTCTCGGGTAAAATTTAACGGACTGGGTTTTATCGTAATCCAATTACGACGAACCCAACATTAAATCCAATTTAATGTCCATTTAAATTATTCTCGCTGATCTTTTAATCCAATTAAAAGATCCAACGTCTCAACGTCTCAACGTCTCAACTTTCCATATTTAATCGAAAATCCAATTTACCGATTAAACGAAAGCCCGATACAATATTGGCCCGCCCATCCAATGGACTTTCCCTTAAGTAATCCAATTACTTATTTATCCTTCGAGATTGACTCCAAGTCGATCTCTCAACCTCCTCGGTGATTTGTGTGTGACCCTTTAGGTTCACCCTCAGCTAGACTTGGGCCCGTGTCCCACAAGGGCCCGTGACCATGGGTGGCCGTCTAGCAACGGTCCATGGCACTAGAGACTAGGTGAATTGGCGTGAACATTTAGGCGCTGATTCCGTACGGGTACAATCCTTCCGTCTACCGTCTCCCGGCCTTAGTCTAGGGTATGGAATTGGGCGTCGGTTCCCATCCTTGACTAGGCATCTATGCTTAATACTCGAGACCACGTATGCTTTATTGCGTCGACACAGGAAACCATTCCTGTTCGACCAACCACTGTGGCCACAACTTTAAACAGCATGAACGTGTCTCCGAGTGCATAGGAGATACCTGTATCACATCTTCACAGGGGACGGATCCTCTTCTTGGAATCCACCGTTCTCGCTACACATTTCGACTACACTGGACAAGGCTTATGATAATCATCGTACAGAATGATTACCTCTCGCCAGATCCAAGATACAACCGTCATGTGCATGCGACTGCCATGATCCCTTAAGTTTGAGGATTACTCCCGTACTATCGGAACCGAGGAAAACCAACCATACCGACCAAGCCTCCAAGGCTTCCATATAATGATCCCCGCGAGTCAGTCCAGTCGGCTCGACCCCAGTCGACCAACCCATCACGATCGTGCAGGCGTCCCACGCCTGTCTCCGATGAAATACGGCACTCATCCAATGAACACGACTCCTGACGCAAGTCTCAATAGGACTCTCGATGCCCTGTCTCGAGGTCCTCGACTTGGAACGTTTCAGACCCAACTCTTAATCAGTTGGTTTCATGACCACCATCCAATGCGTGGCCCAACTGCACGAGTTGTTATCCATGGTATGTGGGCTTTGTTGCGATATAAGTTAAACACCGTTTGAACAAATGTGAAATGAGCGCAACAAAGTGAGCACCAGAAGTGACGAATACTCATTTTATTCATTACATAATTGAAAGATTGTGGATCGTCCCAGGAAAATAGCGCGAATGCGGAAGCGTGGTATAAAATTAAAATACGAAATTTAAACATGCTTTAACGAAAATTAAAGAACACGTTCAAGGGGTGTGCCCTTGAACTTTCCCGGGTGTTCGGTGTATCTCATGAATTAAATACATACAAACAATCATGGAGGCCATAGGGATTAAAATTAAAAGGGGCGAAAACGTAAACCGAGACCTACCCGTTGTCGTTTCCGTCTTCAACGGCTACTCGCGTTGTTCTCCATTTTGCACCAAGACCTCGTTCTTGAGATCCTCCAAATCGTGACACACGATCCACCCACGTATCTTGCACGTCGTGCTAGCAACGAACAAGTATAATTTTTGGAGATGATGAATTAATAACACGTTATTGATTAACTGTATTAATTCTCCTAAGTTCTAATGTTCCAAGAACAAGAGAACAAGAAAAATATTTTCTTGGGAGAGTGAGAGGGGGCGGACGAGAGGGAGAGGAGAGAGCTCGAGTAGTGTGTGTGTGTGTGTGTGTGTTGGAATTTCAAGATTCATCAATCCTTGAATTGTAGGAGGCTAGGGGTTTATACAGAGGAGGAGTTTAATCTTCTTTAAACTCCAACTCTAAGAGGTCTATTTTGATTAGGATTTTGACCTAGTCAAAGTCCTAGTTAAAATAGTATTTGACCTAGTCAAATTAATCCTAGCCATCCATCTCTCCCTTTCAATCTCAATCATTAATTTAATTTAATAGAATATTTAAATCCTACTAAATATTCCAAAGGCCAAATAAATAAATATAATAAATTATAAATATTTATTCTAGGCCTATTAAATTAATCCTCTAATAAATCTAATTTATTACATTAATTCCTTTTATCAAATAATAGGAATTAATTCTCCAAGAAAATAAAGGACCCGATTAAATCCAATTTAATCATTCCTTTTTCTCTAATATTTAATTCTAAATTAAATACTTGATGTGTGTGGACTGTGTGTGACTCTTTAGGTTCACCTTTCAGCTAGACTTGGTCGGATTCCTAGAATCCGTCCGTTACCATGGGTGGCCATCTAGCAACGGTCCATGGCACTAGAGACTAGGTGAAATATTCGGGGATGAACTTTTAGGCTCTAACAGTACACTTGTCCTTCTGTCTACGGTCTCACCACTTTGGGTCTAGGGCACGGAAAATGCAGGTATCCATTTTGGACCTAAGTGTCGGTCTGTCCTTACTAAACGCCGCAAGGGAAACCCTCCCTTCTGTTCAGTTACTGTGGCCACAGATTTTAGAGACAAGACACAGAGCATACGTGAGACTCAACTGTCAATGCCTTTTGACAGGAGACAGATCCTTTCTTGGAAACTACTGTCACTCTGTACACCAGAGCTGCACTAGACATGGCTTATGACTACTCAAGTGCTTCTTGGCAATCTCTCACCATATCTAAGATACAGACCTGACATACAGGTAAACTCAGCAGTTCCTCAAGTCAAAGGACTTGACCTGTACCGTTGGAACCGGGAATACACGTCATACCTTGCTGACCCTACTCAAGGTCCTCCGTAAGACGGTTCCCGCGAGTCAACTCAGTCAGCTGATCCCTAGCATGCTAACCCACTAACACTGCTTAGACGACCTTCGTCACCCGTCGATGAAATACGATAGCAGATGCTTAGTGCAAATCTCAAGGGGAATCTCGGTACCCATTTTCGAGATTCCTTGACTTGGAGATTTCCGGACTGATTCGGCGGGACTGATTTCATGGACCTACCTCCAAGCGTAGTCCTAGTCCCCGAAATGGGCTTTCAGTCCGTGGGCTTGTTTGCATAGTGAACAGATAGATAAAGCAGTAAAGTTAACGCAAACAAAGTAATGCCAGAATGAATTTCACTTCTTTATTCATTAATAGTTTATCAAAACACTGAAATTGTATAGACATAGGTCACATTTTACCCACCAAGATTGGCTACATGGTCACCTATTCTAATAATAATAATATTAAATTTACATCGAGTTGTATAATAAATTACAAATCGTCAAACCTATTGGCTTTCTGGTCACCTATTCTAACATTATATTATATAAAAGTCCAAGTTGTGACTACTCATATATAATTATTTATATTACTAACTGATAATTATTTCACTAGCATTCATTTAGTCAGATAAGGTTCGCTTGTTTGGAAGTGTTTGCAACTGCTTTAAAAGGATACTTCTCTATGTTTGGCTTAAAGAAAGCTATTTTTGAATGTTTGAGAAATAAGTTTAACTTTTAAAACTCTAAAAAGAAAATTGCATTTTGACAAACACGAGATCGGGATTTGGAAAACCGTTGGTGTATTAAATAGGGTTTAATGTATTCTATCCACTGTGACGTTGTAAATGAATAAATTAATCTATATAAAAATAAAAATTTATCTTTTCGTATTTTTTAAAATAAAATAATTTATCTCTTTATATAAAGAGGTAAATTGCGTCATTTTTAAAAATATAAGGAAGTAAATGCTTTATTACTAAATACACTATGAGGTAAATTGCTATTATGTTTTCATAGAGGGATAATGTTTTTTTTTTTTTTTTTATAATGAGTGATGAACTATTAATTTGAAAGTACAATGTTTCTAAAGCGATCAATCGCTATACAATATTCAGTGCACAATATAACAAAATTTATTCAGTCCACAGTATAATAACAAATCCACATCTACCGACACCAATCAAAGAAATAATACAGTTATCCTATAAATTAAACAACTCCTTACATTTATAGTACTCGAATCCACTACCTCTCAGTTGTGGGATTTCAACCTCACCACTTGGGCAAGGAATCATCGGTCATAGAGGGATAATTTGCTCATTACAATATCACGGGGGATTGCTTATCATTTCATTTAATCTCGTGAAGTACTTATTGATCATATCTGATTTGAATTAAATTATTTTCATCTCTTTTTTTCATTAAAACAAAATGAGATGCGATGAAATTACAATCAATCACATCCGAATATTTATTTTTTCTTAGGGTCGAGGTTGATTAATACAACTTCAAATCAATTATCAGAGTACATAGGGTACTGCTATCTACAGTCTCTTCTCATCAAAGTGGCCCAAATAATTGAACCAGTAGTACTGATTAAAGAATTTTCACAACAATAGAGGAACTTCATTTTAAAAAGGGTTTAGACCCTTTTTAAAAATGTAAAATTACACTATCCTCCAAAAACTTTTAAATTATTTACACACTCTCTGAAAATTCACCATTTACATCTGATCCTTTTTATCAAGGTTTGGACCAAAAATATTGTTGTTAGAAAAAATATTACATATATTTTTAATTTTACACCTCATTTAACATTCTCATGTAATAATTTTGTAATTATATGGAAAAAATATAATAACGTTAACCTTACTCATTATATATGTATTACATTTATCCCCTTATAAGAATAAAAATATACATGGAATCTTGAATGAGGGATAAAATTAAAAATATATGTATTTTTTTTTGGCTGACATCAGCATTTTCTGTCGAAATTTGAATGAAAGGTGGTTAGGTATAAACGGAGAATTTTTGAAAGCGGTGTAAGTATAATTTCAAAATTTTTTGGGTGAAAGTATAATTCACATATTTAAAGAGGGTCTAAATGTAATTAATTTTTTTAAAAAATAGAGGTTACATTTGCACAAGCTTCGTACTGGGAATTGCCTTTTGCCCAATTGTGAACGTATGAAAAAACAATGAAAATAAACGCAATTATAAAACATAAAATATACTTGATCATTTAAGAAAAATTCTGACGTTTATAATTGTTCAAGATCGATTTTTGTTAAAATAGTTGGATCCGCAATTGCGTAAATTGAATATAATGTTAGGGCAAACTTAACAGTTACACTTTATGCATTGTTTAATTGTATTTTTAGTCATGTAATTATAGTTATTTGTCATTTTGATCTTATATTTTTCACAATTTTAAGAAAAAAATTGTCTGGAATTTTCAAAGTTGGTCGGATAAATGATGAAATATTGGCCGCAAAGTGACATCACTTTCCAGCTAACTTTAAAAATTCCAATCAATTTTGTCTTAGAGTTGAGAATGTTAAGAACATAAAAAAACTAAATTACTATCCTAATAAATTACAGGACCAAAATGCTAAAAAGACCCTAATTATGAACCATACATGCATTTAAGGCCTTTATGCATACTGATCACAATATTTTGTGCATTTTCTATTTTTCTTTTTCTTGTGGTTTGGTCAATAAAACCTAGTTATTATTGGTTTGCTCGAGACTTGAGTCCACTATATTACATAGGCTTGAATCACATCGAAAATTGGTCAAAGACTGAATAAAAAAAGTTGATGTAATGGTCTTTCCTTAAATAATAATAATAATAATAATAATAATAATTACACTCTCCTCCCATCAGGTGTAATTACACATAAACCTCATTTGATTTGAAAAATTACATTTAATGTCCCTGAAATTTGTTCTATCTAACTGATAAGTCCCTCTGTTAGTTAAAATTCATCGAATTTGGTAATATTAACAAAAAAATTGAATAAAAACCGATATTTACCATCGATTGACTTATTAATGACTTAATGTAGGCCAAACAAATTTTTTATGACTAAATTACCCTTATAATGGTGAAAATATATCTCCTCTCATTCTTTAACGTGTGACGATATATAAGGATAGTTTGGTCATAAAAAATTCGTTTGACCTATAATAAGTCAGTAATAAGTCAATCAATGACAAATCTCACCTTTAATTCTTTTTTTTTTTTTTTTTGCTAATATAAATAAATCTCGTAAATTTTGACTAATGGTGTGATCTATTTGTTAGACAGAAGCAAACATCACGAATAGTGAATGTAATTTCTCAAACCACAAGAAGTTTTATGTATAATTACACCAAACATAAAGGGAGGAGCGTGTAATTATCCCAAAAACAAACAAACAAACTTGATGCAATGGTCTAAAAATTACTTAATTACAAATTACATTTCTTGCTTGAGCAACCCAAGATTTAAAACTATATAAAAAAAAATCTTATCTATATCTATACTTTATTTTTAAGTGAGGGTACCTTTTTAGTATCTCACTTTTTTTGTCTATTTTTTTCAACGTTATTTCCTCAATGTTTTTAATTTCCTCCCTCTTTGATAATTGTCAACTTGTTCATTCTTCTCAACTTCCATTAACTTTAATTTCTTATAACTTTGTTATTATTTTTATTTATAATACTCTTAATTTTTTTAATTAAAATTAAAATATATTTAAAAATAAAAAATAAATTTTGAATTTTTTTATTTAATTATGCAAGTTGAGTGTATGATGTGTACTAGTTATTTATTAAGCGCGACGGGTTAGAATAACCATTGTTGGGTGATAAAATGTATATTTATTAAAAATATCCTTGAACAAATAAAATTAATAAAAATAGTTTAAGATAATATCAATTATGATCAATTACTTATTTATTTATTTTTTGTTTTTTTATATTATTAAATAAAAATAATAATAATTTAAATTACGCACATATATCAAGTGTGCTACAATAGCTAGTAATTAATAAAGAGGTTATTTTTAAGTGTTAATTACAGGATCATATCAATAACTCAATAAATTGAGCGGTATGATCAATATGCTGATGTAATAAAGAACAACTAGTCGTCGTGGCACGCCGTTCCTGCATGTATATAATAAATAACTTTTAACGCTTAAAACTATATTATAAATAAGAGTAAAAAATATAAACTAACATATCACATTAAAATAAAAGAAGGCTAAAAAGAAAAAAACTAATTTATCAATTAATATAAAATTTGAAAAGTTGAATAAAGTAGTTATCTTATCAGTTGAGGGTTATTTTTGGTATTATAAAAAAGTGATGCGGCGGTGTCATTAACCGTCATTTGTGAGTAAAAAAGACGTTTCTTTTATATAATAGTATAGATAAACAAATTATAATAAACAGACATAAAATAAAATAAATATCCACACGTTCAATGTGACTAGACCTCATGATCTTGAACCTGTTAATGCTATCTCAATTTTAATTACTAAATCAAGCCATCATTAGCCGTAATTAATAAAGGTTGGAGGAGCTGAGGAGGCCTAGCTTAGTTGACGAAGCTGATGCCCCATGATCCTAGAGGTCATGGGTTCGAACCCCTGCGTGGGTTGATGTTATTTCTACTATATAGTATATATGATTTGCCGTTGTAATAGCTAGGTGTTAGTTTATGTGATATTATTCATTTAATTGTTTGTAATTGTCTCTATTCGATATTGAGAGTCAACAAGACTAAATTTAATCACTTTACTTATAATTAATAAAATTCATCGCTTTCAATTTAAAAAAAATTAAAAAAATAAATAAAGGTTGGAGGTAGTTTTTTCTTACTAATATAGCAAAATCATGCCTTGGATTATCGGTAGGTGAGCTCCTGCAACTCTACATGAGGCCCATTGGAGCCTTGTCGACAGTTCATCTAATGTAAAATAGAATAATTTAAATTAATTTATCGATCTATTAATTAAGTGGGAGGAATCAATAATAACTATTACAGGTATATGGCACACTCGATGTGTATGCGAAAATATTTAATTAATTTTTTAATAAATAAAGCAAAATAAATATAATATTGAAATATACTCGAGAGATTAAATAAATGTTAAGACAAAACAATAATATAAAAATGATTGAGATAAAAATATATAATTTTGATTGAGAAAATTTTGAAGTGGGAGAAAGAAAAATAAAAATAACTAACAATAAATAATTATTTACAAAAGTAGTTTTATAGTTGGAGATAGTGGGGTTGGGGTTTTGAAGAGTGCGTGGATGAGAAGTTAATAAATAAATTAATAAATTAAGTTAAATATTATATTTATTTTTCAACCTTATACTTTTTTAAAATTATTCTTTTTCTTTATTCAATTATCATTAGTTTTACATATTTTTAATTTATATTTTATTTAAGACTAACTTGTGTTATTAATTAATTCATTTAACAAGTGACATAATTCTTATATATTTTTTTGCTATAACTATATTGTATTTTGCACACCTGTTGATTGTGCATTAGCGGCTAATACTATTTATTACGTGTGAGGGGTTTTACAATAACCACCTTTAATTGGCAAATATATTGATTAAAATACCCTCAAACATATTTATTTTTTATAAAAATGACCATCTCTTTGAATTTTCCTATCAAGAATAAGAATATTCCTTCATGCACATTTAAAATTAATAAAAAAAAAGAAAAAATATCAATTATTATCAGTTATTTATTTTATTTTCCTTCTCTTTTATATAGTTAAATAAAAATAAATTATGCTCACGTATCGAGTGTTCTCGATAGATTGTACTATATATTAAGTGAGGTTTTAGAATAACTAACTTGGTTGTGAAAATGTGTATTAATACTCTCAAACCACTACAAAAAATATGATATTTGACCATGGTTAATTGCCATGTGGTTAATAGTAAATACCTGTAGCGAATAGTTATTGACCACGACCACGCAACGGTTGTCGGCCGTGATTTTTTCGAGGGTGGCTAAAACATTTGTCATGGGTAAAAGCCATGACAAATAAATTTTTCATGGTAGAAAAACTAATATTTGTATTGTTTTTTATCTAATGGTAGTTAATAATAGTTATTTATCACATTTTTTAGCCATGATCATTAAAAATGTAGCTAATATTAATTTTTTTTTAATGAACATATGCTATTTTTTTTTCACAAACTAAGCATATCTTCAATTTCTTTTCTTTCACAAATATTTTGTTATTATGCACATTAAAATTAAAATATTTTAATAGTTTTGATAAGTTATTTATTTTTCTCCTTTCTCTTTTATTCAATTAAAAAAATACAATAACAAAATTAAAATATACACATATCAAGTGTGGTCCAACAATTAATTTATACGCTATTACTAAGGGAGGAGGATTTTTGATATTTCACCTATTTCTAGTATGCTATTTTATTTTTTAATATTTAATTTCATTTTCTAATCTATCATATTACTTCTTCTCCCACTTTTATGGACCTCCGGACATGGGTAAAGTTTGACTCATTTCCAAGTTCAAAATGCTTTAGAGAAATCTTTAAAAGAAAAAAAGCTTTCGAGAAAATAAAAGTAACATTGCTTGAAAATCTCCATAAAATATAATTTTTTAGGTACAACCTCAAATATCTATTTAAAGTTGTGTTTTTTAAAGTGATATGCATTTAATTGTAAAAAAAATATTTATTTATAATATTTATTTATTCACACATGTCGAGTATGCCCCTATTGCTTTTTATATAATATGGTTGAGTTTTTTTACTATTTTGAACCTACATCTCCCTTGCATACAATTTATTGTATTATTGTAGTATAAAAAAAATTCCTACTTTATCTTAAAATAATAATAAAATTAATCTCTACCATCCATCCACCCTCCCCTTTTCCTCCTCCTCGCCTCCTTTTTTTTTTTTTTTTTAAATTAATAGTCACTGCACGCGATCCTCACACGCAAAAAAATTTAAATGTAAATTAAGGCAATACAAATTCTTTTAATTGCAAATAAAATAAGATTATATATCCATTATACTGTGATAGGATTCATCCATTTGTAGATATAATGAATTCACATAGATCACCTACTTCCAATATAATATTGTGTTATTGGTGAACAATCAATGACTTTTCTATTTGATTCCTTATTCATAACTTTATTTCTTTTGTTTCTTGAAATAAAAAACACAAAAATGAATTCTTCTATTTATTTTCTTTCTCTTAATCCTTTTCTCAGCTTTCTTCAATCGACGAAGGAGACAGAGGAAAGGGATTAAAAATAAAAGTTAAAACTTTGGGTTTAAGTGGGCGGCAAAAGAAATTATGGGCAAAAAATTTCAATTTGCAAAATATTTAATAGAAGTAATGGATATTTATAGAGAGAGTAATAAAAATTTAAATAAAGAATTTGATGAATACTTCATTTCACATATTATATTACAGTTTTATATATTACCATAAAAGAGTAATATAGTATTGTAAAATAAATCAAATAATATGAAAATGAAGATGAGAACATGGAATTTTTTTTTTCTTTTTAAAAAACAAGGGTTCACAAAAAAGGCAATTAGGTAGTTTAAAAATTGGTATGAGAACACCGATATTCTGTTAAATCTGTTTGCCCTCCACAAATGATAAATTTCACTTTGTAGAAGAAATCTGAAAATGAATTATGCAAAAACAAAGGGTAAATTCTATAAAATATTAAAATACCTTTCATTCTAGACATAATTTTTTTATTTTTTATTTTTTTTATAACTAGTATAGCTAATTAGTAGAGAATATTATGGCTTACTTTCTTAATATTATTTAGTCAATAATTATTCATTAAGCATTATTTATTTTAATTTAAGGTATCATGATTGTACTTCACAATTAAAATATTAAGTATAATATTATTTATATATATTCATTCTTTTAATTGATTTTTCTTTTGATATTTTTAGATTATTTAATACACTCTTATCTTCAATATCCGATATTTGTTTTATTTTTTTATTTTTATAAATATGATTTATTACAGTTTTAATATAAAAATTAAATATATTCATAAATTTAAAATTTAAAAATATATATATGAAAACTTTCATGGACAATGTTCTTAAATAAAAACTTATGGTGAACACTTTATTTCACATGGGATATTACAGTTTTATACTACGAAAAAAAGAATAATTTATTATTATAAAATAAAACAAGTCAAATAAATATAAAATTAACGATGAGAACATGGAAAGCTTTTTTTTTTTCTTTTTTAATTTTATTTAAGGAATGAGGATTGATAAATAACATATTAATTACATGTTTCTTATTAAGATCAAATTTTGGAGAAATATATTAACATATTAGATTGTGAGAGAGGTTTTAGACTTTTAATTGGATTTTTGTAGACCAAAAAAAAAAAAGAAAAAGAAACAGTTGGTGGGAGAACATGGGTGGTTATGCCAAGAGGACATAATTGGTAGTTTGTAAAATTGGTATGAGAACTATCAATATGATATCAAATTTTTATTTTTGTCCTCCATAAAATATTAAATTCATTCTATAGAAAGAAATAAACAAATGTATTATACAAAAAGTAAAGGGTAGTTGCTGTAAAAATAACAAAAAACTGTCATTTTAGATACAAAATAGCCTTCTCTTTTATAAATAGTATAGATAAAACAAATCAAATAAATATAAAAATAAAGATGAGAACATGGAAAGCTTTTTTATTATTATTATCATTATTTTTTATTTTATTTAAGGAATGAGGATTGGTAAAGAACATATTAATTACATGTTTCTTATTAAGACCAAATTTTGGAGAAATACATTAACATATTAGATTGTGAGAGAGGTTTTAGACTTTTAATTGGGTTTTTGTAGACCAAAAAAAAAAAAAGAAAAAAGAAAAAAAATTGGTGGGAGAACATGGGTGGTTATGACAAGAGGGCATAATTGGTAGTTTGTAAAATTGGTATGAGAACTACCAATATGATATCAAATTTTTATTTTTGTCCTCCATAAAATATTAATTTCATTCTATAGAAAGAAATAAGCAAATGTATTATACAAAAAGTAAAGGAAAGTTTCTGTAAAAATCACAAAAAATTACCATTTTAGACACAAAATAGCCTTCTCTTTTATAAATAGTATAGATAAAACAAAGTTAGCAATTAGTACATTAAAATATCAATTATTTAAATACTAACGAAATATATATGGAACAAAATTATATGTTTAAACAACTTATAATGTAAATAAATTATTAATATCACAATCTATTATGTTTTCTCTCGAATTGCATATGCTTTGTTTGAATGAATTAATTATAATTGCATCATGATATCAGTATAACCACTATTAAAGTGTAAAAACAACGCACATGTAGGTGAGTTTGGATTCATAAATTTAAAGATATGAAGTTTTAACTTCGTGGACTGAATTATGTAGTCTTAAATTAAAAAATATATATTTCTCATGAATCAATCGAATTTATGATGATTCCATCTATATAAAATTAAAACAATCATTAATAAATAATGATCGGTAATTAAAAACCCATCAAAACATTATTATGAAAATCAAATAATTAAAATATCTCAAAAAAAAAAAAAAAAAACCAGCTGTCTTCATGGTCCAAAGCCTGGTTTGTTAATTCCCAAAATCTGATTACTGCACCGATTGATGAGTGAATGTGAAGCTCAAAGCAGAGGTAGATCCTGTTTCTTGGAATTCCGAGCAGCCGGTCACCGTCCTCGAAGCAAAGGACAGACCAGAGCCGGTCGATAATAATGACGTGTCCAATCTGACGGTGGTAACTCCGAGGGGCATAATGTCGAGAATTAAGGCGGCAAAGGCTGCACCGTAGCTTTTATGCGTGGAGAGTGTGGGGCCCAAAGGATGATGCGGTCCCCTCAGAAGAAGCCTCATTCCCACCACGTCACTCAGTGGGGCGAATGATGGCTGTTGCAGCAGATCAGCGCCCTTTGGCAGTGTGCGAGATGGGGAGGATTTACAGGTGTAAATGATTTGAGTAACGAATTATTATTTAAATTTGTTAAAATTATTAACGAATTTAAAAAATTATATTTGAATTTTGTTCGATTATTGTCTAATTGAGCTGAAGTGATTTTAATTGAATCAAATATGATTGGAGTTTAAGTAATTTAATATTTTTAAAAATATTTTATTAATTTTTTACGAGTGGAAGTGAGCTCGAGTCGAGCTCAAAAGTTACCAAACAAAATTTTTTGTTCAAATTTAATTTGTTAAGTTTAACAAATTGAGTTTAAATGAGTTTTATTGATCGATTTCAATCAAATATCGAATAATTTCATTATTATTTCTGTCCGTAGGAGGACTAAACTGAAAATTGGAGAGTGGAATTAGATGAACTTCTTATTCCCGCCATTTGGTTACAGGGAAATGGAAGGCTGTGTTTGGATTTGATTTTGGACTGTTTCAGCCCAATTTTGGGTTAACTGGTAATATTGGCCCAATCAATTTCTCTAATGTATAATTCGTATCCAATTTGAGTGGAAGGCCCATTTTGCAAGAGAATGGGCAGACGAGTGGAAGGCCCATTGATAAAATGTTTTTATTTTCTTATAATAATTTGCTCCATAAAAATAAAATATTAAATTCATCAGAAGTTCTAAGTGAGTAGAATATCTATAGCGAATTAAATAAATATACAAGTATACAAGTCAAGTACAATTAGTTCATACAACTATTATGGCAACAAAAAAGTGATGAATTAAAATGTATGAGTCTGCATGTTCTAAAAATTTTACAACACACTTCACTATTGATATCAGGAAAGAAAAGATTTCAAACTGCCCTCCTTGTGGTGCGGGAAATATGCAGAATTCTCCCGATGAAAAAAAAAAAAAACAAATAAACCTCAATGTGCTTTTTAGAATGAAACAAAAAAGCCTTGAACTCATTACGTGTGTTGCACGCGTATCAGATGCGGAGTGATTTAGAGTGTATTGACTCTTTTGCTCTTTTCTTCCTTAATTAAAAAGTTGAAATAATCCCCCATTGTTTCTCATCTGATTTCTTCAAGCAATATGTCTGCGCCATCAACTCGAACAGAAAAAATCCAATAGTGTAAGGAAGTGCCTGATTTGAGTTTTCAACTACGTCATTTTGTGGCTACAATGAAGGTTGAAGTTAGAGTGGTGGGAACTATATAGAAAATATTTTGAGGTAAATTATATTATTATTGTAGATTCGAAAGTTGTAATTTTTTCGCTGGGCACAATCTGAAGAGAACCTTGGTCACCAAATGGGTTCTGGTGAATTTTCATTGTGGAGCACACAATGGCTTAGGGATCCTTATGCTTCAGTCGATGAAGATGAAGAAGATGATTATAATCAATGTTTCTTAAATTGGATCGAAAATCGAATCGGTCAAGCTATTGGTCACAGGGTCAATGGTCAACCGATCGGACCGAATGAAAAAAATCAGTCGACTCGAGCCTTATTATACATATATATTTAGCATATCTATATATCAATAGATTGAATATGCAATTTATAGCAATAATTTTATAAAATTGTATAATTTATAAATGAATACAATCTATAATAATTTAACAATAAAAAACCAACAAACCTTTTGGAGGAAGTAAATAAAATTAAAATTGAAAACCCTCCAAATACATTTTTTTTAATAGAATAGCGATGATATTTATACCCATGAAAAACCAAAGTCTGTACAAAAGCAATGTCAAAATAACCAACCTCAAAACCAGGACTCAACTCACACACTAGCAGACCACCAAGCATCACCACATTACCAACACAGACACCATCAGCAACAAAAAAACACAAAGACCAGCAAAGACGCACTCAAGCTAATCAACAACTAAAAAACAGAACCTAAACTACAACACCCCTATTCTATAAAATATTCCCCAACTCACCTCCCAGCTAAAAACAGATTCAGTCACCATTGCCCAGCAAACCCAGCTTCATCCTCTGTCTAGCAATTGGTACTGGTCCAAAACAAAAAACCTTCCCTCACCACCCTCTGAGGATCCTAATTCTTTCCTTCCATCACCTTCTTGTTGCGGCTTTGCCACATGGCCCAACAGATAGTGAGGAAACGACCAGCATTATCCTTTTCCATCTTCTGCAGCGCCCGTGACATCCACATTGCCGGTCCCTCACCCCAGTCAACCACAACATGCCACGGTAAATTCGAAACAGCCTAGACCACTCGGGCAAAATGGCACTATAGCAAAATATGGCACACCGACTCCCTTGCAGCACTGCAAGCCGCACACCGCGTATCAATCATTGGACGCCTTCTAGCCAGATTTTCAAGGACCGGAACAGACTCGAAGTAAAAACGCCATGCTTGTCGCCTTACATGTAGGGGAACATTAAGAGACCACAACTTCAGCTAAAAACTACGACTCTCCCCTGCCACAGTCGGAATAGAATGAGAGGAGGGTGCCAGTCGACCCTGCGTAAGATCCATCACCACTTCATACGCACTACAAACACTAAATAACCCATTCTTACCCGGCGCCCATCTCAGCCTAGTCCTGTGAGAGTTGACATGCTCCTCCTTTTCCACGCAGCCAATTCTAAGAATATCCTGAGATGCCAAAATGCTCCTCCAAGTTAAAGACGGTTTGACGCTGATAGCAGCCTCCCAGAACGAGTTATTTGGAAAATATCGAGCTTTTGAGGACTTGACTAAGCAGAGAATCTGGTCGAGATAATAACTTCCAGCCTTGCTTTGCCAAGAGAGCAAGATTAAAGGCCTTCAAGCCATGGAAACCCAGGCCCCCCACTCCCGTCGGCCGACACAATTTCTACCATGCAACCCAGTGCACCATTCTCTCCCCCCTACAATGCCACCAAAAATTCGCCATCACCGATTCCAGCTCCTTTACCAAGCTATCCGGGAACCGAAAACACGACATGGCATAAGTAGGGAGAGATTGAAGGACCGCCTTGATGAGCACCCCTTTCCCCGCTTGAGAGAGCATTTTACTGTCCCACCCCGAGATACGACCCCAAAACCGATCTCTAATGTTATGAAACAAAGCACTCCTCGACTGACCCGCCACAACAGGCAAAACAAATATATCGATCATGGGACTCCACTAGCCTAACCCCCAATTGTGCAGCCAGCCTCCGTTTATCCTCAGCCCGCATGCCCCCACTCACAACCATGCTGGACTTGGAGAAGTTAACCACTTAATCTAACGTCTTCTTATAGATCCCCAGTATGCACTGAATCTCTCCCACCTGTTCTTCCGTCGCCGCACAAAATAGGAGTGTATCGTCGGCGAAGTGCAGATGAGAGATACACAGTAGCATGCACGAAAATGCTTCTGCATAAAAAATGAACAGGTTTGGTGAGAGGGGGTCCCCTTGACGAATCCCCCTCTCCGGCCGAAAAAACCCAAAGTGTTCCCCATTTAAAGTTAGAGAATAAGACACTGTAGTCACAAGTAACATGATCAGATTAATAGACATACTCTCAAAACCTAACCTAGATAACGCGCATCGAAGGGAAGACCATTCCACTATATCATAGGCTTTACTCATGTCTAGTTTGAGAGCGACATAACCTTCTTTTAACCGGGATGACACTTTTAAGAAATGGTTAAGCTCAAAGGCAAGAAGGACATTATCTGTGATTAGCCAACCGGGAATAAAGGCAGATTAGGTGGGGGACATGATCGAATCCATAATTCCTTTTAACCTATTAACGATGCACTTCGAAGCAATTTTAGTCACGACATTACAGAGACTAATAGGTCGTAACTGGGTGACATATTCAGGGGCACCAACTTTAGGAATGAGAATGACATGCGTATAGTTCATCTTGTTCAGGAGCATGTGATCATTTAAGATTCTAAGAACATAATTGGTTACATCAGGGCCAACAACAGGCTAAAACTTTTGATAAAATATGGGGGATATATCATCTGGGCCAGGGGATTTGAACATGAACATACCGAATAAAGCCTGCTTTACCTCAGATGCTGAGAACGGAGCATCAAGAAAAGCATTCATTTTAGGGGTCACGCGCCAGTGGATCGCAGAGACTACCTCATTGATGTTCGAGACCGATGGCCGGCTAGATGTGAAAATGGATCGGAAGTGCTGCAGGAGAAGCAATTGGATATCGTCTGCCTTATCTCTCCAAACCCCACTATTATCCTTAAGCTGATGGATGCTATTCTAACGCATTCGAGTGGAGGCCTGAGAGTGAAAAAACTTATTATTGCCATCTCGATTTGTCAGCAAATGTTCCTTACCGCACTGTTGCCATTTCAGCGTTACTTGTGCCTCGTTTATGATTAGCCGAGTCCGGATGTTGAGCATTTCATGATACTCCTCCCTCCTTAACGGACCCTGTTCCAGCTGTAGATAGCGGTGTTTCAGCTCATTTCGTTCCAGCTTAGGTCTCACGAACTCCTCTCGGTTCCATTTCAAAAGCCCCAACCCCCGATTCTGAGTTTCTGCCAAAGGATGGAATGAGCGTCCCCTACTGCACCCCTCCCATGTTCATTCAAACACTCGTCTGCACCCTTCAGATTGCAACCAACAAGCTTTAAACCTGAATTGAGGCTTCTTCCTCACCTTTCTAGGTCCATTCCCCTCCATAACATCAATAACCAAAACCTTATGATCAGAACTAACCATAGGCACATGCTCAATATACGTCACAGGGAACTTACACTGCCATGCCGGATTCACACAAGCTCTGTCCAGTCGGGCCCTCACTGTTTTCGGAGCCTCCCGCCGATTACACCAGGTGTAGCTCGAGCCCCAAAAACCAATTTCAGATAATACACAATCTAGCAAAACCTGGCGGAATGCGTTTAGTTGCCACAGTGGTCTAGCAACGCCTATTTTTTTTGTGTTGGAATAATATCTCATTGAAGTCTCCGGCGCACAACTACGGTGACTCTGGATGTGTGCCAAGGGACCTCAGCCTAGACCAGGAGAATCTGCATTGAGATGCCTCGGGATCCTCGTAAAACCCTGTGAAACGCCACCCAGAATCTGAGTTCGCCGTCATGACTTGCACATCAATGTGATATCGGAGAGAACGATCTCAAAGTCACGGCCACATCTTTCTGCCATAATAAACCCAACCCTCCAGATTGTCCCTCTGCTAAAACGCCAATGTCGAACATATCTAACCTCTGTTTCACCCCTTCGAACCTACGTACGCCACATTTAGCTTCTGATAAAAACACCACCTTAGGACTATATTCTCATATCAATTCTCCGAGTTTGCGAACTATCGAGGTTATCTCGAGACCAGACAGTTCCACACCAACAACCTCATGGCGAGCGGCGGGTTGCCCTACAGCCGCCGCCGAATCTGCGATACTATGTTCAGAATCCAACAGCAATTTTTTCATAACCGGTCCTGTCTCTAGCATAACCCCTTTCCATTTCAGCGCACCCTAGCCGCCGACTTCGTTCTCCCCGACGCCCTCGCCCCCCACAATCTCTGTTAGTCCCCCTACCCAAATGAAACACAATTGGGATAGAGGCGAGATAGCCCGCCTCGAACTGCCCTTCGCCTGAAGATAATGAAACTGAAAAATATATTGTGGATGCTATAAACAAACTTTCGTGTTCCTGAATTTATTGAAACAAGAAAATAGTACAAATAAAATTTCTTGAATTGATTTGAGTGTTTGTGGGTGTCAAATCTCTACTTAAAAACCTCTGATTCTTCTCTTCAAGAACGTGACCTTTGACTTCGGCAACTTTAGAGGTGAAACTCGACGCTTGATCTCCTTTGATTTTGAATAATGTTAATTCAGGGGTCGTTGACTTGTTCTCGGATTAAACGCTATAAACTTGGAGATATTTGGCTTGAATTTGGATATTTCTTGGTGGATTTGAGACTTTGATCTTCCGCCAAGGTGGACTTCTGTCTTGATAACGTTAATTGACTGGTCTTCGGACTTCTTGTCGAATTAAATGCTGATTTTGGATTATTTCCGCAATGAACGCCTTGAATCTTGCCTTGAACGCCGTGGATCTTCCTTGATTTGTGCTTGAGAGGATTTTGGAACTTCTTGATGCTCTCTTGCTCATGTCTTCAGTTGTATCTGTGTGTGTCAAATGAGTTCACCCTTTATATAGTTGTCAAAGAAGTAGAGTTGTGGTGAACTTGAACACTTATTTTATATAATCTCCTTATTTTAATTTTAAAGAGATAATACATTAAATATTTTTGAAGACATGATTGGTCGATTTTGATATTATCTCTTTAATTTTTCTATTTTTTCAAAGAGATAATAATAAAAAATATTTGTCTTGATTTGATTGGCCAAATCACCTCATTTGACACTTGTCGGCCATTGATTTGATAATGAAATATATATAAAAATATCAATTAAATTAACTATTTACATTTGAAATTAATTTAGTAAATTCCCAAAATATAAATAGAAAAATATTATAATTAATAAATAATATATATATTTTTCACTTGTCGTCATTTGATTGGGTGCAAAATTGATTTGTCTATAGATGCTTTATCAGTAATTGGGTTGCTTTTCTTTTACAAAGAATTCGCCACCTGTATTGGGGGTAGGATTTGGGAATTAGGTGGAGGTTTGGAAATTTGGTGGTCTGATGGTGGTGGATGACATGAAGTCAGAATTGGCTTTAGTAGGAAGAGGCTCTCGTTGAACCTGAGCTGGGCGGAAAGTATCCCCTGAATTGGGTTGATGGGCTACGAGAATTGGGCTTTGAAAAGGAGTACTAGGCACCTGGGTTTCATTGGGAATAAGAGGGCTAGAGTTAGGGTTGGGTAATGGGCTCAAGGTTAGTGTTTTTGAGAGGGCTACCAAAGGAGGACAAGGTTGGGTTGGGAAATTTGGATATAAGGCAGCTCGTTGGGCTTCTTTGCTCCAAGCCCAGACATGGACAAATTGGGCTACTCACTTCTCGGCCTACTTCGATTATACCCACGCGATTCCCTCTCAGGCCCAACTCCAGCACCAGCTCCTCCTTCCCCACTTCTCTTCCCCCACATCTCCTCACCCCTCAGCTCCACCGCAACTCCCTCCCCCCTACGTTCTTAACCATGCATGCCCTCCCCCACCCCCTCATCGTTCGCAGCCCGCCTCCCTCCCCTAGCGCTGACGTCACCTCCGACCGAGGCCTTCCCACAGCCCCTCCTTCATCCCCCAACTGGCGAACAAAACAAAAAATCCCCACCCCCCGCTGAACCCCTAACCCATCTCCCCCATTTCTACCTAACCGGCTAGTATCACAGCTACAAGAAGATCCACAATCGAAGCCCGTCAAGGACAAAAAAATGGCGGCATTGGTCTAGATTCCCTTAGCCAGGGCCCATACTGCAAGTCAGTCCCAAGTCCCCCTGCATGGGGTTCCAAGACAGTAGGGCAATCCCTCAGCAGATGGCCAAGCACCCCTCTGGCGCCTTTATCTTTAAGAAACGCTTTAGCGGTAGACGTACATCTAGTGAGACTCTTATCCGAACACTAGCTCCCCACGAGAGCGGAGAGCGCACATGATTCCCACTGCATCGGGTTCCAAGAAAGTAGAGCAATCCCTTAGCAGATGGCTAAGCACCCCACAACCATAACAAAAGGTTGGCGACCGTTCATATGTAAAGGATACTGTCCGTTCCCCCTCCGGCGCCTTTATCTTTAAGAAACGCTTGAGCGGCAGGCGTACATCTAGTAAGACTCTTATCCGAACACTAGCTCCCCACGAGAGCGAAGAGCGCACCTAATCTAAATCGACACACACCTGTAGTCTGTTACCTATTGACTCCACCACCTCTTTAGTCTCATCCATATCTGGAGTCCTTAGATGTGAACATAAAATGAACACTAGTTGAGCTCCACCTCCATGGGGTTCTCATCATCAGAGACCATACCCAAGATGACCAGATTTTTGTTGAAAGTCCACGGACTGCCATCAAGAGCTCGACCCCTGTCTACCCTATGGTTGAAAGACAATAGAAATTGATTCTCCTCCAGTAGCCGTACCTGCATACCCTTTGCCGGCCGGAAGAGAAATTGGAAAGTATTTGATAGCACATCATACCGATAGGCCCTTGGTGTGAATGAGTCGACCGACCAATAGAAATACCTCCTGAGAAGCCCTACCCACCCAAGCTGAAGATGAAGTCTCTAACCTCGTCCTCTGTTAACAGGAGCGCCAAGCCCAACCTGTCCACAGGCGGATCCATCGGGAAATGCCCACCAACTCAGCAGACCCCTTCTCCCTCGACTGCTTCCCTGAAATGATACTCCTCCGCTGCCGTTACCCGACACCCCTAGGTAAAGTAAGACCAACACCAAGGAAACAATTGAAGTTAGGAGAACAAGAGTATGGACACAAATAGCTAACCATGAAAAAGAAAACGAAATGAAAGGGACAGAAAAACTGCGAAGAATCTAAAATCACGAGAGGTCACCAGTCACTAAGAAAGTCACGTGGCCGAACGAAGTAAAACTCATGATAAAGTAAACGATCTAGCCTATGACACTAACAGAACACTCAGCCACCCTCCACATTGAAAAAGTAGAAACCAAGATTAAACACTTTCTCATTTGTCTCACAAAGGAAAAGCATAAGGCAATCTTAAGCTATTTACACTATAAATATGATCATAGTTTATTTGAATAATTATCCATGAAGCAATTGCCTATTTATTTGTTTGGGATTTATTTTCTTGTCTCTTTGTATATTTAACTTTATTATTTTTTTAGTGGAATATATATCATTGATTTTATAAATCTTTTTTTACAAAATCGGGTCAATTGGGTTCCAGGTCAACCGATTTTGGCCGGGTTGGATCGGTTCACACCGATCCAATTTGCACCAAATTTTCACCATTGACCCAGGCTGAACACTTGATTGGTTCCAGGCCGCTCTGATCCGGGTCTAACAACATTTGTTATAATGTTGAAGGTAAGGAAAAAGTAGTAAAAAGTGTCAAATTGTGGACAGACGTTAGTAGTGTGTTATTGTTGGTGTTAGTCCTTATAATGAAGTGAAAATTATGTTTAATTCTAATTTTTAGAATATTTTAATTTGAAATGAAGGATATTCAGCTATGGTATTATTTTCCTTGTAGTTGTTAGTGTATTCCGCACACTTTGCACAAATGAAGTACTGAAATGCTGAAAGGAACGTAAAAGAATGCATGAACATTTTCGGAAAGCCTCAAGGATTCCTGTCTAAAAGTATAGAGGTCCCAAAATGAGAATAACATCCCAAAAATTATAAGCCATACTGTTCAGAGACTAATGCCCATCAATTTACAAGAAAAGGTTTTAGTTTCCTCCCATACTTCATGGCTTCCATGACCTTGTTTTGGACCTCTCTTTAATTTTTTCAACATTTGAAAAATGGTCCGCCTTTTGTTTTTGTTTCTATTTGCAACATTTTCAGCACTTGCTCTAACAATCTTTCCCATTAAAGTTGCATTTCTAGGTTCTTGGTAGATAACTTCTTCCTACAAGAAACCAAAAAACCAAAAAATAAGAACTTTGTAGTATTGTAAACACAAATATATGGTGTCTCAAATATATATATTGTACGTAGCTCTGGATATTTTATCTGTGGCCATTTGTTTGTGGCTTTTCCTCTAATGATTTTTGCTTCTGAAGTTCAAACGAAGATGGTTCAGAATTTGAGTATCTTTTTTGTTCTTTTTTTTTTTTTTTTTACGTTTTTAGTAACTATATTTAAAAAGAAGTTACCTTTGTTGTTGTTCTTGATGTAGAAGGACCAGAAAGAAGAAAGAAATCCCGAAAGCCAAAAAATAATTAGATTTTATGTGAGTGTCATAAGAAACAAAAATAATTAATTGTCCACTTAATTCTCCATATATAAATTAGGTTGCATCCTAAATCGTGGGCATTTTAATTTATAGAGATAAATTGTGTAGGATGGTTGAGAAATCAATCTTGTGTGCATAGTTTCGATGCAAAAAGAGTTTAGTATGGAAGTACAATGTGTATTTGTGTTGTGTACCTTATTTAAAAAAAAAATGGCTGTAAGATACTTTAGAAGTACTAGATGGCGTTTTTTGGCTTTGGAGAATAAAAGATAAAATATTTAGTTCTAGTTCCAAAAATGAAATCAAACTATAGGTGTATAAAGCATTTTTTACCCTGTTTTGGTGGAGCAGTCAATTGGGATAGTCCCAAGTAGTAACTGTGCAGCTCCACCAATGATTTTTCGCTTTTTTGCCGCCTGGAGCCATGTGTAGCCTGTGCAAAGGAAGCCTAGACTGGAGATGAATTACTACATTCAATCCTTGAAGATGGCACTTGGGTGCTATAGATAGGATTCCCTTTTTGTTCGATAAAATTTCTATTTATTAATCTTTTCATTGAAAGGGGAGCACGAAAGCTAGCATAGGGAAGGCTGCTTGTCCAATAGGAAGAATGCCCAACGAAGACTGACATGAGGTGGAGTCGGTGCGTGCCTAAAGATCGCTTCCTCTAAGAATAGATATCCCCTGCCCTGGCTTGATTACTAAGAAGAGGCTGCCTCATAAGGTTGAACACATTGTAGTATATGATACTGCAATTAAGGTTTTTTGGACATGGAATTGGATCTAAAGAGTTGGATAGAATGCCTTGCTGTTGTTTAAATTAATATTTACTATGAAAAATGGCAGTAGCATATGTGCAAGCAAGAAGCCAAGGTCTTATCGACATTCTGAACACATGAGATTAACAACTCATTCCGAAGCAATGAGTATGCGATCTCCTATGCTATTTCCTATTTTTTTTTATTAACAAGTCCTTGGCCATGACGACACGACAACAAACGTAGAGTTTCCTAGGTCTACCGTCTTACCTAAGAAATGGAAGGAAGTGATGCATAGAGATTGAGTTGATAAGGTTTTGATTCACTATTCATGCACTGGACTCAATCAGGAGATAATTGATAAAATGACCTTACTTGAATAGCATCGCTGTCTAAAGATTCGCCACCTTTACCTAGAGATAGGTCTTCATGACTTGTTGCTAGACGCCAACCATGATTAATGGATTTTGGAACTAAGGGGCTAATTCAAAAATAATTTATTTAATATGATTAATCAAATTTAGAAGTCACAATAGTTGTGAGCCTATGACCATCACTAGAGAAACCTAAGGGATTACATACTTACTTGGAGAAGCTTATCTTCTAGATTTCGATTAATTAAATGGTTGAATTAATTCTTGAGCTAATCTTTTTCCAAGTAAAACCATGTGGTATTATAACAAACAAACCAAAGGCAAATAAATCATACATTAGCTAAGATAGCAATGATGTTGCTGAAATTGAAGAACCAACCAAGGAAATGATTAGACAAAACTGTCTCACACTAACTAAAGAGAGCGAAAGGCCTGGAGAATAAGAGATTGGGCATCCGACTTACAACCTTCAAAGACTTTCTCGTTGCGGTTTGTCTAGAGCAGCCAACACATTAAGAATAAGACAAACTCCCCTTTGTCCATTTCTCTGTGAGCTCGCCACATCCACTCTTCCGCGCTAACATCATCCTGAGAAATCATTCTCCAAGGGATGTGTGATAGAGCCTAAACGAGCCTTGAAAATTAACATTCCACTAGCACATGCATGATCCCGTCCTCTTGTAGGCCATATAATGCGCATAGGCCGCCAATATCCACCCCTTTACTCCACAAATTTGCTTGGATTGGGGGAGCCTCCTTCTAGTACTTCTACACGAACAAGAGAACTTTGGAAGCCGCCTTGGTTTTCCAACTGAACTTCCAGCCATTTGAAATGGAGTCCGTGCTTGTGCAACCTTCAAAAGGGCAATGTGGTACGTACTCTTATTGAATCATGGCAAGGTGGGACGTACTCTTAACGAAGAACAACCTTTTTTGTATTATAGTGCCAGCTTAAGAAGTCTACCGAGCCCTCATTGATTTTTGTATGGAGAATCCAATCTGCATCTATATCCTCGAACTTAGCTCAGATGTGCTCTATGTCCCAGAGCGATCTGAAAGAATGAGAGTATTCCCTGTAGAGTTGTACTACTGCGTTTGAGGATGAAACACTAGACTAAACATCGACGAGCAAGGGATCCATGGATCCTGTTCAATCCTCACCGAGCAACCGTCCACAATGCTCCATCATAACCCCGTATGTAAGAGAAGATGCATCGCGATTAGAGAATGCCACGTATATTAGAGGTGACAGCCCCCTTCAGCGGGCAATAAAAAAGGCCCCCGGACAGGACATGTATTGAGAACTAGGTGTAACAGACTACTCGGATTTGCCACTATACGCCACACCTGTTTAAAAATCATAGCTAGGCTGAACTCCTTCAAGCCGGGAAACCCGAGGCTGCCCTCATTCTTTCTTCTGCACATTTTCTTCCAGGCGATCCCATAGATTTCCTCATATAGTCTTGACGCTAAAAGAAATCAACGGTCATGCTCTCAATCTCGTTGAGCAGCGCCTCTGGGATTCTTAAGTACTAGATAAATATTTTTTATTTTATTGAGAGAATGTCTATTATCCATTTCCTTTTTACAACAATTTATGTTATCTGCAATTAAGTGGATGTTGAGTCATTAAATCTGTATGTATTACATATAGCAAGGATATAAGACCATTATCCATTTAACTAGTTAGTATCCCGTGTCTTGACAAGGGGTTGAAAATAGATGGATTGAGGAATCTATCCTTCTCCATTTGCTCGTTTCTGCGGTCCAATATTTATGTGCTTTTATAAATTTGCCCTTTTGTTTATAATACATTTGCTGATCTCTTTTTATAAAATGAAATTGATCATTTGTTGAGGATAAAAATGAAAATTTACCATCTTATTGGTAGTTCTCATATTTATTTTATGAACTATCAAATATGTCAGCTTACCATAATCATCCACGTTCTCACATCAGTTGTAATTTTTTTTTTTGTGCAAAATCCTAACTAAAAGTGTAAAACCTTTATGACAAACTAACAATCTGGCACGTCGATTTTATCCGCAGGCGTAGTTGAATTTTCGGTATTCACCACTGCTAGAAGATGCATTCCCCATTGAACTAAGGATGTCGAGAGCTTCATTTTCCTATAAGAATGAGCAAATGGAGAAGGATGGATTCCTTATCACAATTGTCATCTATGCGCCTTTTCCATGATTGCTATCAAGCCGCTCCTCATCTCCTACTTATTCAGTCACCTTCTCACCCTTTGAAGATGCAAAGTAGAATGAATATGTTTAAATAATGTTAACCTCAACACTAGGATACTAATAATGGGTTACACTTAGAGAAGAACTATGAGCCGAAGCCGCATTAGGGAATGTCAAAATCGGCTTCTTTTGCGGGCTTGGGCCTCACATTGAAATTTATTCAAATCAGAGAAAAAATTGCGCATATTGATTTCAAGAAAACTCTAGAAACACTCGAATTGACATTGTTTATCGTCTGAATCACAATTTCCCGATGAATCTAACCACATCGGAAGAGAAATCAGGGTATTGTTCGGCCATATGATATGTAACTCAAGAAATCATTAAAATCATCTAAGAGGAAAATGGCTAGGGTAAAATACAATCTACCCCTGTGTTATGGAAAAGTACAAAAAAAAGTCCCTGTGAAAAAAATAAAGTGAAAAAAACCTCCCTTTACTTTTAGAAATGATGCAATTTACCTTTTCAACAAAGTTGGTGCATTTTACGCGCCATTTTTTTATTTTTATTTTTAAAATTTTTAATTTATAAATGATATTTTTTTTCCTTATTTTAAAACTATTAGATCTAGATATCATTTAGATGAATGGTTTAGATTTCATCAAATATATTAAAATTTTAATATAATATATATAATTTTATATATTTTTTAAAATTTGTATATCTTTAATTTATATATTTATTTATATAAGTATACATATATATATATACACAATATATATGTATACATCGAGAGAATCGATTGCAGCAGCGGCGGTGGGGAGGAGGGGTTGCAACGGTGGGTGGTGGGAGACGACTGTAGCGGCGAGTCGGCTGGGGCAAGGGCTCGCGACGGCGATGGGCTGGGGGGAGGGTTTCAGAGCGGACGGGGGAGGAGGGGTTGGGGCTCATGGGGCGGGGGTTGGGGGTTGGTGGTGGCAGCGAGTAGAGTCTGGCTGCGGGTGGTTGGGGGCGGGCCGGCGGCGGTGTAGGCTGTTGCAATATTTATAATAGTATATATATATTACAATAATATATGTACATATAAATAAAGAATATATATTTATATAGTATGTTATATATATAATATTTGTATATGATAAATATATAGTTAAATTTGAACCATTGATTATATTTAATCTTAGTCATTCATTTAATAAATTCATATTAACCGTTAGATCGATAGTAAATTAAATCCAACTGATCAAAATTTAAGATACAAAAAAATAATTTATTCTTTAAAATGATAAAAAATCAAGGAAGAAGCGCGTGTAATACACCGCTAGTTATGGGGGAGGGTTGCACTTTGTTTTTCATAGGGTTTTTTTTGTTTTTTTCCGATAATACAGAAGGATAAATTGTATTATACCCAAATGCCTATGGACGGAAGTACTTAGGATTAAAGGATGAAGGAATCAACCATTTTGGAGTTTCGTAATCAGGGTTTGCATATTTGGAGAAGAGATTTTGGAGTTTCATAATCAGAGTTCACATATTTGGAGAAGAAAAATAAGGAGAAATACCCCAAACTACTTCGTTTTAGTTTATGTTGTTGTCCAGAATTTGTCTTTATAAGAAAAGGTTCTTTGTTTTCTTTTTTACCTTTTCTGCTATCTTATATATATATATATATAGATTCACATTCCATTGATTTTCATATCTATATGTAAAGATTAAAAATGCAATGCACAAAAGCTGGAAGACATGAACCATCGTCTCATCCGACCTTACACTTATGATGAGGCAACCCAAGCTCTCTCTCAAATTCCCCCTTGAAATCTCTCGGTCCGTATGGTTTTTCCCCTATATTTTTTCAACGATACAGGAAGATTATAGGCATTGATGTATCTAAATGTGTCCTTGAATTCCTTAACTTCCGTACTTTCTACCTAGTCTTGATCATACTTTTATGGTTTTAATCCCTAAGTGTGCCTTCCTAGAATCTGTTTTCCAACTTAGGCCTATTAACTTGTGCAATATAGTTTCTAAATTAACTTCTAGAGCAATAGCTAATAGGCTTAAGTTCTCTCTTGATGATATCATTTCCTCTTCCTAGTCAACCTCAAACATGGTAGGCTCATTATTGACTATGTCCTAGTTTCATTTGAAATTCATCATTTCCTTGAGCATAAAAGAAAAGGAAAGTGGGTAACACTGCACTGAATTAGATCTGAGCAAAGTCTAGGGCAGGATCGAGTGGAAATTCTTGGGGAGAGTCTTAGGTACACTAGGCTTTCATCATTCTTTTGTGCCGTTGATTATGCTTTGTGTCTCGTCTGTTTCTTTCTCTTTTATTCTCAATAGTAGTTAGTTTTGGGCATATTCAGTCACATCGGAGACTTTGTCAGGGGACCTGTTGTCGCCATATTTGTTCATTTTCTGTGCGGAGATTCTCAGTTGCTTGTTACAGGAAGCCAAATCTAAAAACAAATTTAAGGAGATAGCAGTGGCTTGAGGTGCACCCCGTGTATCTCATCTCCTTTTAGCTGATGACTTATTTATCTTTCGGGAAATGATAAGGGAGACCTTCTGTTGCATGCGGGACATTCTCCTAAGGTATGATAAAGCCTAGGGTCAATTCATCAATCTTCAAAAATCCTCCCAGTTTTCTTCAGTAGGAACATGAAACCACTAAAACAGCCGGAGCTTGTCCAAATCTCTAGAGTCTCAGTGGCTGGAAGACATGACAAATACCTCGAACTAACGTCTTGCATCAGGCGATTGAAGCGGGAGATTTTCCTATATATACGCAAAAGGGTGGGGAAAAATGTGTTGGGATGGAAGGAAAACCAACTTTCACAAGCAAGAAAAGAAGTTTTGATTAAATATGTCCTTCAAGCAAGATTTAATTATGTTGATTGATTGATCAATCCAATATATTCCTCAATTAATAAAGATATTGATATAATTGTATAATTACACTTCCTAATATATATATATATATATTCCATCTCTGTTGGTGTTAAGTTCAAAAGTTCTATTAATGAAAATTTCAAAGTGTAGTCTAAAACTATTGTAAAAGAACTTCGAGCTATCTTTAACCCCTCTTAAAATAAAAGTATTAGCGATATATCCAGGAGCAAACAATCATCTAATAAACTTATTATTTGACTTTTTTTAAAAAAAAAAATATTTGAATTGAGGATAAATTGCTATATTTTATAATTTTGTTTAGGAATTTCTAAATGAAACATTTTCAGAGAGAGTTTAACTGTAATTTCCAAAATGTTCTTGATGGAATTAGTCGTGTTTGTGTGAGTATATCAGCCAATTGTTTTGTTTTGGATCCACAGGATTATGCTTTCATTCTTGTTACTGTATCATTTTTTTTTTTCTAAAGTGAAGCAATGAATTATTATTTTTTTCGAATAAAACGATTATAATTATATATGTTAAATATTTTATATCTAATAATTTACCAACGACTATAATAATTTATACTAATCACCTTTTATCAAGTAGAACTACACCTACTATTAAGTAGAACAACATCCCACGTTGTCGGGGTTTGACCCCATGACCTTTAAAAGTCATGGGTCTTCAGCTTTGACAATTGAGTTAGACCTCATTAGCTCTCGTTGTTGTATCATGTTCTCAGTATCGGGGCATTTCCTTGCAATTTCCATGCTTTTCCATTTTTCTTTAGTTAAACGATTACATTTTGTTAACATTTATTTTTGGGTAATTAATTGCATTGGCAATTCTTGAATTAAGGTCTAATTATATAAAAATTCTTTTTCCTTAATAAAATTACAAATACATCCTCTAAATTTATAGTTGTAATTACAAATACACACCCTATTCAGGAGCAAAATTGACAAGTACACCATGGTGAGATAAATTACATCAACACCGGCCCTTTTGTAAACATAATTTTACAAATAACTAAAGTGTTGCTTGGTTAAACCTAACATAATGAGTATCTATGTAATTTACCTATATTCTTTGAATACAGCTAAGGATGATATGTACATGCAGAAAAAGGTTTAACCAGGCCACACTATATGACTATACACACATACTGGGAAAGCTAGTGGATTTGGTACGCACAAAACAGTTATAATATTCTAAGCAAATGTGATGGTTATAAGATTGGGATGACAGATTCTTTATCCTCTCTAATCCTTTGCCCACCAACTCACCAACCTTTACTTTATGGATAATTACACCTCTTTTTTTTTTTTTTTTAAATTTGATGTAATTATATATAAATTTCTTGTGGTTATAGAAATTATATTTAGTACCCATGATATTTGTTTCCATCAAATAGATAAATTCATATGTTTGTCAAAAATTATGGAATTTGTTGATATCAGCGAAAAAGTTGAATGAAAATTTATGTGTATCTCATATTGACTTATTGCTGATTTATTGTAGATCAAATAATCTTTTATGGTAATACTACCCTTATACATCTTTACACGCATTAGCATGTAAGTAGGTACATTTTTATCCTTATAAGGATAGTTTGATTAGAAAAGATTTTTTTAACCTACAATAAGTCAATCATGTGTAGATATGAATCTTCATTCAACTTTTTTGCTGATGTCAGCAAATTTCGAGAATTTTACTATAAATGAATCTATTTATTGGACGAAAATAACGTCAAGGGTACTAAGTATAATTTCTAAATCACAGGGGATTTATGTATAATTACTCCAAATCTAATGGGAAGACGATGTAATTATCCCTTTGTTTTCTTTATTTTCTGTGTAACTAAATTCAATATTTAAAACAACTATATCTCTATCTTACCTAATGTCTCTGTACTAGAGAACTATTGTGGAAATAACAATTACAGTTTCAAAATATATAAAATATTTTTGAATTGGGACGCGGATATCTCGCTCTTTTTAAGAAGATTCAAGTCTTTGCAGCAAAATATTCTCATTAGTTCCATATTATATTCTTGATTTGTCCATTCAGAGTACAATAATCCGACTACATCGTATGACATTAACTTACTTTAAATAAGTTATAGAGTCCAAAACTCCAAAAAAAGAAAAACCTTCCCTCACTATATAACTCTTTTGTAGGATAATTGAATGTAAGATGTCTTGTATATATGGGTGTATCAAACAAGAAAATAATACCCTTTTTATACGTGTAGTGATCGTCCGCTAATTTAATATAAATTAATGAACAATAATGTGAATAAATTATTAGAGAATGCAGGAATTAATTCCTGATTAGTGGGGGAATATGAAGAGACATAAGTTATAAAATTTAAATATTAAAATACATATAACAAACAAGAATTAAATTTATCCTAATAGAATTGGATAAATTGCATAAAATCCCCTTGTGTTTTAAAAAATTTAGTTAAAAACCTCATTATATTAAATAGGCTAAATTACCTTTTTAGTCCCATAAAGAAGGGACTTTTTCTTTTTCGTCCCACGCTTTACGTGATTTCCAAATTGGTCCCAATTTTAATAAAAAAGTGGCCACGTTAGTCCTGACCCCTAATTTTCCGTCTATACTTAACGGTTGACCAGTCAACCGTTAATTTGGAGTCAAAATCACACACGTGAAACTCACGTGTGTGATTGTTACATTCCAACCCCGTTAATTTGGAGTCCCGACACTGGTTTTTTTGTGTTTTGTGTGCTTTGAGCATTATCTATTGAAGTATCGAGAAGAATACTGTTACATTTTGTGTATTGGCAATGGCTTAATACAATTTCAATTGCTTTTTTAAATGTTGTCTACATTTACTTTATCTCATGCACAGTGGCTTAATATAATTTTGCATTATATTGATAATATCAGGTACAAAATCAGCATTTGCTTACCAACAATGCCATAACATGCCATATACATACAGAAACCATGGAAATAGGATAATAACTTATTTTCCCAAATTCCATAACATGATAACCAAACAGAAAATAAAAGAGAGTACAAAACTTTGATTTTTCGACAAAGCTTCGCATTTTCTTCCTCCATCTTATTTAGGTGACGCAACAATCCGGGAATAATAATGCGTGCCCTTGTGCACAAAGGATTGTCTTCCCAAGCAAAAAAGCCACAACCACCATTTCTCTTTGCATACGAGTGAAAACGTCTTCCGGGATTTGCATTTGTCCATGACGTACGTAGCTTAGTAACCTCTCCACAAAAGCAATTTATGGTGCTCCTTTCAGACATTATTTCTTTGTGAAGAAGAAGAAGAATTTTTCAGCAAGAGAATTAAAATTTTGAGGAAGAGAGTGAAAATTGTATTTTTTAACCTGCAACAGCTGCTAATTATAGGAGGAGAAATATTTTGGCGCCAAAATTTGCCTCCAAAACTGATGTTACTATGCCAACAATAACAACTTAATGGTTGATTGGTCAACCGTTAAGTATAGACGGAAAATTAGGGGTCGGGACTAACGTGGCCACTTTTTTATTAAAATTGGGACCAATTTGGAAATCACGTAAAGCGTGGGACGAAAAAGGAAAAGTCCCTTCTTTATGGGACTAAAAAGGTAATTTAGCCTATTAAATATATAAACAAAAACCCCTCTATGTTTTTAAAAGTGATGCATATTCTCCCCTTCTGTCAATTATTATTAACGACATTAAATTTTTGCATCATTTGCTCGTTATGCCCTTATTTTGTGAGTCATTGATCTTCAAGGGTTACAAATGGTCCGTCTAGATTTTAAATCATATTTATTATTTATATATATACACAACTATATATACAATAATATACATATAATATATATATATCTGTACATATTATTAATTGGCGTCAGCCGGCGCTGCGGTGGGGGGCCACGGCCGATGACGGTCGATGTTGTCGCGCCGTCGCCCCTGCGAACAACACTTCGATCTAGCGACGAACGTTGACAGATCTAAGTATTGGGCGATAGGCGGTCGCCCAAGAAAGAAATGGGCGACCTCGCCGTTGCCCATTTCTGCCTAGGCGACCGCCGACGATCGCCCAGGCTGTCACTCAGATCCATGGGCGACAGTGGCCGCCCAACTAAGAAATGGGCAACCACGCCGTCATCGCCCAGATCCATGGGCAACGATGGTTGCCGCGACGCCATCGTCGTGCCATTGTTATGCCGGCGGTAGTGGCTGACGACAATGGGGAGGAGGGAATACTAAAAATGGGAAGAACTCTCTCTCTCTCTCTCTTGTAATTTTAAAATTAAGCAAAATAATTTAGTTTTTTTGAAATTTAAAAATAATAAAAAGAATGAATTAAATATTTATTTAAATACATTATCTAATATTAATTTAAATATTAGGTATAGTAATATGACTTAATTTTTTTTGTATACTTTTTTGGTATTATATTTAATTAATATATTCTATAAATTAGTATAATTTATTAACACATATTTAAATTAAATTATTTACCCATCCTTAAATTAAATGACAATTTAATTTAGTTAATTATATTTAATTTTTATAATTTATTTTCATTTATATTCTTATAGATATTTAAATGTGAAAAGTAAATTCTTAATTTTAATTTTTAATTTTTAAAATATTTATATAATTTTTTTGTATTTTGATCTTTGATTAATATATTTTAGAAATAAATATAATTTATTAAATTTATTTAAACTTAATAATAATTCAAATTAATTAAGTATATATCATCAATTAGAAACATATTTGAATTAAAAAATATTTTCTTTTATATGGCAAAGACAATGGGTAAAATGGTGCTTTTGGTGCAAATTGAGAGTACATAATATTTGCACACTTTAACATATATAAAAGGGGGCAAAATAGACATTTACACACTAAAAGTAACATAGAAAATGGCCATAAACGTTGCCAAATCCCACAAATAGCGTGTTTTCTTCACTCTCTGTTAAAATCTAACAAAGAGGGAGTATTTTGTTGTGTTTTCGATAACATGGGGGATTTTTTTCCTATAAAAATAACACAGGGTGGTTTTGCACTATTTCACTAAAACACTAGGAGGTGTTATGCAATTTACCCAATAGAATTCTATACATTTTTATTTTTATTTTTATCGCAAGTGTTTTCATCCTACATTAGAAATGAAATTAAGACTGATGAAAAGAGTCAAACCCCTTACAACAAGTGTGACTCTAAGGTTTGAAACTGATCATTGACAAAATCTTGCCTTAAAATTCAACTTATTTACTAGAACATTAAGTATATTTGGGTTAAGTACAATATCACCCCTGAAGTATCACCCCACATCAATCACCGCCCTAAAGTATTAAAATTTAAAAAAAAAAAAAAGAAAACCATGATCTTTAATTTTTAAGTTTGAAAAGTCCATTTTACCCTTACAAAATTGCTTTCTGAAAAAAAATTTAAAGGAATTTCTAAAATGCCAACATCACCCTTTGTCCAAGCTTTATCTAATTCTAGTTTCACTTGTCCATCAAGCTCTTTTTATTTTGATAATCCTAGGCCTCGTTTGGTTCATGTGATAGGATTGGGTAGGATGGGAAATGGACTGATAGTCAATCTCATTATACATTACATAGTGTTCAATTTGACGTATATTATATATGTGATATCTCATGTGATAATATGATATGATGTTTGGTTGAAAAGATTACAAAGCATGATTAAATATAAAAGACCATTAAGGGTATCACTTTTTAAATTATTTTTATTTTACCATTGTAGCTTGTGAATAATTACAAAATATAAAAAACTTCTTAATATTTGTTGAAATACAATTTTTAAAATAGTAATTCTTGTGGAATATTTTGTTTTTGTTTCTACATTCATATGAAACAGAAGTTTAAAATAGACATTAAAAAAAAAGGATGAAGGTTTTTAATTTTTTAAAAAGTATTATAAAAAGAACGGAAAAACTTTATTTTTGAAAATTAATAATTAATCAAAACTCAAATATTTTTCAAAGTCCCCAAAAAAAATGAAATAATATTTTTTTATTATATTTTATTACTAAATTATTAGAATTTGAAGTACATTCTTTTCAGCATGTATGTATTTCACAAACAAGGGCATCTAAGGAAGAAATATTTTAAGCCTATCTTAGGAAGCATGAGTGCAAAATAGACATTCAATAAAAAAAAAAAAAAAGAGAGAAAGAAGGTTTAATTTTTTACAAAAATAGTCGACGTGGCACGTTGTCTCTGCATGCATATAATAAATCATATTTCACGTTTTGAAATATATTATAAATAAAAAATAATAATATAAACCAACATATCACATTTCAAAAAAAGAGAACAAAGAAACAAACAAACAAAGAAAGAAAGAAAAGAAACCAACCTATGGTTATCATTAACATAACAAAAAGTTGGCGTCCCTATTTAGGTAAATGCTATTTGTCAGTAAAAATGGTTTTTTTTTTTTAATATTATTATAGATGTTATAAAATAATGGCAAAAGAAAGAAAAAGTTATTTCTGGGTTACCAAAATCTTTTGCAGAAAAGGTCCGTGAGAAAATTAAAAAAAAAATAAAAATATTTCCTCATTCTCCTATGTCCAAATGATACCTCTATTAT
The DNA here is from genome assembly GCA_034509735.1 of Sesamum alatum. Lineage (NCBI taxonomy): Eukaryota > Viridiplantae > Streptophyta > Magnoliopsida > Lamiales > Pedaliaceae > Sesamum > Sesamum alatum. The sequence goes on along the minus strand of JACGWO010000007.1, from coordinate 22,608,899 downwards.
TGATTTTCTTACACTAAATGTCAAAAATTACAATTATAAAATGAAGTTTGGGTCTCACATTTATGAAATATTTTATAAGCTCCATTTATAAAATCACAAATACTGGTTTAAACATCCAAGCCATATCACATACCAAATCCCCAAGCCAAACAATCTTTTGGGAAATAAATAGAGTCAAATCCAAGCTTATGGTCCCCAAAATGATTCAATGAAAAAATGTCACCCTACCCGAGACATGGGATCTACATCCTGGTTCTAGAGCCCCATCTCAACCCATTGAAAATTCAAAAATGATCAAAGTACCAGCATCCTGACGGATCCGAAGGAGTCAAGTCTTCTTGACAAAATTCCCTAAAAAACAACAAAACCTTTTACTCTCATCTTAGCTATTGTTGGAACGGGTGACCATAAAGTCAATGAGGTTGGCTGTTTTGGGAACCATTTGCCAGTCTTTATTTATAAGTAATATTATGCTGATGAATACAGTAAGGATTCATCGATGACAACAATGAGTTTGTTGTGCTTACTGCTAGTATTGAATGGAGTTTCGGTGTCACAATAAATGCCCACAGACCAGACATGTGAATCCAAGAAGTTGGACTGCGCATAGGTTGGCAATCATGGAACCAATGTCTGTGGATCAGTCTGAAACACTCCAAGTCGAGGACCTCGGGATTGGGTATCGAGGGTTCGAGAGAGACTTTCACTAAGGAGAGCAATCGAGTTTCATTGGCGGGAACGTAGGTCGTCCATGCGATCTTAGTGGGTTGGATGGCAGGCAGTCGGCTGACTGAGGTGACCCATGGGATCGTCATATAGAAGTCACATGGGCTTGGTCGGTATGACTAGTATTCTCGATTTTGGTAGTACGGGATTAGTCCTCGGACTAAGGAATCACAACAGTCGCTTACATAAGCAGGCTGTATCTATGATCTGTCGAGCGATGAATGTATCGTGAGGTATGATCATCATAAGTCATGTCCAGTGCAATCGAAGTATGTCGTCAGGACGGTAGATTCCAAGATAGAAACTATCCGCTGTCAAGATTGTGACAGCGAGATCTCCTATGCGCTCTGAGATAGTCTAGACTCAAAGTCTATGGCAATAGCATTTGATTGAGTTAGAAGCATAGATACCTACTCAAGAATGGGAACCGACGCCCAATTCCATGCCTTAAACTAAGATCGAGAGACGGTCAACAGTAGGACCATACATGTATGAACATTCGGAGCCTAAAGTTCACGTTGCATATTCACCTAGTCTCTAGTGCTATGGACCGTTGCTAGACGGCCACCTATGGTAACGGGCGATTATGATTATGGGATAATCAAAAATATTGTGTTGAGGAACACACGCTCAAGTCTAGCTGATGGTGAACCTAAAGAGTCACACTCGATTCACCGGAACATGACATAATTATATTAGAATTAATTTTGGAAGGTAAAGATTCATTTAATTGGATTAAATTAATTTCTTGGAGAGTATAAATGATTAGATCATTTATATAAAAATCCATGGGTTGGATTTAAAGATTAATTAATTGGATTAATTAGTTTTGGATTTTAAGCCTTTAAATTAATTGGATTAATTTATTGGGCTTGATTCATAAATTGAATTTATGATTAATCTCTAAAATATATTCCCACGCCAACGTCTCCTCTCTTCTCCATCTCTCTCGTCCACTCTCCTCTCTTTCCCCCTCCAAGAAACTCCTCGTTCTTCTTGATTTGATCAAGGAAGAACAATGGGACATCGACTGCATTAATTCATAGCTTTGGATCGATGTCTCTACACCCTACGTTTTCTTGCTAGCATGAGAGACGTGGCAACCTGGTGAATTGCGTGGACGACTTTGGAGGATCTCTATACTGAGGTCTTGGAGGTGTGGATCCGAAACAATGCGTGTAGCTGGTGAAGAATTCTTCAAAGGTAAGTGTTCTTGTTAATATTCTTGCATCTTGAATTCTGTGGCCTTCCATGTTATTGCTTTATTTTGGACATGAGATACACCAAACACCCGGGAAGAATCAAGGGAACATCTCTTGATCAGGGTTTATTGCTTTTAATTTTGTTTTATGCCTTTACTTTTATCTTTTCCACGCTTCCGCCGCGCGTCTCCCGGATTGATCCATATTTTCTATGGTAGTAGAGCCCGATTCAATGTATAGGCCAGAATTTCTGTGCTACACGTGTTTTACAACGTGCTTTACGTGTTTTCGATGCGTTTATTCGACATGATTTATATTTTAGAGCATGTTGTATGCGGATCTAGACATGCGTTTAATTTTGCATAAAAGTTGGATTTTGGGGTTCTTGGATATCTGGTTATATTCTTGAATCATAGATTTTTTTGTTTTAAAAAAAAAATTGCAGGAAAAAACATCAAAACGGGGAAAACGGAGGCAGCCGACAGTAGCTGCCTGCACTCGCGCGGGCGAGGGCTCACGCTTGGCCGGCAGGGTTGGCCCGTTTTTCAGTTTTTTCATTATTTTTCATGCCTTTCCAGAAATCTAATTTTTTTGAGAATTTTTCTGAACCGATTAACTTTGGACATTTTAATTTTGGTTGAGACTGAGAATTTCCTAGAATTAATATTGCCTTGTTAATTATGGAAAAGGATTTTCCAACAAAAATCATTTTCATAGGTTGCACCATTATCCAATGTTTTGTGTGTAAATTTTGCATGTAATTTCTGTACTTATTTTTACGGTATGGGATATCATAAATGTTTGAATAGCATGTGTTACATGGGATGTGTATTTATGCTATGTGTGTTAATTGGATTGACGATGGATGATCACGAAGCCCTTAGACTGCATGTATGGTTTAATTTATTTGTTGGGTTGGGGCCTGCATGCCTCTTTGGAACTTTTTTACCTCTCTCGTTTTTGTCTTGAAATAATAAGGTTTTCTTTCTTCCTCCTAATGTACCCCCCCCAACTGCTAATTGTGGTTTCTTATTTTTTTATAACATAATGAGTATAGATCAGGATTGATGTTTTACTTTTGTAAATAAATATAAGGAAGGAACCCCAAGGCGACGAAGGCCCATGGATGAGGCCATCGGGTGGTCCACAGAGGATCCATGGAGAAGAGGCCTGGTGAGGCCCATGATGGAGAGCTTAAGAAGATGAAGAGGATTTACAAGACCCATTGTATGTAATGGGTTATAAAACTTGTAATAGCGTAGACCTACCCTTAGATTGACCATAGATCCACTGTGGACTTAGTGGGTCGCATATGTTTTGGACTTGTGATCATCCAATAGGGGTATGCTAGGCTTTTATTCTTCATGCGATATGTTTGATGAATGTTTCCTTGAAATATTTGTCCATATCTGAGTATGCAAAAATATCTATAATGTGATGAGGTCTCGGTTACAACCTAATGAATAACTCTCACTTAGTTGGACCAAGTCAAATTTTAAACCCCTAAAATGGATTTGTGCGAGCTAAGTTCACCTATGCCTTTCATCCACAATAAAGTGAGGAAGCTAATTTCACCCAATACGTGGTCTCACGAGTCGTGGCACGTTTTGGACTGAAATTAAGCTGCACTATTATTGTGAACGAAGTGAATACACTCCTGTTTCCCTGTCTCACGAGTCGTGGGGGATGATAGTAAGTGCTATGATTTGGTTGATGGTTTAGGTCTAACGCTGATTAATGTGATTCGTTTGGAGTCCTGGGGATCATGTGAAGAGGCGAGGCAAAAATATCTTGGGGATCTCATGGGAAGTAAATGGCATAGGTTGCCTGCCACAAGGTTACTTTCCATGCGAACGTAATAGTGGGGTATGGAGAATTTCGCTTGTGGACCCAACCCACTAGGAAGGGATCCCGAAAATGACATGTTTTAGAGTGACACATTTTCGTAGAAATAGAGGGAGAGTTAATGACTAAAGTCCAATTCCTTTACTAGAATTTAATATTACTTCAATCTGCTTAATGTTTTCTACTTTACATATTGTAGATGTCTAAAAATCCACTAATGCCAATATTAAAGGCTAATAAGTTAAATGGAACTAAGTACACGAATTGACTGTGAAATCTTAAGATAGTCTTTGATTCCCAAAACCTAATTTATATTCTGGATGAGGATGTTCCTCAACCCTTACCGGAGGGGTCGACAACTGAAGAATTCTTGGCGTGTTCGAGAAGTTGAAGGACGAACATCGGCAAGTCCACACATCGTACTGGCCTTGATGACAAATGAGATCCAAAAGCAGTACAATAAGCATGATGATGTTGGCTCAATTATGCTTTGTTTGCATGATGTCTATCTGGTCCCGGACCGACATGTAAGATATGATGCAATGAAGGCATTTTTTGGAGCTAAGATGACGGAAGGGTCGTTTGTGCAAAAGCATGGAATGATGATGCTAACCCTAGTGGAGAAGCTCAAAGACCTCCATGTTGATCTTGGAAAAGAGACATACATTGACGTGACCCTTCAGTCTCTTCCTCCTTCCTACGGCCCATTTATTATTAACTACGACATGAATGGGCTTGAAAGAGATCTTCATGGGATGATAAATATGTTGGTCCAGTATGAGAAAATGATTGAAAACTCTGCGCCGACGGTAGTAGTGGGAGAGGCTTCAACCTCTGAAGCGAAAGGTAAGGGTGCCAGACGCCAAAAGAGGAAGAAGGCTAAGGTGACATCTGTAACTGCTAGCACTTCAGGTGCAGTTCCTGTTACACCATAGGGGGGAGGTAAAGAAAAGAGGAAAATGTTCAACAATCAAGTTCAAAGAATCCTAAGAATGTATGCATTCACTGCCGTAAAATGGGCCATTGGAAAAGAGAGTATTCTGAACTTCTCTCCAATGAAGGAAAAATTTGAAATTGAGTATTAACATGATCTCTCTACCATTTGGTATTGGATACAAGACTAATCTGCGAATGGTTTGCAGGTGGTGGCAAGGGGTAGAATGCCAAGATAATTCTAGTATTCAGCAATGGAAAGGTTGTTGTTGTATAGTTTGGAGACTAGTTAGGCTTCAGACTATGATCATGTTAGGATAGTTTATCGTAGGAAAGGAATTATGTAACCAAGCATGATCAAAAATATGTTTCTTTTGTTGGAAAAAAGTTTCGTCATACATTTTTTATCAATAAAGTTTTTTTATTTAACATTGAATGATGATTCATGTATGCTAGTGGTTCAACAAAAGTTTCCAAAGCTAACCCATAAAAGGTTTATGAATACTCAAAATCAAATGATCAAAATGGACTAATCAAGATCAACTTACATATTTGGCATCCGTAAAAGGCTATGACAGTCTTCTCTTATTAAGGATAAGCAAGTTAGAATATTCAAGGAATCTAGTAATAGACGATTAAAATCGACTAAGCTTGCGAGTCTTTTCTGAAGAAGGACAAGTTCGAAAGCTATTTGTTGGACAAAGTAAGCTTGCCAAATAGTCTATCGGATGGAATCCAGTGAGACAACTGTAGGTTACTGAATACACAAGATCATAAGGGGTTCACAAGTTGAAAGGTCCCATTTGAGATTTGGGAATTAGACTTGAGGTGGTGAACTGAAAATGATCGCAAAATTAAACCCATTTCGATTGGATTGAAAAGGTCGTGTATTTAGTGGGAGTTCTTGGGGATCCAGTTGAGAATGGGTTCTCAATGAAACGGTTCCTGTAAAGACCAAGTATGACAGTCTCTCATAAAGGGAGAGATCGAGCTTTGTTGGACGGAGGTCGATCGAAATTTCACCAAATTACCTTAGCCCGTGTAGATGTGGACTCAAAAAATTACCAACGTGAGCAACGCGGTGTTTTTCTTGGAGTCACGCACTAGTGTGCCATGGTTTGGCAAACCTGTGTCCCGCCAAAGTCCTTGAGTAGGTCTCTAATTTGTATAGGTTTACGGCAGAATAATGCAAACATAACTTGAGATGATGTTTCTACTTTGTTGATCACATTCCAGTCCTTTTAAGAACGTGACCCAAATACTGTAGAGGTACAGGTGTGCTGGGTCAGTTCGATTGAGTTGGATGGTGATCAAAACAACGTGCAGAGAGCGATGTTGGACATCGCGATCGGATTTATGAAACTCCGCATAACTGGAAGAAATCTGCTAGGAAGAAATTCAAACAATGTTTGAAACTCTGTATACCTGGAATAATCATTTTGACAAGCTCATACGGAGTACGACTTGGTCAGTAACGACGTAGGTGATCAGTGGGAGTTAAAATTGCATTTCAAGTGTCGAAGTGTGTAATGTCTCGTTCATCGTGGATGGATTTGTGATATTAGAAAATACTAAAACACAACCGTAGCTCACGAAATTCTCCATGACATTTTAGGGATCCCACATATATATCGTGAATTGAGTTGTTCAAGACTCAGTCATGATAGACTGATGAGAAAGCTCATATATGTAGAGGGATAAGTTGTTCAAAACTCAATCGTGGTAAGACAGATGAGAAAGCTTAGATGCTATAGATAAAACGTTAAGCCATTCAAGATTTAGTCACAACAGACTGATGAGAAGGCTTAGACGTTTAGCATCTCCACGTCTTCCCTACATAAACATGAGATCGGTGCATAGGATCCGATGTTGAGTGTGCTTTATACATGACACAACAGAAATCAAGAATGTACTGAGGGGCAGAAGACAGCAGTCAAGACCAATCCTCTACCTGAATAAGGACTAAAGATGTATTCTCGATGCACCATTTTTTAGAGTTGTTTCTGGAAGGCTAAAGCGATACTAGCTTCCAGAATGTTGTGAAAATTGGCACTCTTAAAAGTATGCACAGTCGGGTATAATGATGACTGTGGTGGCCTGAAAGGGTTTTCAAGCGGGATACCACAGGGGCTTCATCATGAAAGTTGATTATATTGGATAGTAGTTATGGACGAAAATCGCGTCCATGGGATGGACGTGGTGCCTAGCACGATCGAGTCGGTGGTCGCCTAGGTGGCGGGCAACCAGGATATGGCAAAAGTTATGGCCCGAGATCTCATCACAAGATCCACGGAAAATTCTTAGACAACCACCATCTACAGGCAACGATGGTAGGACGAGGTAACATGGTTGGACCGTATTACTTCGGTGGAAAATATAGCAGACTCACGAGACCTCAGTCAGTATCGTAGATTACTCATGCTCAGAAGGTTCTGAGCAAGGTGGGTAATTGACTTGATGATCAAGTGGGAGATTGTTGGAATGGGTGACCAGAAAGTTAATGAGTTTGGTTATTCTGGGAACCATTTACCAATCTTTGTTATAAGTAATACTATGCTGATGAATATAGTAAGGATTCATTGATGGCAACAATGAGTTTGTTAAGCTTACTGCTAGCACTGAACGGGGTTTCGATGTCACAACAAATGCCCACAGACCGGATGTGTGAATCCAAGAAGTTGGACTGTGTATAGGTTTGATGGTCATGGAACCAATTTATGTGGATCGGTCTGAAACATTCCAAGTCGAGGACCTTGATATTGGGTATCGAGGGTCTGAGAGAGACTTGTACTAAGGATCGCAACCGAGTTTCATCAGCGGGAGACGTAGGTTGTCCATGTGATCTTAGTGGGTTGGCTGGCAGGCAGTCGATTGACCGAGGTGACTCGCGAGAATCGTCATATGGAAGCCACACGGGCTTGGTCGATATGACTGGTATTCCTAGTTTCGATAGTATAGGATTAGTCCTTAGACTTAAGGAATCACGATAATCGCTGACATACAAAAGATGTATCTAGGATCTGTTAAACGGTGACTGTATCGTGAGGTATGGTCATCATAAGCCTTGTCCAATGTAGTTGGAGTATGTATTGAGGACGGTAGATTCCAAGATAGAATCAATCCCCTGTCAAGATTGTGACATTGAGATCTCCTATGGACTCTGAGATGTTTAGACTCTCAAAGTCTATGGCCATAGCATTTGATTGAGTGGGAAAAGATTTCCTACGTCGACCATAGACTTAAACTATCTTGAGTTTGAAGCATAAATTCCTAGTTAAGGATGGGAACCGACGCCCAATTCTATGCCCTAGACTAAGGCCGAGAGACAGTCGACAGAAGGACCATACCTGTATGAACATTTGGAGCCTAAATGTTCACGCCGCATATTCACCTACTCTATAGTGTCATGGACCGTTCCTAGATGGCCACCCATGGTAACGGGCGATTCTGGTTATGGGATAATCGGAAGTAATTGTGTTGAGGAATACATGCCCAAGTCTAGCTGAGGGTGAACCTAAATAGTCACACTCGATTCCCGGGAACATGACGAAGTTAATTTAGAATTAATTTCGGAAGGTAGAGATTAATTTAATTGGATTAAATTAATTTCTTGGAGAGAATAAATGATTGGATCATTTACATAAAATCCATGGGTTGGATTTTTCCAAAGATTCATTAATTAAATTAATTAGTTTTGGGTTTTAAGCCTTTAAACTAATCGAATTAATTTATTGGGCTTGATTCATGAATTGAATTTATGAATTAATGAGATTGGGCTACCCTTTTTAATTGGATTAAATGGGTGAATTTTATGTTGGGCTTGAACATTAAATCGAATTTAATATAGAGTCCTTGGACCTTTGGACCATTTAAATTAGATTTAAATAGGTCCGATCCATAAAGCCTAAGAAAGATGAACGGACGAGATTTGATCTTGGAGAATTGAGATGGATGGCTGAAATTAGTCCTAGAGTAGTTTGGACTAGGTCAAGTCTCTAGAGTATGTGTATTGTGTGCCTCTTTTGAAGGAGTTCATGTAGGTTACGTAAGCTAGTTACTTAATAATACCTACTAACACACACATACACACACTAGTCTCTATAGCATATTCCCACGCCGGTGCCTCCTCTCTTCTCCATCTCTCTCGTCCACTCTCCTCTCTCTCCCTCTCCAAGAAACTCCTTGTTCTTCTTGATTCGGTCAAGGAAAAACAACGGGACATTGACCGCCTTAATTAATAGCATTGGGTTGATGTCTCTACCCCTACGTTTTCTTGCTAGCACGAAAGATGTGGCAATCTAGTGAATTGTGTGGATGACTTTAGAGGATCTCTACGTTGAGGTCTTGGAGGCGTGGATCCAGAACAACTCGTGTAGCCGGTGAAGAATTCGACAAGGGTACGCGTTCTTGTTAATATTCTTTCATCTTGAATTCTATGGTCTTCCATGTTATTATTTTATTTTGGACATGAGATACACCAAACGCCCGGGAGGAATCAAGGGAACACCCCTTGATCAGGATTTATTGCTTTTAATTCCATTTTACTCCTTTGTTTTTATTATTTCCACACTTCTGTTGCGTGTCTCTCGGGCCGATCCACACTTTCATTTACTCCTAGGTATTCAACCTCTGAAACTATTAGACCTACTATCTCAAAATTCTAAGGAAAAGATTCATATTTTGTGAATTGGACTTCGACACATAATAAGTCGGCTTACTTGACTTATATTGCTGCAATAAATCATTATCTGATCTGAAATAACAAAATATGAATGTCTTATAATATGGATAAATTCATAAGAAGCATGAATTTTGGAGCCTCTTCATTAGGGGATAAACCAAGATTTCCAATAAGATCAGGGGACAACCAAAATAGGTTTCTTTATCTTCAGGATTTTGGATTTTGTCAATAAGATCCAGGATTAGAGAAAATTGGTTGGTTAAAGTAGCTTTCTATTTATTGCAAAGACATAATCCAGGAGGATATCCAGGACATTCATTATTATCTTCTAGACTACACTCACGAGACTCTTTTTCTGAAGAAGTATACCCTTCATTTAGATTACTTGATCTAATTGGTCTCCCCTCATGCATCTTTTTAACACTTGAGAGGATTTGGGCTTTAGCATCAGGGGTTATGTTGTTATCCACCATCCTTTTAATTTGCAATTAAATCCTAGAATAAGATTCTTTGTTGCATCCTCATCGATCAAACCAGCTCTTTCTATATTAAATTCGAAAAATCCATTCTTTTAGTGATCCAAGAAAGACTGAGGGATTTAGGCAAAGAAAACGTATTAATACGATTGAACAAAATCTTGTGATTTCTGATAATGAACAAACTCCATATTCAAGTTACCTTGTCCAACATCTACAACCTTATAGGAATTACTACAAACACACTACTCCTGATCTAAAAATTGAAGAAGTCTAGAATTTCAGGTCCTTTAATGGTAGTTCAATTTATTAATGAAATTTAGATACTCCAAATATCAAATCCTTAGTCTTTGTAAACAAATGGTTATGGTCTCCCAACCAAGAATAAGTCGAATATAAGAACCATTGTTGAACACAAAGGATTTATAGGATCTTCAAAGATGAAATATATATATATAGAAATAACACAAACAATTGAAAGAATTTAAACAAGACTGAGAACAGGAAAAATAAATCGAAAACGTACTCATCATATTTTTGTGAACATATCTCTCAACATCCCTCATTTTTGGCAAAATATTCATGTATTCCTCAAAATTTAGAAAATATATTGAGTAAGTTTCTTATTTATTCTTCCTCTTCTAAGTATTGTTTAAATTCTTTCAATTATTTGTGTTATTTCTACATGTATATTTCCTCTTTGAAGATCATACAAATCCTTTGTGTTCAACAATGATTCCTATATTCGATTTATTTTTATTGTGGAGACCATAACCATTTGTTTACAAAGACTAAGGATTTTGTATTTGGATAGAGTATCTAAATTCCATTCATAAATTGAACTACCATTAAAGAACCTGAAATTCTAAACTTCTTTAACTTTTAGATCAGGAGGAGTGGTTTGTAGTAATTCCTATAAGGTTGTAGATGTTGGACAGGGTAAATCGAATATGGAGTTTATTCATTATCAGAAATCTCAAGATTTTGTTTAATCGTATTAAAAAATTGTTCTTTGCCTAAATCCCTTAGTCTTTCTTGGATCCCTAAAAGAATGAACTTTTCTGGATTTAATTTTGGTATGTAATGAGGATTAGGAAAGAAAGGTTTTTTGCAGTAATATGGAAGGTTGGATCTTTAGAAGTAATCATGAAAGAGGATGGTTTTGAATCTCTCTTTTTTTTAAAAAAAAATAAAAATTCTTCAATTATGGTTTCAATGTGATCTAATTGTTTTCCTAGAATGAAGAGTTAAATTTGAAAAAAAAAATTGTTTGATTTGAACAGTACTTACCTCGTTAGTGGCTGTTTCGCTTACAGGAAAACACTGAATGACTCAACCTTTTATGGAGATTCCAACTTCTTCCAATGGTGGATGCTCACTGGATATTTTTGATCCAACAATTTTTTTCCATTTCTTTGGAGTTTTTTGGATGACTGTCAGTTTATCTTCTTCATATATTTGGAATAAGTATGAGAAAAAACGAATATTTCGTTTGGTGTAAGACATGAATTCATACCATTTAGATCTAACACTTGACCTTTGTGATTCTGAAAAATTAGACATGAACCATTTCCTGTTGGATGTATTTTCATCGGAAAGGTAGTCTCTTTTAAGAGAATTTTTATCTATTGAGAATTCTTTAGAAATAGTAAGAATTTGTGAAGGCGCAGAATTTGGATATTCTGGTTGTTAGAGATTCTTCATAATCTTGGTAGACAGGTTGTGTGAGGTTATGATCTATTCTTATTCCTTGGAATTTTGAGATAGTAGGCCTAATAGTTTCAAAGGTTGATGCCTAGAAGGAGAAGTTGGATGAGAGTAGAAGGTTTCGTTGGTTTTTAGGGAATTTCATTGATAAAACTTGACTCCTACAGATCTGTTAGGATGTTGGGTAACTTGATCAATTTCTGAATTTTCTATGGGTTGAGATGAGGGTATAGAACCAGGATGTAGGTCCCATGTCTTAGGTAGGATGATATTTTTTTATTCGAACGTTTTGGGGACCATAAGGTTTGGATTTGACTCTATTTAATTCCCAAAAGACTATTTGGCCTGGGGACTTGGTATGTGATATGGCCTGGATGTCTAAACCAATATTTATGATTTTATAATGGGGCCTATAAATATTTTATAAATGTGAGGCCCATACTTTATTTTGTAATTGTATTTTTTGACATTTAATGTAAGAACATCAATAATATGGAGATCATTAAGGGAAATGGTAAAATTTGGAAAAGAACTGAAATAAATAAGACCATTGCAGAGGCTAGTTTCAAAAAGCCCAAATAAGGAGTCATGAAAATTCAAATGTCTACAATCTCTTAAAACAAGAAAGACATAGGAATCCAACACTTCTCTTGTTAAGGGCTTAATAGGAAGGTGTCAATCTCTTTTCTCTGAAAATTTACAAGCCAATTCATTTCTCGGGTCAATGCCTTCCTAATATCTCATATTCTACATCCAGTTCAACCTTACTTGGATACTCAAAATTGAACCTCAATTCAAGTCCCTACAAATTGATGAAAACACCCAAACTTTCTCTCTTGAAAAATATGTTGCGTCAAATGGTGGGATAAGATGAATACTGTCAATTTTGAACAGACAATAATTCTTGAATGGTTTCAACAAAATTCCAAATATTGCAAGACCCCACAATCCTTGTAAGAGAGGTCAATTCTCAACAAGAACAATTTAGAAGCAAAATTTGGTTGCAAGACTAGCTTAAGCCTCTACAAAGGAAGAGATGGAAAAAATTCTACAAGGACTTTAAAGAGACAAAGAAGACTCTCCATCTCCAGTAATCTTGCAGACGTAAATGAGGATGACTGCTTTAGGATATTCAGTCCAATTCCATAAAAAAAATTCTATTGCGAATTTCTTACAATATAAAGGTTGGAACATTTACTATTGTATCCCCAATTTTTGTGCAAACAGTAGTTCCAGACCTTATGAAAAATAAAAAAGGAAACAAATAAAAGAAATAAAAAATTCGTCTAATACCCAACAAGGAGGAATGACAATCATTATTGGCCTTCTTATCCCTGACATCTACTATGACTATTGCATCTTATCCCTCACATCTACTATGGCAGTTGCACTACTCCACCATGATGAATTATTGCCAACATGATTGATAACCACCAAAAAAGTTTCAACAAAGCGAATGATGCATTTAAAGACCCAGAAGTCCATCAAGTTCTATAAGGGGTCGTTTACTTTAACTGATAAGCCGGGATTAGATGGGATTTCTAGACTAATCCAGGCGAATCAACAGTTTACTTTGCATGTTTTGGGCTCACGAGAAATCCGCAAGCCCGATGGGGCCCGCGACAAATCTAGCTACATGATCAAGGCTAGGAGGGTAAGATTACTCAATCCCGCGCGACCCATTTTTCGGGTCCAATGCGCTTTTACTTTTTTGTCCCTACTTTTTTACAAAAAAGTGACTGTAAACAGATTTTCGTTTTTCTGAATTTATCGAAACAAGAAAATATTATAAATAAATTCTTTGAATTTGATTTGAGTATTTGTGGGTGCGAAATCTCTAATTGAAACCTCTGATTCTTCACTTCAAGAACGTGATATTCAATTTCGACAACTTCGAAGGTGAAACTTGACGTTTGATCTCCTTCGATGTTGACTTTAACTTTGAATAACGTTAATTGGGGGGTCATTAACTTGTTCCCCGATTAAATGTTATAAATTTTGAATATATGACTTGAATTTGGAATATTTCTTGGTGGATTTGAGACCTTGATCTTCCGCCAAGGTGGACTTTCATCTTGATAAGGTTAATTCACCCGTTTTCGGACTTCTTCTCGAATTAAATGATTTCCACGACGAAAGCCTTGAATCTTGCATTGAACACCGTGGATCTGCCCTGATTTGCGCTTGAGAGGATTTCGGGACTTCTCGAATGCTCTCTTGCTGGTATCTTCAATTGTATCTGTGTATGTCTCTTGAATGAGTTCCAATGACCCCTTTATATAGATGTCAAAGAGGTAGAGTTGCGGTGAATTTGAACACTATTTTGTATTATCTCTTTATTTTAATTTAAAGAGATTAATACATTAAATATTTGAGAAGACATGATTGGTCGATTTTGATATTATCTCTTTAATTCTTGTATTTTTCAAAGAGATAATATAAAAAAAGGGTTAATTACACTTACACCCCCTCTGAGAATGTATAATTACACTTACACCCCCTCCGAAAATTCTCTGTTTACACCTGACCCCCATCCGTTATGCATTTTCAGAGGGGGTCTAAATGTAATTAACTCTATAAAAAAAATATTTATCTTGATTTGATTGGCCGAAACACCTCAATTTGCCACTTGTCGATCATCAATTTGATGATGAAATATATATTAAACTATCAATTAAATTTACTATTTGTATGTTGGAATTTATTTTAATTCCAAAATATAAACAAAAAAAGGAATATAATTGATAAATAATATATATTTTTCACGTGGCGTCATTTGATTCGGCGCAAAATTGATTTATCTACAAATGCCCTCGCAAGACTCATTCACGAACATATGCTTGAACATGTAATTTTTTAAATGAACGAGTCGCAAAATATATGAATCAAATTTAAATTGTCATCCAAATTATGGACTTATTTTTATCAAAATGCACCTTGAATTTCTTGCGGATTTGAGAGTTTTGGGCCATTTTTTGCATTGAGTTGGTCCATTGCCTCCCTTTTGGACCCAAGCAGATCCGTTGATCATCTTTCTCTTCCTTTTGTGCGGGTCGAAACTCCTTTAAGTTAACATGGTCACTTGATTGATTTTTTATTTAGCCCAAGCCCACCTGATCAATTTTTTGTTTAACTAGGTGCAAGGTGAGCCCTTTTTTTTTTTTTTTTTTGCAGCCGTCAACATTTCTTCATTCCTTCTGAGATAGCAATTGAAATGACTCTTGCTGGAGCCATGGAGCCGGAAAAGTTGAGTTTAAATTGAACATAAAATCTAATTATACCTCTAATTCAAACTCTGGTAGACAATTGGTTTTCCCAATATCCTAATTCCGTCAAACTTTTGATTTTGAGTTCATTTCGGATTAAGACTCAACAAACTTATTTAGACTAAACGTCTACAAGTCAATGCCTATATAAGAAGCTCGATTTTGGCGATAAATACATTCATTCTACGTTCGTGCAGTGTTTTCTTTTTTACTCGGTCTGTTTCTTCTCATTTTTCTTCCTTTTCCCTCTTTCTTTATGTAATGCCCACAAGGTGTTTGTGATAAAGCCTTTTTGATTTATCTGCAGATTTTTTTCAGCCCATGAGAAGCTTTCGCCTCAAATTTTCTCTCGAATCTTTGATCATAAGTTTGCAGCAAATCACCTCACGATCTAAAGCAATTATCAAGGTATTTTACGCCAATTAGTTTGGCTCATCTGAATATTTAATTTGTAGAATGCATGACATTCTTTTGGGTATACTTGGGCTTTGGTGTCGTAATTGATGCTTAGTTTCAACATCATAATTTTGTGGGTCTCAAACATCTGCAAGGTGGCTTTCTTTCAAGTACAGATCCTGACTCAAATTTTCACAACCCTTTTCCATGTCATTCATGCTTATGTATTTGACTAGAAGTCACGAGTTTTTTTTTTATTAAACTTGTGTTCAAATTTACTATGTACTTCAGCCCGTTTATTACTTTAACTTGACGCCGCAAAAAAAAAAAAAAGAATATTGTGATTCCTTGCTGAAACTGAATGCTCTTATTTGAGTCTGTGATGACGCTTGCTGAAATTGAATGCTCATATTATTTTGATGGGTAGGAACATTGGTCCACATATTATGCAACATTTGTGTACAATATCCCTGTTGAGGAAACATACATGAGCTCGAACCACAAAAAAAAAAAAAAAAAGAATATCGTGATTCCTTGATTGTTTTTCCAATTTCTCAAACTAATGGCGCTTCCGTGATCTCTCCTTTTTTTTTTTTCTTTCTTTTAGTCGATAAAGCCAACTCCCAATTATAGGCAATCCACTTGTGATATTTCAATTCGAACTTTGTGTTTATATCGGGCTTACACTCCTTTAGGCCCATCTACTTTTGCTAGAACAATGCAGTTAAGTATGCCGTTAGTATTTTTGGGTGCGAGAATTAAATCACCAAATACATATTTAAATCATGGCTTTGTTGCTGAAATACCCATGGATTTTCTTTGAAGCACTTGTTATATTTTGAAGTCAACTTAATTCTTTGACCACAATCTAGCAGAGATCGCAATTTAACACATGCTATTCTTTAATTGACAAAGCGAGTCTTTTTCCTCCGGCCAACAAAACTTAGTTATTCTTCATGATGAAAGTCAACCTGTGGAGAAAGGGACAACTTTGACGACTCACACACCTCTCATCGGTCGATATGCGAAGTAATGGCCGAGACAAATCCACTTTACACGGAGAAATGGTCTCGAGAAGTTCCATTGAGCAAGACTTTGAAGGTGTGCTCTTTCCAAACAACTCATCACCATTGTTCTAATGAACCAAGCCTTCTACCAACATTAGGCTGCCGTATTGTTGAAGGGAAAGCCAAGTGGGGCGATACTATTCAATTTGCCGGCGAGTTCTTCTACATCAAAGGATTTTGGGAGTGGACAGAAGACGTACTCAGTCGGTGTGAGCAAAAGCTACTTGTGGCTCAAGTATATGACACCGTGTATGCCTCATTGTTACTTACGACCGCAATTCCCACATTGTCAAGGCGTCTTGCGAAGCGTGGTGCCCGTCAACTAACACTCTTCTGACATCCTTTAGAGAGTTGTCTATCTCGTTGTGGGACGTGCATACCCTTTGTTGGGCTTCCTATGATCGGACTCTTTTATGATGAAATCGTTTCCAAGGGCCGAAGAACTCAACGGTGTCGATAAGACGGGATGAAAACTTATGCCTCGCTCTTGCAAATTCCTGCCCCACGCTTATCACTTACTTCGAAGGAGTAGTAACAATGGTCAATCCTCCCAAGTTCCTGCTGACAAGTGGATCAAGTTTGAACAAGATTTCCAACTCTCCAAGGCCAACCCGCGTGCATTCTCCATTTTCGATTCACTTCATTTATGGTTGGATAGCTTATTATTTCAAGACTTATTATCAAATTTTGCAAAGTGTTCATGGGCCCAAAATGATGCTCTTTTCAAGCGAAGGAGGTGCAAAATACTACGATCCGCAAGAGGCAAGAAAGTGGCTTCACGGAGGTGACTTTATTTCTTGGACTCACAACATGATTGTGAAGGACAAGGATGTTTCATTTATAGATGGCGGGCATGCCGCATAATCTAAGGAAACCTATTTCATGGTCGTTCATTCAAACTATCTTCCTTTGTAGCAAGCGATCATTTTGTTGTTGAGCCCTATAGCCCACATCGATTCGGTCGTCAATTTGATTTCTTCCAAGAAGTATCGGGGATTCTTTCACAAGACGTTCGCAAGGCCTCTTTAAAAGGTGGAATCCATTATTGGCGTTTGTGCATTTTTTCCAAGACCATGGAGAAAGTGCGGTTTTCTTCCATGCCCCCAAATGTGAAGACGTTCTCCTCTGAGGCGTACAAAAAGTGGTGGCCAAAGTTCATGGTGGCTATCTTGAAGAAAACGTGGTGAGGTTGCTGGCCTTAAGCCTTTCTCCCAAAAGCAAGGAGTGTGGTGAAGGAGTTGCCCAAAATCAACCTCATGCGAAAGCTATCTCTCCTCCCAAGCGTAATTGTCAAGTGGCCGAACCCCTTGAAGTGAATATGAAGAAAGACGCTTCCTGTTCTTTGGAAGTAGTGGGAGTAGCAACCCCGATTGTCATTGGAAGAGACCAAAGAGTGATTCAAAGCCAACACACGTCCAGATCGTCATTGGAAGAGGCCGAAGAGGGATTCAAAGCCAACACATGTTGACGTTGATGGTGAAGACTCAAGTCGTGAACCATCGATGTTGAAATTTGTCAAGGATGTCGTTTTTCTTACCCATTTTTCTCTTTATTTTTTTAACAATAAGATCTTTTTTTCCGGTTTCTAACTCAAGTTGATGCATTATTGTAGCTCAAAGATGAATTCTTAGTCGTCGAAGATGATGAGACTTCTCAATACAGTCAAGGATACTTTTAGGTGTAACTTGTTGGCTACAACTCATCCTCTTGGAATGGGGCTTAAGAGAAAATAAACTTCTTGTCGTGCCACGATGTCGGTCTTTGAAGGCGAGAGGTTTGTTCTTAATCATCAAAAGGAATTCTTTCAAAAGTTGTGGAGTGATCTTCTTGTGCTGATATCAAACACCCTAACTGACTTCACCTCCTCAATCAAAAACGATATTTACTTCGTTCTTGAATCCATGAAGAGCTTTCAAAAGTTTGACATTACAAAAGTGAAAGAATCGATAAACATGTTCTTCGCCAAGGTTTTTGCTTATGATGAAGCAAGCTCATCGTCTTTTGAAAGGTTATCCAAAGTTCTTCCCGATCGACAGTTAAAGGAAGCTAACGATCGTCCTCATGATGCTCGAACTAAAGAGAGTGAAGTGGCTTTCAAGGTCCAATCCACTAAGGACAAGTTGAAGCGTGTTAAGAAGGATCTTATGGACCTGAAGAAACAAAGGAAGAACTAGTGTGCTACTATAAAGGGAGAACAAATTTTTCATAGTGCTCAAGCCGGAGTTTGTGCAATCGTGGAAGAAATTGTAGTGCTTGAGAATACCACCTCCCCTCCCCCCAATGATGACATGGTTGTGAGTTTGGAGGCTTCAAGAATAAATTTGGAAGTCCTCAAGGAACAGTTGAAGAACTTGAGTCCTTTTGCTTGAGATTTGCTTAGGTCTTTTTACTTTGTCGCATTTGATCCCCTTTTCTTTTGTTCTAAGTCATGAACTCCGATATTTTTTAAGATTACGTGATAGAAGTTTTTCTTTTCTTTCTATCTTGCAATCTTTGAACATGTTTAGATACTTCCCATCTCGATAACTTCATATGAGAAATAAAGTTCATTTAAATGTTATGACTGAACTTAGAAATATCTAAGCTGCCTGCGTACCTCATCAAGAGGATCAAGTCAATACGTAGTTCAAGGGTACAAAATATTTGTTTGGAGAGGGGAGGGTCGTTCACAGTTTATACTCATGCACGCCAGGAGTTTTTTTCTCATTTCATTTTTGCTTTGTTTTTTTTGTCTTTTGTTTTTTTCTTTTTTTTTTTATTTTTTACAGGCATAGTACCGCTTCAAAAACTTTCCATTTATCGGGCCTATCTTCAAGCCGTCTTTAGCAACTAACTTATACGCACCATTTGTGTAGACCTCTTTGACGACATACGGACCATCCCATTTTAGCAAGAACTTGTTGCCCTTTCCACGCTTTGTGATTATAGACCTCCTCAGTGCGAGTACTAGATCACCAACTTGAAAAGAGTGCAGGCGAACCTTCTTATTGAATACCCTTGACAATCGAGCTTGATAGTACTCGAGCCTTTGTTGTGCTTCCAATCTCTTCTCCTCGAGAGCTTCTAGCTCTTCAAGCCGTATTCAAGCATTTTCTTCTTCTGTAAGTTCTTCTTGTACCGCTATCCTTAACGATGGGATTTGTTGTTCAAGCGGGAGGACTGCCTCCACTTTATAAACCAGGCATAAGGAGGTTATTGCGTAGGCATCCTGATAGTGGTTGTGTATGCCCATAGAGCTCCTCCAATTCTTTTGTGCCAATCTCGTTTTGACTTGGTCACTACCTTCTTCAACAAGCTGGGCACTCATAGCAGTATATGATGTCGGTATGGATGAAATCAGCAACATTCTCCTTCTTCACTTCTTTAAGGGGGACCTCTTCAGCCCATTTAGACAAATAGTCAGTTGTTGCCAAGATATATAAGTGACCATTGGAGGACTTTGTCATGGGTCCCATAACATCCAAACCCCAAGCATCAAAGGGCCATAAAGCCACGGTAGGGTGCAACGGCTAAGGTGGTTGGTGGATAACCTTGGCGTGAATTTGACAAGCTTGATATCTCCTTCCGTAGTCTATGCAATCCTTTACCATTGTAGGCCAGTAATAACATATCCTTTTTATGCGGAAGTGCAGCTTTGTTCCGAATTGGTGAGCACCACAAACTCCAGAATGAGCTTCTTCCATAGCTTGTATTTTCTCATCATCACTTAGGCAGTGTAAGAAAATACCATCAAATGAACGTCTATAGAGCGTGTCTTTGAAGTAGATGAAGTGAGAATTTCGGCCCTTCGTCGTAGATCATTGGGTAACTTTCCATACTTTAGATAGTCAACGAGCGGTTGCCGCCAATCTTCTTCTTCAACTTCGAAGACCTCAAGGACATGATTTTCTTCTTCTTAGAGTGCATCATCGTCATCATCACTGAAGATCGGTGGTATGACCCAATTCTTACATATTGGTATATGCATTTCCTTATCGGTCATTGAAAGTGTCGAAGCAAGTTGCGCCAATGCATCGGCTTGTTTATTATCTCTTCTCCGTAGATGCACAAGCTCCACATCTTCTAGCCATCTCATTAGCCTCTTTGTGTAGTTATGATATGGAAGCAACTCAGGCTTTTTGACTTCATAGAGACCGAGGAGTTGAGTGACCACTAATTGAGAGTCTCCATATACCTTGAGATGGAGTTGCTTTAAGTCAACAACCATTTCTAATCCAAGGATTAAGGTTTGGTATTCAGCAACATTATTCGAACAATTTTTAGTCAAAGTGAAGGAGTAGGCAAAACTTCCCCTTCAAATGTGACAAAGACAACCTCAACCCCGGCTTCTTCCCTATGGAAAGCTCCATCAAAGTATATTTTTCAAGGGGGCGTAACTTCAATTAGAAGGACATCATCATCAGGCAAGTCATCAAACAATTTCCACTCGGCAAGCCAGTATTTTTCACAGCTTTTTGAGGAACGTATGTGATCTCGAATTGTTGCAGTTGAAGAGACCATCTTGCCAGCTTATCAGAACTTACTGGCTTCGACATTACATATTTTAGAAGATTCGCCTTTGAGACTAGATGGACATTATGTGATTGCAAGTAATGCTTTAACTTCTGGATTGCAAAGATGAGCGCCAAATATAGATTTTCAATTGGTGAATAGTTAACCTCGTTTGGTGTCATTGTTTTGCTTAAATAGTATAAAGCATTTTATTTTCCTTCGTTGTTCTTCTGGGCAAGTAAGATTCCTACAAAGCGCTCTTGAGCCGCAACATAGAGGATTAAAGGGCGCCCAGGCATGGGTGCAACCAATATGGGCGGCCTCATTAAGTAAGACTTTGTACTTTTGAATGTTTTATCACAAACTTCATCCCACTTAAAGGATACGTCTTTCTTCATTAGACGACTAAATGGTTGACAACGACCTGCTAGGTTTGAAATGAACTCCAAAGATATGCAGCTTTCCATGCAAGCTCTTGAGCTCATGGATGTTTCGAGATTCTGGAATTCTCAAAATGGCATCAATCTTGGCTTGCTCAACCTTTATAACCCACTGGTGGACGGAACCCAAGGAATTTTCTTAACGTTACTCTGAATGCACATTTGAAGGGATTCACTTTAGCTAGTATCTCCTTAAATATTCGAAAACCTTCTTCAAGTTATGAAGATGATCCCCTCATTTCATCAACGTAGCATTCTACATTCTTGTAGAGCATGTCTTCGAAGATCTTTTGCATTACCCTTTGATATGTGGCGCCGGCATTCTTTAATCCAAAAGGCATGACTTTGTAGAAATATATACCTTTAGGAGTGCGAAATGCTGTCAATTCCTCATTTGTTGGTCCATCCATAAAAGATAGGGTTTCATGACCAGTAGTGGCATCTATCGTTGCTTCCGCGATGGGTAACGAGAAGTTGTCTCTAGGGCATGCATTATTCAAGTCCTTGAAGTCAAGACATACTCGTATCTGTCCATTCTTGTTTCTCACAGGGATGATGTTGGAAATCCACGTGGGATACTTGACTTCTCAAATAAAACCGACTTCAATTAGTTTGTTTACTTCGCCTTCAATAAATGGGATCAACTCAGGTCGGAACCTACGTGGGGCTTGTTTGGCAGGACGAGCCCCTTTCTTTACTGATAGGTGGTGCACAACTACTTTTGAATCTAGATCGGGTATTTCTTGTAGGACCATGCAAACACGTCTCTAAACTCGTGTAGTAGTGCAACGTATGCATCCTCTTCTTTAGGGGTTAGCGAGGCGCTTGTGTAAATTGGTCAGGGATCTTCAGTATCACCTAGATCGACTGCCTTCAACTCATCAACGGTGGCTTTAACACCCTCCTCAAGTTCTAAGGGGCGTCTTCGGCATCGTCTTCTCCAGGCTCCTCATTTTCGATCAAGGTGATCTGGTAAGCTTGGGTCACGTCTCCTTCAGCGCTACTGTTGATATGGTTAGATGATGCTACGTTTTCTCTATTATCCTCATCATCAAGTCGCGTCTGCGTGAAGACCACAGTTTGTGTTTTAACCTTCAAAACTCTGCCACATGATAAGGCTAACGCCGTGTGATGTCTCATGCTGAAAAGGAATCAAACTTCTGAGTTTCTGTGAGGATGCGATGTTTTTCTTTGATGATGGGGCCACCTTGGATATGCCTTTCTTTTGATACACCATTCTTTTCTGTGGACCAAGTCTATAGAAGATAGATTGATTGTCGGTTTTTGCATGCATCATCTTTTTATGCGGGCCAAGTCTGTTGAAAACAGACTCTCACGGATTTTCTTTCCTTTGGTCATCTTCTGTTGAAGAGAAACTTTTGCTGACATGGTTGTTGTTGGCCCTTTTTTATGGCGATGTGGATAGGCTTATGAGGGGCAAAACCAAGACCCACACGTGAATCTGGGATTACATGCCCCTTTTCCTTTAACATTACTTAGGTGGCGTTGAGTCCATGGAGCTTCTTATTCGTGGCTTCGGGAGGAAGCTTTCCCCAAGCTAGTCTTTCTTTTGGATTATACCCGGCTTTAAAAAGCAGCTTCAAGGCTTTACGATCATATCCTTCTCCATCTATAGCCAATGTCTTATGTCCCTTTTCTTCTTCTTAGGTTGAGGGTACAAATCTTTTGAGTGGCATTTTCGATGGTTGCTTAACATTAATCTGAGTCAATGGTAAAGTTAGACTCTTTGAAAATTCATCGACAGTGGGTGGCTCATTTCTCTTCATGCTTCAATCATTATGTGACTTTGGTTTTTTTGAGGGTGAAATCTCTTTTGCTCTTTTGGCAGCTTCGATATAGTACTTAGTGTCGACAAAGTGCGATTAAACTTCAGTAAAAGGTTTGGTATTGCTAGTAACTTTTTCACTATACCATTGCGGCAATATTTAAAGCACTGATGCCATTTCGAACGAACTACAGAATTGTCATGCAACCAAGGGCGGCTAAGAAGCATGTTGTAAGAAGTTTTGACGTCTAAAACATGAAATAGCGCGGTTGACGCCATATCGTCCATCAACAGTTCCATTCTTATAATGCCGACAGCTCTTTGTCCTCCCTAATTGAAGCCTTGAATCATGAGGCGGCTGTTTGAGAGTTCATCCATCGGGATTTCCAATTCTTTCAAGGTGCATAGGGGTAAGATATTGACTGCAGAGCCTCCATCAATCAATATTCTGTTCACCTTTTGTTCGCGTGTATATCGAGTGACTAATAAAGAGCGGTTCTGGGGCTTAGACCCGAGAAACATATCTTCATCGGTGAAAGTAATGGTGGACATGCATTCATCAGTATCAGGGGAATCCTCCTTTTCAAATAGTGTGTCTTCATCGGTTGTAGTATCATTCCCACATGTGGTATTGCAAGAATTTTTGTTGTCAAAAGACCCACACTTGATCGAGGTCACATTTGCTGCGCTCATTAACTCATAAGTCCAAGTACTAGTTCGAACTAAGTATTTCAGTTAGCTCAAGATCAATAAGTACAATGGTTCATCTAAGATCAGTGGAGCAGCTTATTCTATTATTCCTTTCAGTCAGAATAGCGCTGGTCGGATTGGGTCTTGGCTCGGTATCTTCTTCAAGAGAGATTTTACTTTGGCGAACTAACTGCATAACCTTGTCTTTTAACACAAAGCAATCTTGTATTGAATGTCTAACTAAACGATTATATTTGCAATACTTTGGGTCATCTGCTCGTGCGGCTTCTTTCAGAGTTATTTTTTTTTTGCATTCTCTTGTAAGGAACGTTATTATTCGGGGTAACGTTGTCTTTTGTTGTGATCCTAAGCTTGAATGGTGCTACATTCACTACTATTGATTCCTTCCTTGAAGTTTTTGAAAAAAGTTTGCCCCCTTTCTTAATTTTTTGCCTTTCCTTGGTTCTGCAGGATTCTTGGATAGGTGGTCCTTCCACTCCACTTGTTGTCATACTTAACTCCATATCATGTGCTCGAGTGACCAAATCTTGGATAGGTGGTCCTTCCTTGGAGAATATACCGAAGGCCCCAATGCATCCTTTGGATACACATCTCAATGGTGGAAGCTTCAGATACGTGATCTTTGCAGTTAAGGCTCAGATTCCTCCACTTATTGATATAATCAGTGACCGGCTCATCCTTCCACTGGTGGGAATTTGTAAGCTCAATCATGCTGACAGACCGCCTAGTGCTATAGAATCGATTAAGAAGTTCTTGCTCTAGTTGTTCCCATCCATCAATTGAACCGGCCTTCAAATCAGTATACGAATCAAATGCGTTGCCTTTCATTGATCGAACAAACTGTTTGACTAGGTGATCCACATATGCTCCAGCGTTGTTGCATATTTCGACGAAGTGAGTGACATGATGCTTAGGATTGCCTTTGCCGTCAAATTGTTGGAACTCTGGTGGTTGGTAGCCCATCGGCATTTTCAAGCTGTCAATTCTTGGAGTGTAGGGCTTGGAGTAAGTAAAGGATGACCTTGAGCTTCCCTCAATCTTGCTCCAGATGGTCCATTCGATGAATTCTTTCAGTTGTTCTACAGGAATCAATCCATCGGATGAGACTTGAAGCTCTTTTTCAAGTTTATCTTTCTCGATATAGTGCTACTTTACTTCATCATGAGCCTCAATTTATTTCCCCCGAATCTGGCTTGTATCAACAGTGTCTCGCTTGTTGGTCAACCTAGCAATTTAGGCATCTTGCTCCTGGACATGTTTTGCGAGTCCTTCGATGGCTCTGGTCAGACTTGCAATTTACTCTTCTAAGGTTGTAGCATTCATCACCATGACTGGAGCCACGTTAGTTGTGAAGGAGTAGCTAGACACGGAGTGAGGAGAGGACAGAGGAGATTTATCTTAGTTATCTTCACTTACATGGCTAGGTATGAAGACGTTCCGAGCAGACTCAATGGGAGGAGTCATCTTGAAAGATTCTTTAAGTTTCTTTTACACGCTTCTCGTAGTAACACTGAGACTCTTGGTAATGGAACTTGAAGACTTCGATGTGGTGAGTTAGGAATTCACCTCTTCAAAGCTTTTCCTTGAGTGTCTATCGAAATACTTCGGACTTTGTTGAAGGGAAGGGATGAGAGGTAGAGCAGTCCCACCGAGCGTGCCGAAATTTGTAAACAGATTTTCGTGTTTCTAAATTTATTTAAACAAAAAACTATTACAAATAAATTCTTTGAATTTGATCTGAGTATTTGTGGTGCGAAATCTCTACTTGAAACCTTTAATTCTTACTTCAAGAATGCGATCTTTGATTTCGGCAACTTTGGAGGTGAAACTTGATGTTTGATCTCCTTCGATGTTGACTTTGACTTTGAATAAAGTTAATTCGGGAGGTCGTTGACTTGTTCCCGGATTAAACGTTATAAATTTTTAATATTAGACTTGAATTTTGGAATATTTCTTAGTGGATTTGAGACCTTGGTCGGCCACCAAGGTAGACTTTCGTCTTGATAATGTTAATTCATTGGTTTTCGGACTTCTTCCCGAATTAAACGCTGACTTTGGATGATTTTCGCGACGAACGCCTTGAATCTTGCCTTGAACGCCATTGATCTTTCTTGATTTGCGCTTGAGACAATTTCGGGACTTCTTGAATGCTCTCTCACTGGTATCTTAAATTGTATCTATGTGAGTGTCTTGAATGAGTTCCAAGGACCCCTTTATATAGCTGTCAAAGAGGTAGAGTTGTGGTGAACTTAAACACTATTTTGTATTATCTCTTTATTTTAATTTAAAGAGATAATACATTAAATATTTGGGAAGACATGGTCCATTTTGATATTATCTCTTTAATTTTTGTATTTTTCACAGAGATAATATAAAAAAATATTTATCTTGATTTGATTGGTCGAAACACCTCAATTTGCCACTTGTCGGCCGTCAATTTGATAATGAAATATATATTAAAATATCATTTAATTAACTATTTATATTTAGAATTAATTTAATAAATTTCAAAATATAAATAGAAAAAGGAATATAATTAATAAATAATATATATTTTCCACGTATGGTCATTTGATTGGGCGCAAACTTAATTTATCTACATTGACTCAACTAAAGGAACGAAAGGAACGAAAGAAGTGGATGCGCCGGCGCCGGAGCTGGATGGGCAGTAGAAGAAAAGCCTCTGGAGGGGGTGTGGGCGGTGGAGAAATGGAGAGATAATGGGGGATTGAAGGTGGGATTTTGGGAGTTTTTGAGAGATGAGTTGGTTTGGTATACAGAGGGAACTCCGATGAAGGATGAAGAGCACGCCATGGTTAGTTTTAGCGAAAGGAGAGCGGGGTGATAAAGGGTGGAGAGTGGAGAGGACTTTTAACTTTCCAAAAAAAGGTTATAAAACAACGCCTACACCCCTTTGAAAATTTATTTTTAAATTAAATTAATTTTTTTATTAACATACATTTCAATAATAATTATGTTTTGAAAAAACTTGAATACTGTCGTTACTTTGATTAAAGTTAAACAATATAATTATTGTCAGTTTTTTGTACACAACATTAATATAAACATTTAATACAACAATAACTTGTAATTACAGGGATTAATTTGACAATTAGAACAAAACCAACGACACTCACCTATGCCTTAATGCCCAAATGCAAGTAGCCGTTGGGGAGGAGTTAGAATATAGCTCAAGTTTGAGAAGAAAATGAGTGATGTGAACTATTTCTACAGTGGATAAGTAAAAGGGTATTATGGAAAATTTACAATTCAAGCCCATAACTTATCCTACAAAGTGAATGATGCATAAAAAAATGGATGAAAAATCAGCCACTAAATCCACCGTTTACTTGAGGTGATAACAATGATGCTTTTTATCTTACCCAGTGTTTTTATCCAAACGGGCGGAATCTATCGGCATTTTCATCTACAAAAGTAATCGGCCCTAAATAGATTCAATTGCAAGAGGCAGGGTAGAACTCACTTTGGAGCATTTTTCACACACTCTTCACTACTCTTTAGCAATTCATATTCTGCAAGATCTTGTAATATTCAGCAAACAGAAAAATGATATCTTTGTTAGTTCATATCTCCGCACATAAAAATATTCCTGTATTCCTCAAAGTTAAGGAAATATATTGAGTTAGTTTCTGATTTATTCATCCCCTTCTCAGTACTGTTTAAATTCTTTCAATTATTTGTGTTATTTTTACATATATATTTCCTCTTTGAAGATCCTACAAATCCTTTGTGTTTCAAAAATGGTTCTTATATTCGACTTATTTTCTGTTATGATTTCCTGGTATATACTATACCATCAATTAGGATTACTAAGACCGTGCCCGGTATTGATATCGGGCTATAATACTGTGAACCAAACACGTGATCATACATGATAAACAATATTATCATGCCTAATCATACGAACCAAACGGGACCCTAACGCACGTGGTGCTCATTTTATTTTAGTTTCACTTGTTAGTCAAACTTAAAAATTAAAGGTCGGGATTTTCTTTTAAACTTTTAATACTTTAAAGACATGTTTACTAGACATGATTGGGCTTGATTGAAAGCCCAATCACCCCTAAATTCATGTTTACTTGCAAAAATATGGGCACTTGATTTGATTTGGGGGCCCGTTATAGTGTAGGATAAATGTATGATTTGAATACCACCTTTTGGTTAAATTATTATATCATCCTACAACCATTTTGGTCATTTAATTCATATCCTTCTAAAATCACAAATTAATACAATTGCTATTAAACAAGAAATTAAATAATCCTACAACATATCATAGTAAGTAAACAAAGTATTATCTTATCCTACAATTATTTATCCCAAATAATGTCATTCATTAATCTATCACATCATAATTAATTACATCCAAAATAGTAAACATGTCGTATAGGATAATTGATATAGGATGAATATTTTATGGGACGATAATTATATTTAACCAAATATATTTTAATTGGTTACTGGATTGTATTGGTCTTATCAAGACATGCATATAATTTGAGGAGAGTCATTAAATATAATAATTACGTTGCTTGAATTTGGGCAAATTGATTTTTTTTTTTCTTTTTACCATAATATTCCTATTTGGATATGGCCTTAATTGTTGCTTTCACGTGAAGTCGTTTCAAATCACAATCAAAACACTGAACTTCTTTTTTCTTTTCCCTTTCTTTAAAGTTCAGAGATTTTCTTGTAAGTTTTATCAACGTTTTCTTTTGTATTGATAAATGTTTTTTACAGACTAGTAAAATACAATTAATCCTTTATGAAACTTTAGATGAACCATTACAATAAGCTTCTCCATTTCAGGGAGATAATGCAGTAGAAATCTTTTATCATACTTTGATATTACACGGATGTTATACTAACATGTAATATATTCTTTTGAAAAATGAAATTTAATTTAAAAATATGATCACGTACCATGTCGATACGCATATGAATGTGATACTAATGTATAATATTAGAATGTGATAACATGTTTTTCTCTATAAAATGTGTTGCATATGATTTTCTTTAGGAAAATGTAGGTGATTTATACAGCATAAGTTTGCTCGCTTCATTTCTTTTAGGGATATGTATATTTACACGTCATATTTATGGTTTATTTACATAAATTATCTCTATTTTTTTTGGATAACTACATATACGCTCATAAAAAATGTAATATTATTTATACAAACAATCTCTATTTTTTGAAAATGAAACATATACTCTTTTAAAATGTTAGCATTATTACATAAATTATTCCTGTCTTTGACGGTCGAGGTGATTTCTTTAATTATGAAAAAAAAAAATTCATAATTTGTGCCTTTCTTTTAATGTAACCGCCAAATTAATGCCATTGTGCAAATTGAGGTCTATTCGCTGACGTTACCAGCTTTGATTTTTGAAGAGCACTTCGCTCTCATCTGCCGCCCACAGCTGTACACCGCCATCTGGCTCTCCATCTCCATCATTCATCAACCGATTTGTTAGCTCACTTAAATGATGAGTCGCTTTCAATTGATTGTGGTTCGATTTTTTTTTTTTTTTTTTATTATTATGGGAGATTGTGTTGATAGATAATTTGTAAGTATTTTTAATATCTTATGATCATAAGTAAAAGTTATAATGGTATTAGCCTCATTTTATATTATATGGAGATATTCATGATGCTTCATTAGAGATCGCTAAGATCAATCGAATACTACTCTACATGGTATTATTGTTAAGGACACCGGAAAAACTTTCCAGAGAGCATTTGAGGTCCAGCTATGGAGCTCTTTATTTGTTGAATATTGCCTTAGTACCAAGGTACTCTCGAGACCCTTGTACTTAGCGAAAAGGACATGCGTCGTTCCCTGACAGTGTCTCGGTCTTGTCTGCTGGGACCGCAGCCTATCACTGTTGTATTCGAATATGTGCGGCTCATTGCATAATGTCGATCATGTTCTGGATCAAGGGTGCACGTGAAATCGTATAATCTAATTGACATATATAAATATTGCCACTAGCTTCAGGTACAACTTTTGCCACTCCAATTATTATATTTTCTCTTTCGGAGACCTTGAGTTTTTCACTAACTTGAGCATCAAAGTGTCATCGCCGGGAAATCTTCTGACTTGGCTCTAACGCTATATTGTATTACAGGAATGACAGCAATCTCTGAGAGTTTACCCGAGCATTTGGGGTTGTACAATCTTGTAATACTCATTAAAATGCCTTAAAAAGCACACTGGTTTGTGTGGAACAACACATATATAATAAAGAAAAGAGTACAAAAAAGTAACTATTTTTTCATTCATCAACTGCTACTTTTATCCAGTGATATAATTTTGAAATAATATTTTATCATGATTACACTACTTTGACTTTTTATATATTACGTTTACCCTCCGATACAAATATTACTAGGAGAATGTTGAAAAATACGCAAAATTTAAAGTTTATATAATTTTTCTTGTCAACGTCAATATTTTCCATTCAAACCCCGACATAAGAGGACAATTGCAAACAGAGAGTTATCGGGATGCAAATATATTTTTTTGAAGTTTTTCTTCGAGAAATTATAATTATGTATTTTTAGAAGGGACTTAAGTTTAATTAACCCTTAATACTTCAGTAAGTTCATTTACTTTAATATTAATTACATAATTTGTTACTGTTAAGGTCTAATATATTTTATAATTGTATTTTATTTAAGTACTTAGATAAATTTATTTTTAAAATAAAGCATTTAATATTCTTATAAACTTAAAATAACTATAAAAATGTAAACTAATTTAAGGGTAAATTACAGTTACTTCTCCTGAGGTTTGGCATAATTACAAGTACCCTCTCGTTGTTTAAAAAATTATGAATACCCCTGAGGTTTGTAATTTTTAATCAAAGGTTTGAAATTGACCATTTTATCCTTAAATTTTTTATTAAAATTATAGAAAAATCAGTCGAGGCAAATTGCATTATTGCTACTCTGTGTAAAAAAATTAAAAAATCTCTCCTGCTCATTGTAGTAAAAAAAACATTAAGACTCAAATAAAAAAATAATGAATTATTTTTTGAATATTGCCTCAGTACCAAGGTACAACTATGGAGCATTCAAGGTCCAGCTATGGAGCTCTTTATTTTGTTGAATATTGCCTTAGTACCAAGGTACTCTCGAGACCCTCGTACTTAGCGAAAAGGACATGCGTTGTTCCCTGACAGTGTCTCGATCTTGTCTGCTAGGACCGCAGCCTGTTACTGTTTTATTCGAATATGTGCGGCCCATTGTATATTGACGATCATGTTCTGGATCAAGAGTGCACGTGAAATCGTATAATCTAATTGATATCTATAAATATTGCCATTAGCTTCAGGTACAGCTTTTGCCACTCCAATTATTATATTTTCTCTTTCGGAGACCTTGAGTTCTTCACTAACTTGAGCATCAAAGTGTCATCGCTGGAAAGTCTTCCGACTTGGCTCTAACGCTATATTGTATTACAGGAACTGCAGCAATCTCTGAGAGTTTACCCGAGCATTTGAGGTTGTACAATCTTGTAAATACTCATTAAATGCCTTAAAAACACACTTGTTTGTTTGGAACAACACATATATAATAACGAAAAGAGTACAAAAAAATAACTATTTTTTCATTCATCATCTGCTACTTTTATCCAGTGATATAATTTTGAAATAATATTTTATCATTACTACACTATTTTGACTTTTTATATATTACGTTTACCCTCCCATACAAATATTACTAGGAAAATATTGAAAAATGCATAAAATTTAAAGTTTATATAATTTTTCTTGTCAACGTCAATATTTTCCATTCAAACCCTGACGAAAGAGGATAATTGCAAACAGAGAGTTATTGGAGGGATGCAAATATAATTTTTTGAAGTTTTTCTTCGAGAAATTATAATTATGCATTTTTAAAAGGGATTTAAGTTTAATTAACCCTTAATACTTCAGTAAGTTCATTTACTTTAATATTAATTACATAATTTGTTACTGTTAAGGTCTTATATGTTTTATAATTGTATTTTATTTAAGTACTTAGATAAGTTTATTTTTAAAATAAAGTATTTAATATTCTTATAAACTTAAAATAACTATAAAAATGTAAATTAATTTAAGGGTAAATTACAGTTACCTCCCCTGAGGTTTGGCATAATTACAAGTACCCCTTATTGTTTGAAAAATTATGAATACCCCTGAGGTTTGTAATGTTTAATCAAAGGTTTGAAATTGATCATTTTATCCTTAAATTTTTTATTAAAATTATAAAAAAATCAGTCGAGGTAAATTGCATTATTGTTCCTTTGTGTAAAAAAATTAAAAAATCTCTCCTGCTCATTGTAGTAAAAAAACATTAAGAATCAAATGAAAAATAATTTACTGTCTAAAGACATTTTGGTCAGTTCCCTCGTAAGAATGAATGAAAATTGATTATTTGTTAGATGGTTACAAACTTTAAATAAGTAGTTATAATTTTTTAAATAGCGAAGAATATGTATAATTATGAATATCCCTTATGGATATCAGTAATTTACCCTTAATTTAAACATAGCACCCTCTTTGTGAAAAACCAGAAATAAAGGAATATGGACAAGTGAAAGAAGCATCAAAGACCATCCACCAACTTGATCAAACAATCAAATTTGCCTTCCCCCTTCGGTCAAATGGTTTGACCCTTACATCCCCCACCTCCCTCTCTCTGATATTCTCCATTTATATATATACACGAACCAGAATTACTTGCTATAAGCAATTCTTGTTTCGTAGTTCCTGATAGGATCAGAAAATTCGAGAAATAAAGAAAAAAATTGCGCCTACTTGATATATATCGAAGAAATTCGAAAAGGGAGTTGGCGGAGATGGCGAATTTGTACGTGCGGGCGGTGATGCCGACGGATCTGAATCGGAACACCGAGTGGTTTACGTACCCAGGTGTATGGACAACTTACATCCTAATATTGTTCTTCTCGTGGCTGGTGGTGCTCTCTGTTTTCGGCTGCTCTCCAGGCATAGCGTGGACCGTCGTTCATCTGTCGCATTTCGTTGTACGTTTCTTTCGCATTGTATAGTTTCGGTTTCTTTTTTTCTTTTCCTGATCATGCGTGTGTGATGCTGTATGTAGTGTGATGATTGTGTTGTTTGGGGGATTTTTTTTCCTGTTTTGATTGGTAGGGTTTTGTTGTTTAATTAGTCTTCGTGTTATTATCGGTTAGCTATGAGGTGAGGTGATGACTTTTCTTAACAGCAATTTGATTTTAGTGCTGTTGAATGGTGTTCTTAATCGTTTTATGTCCTGAGGATTGAATTGTGAGTGGTCATTCCGATGCAAGTTAGAGCTTGATTATGTCAGTACTATTGGATAGAGATTTAGGGATATCGATTGCTCTCTTGGATTTAGTCTGCAGAAGGAGTTATGCAATTAAATATTCTTCTTTCATGTCAAAATTGGAGTATCTCTAAGGTTGCAGAACGGTTTAGCACATATCATCAAATTGAATTTTATATTTTGCATGACTTAATAGTGGAAATTAGTTTTCTTTGTCAGTTGATTTTAGTGGAACCGTGTGTTGGTAGATCATGGGGCTTATGGTTTGACAAATAGTTGGAGAATTGGTTCTAACATGATAAGATCTGCAAACTTGAGTTCATGAGAGTTGATTTTGCAATGGTTGATTTTATGGTTTGATTGGACCTTGAGAATTACATTTAATTGTAACATGCATTGGAGAGATTATGCTGATGAACTAGGTGTTGAAAAGTATATCAGCCTCGGAAGTGATCGAACTGGAATATTTTTAGAGGAAAGTGGACTACTCAAATTTTCCCCCCTCAATCAACACTTCATATATTTACTCCTTCCTTGTTGGGCTTACAGAACCACACCCTGTACATGATGTTTCAAAGACGAACCAGACTTCTATATAAATGACTCCTAAAATGCTCATCTCCATTTTTATTTCAAAACTTGACCAATATACATTTACCTAGAGACTATCAGGCACTTACCCAGATTTCATCTATACCAAATAATCTCTAACCAAGTTACTAAATCATGTTTACTTTTTCTAACAGTTGCTTCTGGTGTCTAGCAGCTAAATAGAAAGGGCGATGATTTCTAATTTAGAAAAAGTGTTCCGTATTCCTGTGTGATATTTTCTCTTCAAACGCAGTGGCATTCACAAGAGGGGGAGTGAGCTTCTTGCACATAGCAACTGTTATGTCATTTGTTAATTGGATAACCAAGTGAGATCATATTGCCTCCTCAACCTCTTCATCAATATATATTTGACTTTGAAAAGAACTGATTCAAGATGTTTGATTATTGATGGAGTATTATAGATCTAATAAATTATTAGTTGCTGAATTACTATAGAACAAGGTGCACAAAAGCTTTCAGTTTCAACTATAATTGCAGCCTTTCTGCATTCAGAATCAGAAGTGCTTTGTTTATGTAACTAGGAAAACTTTCTGATTTGTGTTCAGGTAACCTATCAGTTCTTTCATTGGAAGAAGGGGACACCGTTTGCTGATGATCAAGGTATCTACAATAGGTTGACTTGGTGGGAGCAAATAGATAATGGCAAGCAACTCACTCGTAATAGGAAGTTTTTGACAGTCGTGCCTGTAGTGCTGTAAGCATTCTGTCACTTTTCTTAAACTGGGTTTTTGCGCTGGTTCTTCATGCCACATTTTCTCATAAAGTGCTATGTCTTGTAGTTTTATATCATTTATGAATCAGTTTAATGATAAAAGATCAGCTTGAAGTTGTGCGATCTCTTGTCCACACATCTTTCTGTTTAGGCATTAATGTAAATAGGTTATCATCAATGTGCTTATTTCATTTGAGCTTAAGATTCCATCTTACGGGAAGGAATGGGCGACTACAGAAGCGGAGTGAGGATAGAATTGGGAAGGTGGGACAATCCCTAAGAACGTACAACTCTACCTCTTTCTTGGGGAAGGCTTAGAGCCCTTCCTCCTCTCGTCCAATATTCCTTAGGAGGATTTCATCTTGTTGGAGGTATCAATACATTGTCCATCCTGCAGTCAGCATTGGTATCTTGTTAGCCTAGGACACTTGGCATTTTTTTTTTAATAACTTTCAGGTCTTGTTTGTAGTAGCCTTGTATCAGCTTTGTTGTGTTAGTGAATGATTGAGTACATGCCATTTCTTGGTTTATTGATAAGCAATTATGGGATGAATGTTTATATCTAGTTTGCATCCCTTGTTTATCATCATTCTATTGCTCATGCTCCAGTATCACATTAATGAACTGGGCTTCACATCTTAGGAAGTTTCTCCTCTGTCGATCGTGAATATATTTAAGCAGTCAACAGCTTATGTGCTTGTAGTCTTAAGTTTTTGTGGCATAGTTGTTCCTAAGATTATTTCTAGTGGCGTTTCTTTCCTTTCTGCTAATCTTCTGAAGTTATACACTTTTTCAATCTGTGGACTACATTTACATTGTGTTAAACCTGTTAAGATGCGGGAATTCAATCAGGGCTCGTAAAAGCACGATCATGGTGCGACATTGATCAAAATGTGAAATGTGAATCTTACACTTTGATATACTTAATTTTGAATGTAAAGCTGGTCATATTATATATTACATATTTTCGTCCGTGATGTTTGACTTACATCTGTAAATGCAAATGGTGAAAGGTGCCAACTCACTAAAACGCAAAATAAGTTATTGGATGATTGGCTTGTGAGTGTTAAACGGAATTTTCAGCGATCTTACTTGATGAATAGTGGCACTTTCGATTTTGTGTGCATCTCCTACTTCCTAACTGGAATCTTGAATGCATACGATGCCTGCTTTTTGCTGAAGTGAGAAATAAATACTGTATACATATACGTATGTATGTATGGGTGTAGAAATGGCTTTTGGGTTCTGGGTGGTGGGGTTTTATATCCTTTAACTGATTTTATTATGCATTCTGACTCCCTCCACTTATTTGGTTTTATATATTGTACAATGCATGACATTTTATCTCTCGTCTTATAGAAGTATTTTTATTTGTTCGACTCTTCGTGTTTTTCTCAATTTGTAAGAATGAATTTCTTAGTGTTTTAGTACCCTGCCGACAAAGGCACATTGATTCTTTCTTTTGCTGTTCACTGTACATGGGTTTCAAAGAAATCACATTTGAAATGGAATATGTCCTTTCCGACTAATCAAAGAGGAACATCTGTTTTCATTTTTTCTGCACACTTGGTGGCTTGACTAATTAATTCAAAGAAATCTCTATGGACAGAATCTTCTGCATGCATCCTTATGGCTTATCCTTGTTCCTCTTGGCAGGTACTTGATAGCGTCGCACACAACTGACTATCAACATCCCATGCTATTCTTCAATACTCTAGCAGTCTTCGTTCTGGTGGTTGCCAAGTTCCCTCATATGCACAAAGTTCGTATCTTTGGAATCAATGCCGATCAATGATTTTTGGTGCGTTAATCTCCCACCGCACCCTTACCTTCAGCTCCTATGTCTTTGGTCAATACAGATGTTGAAACTGTTGGATTGGTGCAGCTCGGAAACCGGAAAGGATAAATGTCACTTTGTCAAGTATTTAGTGCTAAACCTCTCAGGAAGCTGGATATTCTCTGTATGAACTCTCTAAATCAATTTCTGTTGGTTGCATAAGCTATAAATTTTCTTTCACTTTATTCCATAGATACAGAAACTTAAGTAGCTGCCTTTTTTTCGCCCTGATCAAGGGGATTGCTAGTGGAGTGGCTTTATCTTTGTTTGAGTTGATTATGTTCCCATTAAGTTTAGGGAATTGTACAACATACAGGGGACAATCTTCTTTCTCACTCTTACAAGATTGTGGTTCAAGAGATTTGAGATTTATTTTGATCACATTTATTGCATTAATGCTCTTTTTATTTTTATTTTTGAAGTGAAAGCGATGACATCTTTCGAAATAAATCAATTACAATCATTCATATCAATTATATATTAATCACCAATATTATATTAACTATATCCAACGAATGGGTTTTAGTTTCGCCAATAAAACTAAGTCTCATTAACTGCACTGATGTTCTTAGAGGGTCGGGCCTACTTGTTCAAGAGAACATTGTGATGCATGAAATTACACCCCGCAACTGGTCAATCTATGGTATTATATTTCATAGCCCTTTCTTCCTTCAGCTTGTGCATGTGGTTACTGAGCACATACACGTCCAATCTATGGTATTATATTTCATAGCCCTTTCTTCCTTCAGCTTGTGCATGTGGTTACTGAGCACATACACGTCGAGGAGGTTCTGTGTATGCCATGTTCGTTTGGCTAAAACCCAGTAACGATACCGTTTTTCTCAAAGGAAGACGAGTTAGTGACCGACAGAGTCTCATCCTGCTCAATGTGGTGAATGTAGGTTGAGGTCTTGGAGTGAGCAGTAAGTAGTAGTAGTAGTAGTAGTGAGATTTCCCTTTTGTTATATTGAAAAGAAAACGTGTATACGTTTTAAGCAGCAGGAATGGTAGGGGGATTTGGGAAATCGAGTATTTGTTAGTTGTTAGAGAAGTAGAAGGCAGAAGCACATGGAGAGCAGTTGCACTGTCGTGTTATATTTGGTGGCCGTTATATTGCAGAGAAACAAAAGAAGGTGCACCAAAGAACTGCCAAAACGATAAAATAGTACGGCAACCCACACATCTTAGATGCTCCCTTCTCTTTCACACTCTTTTTCGTGTTGCTTTTTTTTTTTTTTTTTTTTTTTTTTTTTTTTCTGCGCTACTATATAGTGTCAAAACATTCCAGAATACTTGTATTTATATTATTTTATCTAACTTTTTTAATTAGTTTGGTACGAGCGTCGCACGTGGCTAACATACATTTGTTTTCTTCAGCAGAATTGAGAAGGGTATCCTACTAAAATAATTCCAATACGTTGCACCCAAATCAAATTTTCGCGGTATGAAGATACATAATAAATATATTATATTTATTATTTGATTGATTTGATGCAATCAACTACGATAAGAATTGCTTCTCACCAATTCAACAATTATATATATTTATATCTATATTAATATAAAAAAAATTCTATTTTTACTCACAAAGAGTAATTACTTACATACATTACAATTAAATTTTCACATTATTGAGAATATCCCTTGTGTATTTTTATACTAAGTAATTTTTGTGCATCATAATTTTTTAAATTATTTAAAATAAAATAATAATAATTTACTAATAAATATAAAGTAATAATAGTATAATATAAACGAGTGAAAAAAGATGCATTAAAATAACATAAAAATGCACCCAGGGGTATTTATATAATTACCAAAAGGTAGAGCGGATCCCAAAGTAATATTTATGGGGTGAGTAATATGACCTCAATATTTTTTTTATACATAATTTTAATTTCAAGTGTAATTTTTTTAACTGAATATCTATATAAAATTACACTTTTTAATAATTAAAATATTCAATTATTCAATTAAAATAAAAATAAAAATTAGTTACTAGATATAAACTTAAATTAATAAATTACCACACCTGTATAAATTATTTTAAATTATTAAAATTAAAAAATTATTTATCCTCTATTTTTATTTTAACTAAATTTTACTAAAATTAATATATTATACATATATATATATATATGAATATATAGATACATATATATTTATACATTTATACGTACATATTTAAATGTTGGGTAAAAATGGAGGACGGCAGTGAGGGTAGGCAGAGACAGCAAAGAGACGGGGAGGGCGCAGATAGGGATTGGGGGTGGGTATGGCGGCGGAGTTGGAGAAGAAGGGATCGATAATTGTTCTTTAAAAAATAATTTAATAATTTAAAATACTTTATAATAAATAAATTATTTATTTTACAAATTCTCATATAAATTTATAAAAAATATATAAATTATTTTGGATTGTAACTAATTAATTTTAGTGAAATTTAGTTATAAATAAAAACAAGGATAAATAATCTTTTAATTTTAAGAATTTTAAATAATTTCTACAACTGTCATAATTTTTAAATTTAAACTTTTAATCTAATAAATGATTTTATTAATACATTAATTGAATAATTTGATGTTTCAATTATTAAAAGTGTAACTTTATATAGAGATTCAATTAAAAAAATTTAATACAATAATTCAAATTATATTAAAAATTGATTAAAGAATAAAAAAATATATGGGTCGTATTACTCATCCTTATAAACATTATTTTGACACTCCCTCTACCTTTTGATAATTACAGAAACACCCTTAAGGGCATTTGAGTCATTGAAAATTATAGTAATATTTGACCCAGTCAACAGAGGCATTTTGGGGTTTTAAAGGTTGTCAGAAGTGGTTTTTGTAATATTTTCAAAACACGGGGTGGTTTTTATAAAAAGACAATAAATGAGGGGTGTAAATTGGTTTATATACTTTATTTTTTCTTTTGAATTGGAAGCGATGGATTTTAGTAATCGAAAGTAAAGTAATTATATTCAATCTTGTCGGCTATCAATATCGAACAGAGACAAATACAACAATCAAATTAATAATATCACATAAACTAACACCTAGCTATTACAGCAGCAAATCATACATACTATATAGTAGAAATAACATCAACCCATGCAGGGGTTCGAACCCATGACCTTTAGGATCATGAGACCTCAGCTTCGCTAACTAATACATTTTAAAATATGAAAAATTATTTATTATATGCACGCAAGGACGACGTACCACGACAGCTAGTTAATATAATAAAGAAAGTTACTTTCCGTTCATAAGTATCAACATGTGACACCGTAAGATCAAATTTTAATCTACTAATTATATCTTTTAAGGACCAATATAATTAATTCTTTATTCATTTTAAATAATACATGTCATCGATTAACATCTTTTAATTATGAATATACCACGGTGGTTAGTATTCTTTGTAAACGAACCTGTGATTTTTCATAACCATTTATAGGGGGTTGAAGGCAAATGATTGAGCAGTGAAGCAGCTTTCCCTGCCCCTCATCATCCAATCACCAAAAAGAGCAAGAATGAAAGCATAATTGAGTATGAAAAACTGGAAACCACACACCTAAATTGAGGCGTCCCTCCCTCCATCAACGGTGCTGGATTGCTGCACATTTTAAGGGTGGTGATTATGCCACCCCACCCCCACATAGTGCTTTACAGCAACTCAAATGAAATTAATTAATTCTATATATATATATATATTAAATAAATAATGTAGGCAGCGGTGTAGATCTAATCAGATGGATAGATTGAGTAAGTGGGAGGGTGGAGATTATTATTCCCTGCGCAGCAGCACAGTTGCCTAGGGGAATGTTTGTGGGGACCACTCCACAAATGCAGTAGGGTTTCTTGAGATCTTTCAAGAGAAGAGGGGGAGACATGGCATGGGGGAACTCATCATCACAACCATTCATCACACATTCCACGTATGTCTAAACTTTGATGTTCAATTGAATAAGTCTTTCACACACTTTTGAAGCTGTTTCGATCAACAAGTTAGTAGGTAAAGGTCTAAATGTATTTTTGGTATGCAATTTAGGTTAATTAGAGTTTTTATTCTTAAATTTTTTTGTGATAGTATTTTGGTTCTATATTTTATTATTTTTTTATGATTTTAGTCTTTTTTTTGTTGGAGTTTATTTTTCTCGTTGAAAAATGTATGTACTACTCACGTGACATTTTAAAAATTGGAGCTTTTGAGTTTATTGGCCAATTTCTGTCAGCATTTTTATCTTTTAACTTTTTAGTATAACATTTTGGTCCTATATTTTTTTTATTTTTATGATTTCAGTCTTTTTTTTTCCGTTAGAGTTCACCCTTCTTGCCATGGAGGTGAACCCCGATGAACAAAAAGACTGAAATCGCAAAAATTAAAAAGATACATGACAAAAATGCTATTTTAGAAAGTTAAAGGACAAAAACACAAAAAAACCTATATTACGGGACTAAAAATGCATTTAACGCATGGTAAATACACCTTTTGCCCTTTTTTTTTATGTTGCAGGTCATGTATACAAACTACTAGCTACATTTAAGTTTAAAAAAGGGGATAAATGCAATTTACCCCCTGTGATATAAGAAATAAATAAAATTTCCCCAAAAAAATTAACAAATTACCCCATATGATCTTAACATGAAGCAAACTATCCCCCTGTGTTTTCCTTTGATAGGGGTAATTTTCTTCAAATCTCAAAACATAGAGAGGTAATTTACTAATTATTTTTTCACAGGGAATTTTTTGCTCATTTCTTATATCACATGGGGTAAATTACATTCATCCCTAAAAAAGACTTCCCACATACTGTTTCAGTTAGTATATAA
This sequence comes from Sesamum alatum, assembly GCA_034509735.1. NCBI lineage: Eukaryota > Viridiplantae > Streptophyta > Magnoliopsida > Lamiales > Pedaliaceae > Sesamum > Sesamum alatum. The sequence goes on along the minus strand of JACGWO010000007.1, from coordinate 22,567,836 downwards.
ATTATTTTATAGGATGTTTGAGGGTTTAAATTGATTTTATTGTAATTTTGGCTTTGTAATTTATTGTTGTTTGGCGGTATGTTGGTCCTCTAAAAAAAATTAGACTTGCGATTTAGTCCATTATTTTTGTAAATTTTATGATTTAACGACTCATTTTGTTGGAGAGTTTTAAATTTGCTGGAAATTATCATGAGTAGGCTTAAATTTGGTGACGCACTTGATTTGCACTTGAGCTTTTTTGCCCAATTTCAACTTTCTACCAAAATGTCTGTTGTCAAGTCGCAGAGTTTACTCTCAAATTAATAATTTATTGCTCATTATAAAAAAAAATAAAAACAAAAAATGTCGACCAGCTTACAAAAATAATGATAAAACCGCAACTTTTACATTTCTTAAAAGGACCCAAATACCAATAGCTTATAATTATAGAATTAAAAATTGCAACAAAACCAATTATAATATGTTACAGATGGATTATTAATTTTTAGAAAAAGAAGAAAGAAGATATATATTAGAGTTTATAAAATTTAAAGAATTCAAATTAATGATTAATAAATTATTATTACTGTCATTTTCGAAGCTTCATCATCATCTTCTTAATTTATTCAAACATTATAAAAAAATATTTCAAAATAAAAATTAATACATTATAATAGTTCAAACATGTTATAATTAACATGGAGCTTATATGATCTCTTAAATAAATCTAGCCAAAAACCCTTTTAATTGATCAGATCAAATTCAAAATATTGGAAATACAGCTATGAAATCAAACCTAGCTTTCCTTGAACAATTTATCCTCAGTATGAGACCTAAAATTATATCTGATTCTGATCCCAAACATGCTTAAAATACGAAAAACTTTCTTTATATCATAAATATAATATTTAATTATAACTAATTATTATAATTAAAAATAAATAATTATAATAAATAATCATTGATCACTCCCACGTAACATTTGTATCACATTCGAACTCCGAGACTATCAAGAGAATTACCATTCATGAAGAAAAAAATTAAGAGTAGAACACTAGACTGAAAATCTCTCACCAGAAAAGCTCATGTACAATACAAAAATCCAGTTATACATATAATTTGATTATTCTAATTTATACCATGCAACCAAATGACACTGAACAACACTGGGGTTTCCCTCTTGCCTCTCTTTTCTTGATAATACAGACAACAATTTGTAGTGTAATAATCTCATGCATACAGAACAGCCCTTCAAAAATCCGGGCTTCATTTCTTCATAGCTAGTAAACTGAAGCCATTTCTAAAACAAGCTTCAAACTCCATCACCACCATCATCATCATCATCAAGGGCTAATTAAGCATAATTAGACTTAATAATCAAGAAAAGAGAGGAAAGACATATAACCCTATATAATATATAAGTTAGTTTTTTTTTTTTTTTGAAGAGATATTCCAAACAAGCATGATCACCCCACCAGCCAGACACTAAAAAAAAATTATGAATATATATAAATATAATTAATTACTGGAATATCAATTATTTTGTGGAATATATGATGAGTGAGTTGGTTTACCATGATCCTCCACCTATCACTCCACTCCAGTACCCAGTGGAGTCAGCTCCTTGCTGTTGATGATCTTTATTCTGTTCAGCATCAGTGCTTGTGTTGCTGGAGACCTGTTTCAAGTCTTCAAATGGGAAAAGAAGCTTGCCATTTGCTTCTTGAACCCCCTGGAAACTTCCATAATTGCTCCCAAGCCCATCAAGGGAGAAGCTGAGAGAAGGCTTGAACTCAGGCAAATTCGGAAACCCTGATGAGTAAACTGTGTTGAGATCAGTAGTACTGGTAACGACGACTGGCGGCAGCAACGGCGCCATGAATGATGAACTCAGACCCCTTGTAGTTGTGGTGAGTCCAGTCAAGAGCTCCAGAGAATTGGCTGATGAAGAAGAAGAAGGGTTTTGCAGTTCAAGCTTTGTGCTGCTGTCAAAGTTTGGAACTTGGATCATTTCAGTTATGGCCTTGAAATCATGGTGGTGGGCTGAGAAGCACAGGTTGAGATCTTGGCTGGTTTCGACAGCCGCCTGATGGATCTTGTTAGGGTTTTGTTGGGGTACTAAATCAGGGAGTTTCTTGCTGTTGTTGTTGTTGTTGGAAATAGAGATGGATGAAGATCTCTTGTTCTTTCTTGAACCACCTCCGACAGGGATGTTCCTCAGAGATCCACCTTCTGTCCAGTACCTTCTGCATGTCTTGCAGAAATACCTAGGCTGAGAGAGGCTATAGTTGTTGTAATAACAGAATTTGGTGTTGGTGGAATTGCATCTAGGGCAGTTCAAGGCTTGTTCTTTCTGAGGTCTAACTTTTCTCTCAACTGAGGGCTTTGAGCATGTTATTATCTCTTCCATTGGTTTCACCACTATGTCCTGAAAAAGCCCAGAAGAAAAGATTAATTAAAATTATGGGTAAGAGACAGCAAAAGGTGAAGATCAAACAAAGAAAAATGACCACTAATTTCTCAAATCAAAAGAAGAGAAACAAACAAATTAATAAAGTTGCTACTGCAGCTGATTTGCACTTTTTCAAAGATCACAAACAACAGTAGAACAAGGGAAAAAGAACAAAAAACAAGAATATATAACAAATTTAATCTTTTTCACTACCACTGAGAGCAAAAGAGAGAAAGTGAATTGAAGTACAACAACATGAGAAGAACCCACCAAAAAAAAAAAAAAAAAAGGAAAAGGGAATTAAAGTAAAGGTCCTAAAAAGGTGAGTGCTAGCAGCTATGAGCACGATGAAGTATGAATATCTCATCTTTCTGGATCAAGAATGTAAAAAAAAAGTGAAAATAAATGGATGCTGATACAAAGAGATGTTGGGGGAGAAAAAGGTGAGGGTTTGCTGCACCTGAGGCCATTGAGCAGCTGTATCCATGGCTGCCTGCCGGTGATGAGGAGGAGAAGTGAAGAAGAAGGAAGAAAGTCTTTTGGAAGTAAAAAAGAACCTGCTTTCTTTCAAGTGGCTTAAAAAGCAGGAAAAAGGAATGTTTGAAATGGTTTGTGGACGCTCTATGTGCTTTATGCGTGTGTGTATGTGTGTGTGAGAGAAAGAGAGACAAGAGAGAGAGAGATTCTGTGTATTTGATTACGGGAATGGAAAATTCTTGCTCAAATTATGTTTGAGCTAGCATATCTAGTGATAATAACTATTATTCGACTAGGATTGATTATTTTTTAAATTATATACTAATGATATGATATATAATGCCGTACAGTTGCATTAATTTTCGGATTAAAAATTATTTTTTATATGTAACTATACCTCATTTTTATTTTAGTCCTTTATTTTTTTTAAAATTTTTTTAGGGTTTCAAAAAAGTCATGTAGCTTTTTAATTGTCACGATTTTGGTCCTCATTTCGCTGGAATTTCTTCAATCTCATTGGAAATGTCTGAAATTTGGGGCGCCATGTCAGATATTTCCGGCAAGTTTGGAGAAATTACGGGGAAAGGAGGACCAAAATCGTGACAATTAAAAAGTTACGGAACCCTTTTGAAACCTTAGAAAAAATAAAGGACTAAAACGAGAATGAGTGTAGTTATAAGACTAAAAATGCCTTTAAACCTTAATTTCCTTTGAATACACTCTATTTAGGGATAATTATATTTTTGGTCCTCATAATTAACCATTAATCGATTTCAATCACGAAAAAGTTTGATCCTTAATTTTGGTCTTTATTTTGTTCGACTTTTGCCAAAAATGATAATTTCAGTAAATTGCCTATTAGTTTTGATGAAAAACCACACGTGAAAGGTCATGAGTCAGTTTGTGGGAGGAAAACAAAATAAATTTGATACATTTTTTGCTCGTTAGGTGACACTCCAATTTCACAATTAAAATGTAATTGTGGATTGCTTGATCTCCCTCTCAAAACTTTTTGGACTTCAACCACTCAAACAAATTGAAATTATCTTCTAGTACGTCTTGTAAACCCCAAATTTGTCCGATTAAAACTCAAAATACTAAGATGTGATTTTAACTTGAAAATCAGTAAAATTAGATTGTAGGTAGGTTCTTATGCACTACAAAAAATTAATTAATTGTAACGAATTTTGGAATGGGTTAATTTAACGTTGGAACGGTCTTGTAATTTTTGTAGCCGTTTTTGTAACGGCCGCTAATTCGCGCCAAAAGTATGAGTTACAAAATAATTGTCACGACTATCATCAAAGCCGTTACAAATTTAACCGGTCTTTGTAACGGTCTCCCGAACCGTTTCACCCGTTGACCTAACCGGAAAATGATTTTGTATCTCCGTTTGGAATGGCTCGCGCGAATTATGAATTCCTAAATTGGTACGGATTTTGTTACAAAGATTATGATAGTTGTGTATCACTATTGGAACGGTTTTTTCATCTGTTTTTGTACAAGTTCCTTTGTAATTTGTAACAGTGTTTGTAGTTCTTATTCTAATGCGCAAATATTGTAACGGTTATTGGTACACTCCCCTGCGCATGTTTGTTCATGATTTGTAGTAGTTTTTGAACCGATTTTTGTACTTCCCTTTGAAACGGTGATTTATGTAATTTGGTGTCATTTCTTGTAATTGCTTTACATCCGATTTTTGTAACGGTCTTGCTTGTATATGTTGTACCGGTCGTTGTAACGGCCTGTTTTTGTGCATGGGTGTATTCCTAGAACCTTGCTAAGGCCGTTACAAAAATTTTATTTTTATGTTTTTTGGTATAAAATATTAATTTAAATTTTGTTTCTTTTATATATTATTTTTTATAATTTATTGTTTAATTTGTTGAATATAAAAATGTATCGGGTAGCAAGAAGAAATAACAAATTAATAAAGGAATAAAAATTATCTTTACAAAATTAATTTTAAAATATAAATATATATTTTGGAAACAAAAAGATGAAAAGCACAAAACCCGACCCTAATCTAGATCCCCGTCTTCTGCTTGATCGTCCCCGAGCTCCTCGTCTTTTGCCTCATCGTCGTGCTGCAGGGGATCGACTGGATCTTGGGATGGTGACGCCGGTGGAGGCTGGGACCTCTCGTTCGCCAAATGCTGGATAATCTCCTCGAGCCTGGCGAACCGATCATCGTAGTCCGGGCGTTGCTCTTGTGGTGGCCGGGCGGTGGAGCAAATGACGAGCTCAGCTGCGAGGGTCCAGCGATCATGTGGTGGGCCTCAGAGCCGAGTCCGAATACCCGACCCCTCTTCCGGCCGCCTACGGCTGCCATCCACATCTGGTTCTCGATCATGACCACCGAGCTTTGAGAGGAGGGTGGAGGATCTGGCTGATCATTTGGTGGCTGGTTGACTTGTTGTTCCTCCACCATCCTCTCGAACACCTCCTGCAATTGGAGTACTGGACTTAGTATGAAAAAAATGAAATTATAATATAAATTGGAAAGAAAATTGAAAATAAACTTACTGCCACCTGCTCCGCCCTTGGGCCGCCCTATTGACCGTCCTCCTTTCTCTTGTAGACCTTGGAGAACAGCTCCATCGGCTTAATCAGGCAACTGAGTTGTGCCTCTTGTCAAAGACAAATTTAAATAATTAATTAATGCATCTAAAATAATGAAATTACTTGAAATAAACTTTATACCTACCATTTTCTTCTTGTGGTGGCCACCGGACGAGGAGCCCCCTTTGCAGACGGTCGCTGCGGCGGTGGGGTTAGCTGCCTGATTGGCCTTATTCTTGGCCGACATATTCTAAAGTCCTGGCTGTCCCAGTACTCCACCAGCTATCGCCAAATCTGCTCGACCAGCCAACGAGGTCGGGACAGCTGGGCCTAAGCGTTGGAAAATCGGTTCCGCAGGAACCGTCCGACCTGCCAGCGGATGACCTTGTATATCGACTCGTCATCGCAGTCCCACCAGTATTTAAGCTGCATATTGACATATTAAAAAGAAAGAATTAGTAAAATATTAAAAAATTAATTAAAATATAATAAAATATTAATTACCTTAATATTATCTTGCCAAAACAGGATGTGCTTCTGTGGAATCATCTTGATGCATCCCCATGGGTGAGGATAATAGTTTTTTATCACATTTATGAAACTATGAAAATCTCGGTCAGACCTAAAAAAATAATTACAAATTAAAATCCAAACCAAATCAACTGAAAATAATTAATATATTTGTGTTAGATTACCTCGCATCCTGGAGGCTGATGTAGTGACGTGCAGACGGAGGTGGCAATTCAGACTCCCGGTGGTGGTAAATCCCATGGCCGAGGCCTGGGGGCCTGAGAAGTGGAGGCCCCCGGGGCCTAAGAACTAGAGGCCACTTAGGCCTGTCCACTACCCACCTCCACGGTCGATGACACCAGAGTGGGCGGGTCAACTGACGGGACCTGTGGCACTGGAGGCTGTGCTGGTGGAGATGCTCTAATGGCTGGAGCCAAAGTCGTCTGGCCACGGCGCGGCCACGACCACGTCCAGGAGGGGCTGGAGTACCGTTCGTCATGATATCTAGACATTTAAAGAATATTGATTATATTTTGTATAAAGAGATAAATAATTGATTATATTTTACCAAAAATTTACTAAATTAACATAAATTCCCTAAAATTACATATATAGCCTAAAATTATAAAAAAATTAGTGAATTTACAATGTAATTATAGAAAATTAATTACACACATTTTTAAAAAAATTACATGAAATTACATAGATTTTGTACAAAAATTACATAAATTCATAAAATTACATGAAATTACATAGATTTCCTACAAAAATTACATAAATTCATAAAAAATTACATAGATTTCCTACAAAAATTACATACATTCATAAAATTACATGAAATTACATAGATTTCCTAAAATTACAAAAAAATTCTAAAATTACAGAAAATTACAAAACGGGCCTAAAATTACATGTATTTACTATAGTTACAGAAAATTACATAGATTTCCCCAAAATAACAAAAATTATAAAAATTACATAAGTTACCCAATAATTGCAGAAATTACATAATTAACCCAATAATTTCCTAAGTAATAGAATTGCATAAGAATACACTAATTTTAGAAAATTACCAAAAGCACACAATAATTTCAGAAAATTACATAATCAATCCCAGTAATTTCAGAAAATTACAAAACTAAACACGTTTTTCTCAATGTGCATGACATCAAGATTGTGCCGTATCAGAAGCGTTGACCAGTATGGAAGATCCCAAAATATGCTTTTCTTCGTCCACTTGTGGATGGTACCATATCCTGGTGGGAGTGTCATAGGTTCTTCGACAGCAGGACTGAAGTCTGCTACGCAATCGCGAATCTTCTCTCCAGTCAGCCGCGGGCGTGCAACCTTCCCTTCCACTCAATTTCTAGTGAAGGCTTTCTTATTCCTGCGGTAAGGATGGTCCAGTGGTAAAAACTGTCTATGACAGTCAAAGTAGCACGCCTTCCTATCGTGCTGCAGACAGAATGCCTGTGCATCATCCATACAAACTAGACACCCCATAATACCAGCGATACGCCATCTAGACGCCATATCATAAGCAGATAGGTCATTCACGGTCCACATCAATGCCGCGCGCATCATGAATGATTGGTTTGTAGCACTGTCGTGCGTCCGTATGCCCACATGCCACAATTGCAAAAGCTCCTCGATGAACGGCTCCAGATAAACATTGATCAGACGCTTCGGATTTGACGGGCCAGGGATCACCATTGTGAGGAACATGTACTTAGACTTCATGCACATTCCCGACGGGAGATTGTACGGTGTGAGTATAACGGGCCAACATGAGTAAGTTTTACCATACTGCCCGTGCGGCGCAAACCCGTCTATGTACAACCCTAGCCTAACATTACGGGGCTCCAATGCAAAGTCGGGATATGTCTGATCGAAATGCCTCCAAGCCTCTGCATCAGATGGATGACAGATGGAGCCCTCCTCCGGCTGATATGTGGCATGCCACGTCGTATGCTTAACAATCGCTGTCGAAGCATACAACCTTCGCAGTCGGGGAGTAAGCAGCAGGTACCAAAGAACGGCATACGGGGGCTTCTGGCGGCAGGGGTCTCGTTGTCTGGTCGGCTTGTACCTAGCCTCTCCACAAAACTTGCAGTACTCCAGATCAATGTCGTCCTTCCAGTATAGCATGCAACCCTTTTTACACGCATCAATCTTCTCAACAGGTAAACCTAAGTCTCTAATCAATTTCTTCATACTGTAGTAATCAGTAGGGAAAGTGTGATCGGGGGGCATTATATGATCAGCCTACTGCCACATTCGATCATATGTGCGCTCGGATAAATTGCCCTCAGCCTTGATATTCACCAAACTAGCAACCTCCCCCAACTGAGATTGGGTACAACCGCTCCACAACGGCTGGTCGGCAGCGCGCACTACATCGAAAAAATGGTATGACAACTCTGACACATAATCATATCGCCCACCCCCATACCATGTAGGACATGACCTCGTACCATCGTCAGGCACACCCTTGTCGTAAGAAGAAAAATAACCCGGCCCGGCTGCATCATAAACCATCCTCTGCGCCCAATCCATCTGTTGTTGATCACCTCAATGCGAACTACCCTCCTCCTGAGTAGATGGGGTTTGCTCCTCCTGCGCTGGAGGGGCGGTCCCAGCATCAAAGTACTCCTGCACGCTCTCCTCGCCGTGACAAGTCCAATTATAATATTCCAGAACAAACCCGTGCCTATATAAGTCAAAATTGACCTCGTTAGGTGTTTTGAACCTTCCGTTTTGCACTTCGCACACGGGCATCTAATCTTATCTTCGTCCATATATTGACGCTGGGACTGAGCCCACTCTGTGAAAGTTTTAACACCATCCTCAAACTGCGGTGTAAGACCTGCCCTATTCGCAAGGTTCTTCTCATATATCCATCTTCTCAATTGCCTTAATATGATGAGAACTACATATACGCAAACATACATTTAGAATAAAAATAATTAAACGACATTCACTTTAAACGAAAAGGGTTCAAGTTGTTACTTCGTTAGAGCAACTTAATAAATCAACAGTAACTGGACAAGTGTTTGTGCACTAATTGTGGTTGAGAGAGATCGAGAGTGTGTGTGGTTAATCAAGACTAGAACAAATAAAATAAATTGAAAAAACATGCAACATAATATATAGAAGCATATGTACCGGCTTTAGTGGCAACAAACTATCCGTTGAAATATTACCGTTGGAATATAGCTGTTAGATACATTAATATTTGTTACGGTATTTGGAACGGTTATGTCCTCAATAAAAAAGCCGTTGGAATTGTAACTGTGTTTTCAGTCCCTGGTACTTAACATTTGTAGCAGTTTAGTGGTACAATATTTATAATGGAGTACCTACATTTAATCAAAACCGCTACAAAATGAAAGGACTATTTAAACGGCCGTTCCAATATTATAACGGCTTTTCTTTTGTTATGGCTATTGTAACAAAATGCATTACAATGGCGGTTCGCCATTACTAGATTAAGAAGCAATTCCTAAGGCCGATACAAAGTGTAACGGCTTTGTTTTTGTAACGACTTTACATATACCACCATTTTGTAACGGCATTTGCACCGGTTTTTCATACGTTCGTGATACAATTTCCTCTCATCCAAGGTTGTGACATCATATTACTTCTTCCGTTCCAAGTATGTACAAAGACCGTTTAAATTGTAACGGCTTTTTGGCCGTTACAAAAGAACCGTTACAAAACCCGCCTTTTTTTTGTAGTGATGGATTTATTTGGGTAGGGATTGGAAATGTTGGTTTGGGATTAGGTCTGGATTGAGAGAAGATGAGAGAAGGAAATTGTGAGATTGGGAATTTTGTTGCGAAATGTAAACCTGAATGACCCCCCCCCCCCCCCCAAATAAAAGAAAAACAACAGACAAGTTAAGAAAGTTATTTGTTCAAAATCAAACAAAATAAGGACTAAATCGAGGATCAAAATTGTTAAAGATTGAAATCAAGTAAGTGCCTAACTATAGCTACCAAAAATATAATTATCCCCTCTATTTACAATCATATCCATATTGTTAGGGGTCTTTTACTTTTATAGATGGAAAAAAAGGTGGATTGGGCCCATTTGGATAAAAATGCAGGTTAGAGTAAATTAACAAGATCTATATATCGAATAAAGTAAATGATTGTTTACTAGGCTTATTTGTAATCATGCAAGGGGGTATCTTTTACATTGTAGGATAATAGATAGGATTTATATATGAATTTTGGAAATTACCTTTGTGGTTATATATAGATCAACTATTGTCTCAATTTGAATATCTGCAAGTCCAACAACTACGTGAATCTGGGAATCAAGGCAAATGAGAAATGGGTGATAAAATTAGGACGAGCACGTACTAACCGATCTCTAGCGTTGGTGTCAGTCCCCCATCTAAGGGACGTTGGTCGGACTAACACCTGGTACGTCGCCCTGTTATTATACTTGTTTACTGAAAATAGAATAAAATCTTGTTCCAATAGCGTATAATACTGCGTTTTATTTTAGATGCAAGTTTTTTGAATATCTGGTTAAAAGCATCGTCTACCAATAGGTGATGCACATGTTAATCGGGGAGCATCTGCTTAATACTCTTGTTCCAATAAAAGGAACATAGGCTACTATAGAGGTAGTAATGGCACCCGATCAGATTCAGGTGATTCTGGCCGTAGTAGAGTTTGCAATCGGCACTGAACTTTGACAAATCAAGGATGTTATTGGCTGACCATGACCAGTGTAGAAGGTTCAGAGGCTGCAGTGGTTCTAATGTTAGTGAAGAATTAGTCGTTGCTGATTCTGTATGCTTAAATTTGTTATAACCAATTCTTTTTTGGTATTTTTGTGACAGGGCATTTATTGCAATTCATTCGAGTTGATCGGATCCACCAATGTGCGCAAGGACATTTGAGGTCATACTTGGGTTGTTGAGGCTTCTAAACAAATATGAGTCCCTAGTTAATGAGTACAAGGCACGTTGTGATCAGTTGGAGGCTAGGGCACATTGTGAAAATGTTATATGGAAGCTTGCTTGCATTACTTCGATGACGCTCCTTATACTCTTGTATTTTCTTTATCTGTTTAAAATGTCACAACGCACGCCTACTTCATCAATGCTACTTTGAGTTGTAATTTGGGTTGTATGTATCCTTGTGATTATACAAATCAACTGGTTGTGATGTTGTCACCGTTGTGAACTATTTGTCTGTACTTGAAGCTTTTTTTTCTGTTTTGTGATTAACCCTGTTTCATTCGTGGATAGAAGTCAAGCATCGTTGATTGCTTTATGAGGTTGAATGAAAAATATTCCTTGACGTTTTCATTGAAATATCATGTGTATACCCATGCTTGAAAGGAGGGTGATGACTTACTGTGGTTTAGGCATCACTTATTTTACTTATAAGAACAATGTGTAATATGTAAGTTAGTGATTAACTGTTAGAATAGGTGACCGGAAAGCCAATTAGATTGGCCTTGATGTAATCTATTTCTGACAATGTCATTGTAATTGTAATATTCTTATATGAATAAAGTGAGTATTCATGTTTGGCAGTTCCATTTGTTGTGCTCGCTATTTATGTTTATTCCATTAACATCACAACAAAGCCCACAGGCCAAACGAACAACCCATGTAGTTGGGCTGCGCATTGGATGGCAGCTATGAAACCAACTTCTAAGGGTTAGGTCTGAAACGTTTCAAGTCGAGGATCTTGAAACAGGGCATCGAGAGTCCTATATAGACTTGCACTAAGGATTGCATTCATTGGATGAGTGTCGTGTTTCATATACGACAGACGTTGGACGTCTATGAAATATTTGTGGGTTAGTTGACAAGGATGTCAGCTAATTGAACTGACTCGCGGGAATCGTCATATGGAAGCCTTGGAGGCTTGGCCAATATGATTAGCATTCCCGACTCCGATAGTACGAGATTAGTCCTCAGACTTGAGGAATCATGGCAGTCACATGCATATGATGGCTGTATCTAGCATCTGGCAAGAGATGTCAGTACCTGGGATACGTTCATCATGAGCCTTATACAGTGCAATCGGAATATGTATTGAGGACGGTGGATTCCAAGATAGAATCCGTCACCTGTCAGTATACGACAGTCGAGTCTCATATGCGCTCTGAGACAATTTAAACTCTTATAAGTCTGGCCACAGCAATTGGTCGAGTAGGGAATGATTTCCTACGTCGATCGATAGAGTAAACGTGTCTCGAGTTACTGAGCATAGTTGTCTAGTCCAGGATGGGAACCGACGCCCAATTCCATGCCCTAGACTTAGACCGGGAGATGGATGATGGAAGGATCATGCTCGTATGGAACTCGGAAGCCTAAATGTTCACGCAACATTCACCTAGTCTCTAGTGCCATGGACCGTTGCTAGACGGCCACCCATGGTGACGGGCGTTTTTTCGATTAATGGTTAATCAGAAAACAATTCATTAAATTGGATTTAATTAACCAATTTTGTTGGACACAAGCCCAAGTCTAGCTGAGGGTGAACCTAATGAGTCACACACAAATCACTTTGGATTTGATGGAATTAATTTGGAATTAATTCTAGAAGAAGTGAATAAGTTTAATCAGATTAAATTTATTCAAGAGAGAAAATAAATGCTTCGATCATTTATTGAGAAATTTATTTGATGGATGGTCCAAAAATTAATTAATTGGATTAGTTAATTTTTTGGACTAAGAACCTTTAAATTAATTGGATTAATTTATCGGGTTTTGGCTAGAATAGTTGATTGGATCAATTATTCTTAATTTGGACTTTTGTTTATTTAATTCAATTAAATAAATAATTGGGTTTCAATTGGATTGGAATTAATTAGATTAATTAATGCCCAATGGATACATGTTCGGACTTTATTTAATTTGATTAAATACAAGTCCAAAAGCATAAAGGTGCAAGTCCATTTTTCATGCAAGTTGAAGCTAGTTAAGGAGGAGTTTCAACTCTTCCATATATGTATATGATGTGCACGAATTTTTGCTCTTTTGTGGGTGGTTTTTTCTTGCTATCATGTATAGTGGATGTGCTAGAATTGTGTGTATGTGGAGTTGCCTTGGAGGTTACTTATGTAGGTGGGTTTTTGAACACTACATTCGACATACACAAAACTACTTTGTTAGACACAATTCTTTTTATTTGCATCATTTTTGCTGGAGATTTTAGGCCAAAATACTCTCTGAAAATTCTCTATTTTAGTGTTCATACTTCTTAGAGAAGATTGAAAAAAACATTCCAAGGTACACTAATCGATAGTGCTTTCTTTGGAATTATTTCTTCTTCTTTGTTTCTATTTCCTATCTAGCAATAGAGTAGAAATAAATCCATAGTGTGGTGTGGAATGCATTAGAGGAGTTCTATATTGAGCTCTCAAGTGGACAAACGAAGAAGGAAAAGAAAGGAACAACGCACGAATACGTTCTACATAAACGAACAAAGGTTGGTTTCCTTTTACAATTTTGTGTAACTTTGTTCTTCTCCTTTTAAGCCACATGTCCAGTATGTTTTATTTTGTTGTTTATGCTTTGACAAACACCGAACGCTCGGGAACTTCAAAGGGAACACCCCTTTGAATTCGATTTAAATTATGTCTTAAATTTACGTTTTTACGCTTCCGTTGCGTTCCCGGGCCGTACCCGATTCTTTCAGTGGTATTAGAGCCCGGTTCGGTGTGTGGCTTTAAGGATTTACATGTTATAATGGGTTAAGCGTGTTTAATGTGTTTACAATGCTTTTGGAAAGCATGTTTTACGATTTTTTCGAGCATGATTATATGTATGACAATATGTGTTAATTTTGCTTTCGAAATTATGGATATCTATGCATTTATGAGAATTTGATTTTCTGTAAATGCATGTTTATTTTCAGTTTTACAACAGAAATTTTTTAAAAAAAAATTGGAAAACGTTCAGCAGCCGTCTGCTTGCTGCTGCTTGCCGGCCGGTCACTGGGCCAGCAGGCGCGCAGGCGCTGGGTGCGTGCTGCCGGCCGTCGGCCGGTTTGGGACGTCTTGGCCGTTTTACATCGTTTTTCGTGAAAATTTCAATTTTTTGATTTCTACTATTTTCTGAATGTGAGTAATTTTGGCATATTTTTAATTTTAGTTAAATTGATTTTTTCTAAAATTATTTTTGATGCCTTAGATTATTTGGGAAATGGTTTCCAAACTAAAATGGTTTATACATTGGATGTATGGCTGTTATCCATTTTTCAGTTGCATTATTAATATATTATTTTCTGCACTTAATTATGTTTATGGTTAGATATTGGATATCTTGTTATAAATACATGGTATGTATTTATTAGTTGGCATATTTATATTTGATGTAAATGTGCTTTGTTGTTGTTGTTTATTTGATAAACAATAAGGATGATCACTAGCCCCTTTTTAGTCAATGTATGGTTTAATTTATTGTTGGGTGAGGCCTGCGTGCCTTTTTGTTTTTCTTCTCTCTATCCTTTTTAGCCTTGGAATAATAAGGCTCTCTATTAATGTACTCCCCCCGACTTCTGATTGGGGTTTCCTTTAAGTTATAATGAGAGTAGATTAGATTGTGAGGATTTATTTTATTAATTGTAAGCTTCTAAGGAGATGAAGGTCCGGTGGACGGAGCCCATGATGGAAGGTTAAGAAGAACAAAGGAGGAATTTTTACAAGGCCTCATTAGAATGATAATGGAATGTAAATATTGTAATAGTGTAGGTCTGCCCTAGTTTGACCATAGATCCACTGCGGGCTCAGTGGATCACTTAGGAATGGGCTTGTGATCATCCTGGGCGTGCTAGGCTTGTTTTGCATGTGCTTAAGTTTTTTATGCTTTGATGTATGGTGTGTTTGGAATGCATCTTATTACATTGTATGTATAAATCTTAAGCATGAAAAATACTAATAATGATGAGGTCTCGGTCTTAATAAAATGATGAACTCTCAGTTGGATGGTCCAAGTAAATATTACGCCCAAAATGAAATCAAATCAAATGGTTTGATTATTCCAAGCCTTCCATCCGTAATAATGTAATGAGGAAGCTACTTTCATCTAAAGCGTGGTCTCACGAGTCGTAGCACGTTTTGGAATGAAAGAAAGCTGCATTATTATTACGAGCAAAGGAATATGCTCCTGTTTTCCTGTCTCACGAGTCGTGGGGGGCGACAGTTAAGATATGATTTGGTTGATGGGTCGGGCCTAACGCCGAAGTAACATGATTCGCTTGGAGTCCTTGGAATCATGTGAAAGAGGTGAGGCAAAATATCTTGGGAATCTCATTGGATGAGAATGGTATTGGATACCTCCCACAAAGCTTTTCATATGTGAATCGTAAAAGCGGGGCATGGAGAATTGCGTTTGTGGATCCCAAGCCCACTAGGAAATGGTTTCCCAAAACCCCACTTGAGAGTGGTGGACTTTCGTAGAAATAGTGGGAGGGTTAATGACTAAAGACCATGTCATAAACTTGAATTAATATTACAATTCGTTTGCTAATTTCGGCTTTACATTTTGAATGTAGATGTCTAAGAACCCGTTATCTATGATTATGGAGACTGATAAGTTTAATGGAACGAACTACAATGATTGGGTGCGTAATCTGAGGATTGTCCTTGATTACGAAAACCAGGCTTATGTTCTGGATAAGCCATTTCCCATAACCTTGCTGGAAGGTTCCTCGCCAGAAGAGCATTTGACGTTTGAAAAAATGGCATGAGGATGACCGCAAGGTACGCAACATCATACTGGCATCCATGACCAATAAGATCCAGAAGCAGTATGATAGGCTGGACCATGCCAACACGATAATGCTCCGCTTACAGGATATGTATGCGGTTCCGGATAGGCATATTAGATATGCCGCCACAAAAGCATTTTCCGGCACCAAGATGACTGAAAGATCCTCTGTACATGAATAGGGGATCAAGATGCTTTCCCTTGTGGAAAAACTTAAGGATCTCAAAGTTGGGCTTGATAATGATACATATATAGATGTGATCCTATAGTCTCTTCCTCCCTCTTACAACCCTTTTGTCGTGAATTACAATATGAATGGGCTTGAGAAGTCCATATACGAGTTGATAAACATGTTGACCCATTTCGAAGCAACGACCAAAAGGTCTGCGCCGGCGATATTGGTTGGGGAGGCTTTGACCTCTGAGGCGAAAGACAAGAGGGCCGGACATTGGAAGAGGAAGAAGGGAAAGGCAAAAGCCGCTGCTAGAGCTCAGAGCGCTCCTGTTGCCCCAGTGGGGATAGGCAAAAGAAAGGGAAAGGTTGGACTGCAACAATGAGGGCAAATGATATTTGCATGCATTGCCATGGAAGAGGGTATTGGAAGAAGGACTGCCCCAAGCTCCTCTCCAATCAAGGTATGTTTGTTATTGAGGTTAACATGATTACTAATTCTGCTTCTTAGGTATTGGATACCGGCTGTGGAGCTCACATCTGCAATGATTTGCAGGTGCTGAAAAGAAGCAGAAAACTAAGTAGGGACGAGGTCGTGCTGAGGCCAGGTGATGGCAAGGCTATTGCTGTTGAAGCTGTAGGTCTAGTCCTCTTAGTTGTTAGTGATCAAGTTAGGATAGAATTAAAAGATTGCTATTATGTACCTAGCACGATCAAGAATATCATTTCAATACCGTTGTTGGACAATGCTGGTTTTGAGTTCATGATCAATAAAAATTGTTTTATTTGATGAAGAATGGTTCTTCACATCTGCTAGGTAAACTTCATAATGGTCTTTATATTCTTCAACAGCGTGATTTGATCATGACTGCTCAAAACAAACGAAAAATGGATAATAAAGAAAACGCATAGATTTGGCATGCAAGGCTAGGTCACATCTCTCAAGACAGGTTTAGGAGGTTGGTGGACTCAAAGAGTCTAGAAATAGATGATTTGGACCATATATACCGGCCTGCGAGTCTTGTTTGAAAGGGAAAATGACCAAGAAGCCCTTTGTTGGACAAAGCATGCTTGCCAGTGGTATAGATTTGATCCATTCAGATGTCTGTGGGCCACTAAATACACAGGCCAGAGGAGGGTTTTCTTACTTCATAACTTTTACCGATGATCACTCACGGTATGGTAATGTTTACCTTATGAGGTACAAGTCTGAGGCCTTTGGAAGGTTTAAAGAGTTCAGGCTTGAAGTTGAAAACCAAACTGGTTGCATAATTAAAGCCCTTCGCTCGTACCGAGGTGGTGACTATTTGAGTGGGGAATTCTTGGATTACTTAAAAGAGAATGGG
This sequence comes from Sesamum alatum, assembly GCA_034509735.1. Classification (NCBI taxonomy): domain Eukaryota; kingdom Viridiplantae; phylum Streptophyta; class Magnoliopsida; order Lamiales; family Pedaliaceae; genus Sesamum; species Sesamum alatum. The sequence continues at coordinate 22,550,594 of JACGWO010000007.1, read as the reverse complement.
ATTCTCTCTCAGTGGACTCCTCCCGAAACGCCACAACTAAACGACGTCTTTGAAAGGAGGAATCGAACCTTGTTGGACATGGTTCGATCCATGATGAGTTTTACCGAACTGCCCTTATCCTTCTGGGGTTATGCTCTTGAAACGACGGCCAAGTTATTAAACATAGCGCCTTCTAAGACTGTGGCCCAGACGCCATATCAGATATGGCATGGCAAGCCTGCTTCCTACAAGTACTTGAGAGTGTGGGGTAGCCCTGCATACGTCAAGAGACTAGTGGGAGACAAACTAGACTCGAGGTCTAGTTTGTGCAGGTTCGTCGGTTATCCTAAGGAAACTGCGGGATATTATTTTTATGATCCTTCCGAGCAAAAGGTTTTTGTCTCGAGAAACGCAGTGTTCCTGGAAAAGGGTTTTCCAACAGATACCCGTTGTGAGGAATTGCTCCTTGAGGAATCAAGTGAGGCAATACCTCAAACGGATGCAGCGACATCATCTCAACCTATAGTTCCCACTGACGATATTCTTGTCCTCCGAAGGTCGACTAGAGTTTCCCATCAACCTGATAGGTATGAGTTTCTAGGTCTGACCGGTTAGTTGGACAATGATGCAAAGACCTACGGAGAAGCGATGCCGGACATTGATTCGGGAAAATGGGTTGAGGCCATGACATCCGAAATGGACTCTATGAGTTCAAACAAGGTTTGGACCTTAGTAGATCCACCCAAGGGTGTCAAGCCCGTCGGGTGTAGATGGGTCTACAAACGTAAGCTTGGAGCTGACGGGGAGGTGACTACCTTCAAGGCCAGGCTTGTGGCAAAAGGTTATACTTAGTGGCCTGGGGTCGATTTTGAGGAAACCTATTCGTCCGTTGCCGTGGCTAAGTCCATTCAGATTATGCTTGCCATAGCTGCATGGTATGACTATGAAATATGGCAGATGGACGTGAAAACGACCTTCCTTAATGGATTTGTTGAGGAAGAGATCTATATGGATCAGTCGGAGGGTTTCACATCTGTTAGGGAAGAGCAGAAGGTCTGCTATCTCCAAAGGTCCATCTATGGTCTCAAACAAGCTTCCCGAAGTTGGAATATCCATTTTGATGAAGTCATACGGGGTTATGATGTCATCAAGAACGAGTTTGACCTTTGTGTATACAAGAAGGTCTGTGGGAGCTCAGTTGCATTCCTAGTGCTTTATGTAGACGACATCTTACTCATTGGGAATGATGTAAAGATATTAGGTGATACTAAAGCATGGTTATCCACACAATTCTCCATGAAGGATTTGGGTGATGCTTTCTACATCCTAGGCATCAAGATTATCCGGGATAGATCTAAAAGGATGTTAGGAATGACCCAAACCTCGTATGTTGAGAAAGTATTAAAGAGATTTAAGATGGAAAACTCCAAACGAGGATTCCTTCCTATGAGGCATGGGGTTAAACTGTCCAAGAAGCAGTCTCCTAAGACTGATGAGGAAGTTAGAAGGATGTTGGACATCCCCTATGCTTCAGCCGTAGGCAACATACAGTATGCTGTGCAGTGCACAAGGCCCCATGTCGCTTTCGCTTTGAGCGAAACGAGCATATATCAGGCTAGTGCCAGTGAGGCTCACTGGACTACAGTCAAGACCATTCTTAAGTACCTGAGAAGGACTAAAGATATGTTCTTGATTTTCGGTGGTGGAGAGTTAATACTGGAAGGCTACAGCGACGCTAGCTTCCAATCTGATGAGGACGATGCCAAGTCTCAATGACTGGCATTGCCGGCTCCGATAGTACGAGATTAGTCCTCAGACTTCAGGAATCATGGCAGTCACATGCATATGATGGTTGTATCTAGCATCTGGCAAAAGATGTCAGTATCTGGGATACGTTCATCATAAGCTTATACAGTGCAGTCGGGATATGTATTGAGGACGGTGGATTCCAAGATATGATCCGTCACCTGTCAGTATATGACAGTCGAGTCTCCTATGCGCTCTGAGACAGTTTAAACTCTTATAAGTCTATGGCCACAGCGATTGGTCGAGTAGGGAATGGTTTCCTACGTCGATCGATAGAGTAAACGTGTCTCGAGTTACTAAGCATAGTTGTCTAGTCCAGGATGGGAACCGACGCCAAATTCCATGCCCTAGACTTAGACTGGGAGACGGATGATGGAAGGACCATACTCGTATGGAACTCGGGAGCCTAAATGTTCACGCCAATATTCACCTAGTCTCTAGTGCCAGGGACCGTTGCTAGACGATCACCCATGGTGACGGTCGTTTTTTCGATAATGGTTAATCGGAAAATAATTAATTAAATTGGATTTAATTGACCAATTGTGTTAGACACGAGCCCAAATCTAACTGAGGCTGAGTTAATGAGTCACACACAAATCACTTTTGATTTGGCGGAATTAATTTGGAATTAATTCTAGAATAAGTGAATAAATTTAATCGGATTAAATTTATTCAAGAGAGAAAATAAATGATTGGATCATTTATTGAGAAATTCACTTGATGGATGGTCCAAGAATTAATTAATTAGATTAGTTAATTTGTTGGACTAAGAACCTTTAGATTAAATGGATTACTTTATCGGGTTTTGGCTAGAATAGTTGATTGGATCAATTATTCTTAATTTGGACTTATGTTTATTTAATTGGATTAAATAAATAATTGGGCTTCAATTGGATTGAAATTAATTAGATTAATTAATGCCCAATGGATACATGTTTGGACTTTATTTAATTTGATGAAATACAAGTCCAAAAGCATAAAGGTCCAAGTCTATTTTTCATGCAAGTTGAAGCTAGTTAAGGAGGAGTTTCAACTCTTCCATATATGTACATGATGTGCACGAATTTTTGCTCTTTTGTGGGTGGTTTTTTCTTGTTATCATGTATAGTGGATGTGCTAGAAGTGTGTGTATGTGGAAGTTTCCTTGGAGGTTACTTATGTAGGTGGTTTTTTTGAACACTACATTCTACATACACAAAACTACTTTGCTAGACAAAATTCTTTTTACTTGCTTTATTTTTGCTGGAGATTTTAGGCCAAAATACTCTCTGAAAATTCTTTCGTTTTGTGTTCATACTTCTTAGAGAAGATTGAACAAAAACATTCCAAGGTACACTAATCGATAGTGCTTTCTTTGGAATTGTTTCTTCTTCTTTGTTTCTGTTTTCTATCTAGCAATAGAGTAGAAATAAATCCATAGTGTGGTGTGAAACGCATTAGAGGAGTTCTACATTGAGCTCTCAAGTGGATGAACGAAGAAGGAAAAGAAAGGAACAACGCACGGACACAATCTACATAAACGAACAAAGGTTGGTTTCATTTTATATTTTTGTGTAGCTTTGTTCTTCTCCTTTTGAGCCACATGTCCAGCATGTTTTATTTGTTTGTTTATGCTTTGACAAACACCGAACGCCTGAGAACTTCAAAAGGAACACCCTTTTGTTAGAATAGGCGACCAGAAAGCCAATAGGTTTGGTGATTTATAGCCTATTATACAACTCGATGTAAATGTAATATTATTATGTGATGAATAAAATGAGTATTTATCACTTCTGGTGCTTACTTTGTTGCGCTCATTTCATATTTGTTAAAACGGTGTTTAACTTATATCGCAACAAAGCCCACAGACCATGGATAACAACTCGTGCAGTTGGGACACGCATTGGATGGTGGTCATGAAACCAACTGATTAAGAGTTGGGTCTGAAACGTTCCAAGTCGAGAACCTCGAGACAGGGCATCGAGAGTCCTATTGAGACTTGCGTCAAGAGTCGTGTTCATTAGATGAGTGCCGTGTTTCATCGAGCCGACTGGACTGACTCGCGGGGATCATCATATGGAAGCCTTGGAGGCTTGGTCGGTATGATTGGTTTTCCCCGGTTTCGAAAGTACGGGAGTAATCCTCAGACTTGAGGAATCATGGCAGTCGCGTACACAGGACGGTTGTATCTTGGATCTGGCAAGAGGTGATCATTCTGTAAGATGATCATCATAAGCCTTGTCCAGTGCAGTCGGAATGTGTAGCGAGGACGGTGGATTCCAAGAAGAGGATCCGTCCCCTGTCAGTATGTGACACAGGTATCTCCTATGCGCTCGAAGACACATTCATTCTGTTTGAAGCTGTGGCCACAGTGGTTGGTCGAACAGGGAATGGTTTCCTGTGTCGACGCAATGAAGCATACGTGGTCTCGAGTATTAAGCATAGATGCCTAGTCAAGGATGGGAACCGACGCCCAATTTCATACCCTAGACTAAGGCCGGGAGACGGTAGACGGAAGGATCGTACCCGTACGGAATTGGCGCCTAAATGTTCACGCAAATTCACCTAGTCTCTAGTGCCATGGATCGTTGCTAGACGGCCACCCATGGTAACGGGCCCTTGTGGGACACGGGCCCAAGTCTAGCTGAGGGTGAACCTAAAGGGTCACACACAAATCACCGAGGACGTTGAGAGATCGACTTGGAGTCAATCTCGAAGGATTAATAAGTAATTGGATTACTTAAGGGAAAGTCCATTGGATGGACGGGCCGATATTGTATCGGGCTTCCGTTTAATCAGTAAATTAGATTTTCGATTAAATATGGAAAGTTGAGACGTTGAGACGTTGGACCTTTTAATTGGATTAAAATATCAATGAGAATAATTTAAATGGACATTAAATTGGATTTAATATTGGGTTCATCGTAATTGGATTACGATAAAACTCGGTCCGTTAAATTATACCCGAGAGGAGAAATAATTCCTATTTTGGAATAGGAAGAAGTTGGACTTCTTCCCTTAATTAAACATGGCCGACATGATCCATTGGAGGAAGCAAAATCAGTCATGTTTCATGCTAGGTGGTATGTTGACTTATCTCTTTTGGAAAGAGACAAATCAACTCGAATCAAGCTCTTCCCTTTTGGTATGATTTGATCATACCATAAATTTTGGTAGGCTTGATTGAAGAATTGATGGTGATTGATTGGAATGAATCTAGACATCCTTGGATGAACCTAGACACATTCCAACAATCGCATTAATTATGTATATATATGAGAATATACAACACCAAGCATAAGTGATTCATTATTAATCTTTTTCTAGGAAAAAGAAAAGACAAAATCCCTCTCCTCTCTCTCAACTCTCGGCCCTCTCTCCCTCTCTCACACTTGTGTTCTTCACTTGATTTTGAATCAAGAAGAAGAACAAATTAAGTTTAAGAGAGCACTAATTCATAGTGTTCTTCTCTTAAACCGATTCCTTCTTAAACCCGTTCTTTTCTAGCAAGAAGAACGTGTGTTTCTTCCTGTGTGGTGTGGATCACCTTTGAAGAATCCATACGTTTTGATTTCGTGAGCATTCCAGAGAAGGAACAATGCAAGTAGCCGGGAGCATACGCTAAACAATCAAAGGTAACGGTTTATTACGCTTTGATTGATTATATATATTTATCTATGCCCTATGTGTTTAATATTCATTTCCAATATTTACACATCCTACATCGAACGTCCGGTTGAGCACCCAAGGGCACAACCCTTGGGATTCGTATTTTAAATTAGATTTGATTTAATTTACGCACTTTTCTCGCTTCCTCGCTTCCGCTCGCGCTCCGGGCGGATCCGCTTGTCCTTCACCTTTTGAATCCGGTTTAAATTATGTCTTAAATTTATATTTTTACGCTTCTGTTGCATTCCCTGGCCGTACCCGATTCTTTCACTAACAACCATATATCAACGAAGTGATCTATCGCCTTCTGGTTCTCGAGAAAAAGGGATTCCTAAAGATGAGTGCATTCGGTGATGCCCGCTAATTTTAGGATCGAAAGTTTTATTGGGAAACTTGGAGAAAGGAATACAAGAAATGCCATTTACACTCTGGTTAATCCGATTGAGGCAGGGGTTTACGAGAAGGGATCGCCTAATGAAACTACCTTCCGTTAGACCACTATTGATGTGAACAATGAGTTTAACACTTGCTTCTCTATATCAAACAACATGAAGCAAGTGCGAAAACTTCGTTGTTGAATTAATGTTTTCAAGTAGTTAATTCCATTTTCAGGAGTTGGATGGAGTCCCAGAGATAAAGTGTTGTTGGCCGATGATAGTATTTGGGCAACATTGATTGAGGTATATGAATAAATATCGTTATTTATTTTGTACGGTATAAGATGATTTTGCATTAGCTCATTCCTTTGTCGAAGCAATGTCCAATTGGTCAAATGTTATGTCAACACACCGGAGCCACATTGGGATGCATTGTGTGCAATATTTGGCATTATTCCTGCTAACCATCAACCGTCAATTGAACAATATTGGGTCAACCTCTGCCAACACATTTGGGAAGAGGATATTAAGTAGGTTCAAAACTGCCCAAACTGCTCGAATCAGACCGAATCGAAATGTTTTTTTTATGATTTATCTTCTAAACCACAATTCTAAATTTTTAATAAAATCACACCACACTTTTGGTTTGATTTTAATTTATAACTAAAAATCACCATAAAAAATCGAACCGCACTGTTAAGTATATAATTTTTAAAATTACGTATATATAATAATTTGATAAATTAATTAATTATTTAGAAGAATTTCATATTCAATTTATAGAAGCCTAAAGTTCATATATTATCAAAGGTCCACATTACAAAGCTCATTTATGCAAAACTTAGATTTGGACTTTATACAAATAAATATGTTAAGGTTTTAATAACAAATCAAGCCCATTATAATTTCCCCCTTCCTCCTTTTTCTCTTTCATTTTCTCTCCCCTTTCCCTCTTTTCTATTTTTCGCCGTCCGTTATTTTCTGTTCTCTCCTCCGACTCCTTATGGACATATAAGATTAATATGAAAGGAAACTTCATTAGGTTTGAATTTACATGGTTGATTAATATATATTTTTTTTTTGTGATTTATCATATTTTGTTTTATTGCTAACATTAAGTTAGATTTATACTATAAAATTATTTGGTGTATCAAATGTCATTGCAGTTAGAACTTGACATTCAAGATGTTTTTAAAGACTTTTAGTTGTATTATATCTTTAATTATTGTATATTTAACTTTAATTATCCCAAAACTTGTTATGTTTTGTTACTTAAAGATTTTAGCTATATGTTTTTGAATTATTGTATATTTGACATTAATTATTTTGATTATTTTTTGTTAGCTTGTTACATTTTGTTAACTTTTTGTTAGTTTCAACGTCTTATTTTTGTTATAAGTGGTAAAACTGCCAAATCGCTCGAAATCATACAAAATCACACCTTTGATTTTGGTTTCAAAAGTGGCAATTTAAACAATTATTTTATAAAACAACCAATGACAATTCTGTTTGAATAGATTTCAAAAAATCGAAACGGCCCCGTGATCCCCCTTAATATTGTTCATTGATGAAATTGTAGTGCTGTGATTTAGTCTTTAATTTTATAAATTATTAGGAAAATATATTAGAACTAGTATTTTATGAATTAGTATGACATTTTGTCATGATTTAATCTATGATTAACTATTATGAGGTATCACGATTAAATTAACTTTAGGTTAAAGTATATTGATAGGCTGGCCACTTTTAGTGTGGAATTTTAATCTGCAGGAGCATTTTTCAGTTTTACACCCATGTTATTCTTTTCCATAACTATTACAAGGTACGTTGTACAATATTGTCGGCAAAATATATTGTAGATCAATATTGAACTAGGAATCATATTATCTTGGTTATGCGCACATCATTTGAGATGCATCCTTTCGCCTTCAACATCATGCTAAAATGCCTATCAATACAGACATTTCAGACAACCAATACAAAATCAAAGGGTTTCTTGCATTCTTCCCCAAAATTCCTCTTTTCACTTTTCCCTCCACTCGCTGCTCTCCTATTGCAAAATCATGGACCCTAACACTGTCGGTCGTTAGAAGGAGTCCTTCTACACTAAACGATGGACTCCCCAGAAGGACACAATGTTTATAAACGCGTTGCTAAGTCAGGCCCGTGTGGGAAACATCCCAGCACGGAAGAAGGTGAATGGCCATGCCCTCATCTACGTAACTTCTGCTGTTAATGACGAGTGCGATGAGGTTTTTTGACTTTAAGGAACTGGTTGAACAAGTAATTCGCCTTAAGGATAGGTATCTCACATTTTAACTCCTCACTCATCCAGACTTCACATGGTTCCCTTTTACTAATGAGGTAGGTGCTTCCCAAGGATTGTGGAGGATGATTCTTTAGGTATGAAATTTTTTATTATTAGCTTATAACCATGTTATTCTGATGTATTGTGTTGTCTATTTTTGATAATTCTTAGTATTTATTGTGATATGTGTTTGTTTTGATATGCATGTATTAAGAAATGCCAAATGCAAAATGGTATAGGTGGTCTGGAGAGGCAGAATATGATTGCTTAGCGATCATATATTCGAGCCTGCAACGACCGAGAATATGGTGCCAGGAATATGTTGACATCTCCATTAATGAGGAGGATGAAGAGGAAGAGGAAGAGGAAGATGACTTGGAGATGGCCAGCAATGACTCTGAGATGGACAAAGAAGAGGATGCATTCGCATATGGCTATTCTAATATGCAATGATTGTATTCTAATTTTGGGTCCAATACAGACGATGATGTGGTGAATCAACCAGCATCTGTTGACTCCTGACCATCTAATATGTACTCGGGTAATGAGGAACCTAATGATGATTGGTCCACTTCATCCTTGGATATGTAATAGTTAAGTTATGCACAAAATTTTTTTGTTTCATGTTTTATTTGCTCTATTTTTGGAAAGTGTAATTATGGGAAATAGTATTTTTTAAGGATGTGTTGGTATGCACTTGTTTTGTATATACATCCCTATCGAGGGAAAGAAGCATTTTTGAATATACAAAATATCTATTTTCTCGTGTTCCACCGCCCTACGTGTCTTCTTTATGCATTGGCCCATGAATCAGTCCACGACGACCTTCTATAAATTCCAGGACTAGGATAATTTAATCGAATATTTTGCAATGACTAGTGTTCACCCAACACATGTTCGATGACAAACAAAGGATCACGGAAGCAATATCTATGTATTTATTGCAAGTATTCGGTTCACTAGTGTTAACTATATTTTTTCTTTACCTATTTAAGATAAATTTAATTTATTCATTAATAGTAATAATATAGTAATAATAATAGCGATAATGACTATAAGTAGTGTGTGTGGCATATTCAAATTATGTACACTATAAGTAGTGTTTGTGCACATTAATAATACTAATATAATAATAATGATAAGAATATATATGTTAATATTAATTTTAAAGAAGATATTTATTGCTTTAGTAATTAATAATAATTAATTTAAAATTTGAAACATTTGATGGATGAAATCTTTCAGTTCTTCAAATTAAATCTTGTGCTCTATGTTACCAATTAATCTATTATTTTTTTTTCCAATAAATATGTGTTGAAGGGACGTCTTTTCACCGCCTTTTCGTATGTTCCATCTCCCACAGGTCCTCTTTCTACAGAACATAGTTTTCCTTTCACAGTGTCATTGTAGGAATCATAACCTTTTATTTGATATAAGAGTCCCAAATAATTAGGAAATGTAAAAATATCCCCAATTTCTTTTACGAAAAAAATATTCCCAAATTCTTTAAATGATAAATATGTATATAAAATCGAGAAATCTAAACCCTTAACATTTGGATCGTGTTTTTATTCTTTTATATTAGGAATTTACGAATAATGATATATCGATATTATTGCCCTTTATACCACGTATCTACTAACTATATATTTGGTAATATGCAATATTTATTTTTGGGTGTGCACCCTACTCGTATTGAAAATATTTATTTAAACAATTGTAGTTGCCACGTGCGCTGGTAGTGACGTTCCAGTGGCTTTTTTTCTTTTTTAAAGATTTTGAATAAATTAATTTTCGTTGCATGGATGCATTCTTCGTGTAGTATGTTCATTTTTGCTTTTTTTTTCTTTATTTAAGATATAATTTAAACCGAAAATGCTTTCATGGTTGTTTCTCACATGAGCTAGCTATGCAACTTTTGTTTGTTTGTTGATGGGCGTCGTTTCGCACGTGTTGCTTTTTGATGATCTCGATGCCTGCCAGTTATAAAGAAGTGTCATGTAGGGGTCGGTTCATGGTCGATGGTGTATGCAATAGGTGTTTTCATGCTGGTACGTTAAATTTTATATTATGGGTTTTAGGGTCAAAGCAATGTTTTCAGACTCGGACCGAACATCAAACTGGTCAAGTTACTAGGTTACTGGTCCAATCGGAGTCAAAAACCTGGTTGATCCGGACCCTATTATATATATGTATAATTATATATATATAGATAATTATACATAATATAGCAATACATTATATATCAATTAATTAAGCAAAAAGATGAAAAGAACAAATAAAAGTAAAGTTTAAGTAAATATACTAACAATTAAACATACTAAGTTTATAAGTTCAACAAAATCGCAAAAATACTCAACATACTTGCAATAAAATACATATTTTTACATAAATAAAAATTAAATCATCATATTATTCATATATTTATGTAATCTAACATGCCATTAAAACCATAAAAGCAAGTAGATCATGCCAATCACATAGATTTATGCCCCTTACATCGAACCGGACTCTGATACCACTTGAAGGACAAGCTGATCCGCCTGGGAGCGCGAGCGGAAGCGAGAAAGCGTAAATGAAATACGTAATTTAAAATAAATCGCATATAAAGCGAAATCCCAAGGGGTGTACCCTTGGGTGCTCAACCGGGCGTTCGATGTAGGATGTATTAACGTTTAAAACCATACACTTAACACATAGGGCATAGATGAAAATAACAAAGAATCTACTAAAGCGTAATAAACCATTACCCTGTAGATTTCTTGTGTGCTCGGGTACTTGCGTTGTTCCTTCACCGGAATGCTCACAAATCCAAAATTATGGATTCTCCAAAGGTGATCCACACCACACCTGAAGAAACTCACGTTCTCCTTGCAAGAAGAAAACGGGTTTATGAAGGAATCGGCTTAAGAGAAGAACACTATTAATTAGTGTTCTCTTAAGCCTACTTTGTTCTTCCTTTTGATTCAAAAGCAAGTGAAGGACACAAGTAGAAAATGGGGAAGAATGGCCGAGAGTTAGAGGGAGAGGAGAGACCGAAAATTGTCTTCTTTTTCTTGAAAAAGATGAATTGTGATTCACACACACAAGATGTTGTATATACTCCTATATATACATAATTAATGTGATTATTGGAATGTGTCTATGTTCATCCAAGGATGTCTAGATACATTCCAATCAATCACCATTAATTCTTCAATCAAACCTACCACCTTTATGGTATGATCAAATCATACCAAAAGGGAAGGGCTTGATTGGAGTTGATTTGTCTCTTTCCAAAATAGATAAGTCAACATACCACCTTGCATGAAACATGGCTGATTTTAGCTTCCTCCAAGGGAGCATTTAGGCCATGCTCATTATGGGAAGAAGTCCAACTTCTTCCTATTCCAAAATAGGAATTATTTCTCCTTTCAGGTCAAAATTAACGGACCGGGTTTTATCGTAATCCAATTATGATGAACCCGACATTAAATCCAATTTAATGTCCACTTAAATTATTCCCATTGATCTTTTAATCCAATTAAAAGGTCCAACATCTCGACTTTCCATATTTAATCAAAAATTGAATTTACCGATTAAACGAGGGCCTCGATACAATATCGGCCCGTCTATCTAATAGACTATCCTTTAGGTAATCTAATTACTTATTTATCCTTCGAGATTGACTCCAAGTCAATCTCTCAACCTCCTCGGTGATTTGTGTGTGACCCTTTAGGTTCACCCTCAGCTAGACTTGGGTCCGTGTCCCACAAGGGCCCATCACCATGGGTGGCTGTCTAGCAACGGTCCATGGCACTAGAGACTAGGTGAATTGGCGTGAATATTTAGGCGCCGATTCCGTACGGGTACGATCCTTCCGTCCACCGTCTCCTGACCTTAGTCTAGGGTATGGAATTGGGCGTCGGTTCCCATCCTTGACTAGGCATCTATGCTTAATACTTGAAACTACGCTTACGTCATTGCGTCGACACAGGAAACCATTCCCTGTTCGACCAACCACTGTGGCCACAGCTTTAAACAACATGAACGTGCCTTCAAGTGCATAGGAGATACCTCTGTCATATACTGACAGGGGACGGATCCTCTTCTTGGAATCTACCGTCCTTGCTACACATTCCGACTGCACTGGACAAGGCTTATGGTGATCATCTTACAGAATGATCACCTCTCGCCAGATCCAAGATACAACCGTCCTGTGCACGCGACTACCATGATCCCTCAAGTCTGAGGACTACTCCCGTACTATCGGAATCGGGGTAATCTAATCATACCGACCAAGCCTCTAAGGCTTCCATATGATGATGCCCGCGAGTCAGTCCAGTCGGCTCGATCCCAGTCGACCAACCCATCAAGATCGTGTAGGCGTCCCACGCTTGTCGCTGATGAAACACGACACTCATCCAATGAACACGACTCTTGATGCAAGTCTCAATAGGACTCTCGATGCCCTGTCTCGAGGTCCTCGACTTAGAATGTTTCAGACCCAACCCTAAATTAGTTGGTTTCATGACCACCATCCAATGCGTAGCCCAACTTCACGAATACTCATTTTATTCATCACATAATAATATTACATTTACATCGAGTTGTATAATAGGTTACAAATTGCTAAACCTATTGGCTTTCTGGTCACCTATTCTAACAGGTCATATGTTTAACCTCCATCGCTCTTAAAGCGTGAAGGTGATCATTCACATGACTTATTTATGCGAAGTGATCCTTTCTAAGCCTCATCCTGCTCGCTATCATAGCGCCAGGGAGATTACCCGTGTGAGTGGGTCAATCTAAGCCTGGTGATATTCACACATATATATAGACACAGTACTCTAACGAAACATGAATCATATATTCTTATAATAAAATTGTTTTTACAGGCTCAAAACTTAAATCCTATGCAGTCCCATACTACTCACATGCCTTTGAAATGCGTCTTTACACAAAGGATTGGTAAAACGATCTGCTATCATATCAGTAGTAGGAATATGCCTGAGAACCACTTGGTTTTGCGCAATGCTATCACGAATGAAGTGCTATCTAGTATCTATATGCTTAGTCCTCCTATGGTACTTGGGGTCCCTCGCATATGCTATGGCGGCTGTGTTATCACAATAGATTACAACAACATCATCAACGTGCGCCGAAATGCGCAGACTTTTGAGGAATCTCCTCAGCAAGATAGCCTCTTGGACCACAGATGTACAAGTCACATATTCTGCTTCCATGGTGGACAAAGAGATGCAGGCTTGTTTCTTGTTGCACCAAGTGATAGCAGCACCTCCTAACAAGAATGCATATCCTGTTGTGGGTTTGCGTTCATCTCTGTCCGCTGATCTATCAGCATCACTGTATCCAACCAACTTTAAACTTCCCCCATGGTAGGTCAAAGCCAGATCACTTGTTCCTTTTAGATATCTGAGTATCCTCTTGACCGCTACCCAGTGATCGGGTCCAGGATTACTTTGATACATGCTCACCATTCCAACTGCAAAGCACAGGTCTGGTCGAGTACACATCATATCATACATACATCAAACTTCCTACACCGCTAGCATATGGAACCATAGCCATGCGTTTCTTCTCTTCTTCTGTTTTAGGGCACAATTCTCTGCTAAGAACACAACTTTTGTCCATGGGTGTGTCGACAGGATTGGCATTGGGCATATGAAACCGCTCTATGATCCTTTTGATATAAGTCTCTTGGGACAAGCTCAAAAGTTTCTTTAGAGCGATCTCGGTGTATCTTAACACCAAGTATGTACTCAGCTTCTCCCATGTCTTTCATCTCAAATGTTGAGGACAACCACTTCTGAGTGGCGACAATTATTTCCATGTCATTTCCTGCTAACAAAATGTCGTCCACGTATAGTGAAAGAATCAAAACTTCTTTCCACTTCTTTTGACATACACAAAAAGGTCCTCCTCAACCATCGTGAAGCCTATCGAGGTGATAGCTCGATGAAATCGATAGTACCACTGCCTGGATGATTGTTTCAGGCAATAAATGGAACATTTTAAGCGGCACACTTTGCTTTCACATCCCATTTCCCGAAACCTTCAGGTTGATCCATGTAGATCTCCTCATCCAGTTCTCCATTGAGAAATGCTGTCTTTACATCCATCTGGAACAGTTCCAGATCTAGGTGGAAGACAATGGCTAGGAGTAGGCGAACAGAGGCAAATCTCACCACTGGAGCGCGAGCGAAAGCGAGAAAATCGTAAATATAAAATTGAATCGCACAAAAGGCAAAATCCCAAGGGGTGTACCCTTGGGTGCTAAACCGGGCGTTCGATGTAGGATATGTTAAAGTTAAAAGCATACTTATAACATATAGGGCATAGATGAAAAAGAAAGTTAAGATCTACTAAAGCGTAATAATCGTTACTTTGTAAATTGAACGTGTGCTCGACTACTAGAGTTGTTCCCTTTTTTTGGAATGCTCACAAATCCAAACGTATGGATTCTCCAAAGGTAATCCACACCACACCGGAAGAAACTCACGTTCTCCTTGCTAGAAGAGAACGGGTTTAAAAAGGAATCGATTTAAGAGAAGAACACTATGGATTAGTGTTCTCTTAAACCTACTTTGTTCTTCTTGATTCAAAATCAAGTGAAGAACACAAGTGAAAAAAGGGGAGATGGCCGTGTGTGTGTGAGAGAGAGGAGAGGGCCGAATTTCTTCTTCTTTTTCCTAGAAAAAGATGAATTATGATTCACATATGCTAGGTGTTGTATATACTCATATATATACATAATTAATGTGATTATTGGAATGTGTCTAGGTTCATCCAAGGATGTCTAGATACATTCCAATCAATCACCATCAATTCTTCAATCAAGCCTACTGAATTTTATGGTATGATCAAATCATACCAAAAGGGAAGGGTTTAATTGGAGTTGATTTGTCTCTTTCCAAAAGAGATAAGTCAACATACCACATTGCATGAAACATGGCTGATTTTGCTTCCTCCAAAGGAGCATTTTGGCCATGTCTAATTTGGGAAGAAGTCCAACTTTTTCCTATTCCAAAATAGGAATTATTTCTCCTCTCGGGTCAAATTTAACGGACCGGGTTTTTATCGTAATCCAATTATGATGAACCCAATATTAAATCCAATTTAATGTTCACTTAAATTATTCCCGTTGATCTTTTAATCCAATTAAAAGATCCAACATATCAACTTTCCATATCCTTCGAGATTGACTCCAAGTCAATCTCTCAACCTCCTCGGTGATTTGTGTGTGACCCTTTATGTTCACCCTCAGTTAGACTTGGGCCCGTGTCCCACAAGGACCCGTTACCATGGGTGGCCGTCTAGCAACGGTCATGGCACTAGAGACTAGGTGAATTGGCATGAACATTTAGGTACCGATTCCGTACTGGTACGGTCCTTCCGTCTACCGTCTCCCGGCCTTAGAGACTACGTATACTTCATTGCGTCGATACAGAAAATCATTTCCTGTTCGATCAACCACTGTGGCCACAGCTTTAAATAGCATGAACGTGTCTCCGAGTGCATAGGAGATACCTCTGTCACATACTGACAAGGGACGGATCCTCTTCTTGGAATCCACAGTCCTCGCTACACATTCCGACTGCTCTGGACAAGGCTTATGATGATCATACAGAATGATCACCTCTCGCCAGATCCAAGATACAATCGTCCTATGCACGCGACTGCCATGATCCCTCAACTCTGAGGACTACTCCCGTACTATCGGAATTGGGGAAATCCAATCATACCGACCAAGCCTCCAAGGCTTCCATATGATGATCCCCGCGAGTCAGTCCAGTCGGCTCGATCCCAGTCGACCAACCCATCAAGATCGTGTAGGCATCCCACGCCTGTCGTCGATGAAACACGACACTCATCCAATTAACACGACTCTTGATGCAAGTCTCAATAGGACTCTCGATGCCCTGTCTCGAGGTCCTTGACTTGGAACGTTTCAGACCCAACTTTAAGTCAGTTGGTTTCATGACCACCATCCAATGCATGGCCCAACTGCACGAGTTGTTAACCGTGGTCTGTGGGCTTTGTTGGGATATAAGTAAAATACCATTTTAACGAATGTGAAATGAGCGCAACAAAGTAAGCACCAAAAGTGACAAATACTCATTTTATTCATCACATGATAATATTACATTTACATCGAGTTGTATAATGGGTTACAAATCGCCAAAGCTATTAGCTTTCTGGTCATCTATTCTAATAATCTCCCACTTGACCTTAAGCCAATCACCCATTGATCTCAAACCCATCTTATCCAGATGCTGAGTATGGGCAACTTGCGACACGGGCTTAGTAAGTGGATCTGCTATGTTTTCTGCGGAGCTGGCTCGGTCCATCCGAACGTCACCCCTGCTAACAATCTCTCTGAGTAGATGGTAGCGTCTAAGAATATGCTTGAATAGGTGATGAGATCTCGGTTCCTTTGCTTGCGTTATTGCCCCGTTGTTATCGCAGAAGATAACTACTGGCTCAGGGATACTAGGTACCAGACCCAACTCTTGGATGTAGCTCTTCATCCAAACCGCCTCCTTAGCAGCTTCCGAAGCTGCTATGTATTCAGACTCTGTGGTGGAGTCCGCCGTGGTAGCCTGCTTGGAACTCTTCCAAGCAACCACGCCACCATTAAGTCTGAACACATAACCAGACTGAGACTTGGCATCATCGTCATCCGACTGGAAGCTAGCGTCGCTATAGCCTTCCAGTATCAACTCTCCACCGCCGTAGATCAAGAACATGTCCTTAGTCATTTTCAGGTACTTTAGGATAGTCTTGACTGTACTTCAGTGTGCCTCCCCGGCACACGACTGATATCGACTAGTTACTCTCAAAGCGAAAGCTACATCAGGTCTAGTGCACTGAACAACATACTGTATGCTGCCTATGGATGAAGCATAGGGGATGTCCAACATCCATTTAAGCTCCTCATCAGTCTTGGGAGACTACTTCTTGGACAACTTAATTCCATGGCTCATAGGAAGGAATCCTCGTTTTGAGTTCTCCATCTTGAATCTCTTCAAGACTTTCTCAATATACGAGGACTGAGCCATTCCTAACATCCTTCTAGATCTATCCCTGTAGATCTTGATGCCAAGGATGTAGGATGCCTCGCCCATATCCTTCATGGAGAATTGCGTTGACAACCAAGCTTTAGTGGTACCCAACATCTTAGCATCATTCCCAATGAGCAAGATGTCATCCACATAAAGCACCAGAAATGCAACTGAGCTCCCACTGATCTTCTTGTATACACAAGGATCAGACTCGTTCTTGATGAAATTGAAAGCCTTGGGTAGGCGTGTGGATCGTCCCGGGAGTAGCGCGAATGCCGAAGCGCGGTATAATTTAAATTATAAAAATTTAAACATGCATAACATATATTAAAATAAACTCGTTCAAGGGGTGTACCCTTGAAACTCCCGGGTGTTCGGTGTATCTCATGAATAATAAGCACACACAAGAATCATGGAGGCCATAGGATTCTAAAATAAAAGAGGACAAAACGTGTAAACGGAAACCTACCGATTCGTCGTTTTCCCCTTCTAACCAGTACTCGCATTGTTCCCTGATTTGCTCCAAGATCTCGTATGGGAGGCCTTCTAATTCTTGACACGCAATCCGCCCATGTATCTTGAACTTCGTGCTAGCGAAAGAAAAAGTATTATTTAGGAGAGGACGGATCGATCAAACGTTATTAGTTTAACGAGATCAATCCTCCTTTTGTTCAATTGTTAGAAAAACAAAAGAACAAGAAGACAATTTTCTTGGAAGAGGAGAGAGAGGCACGCGGCTGAGAGAGAGGGAGAGGAGTGCACGAGTGGGTGTGTGTGTGTGTGTGTGTTTCAAGATTCATCATCCCTTCAATATGTGTGCTAAGGAGTATTTATAGAAGAGGAATCCTTCTCCTCTTCAAATTCCCTATACATTGAAGACTCCAGTACAACTAGGATTTGACCTAGTCAAATCCTAGTCAAATCAAGCTTCTTTGGTCAAACCAATATTAGCCATTGATCTCTCCCTTTTAATCTCAACCATTAATTTAATTTAATAGAATATTAAAATCCTATTTAAATATTTCAAGGGCAATAAATAAATATATTAAATATAAATTTTTATTCTAAGCCCATTAAATTAATTTTCTAATAAGTCTAATTTATTAGATAAATTTCTTTTATCTAATAAAAGGAATTAACTCTTCCCATGAAAATAAGGACCCGATTAAATCCAATTTAATCGCTCCATTTCTCCAAATATTTAATTCTAAATTAAATAGTTTTATGTGTGCGGATTGTGTGTGACTCTTTAGGTTTACCTTCAGCTAAACTTGGTTGGATTCCTAGAATCCGCCCGTTACCATGGGTGGCCATCTAGCAACAGTCCATGGCACTGGAGACTAGGTGAGTATAGGGGGATGAACATTTATGCTCTACAGTACATCTATCCTTCCGTCTACGGTCTCACCATTTAGAGTCTACGGCACGAAAAATGCAGGTACCCATTTTGGACCTACGTGTCGGTCTGTCCTTTACTAAACGCCGCAAGGGAAACCTTACCTTTTGTTCAGTTACTGTGGCCACAGATTTTAGGGACTAGACTCAGAGCATTTGTGAGACACAACTGTCAACACCTTTTGACAGGAGACAGATCCTTTCTTGGAAACTACTGTCACTCTGTACACCGGAGTTGCACTAGATATGGCTTATGACTACTCGAGTGCTTCTTGGCAATCTCTCACCATATCTAAGATACAACCCTGATATACAGGTAAACTCAGCAGTTCCTCACGTCAAAGGACTTGACCTATACTGTTGGAACTGGAAACACACGTCATACCTACCGACCCTACTCAAGGTCCTGCGTAAGACGGTTCCTGCGAGTCACCTCAGTTAGCTGCTCCCTAGCAGGCCAACCCACTAACACTGCTTAGACGACCCTCATCACCCGTCGATGAAATACGACAGCAGATGCTTAGTGTAAGTCTCAAGGGGAATCTCGGTACCCACTTTCGAGATTCCTTGACTTGGAGATTTCCGGACTGATTCGGCGGAACTGATTTTATGGACCTACCTCCAAGCGTAGTCCTAGTCCCCGAAATATGTTTTCAGTCCGTGGGCTTTGTTTGCGTAGTGAACAGATATATAAAGCAAATAAAGTGAACACAAACAAAGTAAATGCCAAATGAATTTCACTTCTTATTCATTAATCATTTATTAAAACCTCGAAATGGTTCAGACATAGGTTACAATTCGCCTACCAAGATTGGCTACATGGTCACCTATTCTAACAGAAATCATATCCCCGTATGACTTCATCAAAATGTATGTTCCAGCTTCGGGAAGCTTGTTTGAGGCCATAGATGGACCTTTGGAGACGGTAGACCTTCTGCTCTTCTCCAACAGTTGTGAAACCTTCCGGCTGATCCATATAGATCTCTTCCTCTACGAAACCGTTGAGGGAGGCCGTTTTCACGTCCATATGTCATATTTCATAGTCATACCATGCTGCTATGGCAAGCAGTATCCGAATGGACTTAGCCATTGCTACGGGCGAGTAGGTTTCCTCAAAGTTGACCCTGGGTCACTGAGTGTAACCCTTCGCCACAAGCCTGCCTTTGAAGGTTGTAACCTCCCCATCAGATCCAAGCTTACGTTTGTAGACCCATTTACACCCCACGGGTTTTACCCCCACGTCCATTAGGGTCCAAACCTAGTTTGTACCCATCGAGTCCATCTCAAATTTCATGGCCTCAAGCCACTTATCCGAATTGATGTCCGACATCGCTTCTCCATACGTCTTTGGATCATTATCCAACTGACCGGTCAGGCCCAGAAGTCCATACATATCATGTGCATGGGATACTCTGGCCGACCTACAGAGGACTGGAACGTTATCAATGGGAACTACTGGCTCAGATGTGACTGCCGCCTCATAGGGTGCCTCACTTGATTCCTCAAGTAGTACCTCATCGCGTCGACTATCTGATGGAAAACCCCTTTCCAAGAACACTACGTTTCGCGAGACAAAAACCTTTTTGCTCGGAGGGGTCATAGAAATAATACCCCGCAGTTTCTTTTGGATAGCCAATGAACCTGCATAAATTAGACCTCGAGTCCAGTTTATCTCCCACTAATCTCTTGACATATGCGGGGGAACCCCACACTTTCAAGAATTTGTAGGAGGCAAGCTTGCCATGCCATATCTCATATGGCGTCTGGGATATCTTCTTAGATGGCGCTAAGTTCAAAACTTTGGTTGCCGTCTCAAGAGCGTATCCCCAGAAGGAAAGGGGGAGTTCGGTAAAACTCATCATGGATCAGACCATGTCCAACAAGGTCCGATTCCTCCTTTCAGACACACCATTAAGTAGTGGTGTTCCAGGAGGGGTCTACTAAGAGAGAATCCCATTCTATTTTAGATAGTCAGTAAACTCACCACTCAAATACTCTCCACCTCGGTCCGAACGAAGGGCTTTGATCTTTCGATTGGTTTGGTTCTCTACTTCAAGTCTGTATTCCTTAAACCTTCCAAAGGCTTCAGACTTGTACCTCATCAGGTAAACATAACCATACCATGAGTGATCATCAGCAAAGGTTATGAAGTACGAGTACCCACCTCTAGCCTGAGTATTTAGTGGGCTACAGACATCCGTATGGATCAAATCCAATGGACCACTGGCTAGCGTGCTTTGTCCAATAAAGGATTTCTTGGTCATCTTTCCTTTCAGGCAGGATTCGCAGATCGGTAGGTTGTCCAAATCGTCTATTTCTAGACTCTTTGAGTCCACCAACCTTCTTATCCTATCTTTAGAGATATGACCTAACCTTGCATGCCATATCTGTACATTATTATGATCATCACGTTTTCGTTTGTGTTCTGCAGTCATAATCCAATTAGACTGTTGAAGTATGCATAGATCGTTGACCAATGTACCAAGCAGATAAGAAATACCATCTTTAATAATGAAAAGCCATTTTTATTGATGGTAAATTCAAATCCCTCCTTATCAAGGACCGAGATGGAAAACAATGTTCTTAATCATGCTAGTTACATAGAAACAGTCGTTCAGTACAATCCTAACATGACTACTAATGGCTAACTCCATTGACCTTACGGCTTCCGCAGCAACGGCCTTGCCGTTGCCTAGCCTTAGGATCATCTCATCCTTGGTTAGCCTTCTACTTCTTTGCAATGCCTGCAAATCATTGCAGATGTGAGCACCACACCCGGTATCCAAGACCCATAAAGCAGAATTAGTTATCATGTTTACTTCAACCACAAACATACCTGAGTTGGAGAGGAGTTGTGGGCACTCCCTCTTCCAATGCCTCTTCCCTTGGCAATGCATGCAGACATCATTTGCCTTGGACCGCTGAGAACTACGGGCCTTCCCTTTCCCTTTGCTCAGTCCCACCGGAGCAACAGGGACGCCCGGAGCGCGAGCAGGGGCCGCAACCGTCTTCCCTTTTCCCTTCTTCCTCTTCCAGCGTCCGGTCCTCTTGCCATTCGCTTTGAACGTCGAAGCCTCTCCTATCAATACCGCCGGCGCCGACTTGTGGGTCGTTGCCTCGTATTGGACCAGCATGTTCATAAACTCATGAATAGACTTCTCAAGTCCGTTCATGTTGTAGTTTACAACAAATGGGTCATAGGACGGAGGAAGCGACTGGAGGATCACGTCAATGTACGTGTCATTGTTAAGCCCAACATTAAGGTACTCGAGTTTCTCCACTAGGGAGAGCATCTTGACCCCATGACTTTGTACAGACACTCCTTCAGCAAGCTTGGTGCCAAAGAATGTTTTTGTGGCGGCATATCTAATATGGCTGTCCGGAACCGCATAAACCTCGTTCATGCGGAGCATTATGGCGGAGACGTTGTCCAGCCTCTCATACTGCTTCTGGATGTCGTTAGACATAGAAGCCAGTATGATACTGCGTACTTTCCGGTTTTCCTCATGCCATTTCTCGAACGTCAAACGTTCTTCTGGCGTGGACCCCTCCGGTAAGTCGTTCGGCGGTGGCTCGTCCAAGACGTAGTCTTGGTTCTCGAAATCGAGGACAATCCTCAAGTTTCTCAGCCAATCCGAGTAGTTCGTTCTGTTGAATTTATTAGTCTCAAGTACCATGGTTAATGGATTCTTAGACATATCTACATTAATGAAAATGTAAAGCAGAAATTAGCAGATAATGGTAATATTATTGTTCAAGTTGAAGACTTGGTCTTTTTTTATACGAAAGTCCGCCACACTCAAGTGGAGTTTCGAGAAACCATTTCCTTGTTGGAATAGGTGACCAGAAAGCCAATAGGTTTGGCAATTTGTAACCTATCCGACAACTTGATGTGAATGTAATATTATTATGTGATGAATAAGATGAGTATTCGTCACCAATGGTACCTTCTTTGTTGCGCTCATCTTACATTTGTTAAAACGGTGTTTAACATATATCGCTATAAAGCCCACAGACCATGGATAACAACTCGTGCAGTTGGGCCACGCATTGGATGGTGGTCATGAAACCAACTGATTAAGAGTTGGGTCTGAAACATTCCAAGTCGAGGACCTCGAGACAGGGCATCGAGAGTCCTATTGAGACTTGCGTCAAGAGTCGTGTTCATTGGATGAGTGCCGTGTTTCATCGGCGACAGGCGTGGGACGCCTACACGATCTTGATGGGTTGGTCGACAGGGGTCGAGCCGACTAGACTGACTCGCGGGATCATCATATGGAAGCCTTGGAGGCTTGGTCGGTATGATTGGTTTTCCCCGGTTCCGATAGTACGGGAGTAATCCTCAGACTTGAGGAATCATGGCAGTCACGTGCACAGGACGGCTGTATCTCGGATCTGGCGAGAGGTGATCATTCTGTAAGATGATCATTATAAGCCTTGTCCAGTGCAGTCGGAATGTGTAGCGAGGACGGTGGATTCCAAGAAGAGGATCCGTCCCCTGTCAGTATGTGACAGAGGTATCTCCTATGCACTCGGAGACACGTTCATGCTGTTTAAAGCTGTGGCCACAGTGGTTGGTCGAACAGCGAATGGTTCCCTGTGTCGACGCAATGAAGCATACGTGGTCTCGAGTATTAAGCATAGATGCCTAGTCAAGGATGGGAACCGACGCCCAATTCCATACCCTAGACTAAGGTCGGGAGACGGTAGACGGAAGGATCGTACCCGTACGGAATCGGCGCCTAAATGTTCACGCCAATTCACCTAGTCTCTAGTGCCATGGACCGTTGCTAGACGGTCACCCATGGTAACGGGCCCTTGTGGGACACGGGCCCAAGTCTAGCTGAGGGTGAACCTAAAGGGTCACACACAAATCACCGAGGAGGTTGAGAGATCGACTTGGAGTCAATCTCGAAGGATAAAATAGGTAATTGGATTATTTAAGGGAAAATCCATTGGATGGACGGGCCGACATTGTATCGGCTTTCATTTAATCGGTAAATTGGATTTTTGATTAAATATGGAAAGTTGAGATGTTGAGACATTGGATCTTTTAATTGGATTAAAAGATCAACGGGAATAATTTGAATGGACATTAAATTGGATTTAATGTTGGGTTCGTCGTAATTGGATTACGATAAAACTCGGTCCGTTAAATTATACCCGAGAGGAGAAATAATTCCTAATTTGGAATAGGAAGAAGTTGGACTTCTTCCCTTAATTAAACATGGCCGACATGCTCCCTTGGAGGAAGCAAAATCAGCCATGTTTCATGCTAGGTAGTATGTTAACTTGTCTCTTTTGGAAAGAGACAAATCAACTCCAATCAAGCTCTTCCCTTTTGGTATGATTTGATCATACCATAAATTTTGGTAGGCTTGATTGAAGAATTGATGGTGATTGATTGGAATGAATCTAGACATCCTTGGATGAACCTAGACACATTCCAATAATCACATTAATTATGTATATATATTAGAATATACAACACCAAGCATAAGTGATTCATTATTCATTTTTTTCTAGGAAAAAGAGAAGACAAAAATCCTCTCCTCTCTCTCAAAATTTCGTGCTCCCTCCCTCTCTCACACTTGTGTTCTTCACTTGATTTTGAATAAAGAAGAAGAACAAAGTAAGTTTAAGAGAACACTAATTCATAGTGTTCTTCTCTTAAACCGATTCCTTCAAAATCCGTTCTTTTCTAGCAAGAGGAACGTGTGTTTCTTCCGGTGTGGTGTGGATCACCTTTGGAGAATCCATACGTTTGGATTTCGTGACCATTCCGGAAAAGGAACAACGCAAGTAGCCGGGAGTATACGCTAAACAATCAGAGGTAACGGTTTATTACGCTTTGATTGATTTCATTTATATATCTATGCCCTATGTGCTTAAATGTATGTTTTAATATTTACACATCCTACATCGAACGCCCGGTTGAGCACCCAAGGGTACACCCCTTGGGATTCGCGTATTTTTGAATTTGATTTAAATTTACGCACTTTTCCACGCTTTCTCGCTTCCGCTCGCGCTCCCCGGCGGATCCGCTTGTCCTTCAAGTGGTATCAGAGCCCGGTTCGATGTAAGGGGCATAGATCTATGTGTTTGGCATGATCTACTTGCTTTTAAATGGCTTTATTGGCATGTTAGATTACATAAATATATGAATAATATGATGATTCAATTGTTTGGATTTAATGGACTTTTGGCATGCTTAATTTTGTTAGATTGGATCTAAAATTGCATGCTTATTTTCAGAATAATATTAATGTTATTGTGCTGAAACGTTTTGAAAAATAAAAAAAAAAAAAAAATTCGGATCGGTCTGCAGCGGCCGCGCGCAGGCGGGCGCCTGCGCGCGCGCCATGCGCGCGGATGCTGCGCACAGGCGCGTGCGCGCTGTGCGCAGCCGGCCGCTGCCAGCGCGCGGCACAGAGCGCGCACGCGCAGGGAGCGCAGGCTTGCTGCCAGCGCGCGCGCGCTGCCCTATGCGCGCGGGCGGCCGGCCAGCACAACGGCTGGGCCGTTTTGTGCCGTTTTTCGACTTTTTCTGGAAAATTCAATTTTCTGTATTTTCTGCACGATATTCTGAAAATATGTTAATTTTTCATTTTTGATTTTGGGATAATTGGATTATTCCTTGAGTTAAATTTGCTTAATTAATTTGGGATTAATACATGCATTGGATGCATTGTTTAAAATGTCCATTAAATTTAAAATTTGAATTTTGCATATTATTTGTATATTTATGCTTTTTGTGATGTTGGACATCACTTGCGTATTTGGAATATCCATTGGTTATTTATGCATGATTATTTGGAATAATTATGTTATGTGAGTTGATGGAATCAACATGGGATGATCACAAAGCCCTAGACCTTGTGTATGGATGAATGAATATTTATTTATTTTCTGTTGGGTGGGGCCTGCGTGCCTCTTGTTTTTGGGACTATCATCTCCCGTATTTTCAGCCTCATGATGTTAAGGCTTGTTTTCTTTATTACCGATGTATTACTTTCAGTTGTAATGAGAGTAGATAGGATTGGTGAGGTTTCAATTTTAACAAGCAATTGGAGTCGGAGACCCCAAGGAGGAGCATCAAGGCGTGAAACAAGAAGCACTTCAAGGCCCATTGGAATGACAATGGGTTTATTATTATTGTAATAATTTAGGACCACCCTAGACAGACCATAGACTCACTGCGGGCTCAGTGGGTCGCATAGGTTGGGCTTGTGATCATCCTAACAGGGGTATGCTATATTTTCTGCATGCGGCGTATTTATTTATCGCTTTAAATATTGGATATTTATGCATGCTAAAACACAATAATGTGATGAGGTCTCGGTCATACACAAACTCTCATTTGGTTGGACCAAATTAAATATTAGGCCCAGAACGGACGTGGATCAAAATGGTATTTTGGTCTGTCGGAGCCTTCCATCCACAGCAATGTGGTGAGGAAGCTACCACTACCTAAGTGTGGTCTCACGAGTCGTGGCACACTTGGACTAGGGGAAAGCTGCACTATTGTTGTGAACAAAAAGACTGCGCTCGCTGTTTTCCTCTCTCACGAGTCGTGGGGAGCGACAGTTTGAGGTATGATTTGGTTGATGGGTCGGGCCTAACACTGAGTAACATGGTTCGCTTGGAATCCTCGGAACCATGCGAATAGGTGAGGCAAAATATCTTGGGAATCTCATTGGATGAGAATGATATTGGATATCTCACACAAGGTCTTCTTCATGTGAATCATAAAAGCGGGGCATGGAGATTACGCTTGTGGATCCCAAGCCCACTAGGAAATGGTTTCCCGAAAGTCCGCCACTCCGCTTGAGAGTGGCGGACTTTCGTATAAATAGTGGGAGGGTTAAAGACTAAAAGACCAAGTCTTCAACTTGAACAATAATATTACCATCATCTGCTAATTTCTGCTTTACATTTTCATTAATGTAGATATGTCTAAGAACCCGTTAACTATGATTCTTGAGACTAACAAATTCAACGGAACGAACTACTCGGACTGGCTGAGAAACCTGAGGATTGTCCTCGGTTTCGAGAACCAAGGCTACGTCTTGGACGAGCCACCACCGAGCGACTTACCGGAGGGGTCCACGCCTGAAGAATGTTTGACGTTCGAGAAATGGCATGAGGACAACCGGAAAGTACGCAGTATCATACTGGCTTTGATGTCTAACGACATCCAGAAGCAGTATGAGAGGCTGGACAACGTCTCCGCCATAATGCTCCGCATGAACGAGGTTTATGCGGTTCCGGATAGGCATATTAGATATGCCGCCACAAAAGCATTCTTTGGCACCAAGCTCGCTGAAGGAGCGTCTGTACAGAGTCATGGGGTCAAGATGCTCTCCCTAGTGGAGAAACTCGAGGATCTTAAAGCTGGGCTTAACAATGACACGTACATTGACGTGATCCTCCAGTCGCTTCCTCCATCCTATGACCCGTTTGTTGTCAACTACAACATGAACGGACTTGAGAAGTCTATTCATGAGTTGATCAACATGCTGGTCCAATACGAGGCAACGACCCATAAGTCGGCGCCGACGGTATTGATAGGAGAGGCTTCGACCTCCAAGGCAAATGGCAAGAGGGCCGGACGCTGGAAGAGGAAGAAGGGCAAAGGGAAGACGGTTGTGGCCCCTGCTCACGCTCCGGGCGTCCCTGTTGCTCCGGTTGGACCGAGCAAAGGGAAAGGGAAGGCCCGTGGTTCTCAGCGGTCCAAGGCAAATGATGTCTGCATGCATTGCCAAGGGAAAGGGCATTGGAAGAGGGAGTGCCCACAACTCCTCTCCAACCCAGGTGTGTTTGTGGTTGAAGTTAATATGATTACTAATTCTGCTTCATGGGTATTGGATACCGGGGTGCTCACATCTGCAATGATTTGCAGGCACTGCAAAGAAGCAGAAGACTAACAAAGGATGAGATGATCCTGAGGCTAGGCGATGGCAAGGCCGTTGCTGCGGAGGCCGTAGGATCACTAGAGTTAGCCATTAGTAGTCATGTTAGGATTGTACTGAACGACTGTTTCTATGTACCTAGCATGATTAAAAACATTGTTTCCATCCCGGTCCTTGATAAGGAGAGGATATGAATTTACCATCAATAAAAACGGTTTTTTCAGTATCAAAGATGGTATTTCTCATCTGCTTGGTACATTGGTCAACGGTCTGTACATACTTCAACAGTCTAATTGGATTATGACTGCAGAACACAAACGAAAACGTGATGATCATAATAACGCACATATATGGCATGTGAGGTTAGGTCATATCTCTAAAGATAGGATAAGAAGGTTGGTGGACTCAAAGAGTCTAGAAATAGACGATTTGGACAACTTACCGACCTGCGAATCCTGTCTAAAGGGAAAGATGACCAAGAAACCCTTTGTTGGACAAAGTACGCTAGCCAGTGATCTGTTGGATTTGATCCATACAGATGTCTGTGGTCCACTAAATACTCAGGCTAGAGGTGGGTACTCGTACTTCATAACCTTTACCGATGATCACTCACGGTATGGTTATGTTTACCTGATGAGGTATAAGTCTGAAGCCTTTGGAATGTTTAAGGAATACAGACTTGAAGTAGAGAACCAAACCGGTCGAAAGATCAAAGCCCTTCGGTCGGACCGAGGTGGAGAGTATTTGAGTGGTGAGTTTACTGATTATCTAAAAGAGAATGGGATTCTCTCTCAGTGGACCCCTCCTGGAACACCGCAGCTTAATGGTGTGTCTGAAAGGAGGAATCGGACCTTGTTGGACATGGTCCGATCCATGACGAGTTTTACCGAACTACCCCTTTCCTTCTGGGGATACGCTCTTGAGACGGCGGCCAAAGTTTTGAACTTGGCGCCATCTAAAAGGGTATCCCAGACGCCATATGAGATATGGCATGGCAAGCCTGCCTCCTACAAATACTTGAAAGTGTAGGGTTGCCCCGCATATGTCAAGAGATTAGTGGGAGATAAACTGGACTCGAGGTCTAGTTTATGCAGGTTCATCGGCTATCCGAAAGAAACTGCGGGTATTATTTCTATGATCCCTCCGAGCAAAAAGGTTTTTGTCTCGCGAAACGCAGTGTTCTTGGAAAAAGGTCTTCCATCGGATAGTCGACGCAATGAGGTACTCCTTGAGGAATCAAGTGAGGTACCCCATGAGGCGGCAGTGACATCTGAGCCAGTGGTTCCCACTGATATTGTTCCAGTCCTCCGTAGGTCGGCCAGAGTATCCCATGCACCTGATAGATATGGATTTCTGGGCCTGACCGGTCAGTTGGATAATGATCCAAATTCGTATGAAGAAGCAATGTCAGACATCGATTCGGACAAGTGGCTTGAGGCCATGAAATCCGAGATGGACTCGATGGGTACAAACAAGATTTGGACCCTAGCAGATCCACCAAAAGGGGTTAAACCCGAAGCTGGAACATACGTTTTGATGAAGTCATACGGGGATATGATTTCATCAAGAACGAGTCCAATCCTTGTGTATACAAGAAGATCAGTGGGAGCTCAGTTGTGTTTCTGGTGCTTTACGTGGATGACATCTTGCTCATTGGGAATGATGCTAAGATGTTGGGTACCACTAAAGCTTGGTTGTCAACACAATTCTCCATGAAGGATATGAGCGAGGCATCCTACATCCTTGGCATCAAGATCTACAGGGATAGATCTAAAAGGATGTTAGGAATGGCCCAGTCCTCGTACATTGAGAAAGTCTTGAAAAGATTCAAGATGGAGTACTCAAAACGAGGATTCCTTCCTATGAGGCATGGAATTAAGTTATCCAAGAAGCAGTCTCCTAAGACTGATGAGGAACTTAAACGGATGTAGGACATCCCTATGCTTCAGCCGTAGGCAGCATACAATATGTTGTTCAGTGCACTAGACTTGATGTGGCTTTCGCTTTGAGCGTAAATAGTCGATATCAGTCGTGTGCCGGGAAGGCACACTGGAGTGCAGTCAAGACTATCCTGAACTACCTGAAAAAGGACTAAGGACATGTTCTTGATCTACGGTGGTGGAGAGTTGACACTGGAAGGCTAATAGCGACACTAGCTTCCAGTCGGATGACGAAGATGCCAAGTCTCAATTTAGTTTTTGTATTTAGACTAAATGGTGGCGTGGTTACTTGGAAGGGTTCCAAGTAGGCTACCACGGCGGACTCCACCATAGAGTTTCGAATACATAGCGGCTTTGGAAGCAGCTAAGGAGTGGTTTGGTTGATGAGCTACATCCAAGGGTTGGATGTAATACCTAGCATTGCTAAGCCTGTAATTATCTTTTATGATAACAACGGGGCGATAGCTATAGCAAAGGAACCGAGATCTCATCACGATCCAATCATATTCTTAGACGCTACCATCTACTTAGAGAGATGGATAGCAGGAGTGACATTCGGTTGGACCGAGTCAGCTCCGCAGAAAACATAGCAGATCCACTTGCTAAGCCTATGTCGCAAGTTGCCCACACTCACCATCTGAATAAGAGGTTTGAGGTCAATGGGTGATTGGCTTTAGGTCAAGTGGGAGATTTTTGGAATAGGTGACCAGAAAGCCAATAAGTTTGGCAATTTGTAACCTATCCGACAACTTGATGTGAATGTAATATTATTATGTGATGAATAAGATGAGTATTCGTCACCAATGGTACCTTCTTTGTTGCGCTCATCTTACATTTGTTAAAACGGTGTTTAACATATATCGCAACAAAGCCCACAGACCATGGATAACAACTCGTGCAGTTGGGCCACGCATTGGATGGTGGTCATGAAACCAACTGATTAAGAGTTGAGTCTGAAATGTTCCAAGTCGAGGACCTCGAGACAGGGCATCGAGAGTCCTATTGAGACTTGCGTCAAGAGTCGTGTTCATTGGATGAGTGCCGTGTTTCATCGGCGACAGGCGTGGGACGCCTACACGATCTTGATGGGTTGGTCGACTGGGGTCGAGCCGACTGGACTGACTCACGGGGATCATCATATGGAAGCCTTGGAGGCTTGGTCGGTATGATTGGTTTTCCCCGGTTCCGATAGTACGGGAGTAATCCTCAGACTTGAGGAATCATGGCAGTCACGTGCACAGGACGGCTGTATCTTGGATCTGGCGAGAGGTGATCATTCTGTAAGATGATCATTATAAGCCTTGTCCAGTGCAGTCGGAATGTGTAGCGAGGACGGTGGATTCCAAGAAGAGGATCCTTCCCCTGTCAGTATGTGACAGAGGTATCTCCTATGCACTCGGAGACATGTTCATGCTGTTTAAAGCTGTGGCCACAGTGGTTGGTCGAACAGGGAATGGTTCCCTGTGTCGACGCAATGAAGCATACGTGGTCTCGAGTATTAAGCATAGATGCCTAGTCAAGGATGGGAACCGACGCCCAATTCCATACCCTAGACTAAGGCCGGGAGACGGTAGATGGAAGGATCGTACCCGTACGGAATCGGCGCCTAAATGTTCACGCCAATTCACCTAGTCTCTAGTGCCATGGACCGTTGCTAGACGGCCACCCATGGTAACGGGCCCTTGTGGGACACGGGCCCAAGTCTAGCTGAGGGTGAACCTAAAGGGTCACACACAAATCACCGAGGAGGTTGAGAGATCGACTTGGAGTTAATCTCGAAGGATAAAATAAGTAATTGGATTACCTAAGGGAAAGTCGATTGGATGGACGGGCCGACATTGTATCGGGCTTTCATTTAATCGGTAAATTAGATTTTTGATTAAATATGGAAAGTTGAGATGTTGAGACGTTGGATCTTTTAATTGGATTAAAAGATCAACGGGAATAATTTGAATGGACATTAAATTGGATTTAATGTTGGGTTCGTCGTAATTGGATTACGATAAAACCCGGTCCGTTAAATTATACCCGAGAGGAGAAATAATTCCTAATTTGGAATAGAAAGAAGTTGGACTTCTTCCCTTAATTAAACATGGCCGACATGCTCCCATGGAGGAAGCAAAATCAGCCATGTTTCATGCTAGGTGGTATGTTGACTTGTCTCTTTTGGAAAGAGACAAATCAACTCCAATCAAGCTCTTCCCTTTTGGTATGATTTGATCATACCATAAATTTTGGTAGGCTTGATTGAAGAATTGATGGTGATTGATTGGAATGAATCTAGACATCCTTGGATGAACCTAGACACATTCCAATAATCACATTAATTATGTATATATATTAGAATATACAACACCAAGCATAAGTGATTCATTATTCATATTTTTCTAGGAAAAAGAGAAGACAAAAATCCTCTCCTCTCTCTCAAAATTTCGTGCTCCCTCCTTCTCTCACACTTGTGTTCTTCACTTGATTTTGAATCAAGAAGAAGAACAAAGTAAGTTTAAGAGAACACTAATTCATAGTGTTCTTCTCTTAAACCGATTCCTTCTAAACCCGTTCTTTTCTAGGAAGAGGAACGTGTGTTTCTTCCGGTGTGGTGTGGATCACCTTTGGAGAATCCATACGTTTGGATTTCGTGACCATTCCGGAAAAGGATCAACGCAAGTAGCCGGGAGCATACGCTAAACAATCAAAGGTAACGGTTTATTACGCTTTGATTGATTTCATTTATATATCTATGCCCTATGTGCTTAAATGTATGTTTTAATATTTACACATCCTACATCGAACGCCCGGTTGAGCACCCAAGGGTACACCCCTTGGGATTCGCGTAGTTTTGAATTTGATTTAAATTTACGCACTTTTCCACGCTTTCTCGCTTCCGCTCGCGCTCCCGGGCGGATCCGCTTGTCCTTCATTCCTAGCGGGCTCGGGATCCACAAGCGTAATCTCCATGCCCCGCTTTTACCATTCACATGAAGAAGACCTCGTGGGAGATATCCAATATCATTCTCATCCAATGAGATTCCCAAGGTATTTTGCCTCACCTATTCGCATGGTTCCGAGGACTCCAAGCGAACCATGTTACTTAGTTTCGGGCCCGACCCATCAACCAAATCATGCCTCAAACTATCGCCCCGCACGACTAGTGAGACAGGGAAACAGCGAGCGCAGTCTTTTTGTTCACAACAATGGTGCAGCTTTCCCCTAGTCCAAGTGTGCCACGACTCATGAGACCACACTTGGGTAGTGGTAGCTTCCTCACCACATTGCTGTGGATGTAAAGCTCGGACAGATCAAAATAGCATTTTGATCTAAGTCCGTTCTGGGCCTAATATTTAATTTGGTCCAACCAAATGAGAGTTTGTGTATGACCGAGACCTCATCACATTATGGTGTTTTAGCATGCATAAATATCCAATATTTAAAGCGATAAATAAATACGCCGCATGCAGAAAACATAGCATACCCTTGTTAGGATGATCACAAGCCCAACCTATGCGACCCACTGAGCCCGCAGTGAGTCTATGGTCTGTCTAGGGTGGTCCTACATTATTACAAAATAATATACCCATTGTCATTCTAATGGGCCTTGTAATTCTCTTGTTTCACGCCTTGATGCTCCACCTTGTGGTCTCCGACTCCATATGCTTGTTAAAATTAAAACCTCACCAATCCTATCTACTCTCGTTACAATTGAAAGTAATACATCGGTAATAACGACAAGCCTTAACATCATGAGGCTAAAAAAGGGGAGACGATAGTCCAAAAAACAAGAGGCACGCAGGCCCCACCCAACATGAATTAAATGATAATACATTCATCCATACACAAGGTCTAGGGCTTTTATGATCATCCCATGCTGATTCTATCAACGCACATAACATAATTATTCCAAATAATCATGCATTAAACCAATGGATATTCCAAATATCCAAGTGATGTCCAACATCACAAAAGCATAAATACATAAACAATATGCAAAATTCAAATTTCAAATTTAATGGACATTACAAACAATGCATCCAATGCATGTATTAATCCCAAATTAATTAAGCAAATTTAATCTAAGGAATAATCCAATTATTCCAAAATCAAATGTGCAAAATGAATACATTTTCAGAATAATGTACAGAAAATACAGAAAATTAAATTTTCCAAAAAATGTTGAAAAACGACACAAAATGGCCCAACCGTTGTGTCTGCCGGCCAGCCGCGTGCACAGGGCAGCAAGCGCGCGCGCGTGCTCTGTGCCGCGCTGGCCTCGGCCGGCAGTGGCTGCCTACGCACAGCGCGCGCGCCAGTGCGCAGCATCCGCGTGCACGGCGCCCGCACAAGCACCCACCTACGCGCGGCCGCGGTGTGCACGGCCGCCCCTGCCAGCACGCACGCCGGGCAGGCCTGCGCACAGGCGTGAGCCCGCGCGCGCCCGGCAGCGCGCCTGCCAGCGAGTGACCGGCCGGTAGGGGCAGCAGCCAACCGCTGCTGCTGCTGCTGCTGTCCAAAAATGTATATTTTTTTTAATGTTTTTTCAACATCATTTTTCAACAAAAAACAGTAATAATATTCTGAAAATAAGCATGCCATTTTAGATCCAATATAAGAAAAATAAGCATGCCAAAAGTCCATCAAATTCAAACAATTGAATCATCATATTATTCACATATTTATGTAATCTAACATGCTATTAAAGCCATAAAAGCAAGCAGATCATACCAAGCACATAGATCTATGCCCCTTACATCGAATCGGGCTCTGATACCATTTGAAGGACAAGTAGATCCGCCCGGGAGCGCGAGCGGAAGCGAGAAAATCGTAAATATAAAATTGAATCGCACATAAGGAGAAATCCCAAGGGGTGTACCCTTGGGTGCTCAACTGGGCGTTCGATGTAGGATATGTTAAAGTTAAAAGCATACTTATAACATATAGGGCATAGATGAAAAAGAAAGTTAAGATCTGCTAAAGCGTAATAATCGTTAACTTGCAAATTTAACATGTGCTCGACTACTAGCGCTGTTCCCTTTTTCTGGAATGCACACAAATTCAAACGTATGGATTCTCCAAAGGTAATCCACACTACACCGGAAGAAACTCACGTTCTCCTTGCTAGAAGAGAACGGGTTTAAAAAGGAATCGGTTTAAGAGAAGAACAGTATGGATTACTGTTCTCTTAAACCTACTTTGTTCTTCTTCTTGATTCAAAATCAAGTGAAGAACACATGTGAAAAAAGGGGAGATGGCCGTGTGTGTGAGAGAGAGGAGAGGGCCGAATTTCTTCTTCTTTTTCCTAGAAAAAGATGAATTATGATTCACATATGCTAGGTGTTGTATATACTCATATATACATAATTAATGTGATTATTGGAATGTGTCTAGGTTCATCCAAGGATGTCTAGATACATTCCAATCAATCACCATCAATTGTTCAATCAAGCCTACCAAATTTTACGGTATGATCAAATCATACCGAAAGGAAAGGGCTTGATTGGAGTTGATTTGTCTCTTTCCAAAAGAGATAAGTCAACATACCAGCTTGCATGAAACATGGCTGATTTTACTTCCTCCAAGGGAGCATTTAGGCCAGGTCTAATTTAGGAAGAAGTCCAACTTCTTCCTATTCCAAATAGGAATTATTTCTCCTCTCGGGTCAAATTTAATGGACCGGATTTTTGTCGTAATCCAATTATGATGAACCCTACATTAAATCCAATTTAATGTCCACTTAAATTATTCCCGTTGATCTTTCAGTCCAATTAAAAGATCCAACATCTTAATGTTCCATATTTAATCGAAAATCCAATTTACCGATTAAACAAGGGCTCGATACAATATCGGCCCATCCATCCAATGGACTTTCCCTTAAGTAATCTAATTACTTATTTATCCTTCGAGATTGACTCCAAGTTAATCTCTCAACCTCCTCGGTGATTTGTGTGTGACCCTTTAGGTTCACCCTCAGCTAGACTTGGACCCGTGTCCCACAAGGATCCGTTACCATGGGTGGCCGTCTAGCAACGGTTCATGGCACTAGAGACTAGGTGAATTGGCGTGAACATTTAGGCACCGATTCTATATGGGTACGGTCCTTCCGTCTACCGTCTACTGTCTCCCGGCCTTAGTCTAGGATATGGAATTGGGCGTCGGTTCCCATCCTTGACTAGGCATCTATGCTTAATACTCGAGACTACGTATGCTTCATTGCGTCGGCATAGGAAACCATTCCCTGTTTGACCAACCACTGTGGCCACAGCTTTAAATAGCATAAACGTGTCTCCGAGTGCATAGGAGATACCTCTGTCACATACTGACAGGGGACGGATCCTCTTCTTGGAATCCACCGTCCTCGCTACACATTCCGACTGCACTGGACAAGGCTTATGAGGATCATCTTACATAATGATCACCTCTCGCCAGATCCAAGATACAGCCGTCCTGTGCACGCGACGGCCATGATCCCTCAAGTCTGATGGCCTATGGTAATAATCAGCGAAACATATCCCCAAAATAAAATACATGGCCTCAAAATAGGCCCCAGAATACATGTCCCGTAAAATACAATACACATGTTTGGCCTACTACCTCAATCTAGAAAAACAAGGGGATACCGCATTATCATCATCTCCATAAATTCTTTCTTTCATAAAATTAAAAGGAACGCACATTATTCATGAGCACCCGAATTTCAATTCATATGCCATATAACAATAAACACTCATAGGCATAGTATACAATTACCAAGAAATGCATAAAAATTATCTTCTAAGGCATACACAATCACCCAACAAAAAAATAATGATAATTCTTGCACTTAGAAAAATAATATGACATGAAGGTAATATTTCACAAAGGTTAAATTTCCTTTAGAAAATATTTCTGTTTTCCTTTTAATCTGGAAAAAAAAGGAAAAACAAAAAATACAAGAAAACAACAACAAAAAAATGGGTCTGCCGGCTCGGCTCGGCTCAGTGCGAGCCGACTCAACCCTACTGGCGCAAGCCAGCGCGCGGCACAGCTGGCGCGCTGTCACCACGCTGGCCGCGGGCCCGCAAGCCAGCTGGCGTGCGATCAGTGTGCTCAGTCAGCCTTAATAATTTTTTTATTTTTAACTCCGGCGCTGGACGTTTTTCCAGCGCCGTTTTCCGACGACTGGTCTTTTTCCGGCGAAAAAATAGAAAACCCATATCTTACTCATTTTAAAGCCGTTTTTGATGAATCATATACTGTTTCGAACCTCTTTTCATGCCCAACAATATAACACAAAAATATTCAGTAAAAAACAACAGATTCAGATCAGTTTTTTTATCCCAAGAAAACGATTTTCAAGAATTAGGGTTTTGATTTCCTCATAAACCATTCATCTCTTTTCCACCAAAATTTAACCATGTGATCTTCACATCAAAAACTACATATGATAGGAAAATGACTACAAAAGAACCCATAGATCTCGTAAAAAAAAATGGGTTCGAATTTGCCATGAAACAAGTGGATTTGTACATGTTAATTTGTACAATATGTTAAAACATATCATGCTAATTACATATATAATCTCATGCTCCATAAGATAGTTCCGTAGCATAAAATTAAATGTGAACATGCTTTGCAACATAAAGCGAGTACAAGCCCTAAGGAACCTTTTTGGAGATCCGTGAGGTCAATAGGAAGAAGTTGGACTTCTTCCCATAATAAGCATGGCCGAAATGCTCCCTTGGTGAAAGCAAAATTCAGCCATGTTCCATGCAAGGTGGCAGTTGCCTTGTCTCTTTTGGTAAGAGACAAATCAACTCCAATCGAGCCCTTCCTTTTGGTATGATTTGATCATACCTTAAAAGTTGGTAGGCTTGATTGAAGAATTAATGGTGATTGATTGGGATGTATCTAGATATCCTTGGATGAACCTAGACACATTCCAATAATCACATTAATTATGTATATATAGGAGTCTATACAACACCTTGTGAAAATAGAATCATAATTCATCTTTTTCAAGGAAAAAGAGAAGAAATTCGGCCTCTCCTCTCTCTCTCACTCTCGGCCCTCTTTCCCTATCCCACTTGTGTTCTTCATTTGATCTTGGATCAAAAGGAAGAACAAATTTGGTTTAAGAGAACACTAATTCATAGTGTTTTTCTCTTGAACCGATTTCTTTCTAAACCCGTTTTCCTCTAGCAAGGAAAACGTGTGTTTCTTCTGGTGTGGTGTGGATCACGTTTGGGGAATCCATACGTTTGGGTTTCGTGAGCATTCCAGAGAAGGAAGAACGCAAGTAGCCGCGCATATGTAAAATCATCAAAGGTAACGGTTTTATTACGCTTTGATAGATTTAACAGATCCTACATCGAACGCCCGGTTGAGCACCCAAGGGTACACCCCTTGGGATCACGTTTATTTGAATTTGATTTAAATTTACGCATAATTTCTAGCTTTCTCCCTTCCGCTCACGCTCCCGGGCGGATCCGCTTGTCCTTCAAGTGGTATCAGAGCCCGGTTCGATGTAAGGGGCATAGATCTATGTGCTTGGCATGATCTTCTTGCCTTTATGGCATTAATGGCAGGTTAGATTGCATGAATATATGAATGAATATGATGATTCAATTGTTTAAATTTGATGGACGTTAAGTATGCTAATTTTGTGAGATTGGATCTAGAATTAGATGCTTATTTTCAGTTTATCATTGTTGTTTTGTGCTGAAAAATAATGTTGAAAAATATGGAAAAACGGACAGCACCGGCAGCGGTTGGCTGCCCACCCTAACGGCCGGCGCGCAGGCCTGGCTGGCTTGCGTGGTGGCAGGGGCGGCCGTGCATATCACGGCCGCGCTGGGCTTCGGCCAGGGCGCGGATGCTGCGCACAGGCGTTGGGTGGGGCCTGCGTGCCTCTTGTTTTGGGACTATCATCTCTCGTATTTCAGCCTCATGATGTTAAGGCTTGTTTTTAATTTTCCATGTATTACTTTCAACTGTAATGGGAGTAGATAGGATTGGTGAGGTTTTTATTTTAACAAGCTTATGGAGTCGGAGACCCAAGGTGAAGCATCAAGGTGTGAAATAAGAGCATTATAAGGCCCATTGGAATGACAATGGGTATATTATTTTGTAATAATTTAGGACCACCCTAGACAGACCATAGACTCACTGCGGGCTCAGTGGGTCGCATAGGTTGGGCTTGTGATCATCCTTACTGGGGTTTGCTATGTTTTCTACATGCAGTGTATTTATTTATCGCTTTGAATATTAGATATTTATGCATGCTAAAACACCATAATGTGATGAGGTCTCGGTCGTACATTAAACTCTCATTTGGTTGGACCAAATTAAATATTAGGCCTAGAAAGAACTTGGATCAAAATGGTATTTTGATCTGTCCGAGCCTTCCATCCACATCAATGTGGTGAGGAAGCTACCACTACCCAAGTGTGGTCTCACGAGTTGTGAACAAAGAGACTGCGCTCACAGTTTCCCTGTCTCACGAGTCGTGTGGGGCGACAGTTTGAGGCATGATTTGGTTGATGGGTCGGGCCCAACACTGAGTAACATGGTTCGCTTGGAGTCCTCGGAACCATGCGAATAGGTGAGGCAAAACATCTTGGGAATCTCATGGGATGAGAATGATATTGGATATCTCCTACTAGGTTTTCTTCTTGTGAATCATAAAAGGGAGGCATGGAGATTACGCTTGTGTATCCCAAGCCCACTAGGAAATGGTTTCCCGAAACTCCACTTGAGAATAGTGGACTTTTGTATAAATAGTGGGAGGGTTAAAGACTAAAAGATCAAGTCTTCAACTTGAACAATAATATTACCATCATCTGCTAATTTCTGCTTTACATTTTATTAATGTAGATATGTCTAAAAATCCATTAACCATGGTACTTGAGACTAATAAATTCAACGGGACGAACTACTCGGACTAGCTGAGAAACCTAAGAATTTTTCTCGGTTTCGAGAACCAAGGCTACGTCTTGAACGAGCCGCCGCCGAGCAACTTACCGGAGGGGTCCATGCTAGAAGTACATTTGACGTTCGAGAAATGGCATGAGGACAACCGGAAAGTACGCAGTATCACATTTGCTTCAATGTCTAACGACATCCAGAAGCAATATGAGAGGCTGGACAACGTCTCCGCCATAATGCTCCACATGAACGAGGTTCATGCGGTTCCGGACAGGCATATTAGATATGCCGCCACAAAAGCATTCTTTGGCACCAAGCTTGTTGAAGGATCGTCTGTACAAAGTCATATGGTTAAGATGCTCTCCCTAGTGGAGAAACTCGAGGACCTTAAAGCTAGGCTTAACAATGACACGTACATTGACGTGATCCTCCAGTCGCTTCCTCCGTCCTATGACCCGTTTGTTGTAAACTATAACATGAACGGACCTGAGAAGTCCATTCATAAGTTGATCAACATGCTAGTCCAATACGAGGCGACGACCCACAAGTCGGTGTCGGCGATATTTGATAGGAGTGGCTTCGACCTCCAAAGCGAATGGCAAGAGGGCCGGACACTGGAAGAGGAAGAAGGAAAAGCGGAAGACGGTTGCGGCCCCTACTCGCGCTCCAGGCGCCCCTGTTGCTCCGGTGGGATCGAGCAAAGGGAAAGGGAAGGCCCGTGGTTCTCAGCGGGCCAAGGCAAATGATGTCTGCATGCATTGCCAAGGGAAGGGGCATTGAAAAAGGGAACGTCAACAACTCCTCTCCAACATAGGTATGTTTGGGATTGAAGTAAACATGATAACTAATTCTGCTTCATGGGTATTGGATACCGAGTGTGGTGCTCACATCTGCAATTATTTGCAGGCACTGCAAAGAAGTAGAAGGCTAACCAAGGATGAGATGATCCTGAGGCTAGGCGATGGCAAGGCCGTTGCTGCGGAAGCCGATGATCAATGGAGTTAGCCATTAGTAGTCATGTTAGGATTGTACTAAACGACTGTTTCTATGTACCTAACATGATTAAAAACGTTGTTTCTATCCCGATCCTTGAAAAGGAGGGATTTTCATTAATCATCAACAAAAACGGTTTTTTCATAATTAAAGATGATATTTCTCATCTGCTTGATACATTGGTGAACGGTCTGTATATACTTCAACAGTCTAATTGGATTATGACTGCGGAACACAGACGAAAACGTGATGATCACAATAACGCACAGATATGGCATGCAAGGTTAGGTCATATTTCTAAAGATAGGATAAGAAGGTTGGTGGACTCAAAGAGTCTAGAAATAGACGATTTGGACAACCTACCGACCTACGAATCCTGTCTGAAGGGAAAGATGACCAAGAAACCCTTTGTTGGACAAAGCACGCTAGCCAATGATCTATTGAATTTGATCCATACGGATGTCTGTGGCCCACTAAATACTCAGGCTAGAGGTGTGTACTCGTACTTCATAACCTTTACCGATGATCACTCACTGTATGGTTATGTTTACCTGATGAGGTATAAGTCTGAAGCCTTTGGAATGTTTAAGGAATACAGACTTGAAGTAGAGAACCAAACCGGTCGAAAGATCGAAGCCCTTCGATTGGACCGAGGTGGAGAGTATTTGAGTGGTGAGTTCACTAATTATCTAAAAGAGAATGATATTCTCTCTTAGTGGACCCCTCCTAGAACACCACAGCTTAATAGTGTTTCTGATATTACGTATCTTGGTATAAATATATACTCACAAATAGATATAAAAAAAACTATAAGTTAATTGTTAGAACTTGTAAATTTTAAAAAGTACAAGAGATTACAAATGAATATTAAATATAACATAAAATTTATGTGTTATATTAAATAATTATTAAAAGTATAAAAGATTACAAAAGAATATTAAAACTTACTAAATTATTGATTAAGCTAGTTTTTGTATAGAGATTAAATATACAAATAAAAGTACCATATTTTATTATTATCCAAAATGATAATATATGGTATTGATTAATACTTATAATATATGGTTAATTTTAAATATAAAGTTGATATAGTGTTGAATGTGGAGTTAAATATATAAAAATCTTAAAAATAAAAGAAATATATAAAAAAATATTAAGAAAAAAGGAAAAAGCTGGCGAGCCGGCTCGCGAGCTTATGAACAGATAAATTTTGGCTCGAGCTCGAGCTCGTTGGAAGCTCGAGCTCGAGCAGGCTCGACTCGAGCTCAAAATCGAGCCAGCTCGACTCATCTGCCACCCCTAGTCTTTAGTATCTGAATAAGGATTAAAGAAGTGTTCTTGATACACAGTCTGTGGAGAGTTGATTCTGGAAGGCTATAATTATACTAGTTTCCAGTATCATGTGAATAATATATAGTCTCAATATGAACATATATTCGGGGTTAATGGTAAGGTGGTGGTTCGGAAAGGTTTCAAGAGGGATTCCACGACGGACCATGAAAGTTGAATGTATGACAACTTTAAAAGTTGCTCCGGAAAGTAGTTTGGATGAAAAACCACATCCAATTGTTGGGTGTGGTGCCTAGCATGGCCAAGCCAGTAGTTACCTTGAAGGATAACAACATGGCTGTAGCGCAAGCTAAAGGATTGAGATCTCATCATGGATCCAGGAAAATTCTTAGACAGAACCATCTACTTGGAGCAATGGTATGAAGATGTTGGCAGAAATAAGGTAGACCCATGAGACCGAGCTGGATATCACAGATTACTCATGCTCAGATAAGTCTAAGCGACATAGGTGATTGACTTTAGGTCAAGTTGGAGATTATTATAATAGGTGACCAGGAAGCTAATTGGATTGGCGATTTTTGGTACCATTTAGCAATCTTTATTAAAGTAATATTGACTTGATGAGTATAGTAAGTATTCATCCATGGCACTATATGTTTGTTGTGCTTATTGACTACGTTAAACGTCATTTTAATGTCACAACAAATGCCCACAGACCAATTAGATAACCCATATAGTTGGATTGCGCATTGGGTGGCAGCTATGAAACCAACTTCTGAGGGTTGGTCTGAAATGTTCCAAGACGAGGACCTCGAGACAAGGCATCGAGGGTCCTATAGAGACTTGCACTAAGTATTACATTCATTGGATGAGTGCCGTGTTTCATCGGCGACAGACGTTGGATGTCTATGCAATATTAGTGGGTTAGTTGACAAAGGTGTCAGCTAACTGAACTGACTCGTGGGGATCGTCATATGGAAGCCTTGGAGGCTTGGTGGATATGATTGGAATTCCCGGCTTCGATAGTACAAGATTAGTCCTTGGATTTGAGGAATCATGGAAGTCACATGCATATGGTGGTTGTATCTAGGATCTGGCTGAAAAGATTGCGTGGATCGTCCCGGGAAAATTGCGCGAATGCGGAAGCGCGGTATAAAATAAAATTGCGGAATTTAAAACATGCTTTTAAAATAAAGAACACGTTTCAAGGGGTGTGCCCTTGAAATTTCCCGGGTGTTTGGTGTATCTCATGAATTAACAATATGTAAGCAATCATGGAGGCCATAGGGTTGAAAAATAAAAGAGGCAAAAACGTAAACCGAGACCTACCCGTTGTCGTTTTCGTCTTCAACGGCTACACGCGTTGTTCCCCATTTTGCACCAAGATCTCGTTCTTGTGACCCTCCAAATCGTGACACACGATCCACCCATGTATCTTGCACGTCGTGCTAGCAACGAGCAAGTATAAATTTATTGGAGTGGATGAATCAACAACACGTTATGAATTAACGGTATTGATTCATCAATGTTCTAATGTTCTAAGAACAAGAGAACAAGAAAAGAGTTTCTTGGAGAGTAGAAGAGAGAGAGGCGAACGAGAGAGGGGAGAGTGAGGGCCGAAAATAGTGTGTGTTGTGTGTGTGTTGGAATTTCATCAATCCCTCAAATAGTGCAAGGCTAGGGGTTTATATAGAGGAGGAGTTTAATCCTCTTTAAACTCCAACTCTTTAGAAGCTTACTTTGACTAGGATTTTGACCCAGTCATAGTCCTAGTCAAAGTAGAATTTGACCTTGTCAAATTCAATCCTAGCCTTTCATCTCTCCCATTAAATTTCTACCATTAATTTAATTTAATGGAATATTTAAATCCTATTAAATATTCCAAAAGGCCAAATAAATATAATAAATAAATATTAATATTTATTCTAGGCCCATTAAATTAATTCCCTTAATAAATCCAATTTATTAATTTAATTCCTTTTATCAAATAGAAGGAATTAATTCTCCAAGAAAATATAGGACCCGATTAAATCCAATTTAATCATTCCTTTACTCCAACATTTAATTCCAAATTAAATACTAAGTGTGTGTGTAGATAGTGTGTGACTCTTTAGGTTCACCTTTCAGCTAGACTTGGTCAGATTCCTAGAATCCGTCCGTTACCATGGGTGGCCATCTAGCAACGGTCCATGGCACTAGAGACTAGGTGAAATATTCGGGGATGAACATTTAGGCTCTAACAGTACACTTGTCCTTCTGTCTTCGGTCTCATCACTTAGGGTCTAGGGCACGGAAAATGCAGGTGCTCATTTTGGACCTAAGTGTCGGTCTGTCCTTACTAAACGCCGCAAGGAAAACCTTCCCTTTTGTTCAGTTACTGTGGCCATAGATTTTAGGGACAAGACACAGAGCATATATGAGACTCAACTGTCAATGCCTTTTGACAGGAGACAGATCCTTTCTTGGAAACTACTGTCACTCTGTACACCAGAGCTGCACTAGACATGGCTTATGACTACTCAAGAGTATTTTGGAAATCTCTCACCATATCTAAGATACAGACCTGATGTACAGGTAAACTTAGCAGTTCCTCAAGTCAAAGGACTTGACTTGTACGTTGGAACCGGGAATACACGTCATACCTTGCTAACCATACTCAAGGTTCTCCGTAAGACGGTTCCCGCGAGTCACCTCAGTCAGCTGCTTCCTAGCATGCTAACCTACTAACACTGCTTAGACGACCTTCATCACCCGTCGATGAAATACGACAGCAGATGCTTAGCGCAAGTCTCAAGGGGAATCTCGGTACCCATTTTCGAGATTCCTTGACTTGGAGATTTCCGGACTGATTCGGTAAGACTGATTTCATGGACCTACCTCCAAGCGTAGTCCCAGTCCCAAGAAATCGATTCTCAGTCCGTGGGCTTTGTTTGCGTAGTGAACAGATATGTAATAGCAGATATAAGTGAACGTAAACAAAGTGTTGCCATATGAATTTCACTTCTTTATTCATAAATGTTTTATCAAACACCTGAAATTGTCTAGACATAGGTTACATATTCCCGCCAAAAATGGCTTACATGGTCACCTATTCTAACACGTATCTGGGATACATTCATTATAAGCCTTATCCATTATAGTCGCAATATGTATTGAGGTTGGTGGATTCGAAGATAGGATCCGTCACTTGTCAGTATACGACAGTCGAGTCTCCTATGCGCTTTGAAATAATTTAAGCTCTTTGAGTCTGTGGCCACAACGATTGGTCGAGTAGTGAATGGTTTTCTACGTTGATCAATCGAGC
Source organism: Sesamum alatum (assembly GCA_034509735.1). Lineage (NCBI taxonomy): Eukaryota > Viridiplantae > Streptophyta > Magnoliopsida > Lamiales > Pedaliaceae > Sesamum > Sesamum alatum. The sequence continues at coordinate 22,505,680 of JACGWO010000007.1, read as the reverse complement.
AAACATGTCTCAAGTTATTGAGCATAGTTGTCTAGTCAAGGATGAGAACCAATGACCAATTTCATGTCCTAAACTTAGACCGAGAGATCGATGATGGAAGGACCGTATTCGTAAGGAATTCGGGAGCTAAATTTTCATATCAACATTCACCTAGTCTCTGGTACCATGGACCGTTGCTAGACGGCCACCCATGGTGACGTGCGTTTTTCGATTAATGGTTAATTAAAAATAGTTAATTGAATTGGATTTAATTGACGAATTGTGTTGGACACAAGCCCAAGTCTAGTTGAGGGTGAACCTAAAGAGTCACACACAAATCACTATGGTATTGGTAGAATTAATTTGAAATTGATTCTAGAAGAAACGAGTTGATTTAATTGGATTAAATTTATTCAAGGAGAAAATAAATATTGGATCATTTATTGAGAAATCCATTTGATGGATGGTCGAAGAATTAACTAATTGGATTAGTTGATTCTTCGGCTTAGAACCTTTAAATTAATTAGATCAATTTATCGAGTTTGGATTAATTAATTGATTGGATCAATTAATTAAAGTTTGGACTTATGTTTATTTAATTGGATTAAATAAACTTATGGACTTCAATTGGATTGAGATTAATTCGATTAATTAATACCCAATAGACTTTGTTTGGACTTAATTTAATTAGATTAAATAAAAGTCCTAAACTAATAGTCCTAGTCCATGGAAAAATGCAAGTTATAGCAAGTGATGGAGGAATTAAAATCCTCCACATGTGAAGCACATGTAACCAGCCCTTATGTGGTTTTAGGGGCGGTTTATTTGCTATAATGGTGTATGGTTATGTAGATAGCGGTGTGTGCATGTAGGTTGCTTTGGAAGTTGACAAAAGAAGTTGAATTTTGAAGTCAACAACTCGACATACACAAAAACTATTCACATAACTTGGACACATGGTCTTGCACAAATTTTCCATCAAATAACTTTTCAAAATCTCTGAAACTCTCCTGCTTATGTTCATACCTTTTGGAAATGATTGAACTAAAAACATTCCAAAAGCATTAATCAATAGTATTCACTTGGAGTTGTTTGTTTCTTCTTTTCTCTGCTTCTATCTAGCAATAGATTAGAGGATATACATTTCATAGTATGGTGTGGACAAATTAGAGGAATTCTAATTTTGATCCTCAAGTGAACGGAAGGAAAAACAGAAAAGAAGAGGGAACAACGCTAGTACAGGTTCTACACGCAGTGAACAAAAGGTCGGTTTCCATTTATATTAAATGCATCTTTTGTTTTCTTCCTTTAGCGACATGTCCAATATTCTTCTTCTCTTTATTTATGCTTTGACATACACCGAACGCCCGAGAACTTCAAAGGGAACACCCATTTGAATCCATTTAAAATTATGCCTTAAATTACGGATTTTACACTTTCGTTGCATCCCCGGGCCATATCCGATTCTTTCAGCTACCGCTACAATGAATTTTCATGCGTAGTGCTGACATTGTATTTATTGATCTTTCATTTCAGTGACTAAATTTTCAACTATATGTAAACTAAGATTCTAACTTTGTCTTCAACAGGCTTGCGACTGTTGGAGGGTGTCTTTGCATTATAGATATAACGTTTCTGTGTCCTTCTCATGCATCTTACTCGTGTCTTGAATTCATCAATATACACTGACTAAGTACACCGTATTTGTGCATCACACCACTTAAATTTGTTTGATTTATTAATAATAATTTTAATAATTCATAACACTTCTCATGGTTTCCACGTACATTGCAAGTTACATTTATGTTGTTTCTTATAAAATTTCGATAAAACAAAATATGTTTGTTGTGCCCCAAACGTGTAGCATTTGCATAAACTCTATTGTTTTCAGTTTTTTTTGTTAAATTTAAGGCTTAATTTAATTTAATATCTCTAAAGCCGAAAAAAAAAGCTTCTCGTTAATGGACGCACGCTTTTCATATGATTCTACTTATGCTAATATGCGATGGGTACACTTATAGTTTTAGGAATTTTAGTGTGTTTGCGGTGTATGTATTTTGAAGTTTAAATTATTGATAAATTTAACCAGCATTTGATGTATTTTTATGTTAGGATAGAATAATGAGGAAACAAACGCATCGTTATACGCAATATTCGTGTCTATGTAATACAAGCGAAAATGTGATATTCATTTGATGCAAGCTGAAATAGCTCGGTCTTGAAGATAACCTTGGGCATGAACTGAGTGTGCTTTGATTCCTGCAAGTCGAAAAGGGGGACCTGCAAAAAGCACGTTAGCACTCATATGCTCAAGTCAATAATTAATTGTGAAATGATAAAGCTTAAAAAATAATAAAGAATTGATGATGAGAAATTGAGTGGAAGAGTAAATTGAGCATGAAATATGATTTTTTCACTAAAATGAGTAGTTTGTGTGCTTGAGAGGGCGGAAAAACTTTACTACATATGAGCCAAGGGGGCTAGTATTTATAGAGGAGGTTCTTCAGTCAGGACAGACTCTTTTCTCCCTTGCAGGTCTTTTTAGAGTCCTGAGAAGGTGGGGCTCCTAAAATGCAGGAGGCAATTGGGGAACTTATCCACATAGGATTAGGAAGAGGGGGCTTCATTCGTCCTTCTTGCATGATTGGGCTTTTCTTTGCTGGCTTTGATTCTTGGGCTAGACCAGGTTTCTTCTTACCACCTAGACTCACACTGCTATCTGGGCCTCCGAGAAGGCTCGGTCTGGTGCTTCTTTGGGCCAGGCTACAACTTCTTGGGCCATACCTTTTACCCACTAAAGAATGTTTGGGTCTTGATGCATCCTTTTGTCTTCAACAGGCCCTTCTTGATTTTTAGGCCTTGGTCTTGGGCCGATCCAATTATCACATATCATCATTCATATTCTGTAAATTAGTTTCATTGAAAAAAAATGCTGCGTCTTCAACTTTATTATTTAAATCATTTTTCATATTTAGAATCATCACCATATCATATAAATAAAATTCAACATAAAACAACATATATTAAGAAAAACCTAAAAACTCATCTATATACCACTAATTATAATAATTTAATTAATAATAAAAAAAAATTAACCCAATAAAGCTTCCTCTTGTGGTTTGTCCCACCGCCCTAAAACATTTAAACAATGAACATCAATTTTTGTGACCAGTTTTTTCAGAGTATTATTCTTATTTTTTATAATATAATTTCACCCCACAGCCTTATGTCTCCTTTCTCTATTCGTCTTCAGTGCACTAATGCTACCGACTACAGAAGTGTATGTTCGAGAACAATCTTCAACCAAGTAGTATAAATACACCTTGGTAGATTGTGAGGAGTAAAGAGAGGAAATAGATAAATAAATTAAGTACTACACTATTTACTCTCTAGGTACACTTGGCTTTTTGCTCTTCTTTTATTGAATTACCCATCTTCTAGCAACTTAGCATTTTTCTCCAAATTCCAAACTAATTAAAACTAATTTTGATTTTTAATCAAACCGTGAGAGAGTTGAAGGGCACTTGGGTCACCGACAGATTCAATTACGAAAGTTTTTTGTTTACTTAGATCGTCGATGACCTAATAACCTTCGAAAAGTCATTGGTTCAACTCCTCCACTGTTTGATTAGAGACAATTTATATCATTTTGAAAACACCAAATCTCAAATGAGGTTGAAAACGTTTGAGCCTAACGACAGAACTCAAATGTACAAAAGTAGGCTTGCGAATTTAGCGCCAATCATCAAGATGATTGAATAGTCATTAGTTCATTTGTTGAGTCTGTAAGAAAAGAAATGTACAAATCAATGTGATATTGCTTTATTTTCATTTGTTGTTTCTTGTGGTTTGATTTTTAATTTTCTTTTAAAATGGGGAACAGCTCTTTAGCGTATTTTCCTTTCTTGGTTTACTTTTTTCATTTAATTTATTATTTTTATTTTTTCATGTAACTTCCCACTCTTTCATTTGAAGGGAATGGATCGGTCCGGGAACAGGCGGCGAAAGCGTGGTAACATTCAAAATGCATATAATTAAAACTTTGAAGAATTCCGACCAAGGGGTGCACACTTGGTTGTTCTTGAGGGTTCGATGTAATCATGTGTGGATTATAACATACATAAGTAAATCCAAACACATGAACCAACAGACATGAATATACAAAAAGAAAATTGAATACATGATAAAATTACCTCGTTCCTTTTTGTTAAATCGGCGTGTGTCCTTGAGATTCCATTCATGTTAGGCTCCAAAGTAGAAGTCCTCCAAAGATGATCCACACCACACGGAGGAGAGAAAATGTTGATCTCCTTACTAGAAGAAATCAAACTCGGTTTTGGAAGACTTTGATTCAAGAAAACCTACATTATGAATTAGTGTATTTTCTTTTATCAAAATCCTATAATCTTCAATTTGATCATAGATCAAAGTGAGCAAAGGAGAGTGCTGGAGAGTGAGAGGGGTGGCAGAGTTGAGAGCGTTGTGTTGTATGCTTGTATTGATGGGAGAGTGAAAATGTGCCCAAATACATTCCACTCAATCCCTTCAATCCGCTTTCCACATGGTATAATATAATCATACTATGTAAAAAGGCCACAATTAGTGGTCGAGTTGCACCTTTGGAAAGTGCAACTCATCCACCTCTCCGTTCCATGTAAGGAGGAGTCCAACTCCTCCCTTCCTAACATGGAAGTTAACTTTTGGCCCTTCACCTTAATTTAGCGGATTGGGCTTCATTTTAAAGAAATCAAATCAAGCCCAAAGGTCCAATGGATTTTAATCAATTTCATTTTAATACAACCAAACTAAACTAGGCCCACTGTCATTTAATCAAATTAAAGATATAAGGCCAAATATTTATTAATTAAGATAACTCCAATTAAATTAATCCAATTAATTTAATCTTGGGCTATCCATCCCATGGATTTATCCCACGCATAAACAATTCAATTATTTATATCTTCCGCAATTAATTCCTTAGGTTCACCCTCAGTTAGGCTTGGGCTTGTGGTCCAACACAATTGATTAATTAAATCTAAGTTGATTAATTATTCCTGATGAACTATTTATCAGGAAAGCCTGTTAAATGGGTGGCTGTCTCGCATCTATCCATGGAGACTAGATGAATGTTGGCGTGAACATTTAGGCTTCTGAGTTCCATATGGGTATGGTCCTTCCATCTACCGTCTTCCGGCCTTAGTATAGGGCATGGAATTAGGTATCAGTTTTCATCCTGGAGTAGTCATCTATGCTAAGTATTCGAGACCGCGCTCGCTCCATTGCTCGACATAAGAAACCATTTCCTATTCGACCAATCGTTGTGGCCACAAGTTCAAAAAGCATGAACACAGCTTTGCATGCATAAGGGATACCACTGTCACATACTGACAGCGGACGGATCCTCTTCTTGAAACCCACCATCCTCGCTACACATTCTAACTGCACTGGACAAGGCTTATAATGATCATGTCTGTGACACGATCACCTCTTGCTAGATCCAAGATACATCGTGTGCACGTGACTGCTATGGTTCCTTAAGTTCGAGGACTACTCCTGCACTATCGGGGCCGGAGAATTTCAGTCATATGGACCAAGCCTCCAAGGCTTCCATATGAAGATTCTCCATGAATCAATACTGTTAGTTCGACACATAGTCAACAAACCCGCTAAGATCGCATAGACGTCCAACGTCTATCGCTAATGAAATACGACACTCAACTAATGAATGCGATGCTTAGTGAAAGTCTTTGTAGGACACTCAATGCCTTGTCTCGAGGTCCTTGAATTGGAACGTTCAAGATGCACTCCTCAACAGTTGGTTTCGCAGCCACCATCCAATGCGCCGCCCAACTACATGGGTTGTCTATATGATATGTGGGCTTTGTCTGATGTTAATGGAATTCAATATTAATAAATGGGCATAACAAAGATAAAACCAAGAATGTAATCAATTCTATTAATTTTTTTTGCATTACATCAAAATTGTGAAATAGATTACATAATGATCAATCAATTGACTTTCTGATCACCTATTCTAGCACCATTATCTTTTACTAATTATTATTTTTAATTGTAATTTATTTTTTGTCACCACTTTCTTATAAATTTAATATTAACTTATTATTTTGTATGGAGTAGCCATTAGTTCATTTGTTGAGTCAGCAAGAAAAAGAAATGTACAAATCAACGTGATATTGCTTTCTTTGCATTTGTTATTACTTGTGGTTTGATTTTTCAATTTCTTTTTTTTCTTCGAGTCAAGGGTTGTGTTGTCGTGCTGTGATTTGCTAATTTCTAAATTCTTTTGGACAAGAAGAAAGGGCATAGTTGTTTAGAACGTTCACGTCATCTTCTTCAACTGCAAAAACAAAACTATAATTGGAGGCAATGGATGGAGGTTCCTAAAATGTTAAATGTCCAGAGCACCACTTTTTAAGTTTATTGTTATTATTTTTTATAATTCAGAGTTCTGTATGTTGGTGTATGATGTTTGTGCTTTTGCTGTACCGGAGTTCAGTTGTGTTGTATTATGCGTAAACATGATATCCATATTCTATGAATTTATAATTTTTTTTAATAGGGCGAGTAGATACCATGTTGTCACTTTGTTTAAATGCATAACCTCCTGGGCATTCTAAGCCGCACATAGCACGGTGCTATTCCCTAGTATATAGATAGTGAGTATGATACCAACTGCAAAATAACAATTTTCATCTTGTAACATAGGGCCTTTACACTTTTGGTCCCATTGGTTATGTGATTTTAATTTTGGTCCAATAACTTCCAGAAAGTAGTACTTTTGGTCTTATGACATCCTTCCATTCCTAACTTTGCAATGTCTCAAAATGAGCAAACTGATTGTTTTCTTCGTAAATCTTGAAGAGGGTCACTTTTCAAGTGGGAAATTGTAGTTTTTCCCCCCATAAGTAGTCTCACGTGCTTGGGACATTAGGTTTGGCAAAATGATGAAGGACTAGTTTTGTAAAAAAAATGCACTATTTAAGGATCAAAATTGTCAATCGCTGATTGTTCGAAGACTAAAAATGAATTAATGATATAGTTCAAGAACTAAAAGTTTAACTCCTGTATTTAGGAAAACAATTTTAGATTCTCACCTTTAGTGTGGAGAATAGAATTGAAGTTTGATTCACAATTACTAGTAATACGTGGCACATTCTATGTGTGTGCGACTTCAATAATACTATTTAAAATAGAATATTTTTGAAATTTTATTATTTAATAAAATATATGCAAAATAATAAATAAATGTTAAATTTATAAGAAAATGGTGACAAAAAAAATGAATAAAACTTAAAATATAAATAATTATTAAAAGATAATGGGGGAGTGGGAAGTTAGATGAGAATTTAAAAATAATAAATTAAAGGGTTAATTACACTAAGACACCCTTTAAAAATGTGAAACTACACTTTTCCCTAAACAAATTTTGAAATTACACTTACACCCCTTCTAAAATTTCACCGTTTACACCTGACCACCTTTCTTTGTGGTGGACTATTTAGATTCTTGTCCCTTTTCATCATAATCATCTGGATATATATTGCCTCGTTAATGATTGAACTTTGACATTCGATTTATAATTACAGTAGAACTGGGACTCTTCATCAAAATCATCACCCCTGGAGGGCATTCACAAAGCCAAAATTCTTGTCTTCGTGATTCTATCCAATTTCCACGGCCATTATTTCGGAAAGCCTTCTTCCCGTCACGTTCTTTACGGCGAATTAACGGAGCAATCCAAAAAAGTGTACTTTTTACTGAAAATTGAAACAACATCAAGCGCCAAGAAGGCTTCGAATGATTAGTAAGATTGATATTTCACGATCAAAATACTTTTATAATCGATTGTTGATTTTTCTCTCGTTTGAACTTATTCAAAAGTTTGAATTATTTACATAGTCGAATCAATCTTTAAATTTAAATAAATTAAATGAAGTAATGAATCATGTACTAAACAATTGATTAGTCTCCATTATTTTCTCTAAATATGAGATTAAAGAAGATGAATGGAGGCTAAGATTTTTCTTTATTTCCTAATTTTTTTTGAGGAATTTATTTCTTTAGTTGAGATTACTTCTAAATAGGATTAAGGTGTATTATGGGTGTTGGTTTGGTCAACTTTGTCTCTCTTTCTTTTAAGGTTGTAATCATATAATTACATCCCTATCTTCAAAAATTGAACAATACACATATTCGATCAATACATAAATATTTTAAAAATAATAAAATAAATTAAAATAAACTCACATAAAATAAAATAAATACCCACACGTTGATAAGACTCGAATCCATATCCTCAAATATATTCAACTTTGTGTTAGTCACTGCTTATTTGATGAATGTAGCTATTAAAGATATATTTATTTAACATATAAAATTTGTAAGATGCTCTATTGAGGATTGGTTGTATGTATCCTTCCATGAAATATAGTATGTGATTATGTGTACGTCTTTAATTTTATGGACGGTTGACAATGAGAGTAACAAGAATCAGCCTGGAACGGTAAAAACTTCATATACCCCCCCCCCCCCCTCCTGCCGCCTCAATCTCATATATAAAGAAACTATTGAAAATTAACTCAAATATCAAAATTTTGGAGTTCAATTGATAATGTTGGCCTTCCCATAACTTAGAAAATGTATTCATGTTTAGCTTCCTCCAATGGCCGACTTGTTTTTTTTTTTTTTTTTTAATAATCAACTATGAACTATTAATTTGAAAATACAACATCTCTAAATTTATTAGTATCAACTAATTCAACCAAAGGAATAATACTAACATGATCCTATAAACTAACAACTCCCCACATTCGTAGTACTCGAACCCAAGACCTCTTGGTTGTGGTACCTTAACCAATGGCTGAGTTAACAATTCCGAAGTATTTATGAGTGAAAATCGTATTTTTAGTGTCATATGATTGGACCTTTTTCAATTTAGTCCGTTACAATTTTTTCACATTACATCCCATAAGTTAGAATTTTATCATTTTTAATTTTCACATGACTTTTCCGTCTAGTAATTAATGAAAAACTCATGGGGCCACTAGTTCCAACAGGTGCTGGACTAGCGTCATCGTAACTTCTCCTTTAATTATTGGACGAAAAAAGTCAAATGAGGACTAAAAATGAGAAAATGTATAATTTATGAGATACAATGTGAAAAAAAGTATAGAAAATGAGACTAAATTGAAAACGATCCTAATTTATACGACTAAAAATATGATTTTCCCTATTTAAGAGCATCTTCCTTTGTCCCCTTTAATTAAAAAAGAGTTTGAGATATAATTTCACAAAGTGCTCTTCCTAAGTTTTTTTGTTTTTTTTTTTTTAATCTTCGGGGCGCAGCGGTTATCTAAGTTATATTTGAGGAGAATTCTTACTCAAATTGGGTTTGGTGGGACCTAAAAAAATTATATTACAAGTATAATACATTTGTTGTGTGAATGATGTATATTTAAGATAAAGTGACTAATCACATGTCAAATGTATCACACTTGCTTTGTGATATGTTTCATTTTTGGCAAACCTGATTCGGTTGAGAATTCTTCTAATTTGAGAAAGTGCTCATTTCTCGGAGTTGGGATCATTGGCAGAGACATGGAAAATAGATGTGTAGCTTCACGATCTAAGCACTTCAAATTTCAATATTGACCTACCGGTTTGAACCACTACCTAAGTTATCTAACGTCAGCTGTCACCAGGTCAAATGGAACTAAGCCTTGAATTTGAGCCCGTGGTTGTGACAGCGTCTGTTAGTAACAACAAGCCATTGGCTTTGTGTTGATCTTTAGGGTTGACACGTTAGGCCATGTGCCATGATCCTGTTGGTTGGATGTTTTCAGGAATAACCTCATTCCATAGTTGCGGCCAAAAAACTACATTCACTTAGTTGGGTGTCTCTAGGGATGCATTGTTTAGCATCTCGTCTATAAAGACTTGACCCCATTCAGAGTTAAAACTCTTATTATACTTGCAGTAACAACACCTTCTAGAATTACAGGGGACAGACTCCAGATATAAAATATCAGTCTATTTTTAGGTGCTCGGATATCCCCTACGACTTGTTAGTACCACATTGAACCTTCTTTGTGGGATCTCCACTTGGAAAGTTGGGTTGCTATCGTAGTTATATCATTAAGGGGTTCAGTCCCATCCCCACTCTGGATTTTTGTACTTGTGACAGATCTAATCCTTTCGTCAAAGGATCAGCCACATTGTCCTTTGTTCCCACAAAGTCAATGCCTATAACTCTGTCCGACACTGATGCCCTTATGGACTTAAGTCTAAATTGGATGTGTCTTTTCGTCTTTTTGGTGTATTTACGACTCCGAACTTTTGCTATTGTGGTCTGACTATCACAATATACAACAATAGGTAGAAGAGGCTGGTTACAATGGGAAGTTGTAGTAACAACCATACAACCATTCTGCCTCGGTACCAGTTGCATCCAACGCACATAACTCGGCTTCAAAAGTAGACCGGGTTATCAAAGTCTGTTTTGCAGACTTCCAGGAGACTACGCTCCCACCTAAGGTAAACACATATCCTGAACACCCATTAGTTCTAGAGTTTTTGACTATCCATCTAGCATCACTGTAACCCTCAAAAACAGTAGCGAATCTGCCATAATGAATGGAGAGTGACAATATGCCCTTTAGGTACCTTAGTACCCTATCCAAAGCTCCCCAATGAATTTTGTCCGGACAACTAGTGTATCTAGCTAGCTTCGAGAAAGAAAAAGAAATATCTAGTCTCGGGCCATTTGCCAGATACTGCAAACTCCCAATAATTTGGGAATACCTTAGTTGTGCAACAAGTATACCACTTTCATTTTTGAATAAAGCCACAGAAGGATCATATGGTGTCTTAGCAATTCTACTGCTCTGATTGCCAAATTTCTGAAATATCTTCTCAACATAGTGAGATTGAGAAATAGTTATCCCATCAGTTGACCGAATCAACTTGATGCCAAGAATTACATTAGCTTCACCCATGTCCTTCATTTCAAACTTATTTTTCAAAAATGACTTGGTTTCCATAATAATGTCTAAAGATGATCCTATTAACAGAATATCTTTTACATACATGCATAGAATAATAATTTTATCTCCTTTAACTTTACAATAAACGCACTTCTCATTCTCATTTACGATGAAGCCAAACGCAAGAATAGTTTTACCAAACTTTTCATGCCACTGTTTGGGTGCTTGCTTAAGTCCATAAAGAGACTTAATAAGTTTACAAACCTTGTGCTCGTTACCATGAGCTACAAATCCCTCAGGCTGGTCTATGTATATCTCTTCCTCTAGTTCACCATACAAGAAGGCTGTTTTCACATCCATCTGGTGAACCGGAAGATTATACACTGAAGCCAGTGCTATAAGCACCCGGATTGTAGTCAACCGAGGAACCGGAGAATAGGTATCGAAATAGTCTATTTCCTCCTTTTTTTTAAAACCCTTAGCTCCTAATCTGGCCTTAAACTTATCAATGGTCCCATCAGGTTTTAATTTCTTCTTAAAGATCCACTAACACCCAATTGTAGTACACCCCAGAGGGAGATCGACTAGCACCCATGTCCCGTTAGAGACAATGGAGTCCATCTCACTTTTGACAGCTTCCTTCCAATGCTTGACTTCGGAAGAAGCCATAGCATCTTTGAAGGTAACAGGCTTGTCCTCGATATTGTAAGTGGCAAAGTCACTTCCAAAATCCTTGACGATCCTAGCTCTCTTACTCCGTCTAGGTTCATCTGACTCTTTATGAGTCTGACTAGTACTACTAGGATTAACCGCCACATTTGTCATTTTTTCCACATGTTCAGGAATAGAATTGGAGGCAAGTGAAACACTAGGAAGTATTCCCGTTTTCATGGGAAATACTTCTTCCAGGAAAGTAGCATCACGAAATTCGACTATTGTGTTGACCTCAATGCCTGGAATTTTTGATTTAATAACCAGAAATCTCAGTGCATAACTTGTCTCCACATAGCCCAAGAATACAACATCAGCAGTCTTATGGCCCAATTTTTTTCTCTTGTGTTCAGGGACCAGTACCTTTGCTAGGCACCCCCATACTCGAAAGTATTTGAGGCTTGGCTTCCTCCCTTTCCATAACTCGAAAGGAGTACTCGTATTGTATTTCAGAGGGACTCTATTCAGAATATGGCAAGCCGTATTCAAAGCCTCTCCCCACAAATACTTAGGTAACCCAGAGGTTAACAGAAGACTGTTAATCATGTCTTTAAAGGTTCTATTATTTCGTTCAGCTATTCCATTTGATGAAGGGGAATATGGAGGAGTCTCCTTATGAATTATGCCAAAATGTTGACAATATTCACTAATCTTATTCGACTCATATTCTCCTCCTCTATTAGACCTTAATCGTTTAAGTTTCTTACCAGTTGGGTTTCTGCTTCATTTTTAAACAAAATAAATTTATCTAATGCTTCATCTTTATTACGCATGAGAAAGACATAACAGTATCTACTGCAATCATCTATAAAGGTTATAAAATGTCACTTGTGGTCCCTAGTAAAAATCCCATTGAACTCACAAATATCAGCGTGAACTAAATCAAGTATTTTTGAATCCCTTTCAACTGATTGATAGGGTTTCCTAACTTGTTTAGCTTCTACACAAATTTCACATTTGTGACCTCGTTCAATTTCATGACTATGTATTAAATTAAGATTCATCATTCATTTGATTGAACCCAAACTTAATTGACCTAATCTACTATGCCACAAAGAAGTAGATTCGATATTCAAAACAATAAAATCAGATTCAGCAATATCACTGCTATCAACTCGAATTTTGAATAACCCATCGGACAGATATCCTTTGCCAACAAAAACACCAAAATGTTGAATGATCACTTTATTAAATTTAAAGGATAATTCATATCCCTCACTAACTATTACAGAACCACTGATACTGTTTCTCCTAACAGTAGGTACATGGTGAACTCTTTGGAACGACAGAATGCGCCCTGAAGGAAACTTCAAGTCCACGCTTCCTATCCCAAGTACTTTAGCTGTATTGGAGTTCCCCATGCTTACTATTCTTCCATTGATGGTCTGATAAGACAGAAATAGTGATTTATCAGCACAGACATGCAGATTTGTGCCAGTGTCAATCAACCAATCAAATGGTTCATAGATAGTAAGGAGTTCGGGTTGTACAGAAACATACCTTAGTTGCTCCTGAGGTGCTAGCATTGCTAGTTCCTCCTACAACCATGTTGACAGCTGCCTGCCCAGACTTGGTCTTTTTATTAGGACAGTCCTTAGCCCAGTGTCCCACCTGCCCACAGTTCCAACAAAGTTTGCTTGCTTTTGGTTTCTTGTTTTTGACGGCTTTGCCTTTGCCTTTATCGATGATTTTTTAGTTCGGGTTAACCTTATTCACTTTTTTTTTCCCGATTATTAAATTGGTCATTGGATGATGCTCAACCAACATCTTGTGGGTCTGGTTCTTGTGCTCTTCCTCAATGCTTATCGTGACCATAAGATCGTTCAGAGATATTCTCCCTTTCTGATGCTTGATTGTCATGCCAAAGCTTTCCCAAGACTTGGAAAATTTATCCACTATGGCCATGACCAGAAATTTCTCGAGAAGCTTCATTTCAGCATCAGACAGAGAGTGCTCAAGGTTGATAATCTCATGCATCTGTTCAGTTACAGACCTTCCCTCGACCATCTGATACCTCATGAACTTGGAAATAGAATACTTTTCGAGCCCTTGCTCTTCAGTATTATATTTCCTGTCCAACTCATCCCACAACGAATTTGCAGTGTAAGAATCGGAACAATAGACATCAAAGAGCGTATTTGACATCGCTGACAAAATAGCTCATCTGCCTATTTGATCCCTCTCGGTCCACTGAGCAATCTCAGCTGTCTTAGGATCGGTTTCAGTTGGTACAGGGCAAGTCACTTGAATAACCGACAAAAGTCCTTTCATTGTCAGCCATATTTTCATTCGTTGTTGCCAACGTTTGAAAAACTAGCCCGAAAACATTTCCGGCATCTCGGATAAGTCGACTTTTGGGGTGATCGGAATAATGATGGAAATTGCATCGGCCATTTTAATAATTAAGAAGCAGAAAGTAAATCACAGATTTTAAAAATTAAAATCAAAATTTTTACAACCGCAAAACAGTAACTGTTTTCATTCCAACGGAAAAACCTGATTTTTCAAAACCTATAATTTCTTCAAGATTGTTGAAAAAACAAGTTGTCAAATAGACAATCGTCGTAATCATTTTGAAATAACAATCAGGTTTTACAAACAGTTTTGAAACCAAAACACAAAAAACACGTTGGAACCAAAATATACGAAACAGTTAGAAATACTGTTATAGCGATAAAGTAAAACTTACAATGAGAATTGTATCGTAACAATTCTCAGTCCAATGATATGAACAAACCGAATCACACATATAATCTGCTTGGCTTGAAGAAATTATACATCCCGTACCAAATGTGCACAAGGGTACTACGCAACTTCTTCCAGGAAAAGACGATTTCAGTTCTAAGGTATGCACTTTTACCGAAGAACACCTCGAAACAACACTCAGTAGCCTTATGAAAACTGAACTCAGATCTGTAAAACCCAAGAGCAATTTTTGAGAGAGGCAAGTGTATGTATTGCCGTTTTTCGTCTATTTTAAAGTGAGCATTTTTCAGCCTTTTATAGGCTGAAAAATTAGCCATCAATTTACAACATTAAACAGGTTTTAATCACCTTTAAAACAGGTCGTAAATCCGGCCATTAAGCTGATTCAGCCATAACCGCCAGAAATTTGAAAAGAAAAAGAGATTTTTCTATTCAAAAGTTTCAGGTTATAAACCTGATTTTAATAGCACTTAAACACAATTTTAAGACTGAAAAATCGAAGCTTTGAAGATTTTTGATAAAATTAATATCCAGATAAATCCAAATAATTTTTGATGGAAAAAAGATAAATACTGAGACTGAGACATTCGCCCTAACGCCCACGCCTACGCCTGAGCCTGAGCCGGGCCGGGCGGGCGGTGGCAGCGCGCTTGTGGGGCAACCCCATATTCACTCTAGTCTCCATAACACTTCATGAAAGGAATCGGTGGATCGTCCCGGGAATTGCGCGAATGCGGAAGCGCGATATAAAATAACATACAAAAATTAAAAGCATGCTTTTAATAATAAAAGAACACGCTCAAGGGGTGTACCCTTGAGATTCCCGGGTGTTTGGTGTATCTCATGATTAAACAACATGTAAAGAAATCATGGAGGCCATAGAGTTGAAAATAAAGAGAGACGAAAAATAAAACGAGACCTACCCGTTGTCGTTTTTCTCTTCAACGGCTACACGCGTTGTTCCCCGTTTTGCACCGAGATCTCGTTCTTGAGACCCTCCAAATCGTGACACACGATCCACCCACGTATCTTGCACGTCGTGCTAGCAACGAACAAGTGTATATTTTGGAGTGGATGAATCAACAACACGTTATCAATTAACGGTATTGATTCATCTAAGTTCTAATGTTCCAAGAACCAAAGAACTAGAAAATATTTTTCTTGGAGAGTGGAGAGAGAGAGGGCGGACGAGAGAGAGGGGAGAGAGGCCGAAATTATGTGTGTGTTGTGTGTGTGTTGGAATTTCATCATCATCAAAAAGTTTGAAGCTAGAGGTATTTATAGAGGAGGAGTTTAATCCTCTTTAAACTCCTACTCTAAGAACTCTAATTTGTCTAGGATTTTGGCCTAGTCAAAGTCCTAGTCAAACTAGTGTTTGACCTAGTCAAACAAATCCTAGCCTTCCATCTCCCCATTCCATCTCAACCGTTGATTTTAATTTAATGGAATATTTAAATCCCATTAAATATTCCAAAAGGCTAAAAATAAATATAATAAATAAATATTAATATTTATTCTAAGCCCATTAAATCAACCCTTTAATAAATCCTATTTATTAATTTAATTCCCTTTATCAAATAGAAGGAATTAATTTCTCCAAGAAAATATAGGACCCGATTAAATCTAATTTAATCATTCCTTTACTCCAATATTTAATTCCAAATTAAATAGTAAGTGTGTGTGGATAGTGTGTGACTCTTTAGGTTCACCTTTCAGCTAGACTTGGTCGGATTCCTAGAATCCGTCCGTTACCATGGGTGGCCATCTAGCAACGGTCCATGGCACTAGAGACTAGGTGAAATAATTGGGGATGAACATTTAGGCTCTAACAGTACACTTGTCCTTCTGTCTTCGGTCTCATCACTTAGAGTCTAGGGCACAGAAAAAGCAGGTACCCATTTTGGACCTAAATGTCGATCTGTCCTTACTAAACACCGCAAGGGAAACCTTCCCTTCTGTTCAGTTACTGTGGCCACAGATTTTAGGGACAAGACACAGAGCGTACATGAGACTCAACTGTCAATACCTTTTGACAGGAGACAGATCCTTTCTTGGAAAATACTGTCACTTTGTACACCCGAGCTGCACTAGACATGGCTTATGACTACTCAAGAGTATTTTGGCAATCTCTCACCATATCTAAGATACAGACCTGATGCACAGGTGAACTCAGCAGTTCCTCAAGTCAAAGGACTTGGCCTGTACCGTTGGAACCGGGAATACACGTCATACCTTGCTGACCATACTCAAGGTCCTCCGTAAGACGGTTCCCGCGAGTCACCTCAGTCAGCTGCTTCCTAGCATGCTGACCCACTAAGACTGCTTAGACGACCTTCGTCACCCGTCGATGAAATACGATAGCAGATGCTTAGTGCAAGTCTCAAAGGGAATCCCGGTACCCATTTTCGGGATTCCTTGACTTGGAGATTTGCGGACTGATTCGGTAAGACTGATTTCATGGACCTACCTTCAAGCGTAGTCCCAAACCCAAGAAATCGATTTTCAGTCCGTGAGCTTTGTTTGCGTAGTGAACATAAATGTAAATGCAGATATAAGTGAACGTAAACAAAGTATTGCCATATGAATTTTCACTTCTTTATTCATAAATGTTTTTATCAAACACCAGAAATTGTCTAGACATAGGTTATATATTCCTGCCAAAATTGGCTTACATGGTCACCTATTCTAACAATCTCCCACTTGACCTTTAAAGCCAATCGCCCATATGTCTAATCCCCATCTTCTTAAGATGTTGCGTATGAGCGCTCTGCGAGATGGGCTTTGTCAGCGGATCTGCTGTGTTGTCTGCTGAGTTGACTCGGTCCATCCGGACGTCACCTCTTCCTACGATTTCTCTAAGAAGATGGTAACGTCTAAGAATGTGTTTGGAACGATGATGAGATCTCGGTTCCTTTGCTTGCGCTATTGCTCCGTTGTTATCACAGAAGATGACAATAGGCTCGGCGATGCTAGGCACCACACCCAACCCTTGGATGTAGTTTCTCATCCAAACCGCTTCATTAGCAGCTTCTGAAGCTGCTATGTATTCAGCCTCTGTGGTGGAGTCAGCAATGGTTGCTTGCTTGGAACTTTTCCAAGCTACTACTCCTCCATTGAGTTTGAATACGTACCCCGATTGAGACTTGGCATCATCGTCATCAGACTGGAAGCTAGCGTCGCTAAAGCCTTCCAGAATTAGTTCTCCATTGCCATAGACTAGGAAAATTTCCTTAGTCCTCCTTAGGTACTTAAGGATGCCCTTAACAACATTCCAATGTGTCTCTCCTGCGCAGGACTGATATCTGCTTGTCACGCTCAAAGCGTATGCAATGTCAGGCCTAGTGCAGTGGACCGCATATTGGATGCTACCTATGGCAGAAGCATAGGGGATGACTTTCATCCTTTCAAGTTCCTCATCAGTCTGTGGGGACTGCTTCTTGGACAACTTGATCCCATGCCTCATGGGAAGGAATCCTCGTTTGGAGTTGTCCATTCGATATCTCTTTAGGACTTTCTCCATATACGAGTTTTGGGTGAGTCCTAACATCCTTTTAGATCTGTTCCTGACAATCTGGATGGCTAGGATGTAGGAGGCTTCACCCAAGTCCTTCATGGAAAACTGGGTTGACAACCATGCTTTTGTGTTTCCTAACATTCTAACGTCATTACCAATGAGCAGAATGTCATCCACATAAAGCACTAGGAACACAATTGAGCTCCAACTGACCTTCTTGTATACACAAGGGTCGGATTCGTTTTTGATGAAGTCATACCCCCCGTATTACTTCGTCAAAGCGAATGTTCCAACTTCGGGAGGCTCGTTTGAGGCCATAGATGGACTTCTGGAGACGACAGACTTTCTGTTCTTCTCCAGTGACCGTGAAACCCTCCGGCTGATCCATATAGATCTCTTCTTCAACGAAACCGTTGAGGAAGGCCGTTTTCACGTCCATCTGCCATATCTCATAGTCATACCATGCCGCTATGGCGAGCAGGATCCGAATGGACTTAGCCATGGCTACTGGCGAGTAGGTATCCTCAAAATCGATCCCGGGTCGTTGAGTGTATCCCTTAGCTACAAGCCTAGCCTTAAAAGTTGTGACTTCTCTATCAACGCCAAGTTTGCGCTTATAGACCCACTTACAGCCCACTGGCTTAACACCTTTCGATGGATCTACAAGACTCCAAACTTGGTTCTCGCTCATGGAGTCCATTTCGGCTTTCATGGCCTCAAGCCATTTCCCGGAGTCGATGTCTGACATTGCTTTCTCCATAAGTCTTAGGATCGTTATCCAAATGATCGGTCGCACCTAGAAAGCCATATCTCACTGGAGGTCTGGACTCTCTAGTGGACCTACGGAGAACGGGAACGTCACTGGTGACTGTGGGCGTTGACTGTATCGGAGCCGGTGGTTCAGGAACCGGGGCTGGCTGTTCCTGAGGCTGTCCTTCATGCCTAGCATGTTGGACCTCTCGAGGTTGGTCAGCCCTTCGGCTGTCTATCCTGAATCCTCTAAGTGAGGGTTCCGTGGCTACCTCTGATGGCTGGATTCGATCACTTGATTCCTCAAGGATCAGCTCATCAGGTTGGATATCCTCCGGGAAGCCTTGCTCCAAGAATACTGCATTTCTTGAAACAAAGACCTTTTGTTCCAAGGGGTCATAAAAGTAATAACCCGCAGTTTCTTTAGGGTATCCAATGAACCTGCATAAGCTAGACCTGGATTCTAACTTATCTCCCACTAACCTCTTGACGTATGCGGGGCTAACCCACACTTTCAAGTAGTTGTAGGACGCAGGCTTGTCGTGCCATATTTCAGGCGCCAAATTCAACAACTCATCATGGACCGAACCATGTCCAACAGGGTTCGATTCCTCCTTTCAGAGACACCATTTAAGTATGGTGTTCCTGGAGGTGTCCATTCTGATATTATACCATGTTCTTTTAGATAATCTAGGAACTCCGTACTAAGGTATTCACCGCCTCGGTCTGACCGTAGGACTTTAATTTTGCAGTTGGTTTGGTTCTCCACTTCAAGTCTGAATTCTTTAAACCTCTCAAGAGCTTTAGACTTGTACCTCATCAGGTAAACATAACCATACCGTGAATGATCATCAGTAAAGGTTATGAAGTAGGAAAACCCACCTCGGGCCTGCGTCCTTAGTGGCCCACATACATCTGTATGGACCAAGTCCAACAGACCTGTGGCAAGCCTGCTTTGTCCTACAAAGGGCTTCTTAGTCATTTTCCCTCTTAGATAGGATTCACAAGTTGGTAGATCGCTCAAGTCCCCAACCTCTAGGTTCTTTGAGTCTACCAACCTTTTCATCCTATCTTGGATATGTGACCTAGCCTAGCGTGCCACAGTCCTGCGTTCCTGTTATTATCTAATTTCCGTTTGTGTTGTGCATTGAGGACGATATTCGTTTGTTGCAAGATATAGAGTCCGTTATGCAATGTACCAAGTAGATGAGCAATTCCACACCTCATCAAATAAAAGCAATTTTTATTGATTCTAAACTCATAACCACTATTGTCCAACAATGGAATGGAAATGATTTTTTTAATCATACTAGGTACAAAATAAACTTGCTCTAAATCTATGCTAATACTATCACTAATCACTAGAGTGGCAGATCCTACTGCTTCTGCCGAGATGGCCTT
Organism: Sesamum alatum; assembly: GCA_034509735.1. Lineage (NCBI taxonomy): Eukaryota > Viridiplantae > Streptophyta > Magnoliopsida > Lamiales > Pedaliaceae > Sesamum > Sesamum alatum. The sequence goes on along the minus strand of JACGWO010000007.1, from coordinate 22,485,616 downwards.
GCCATTCCCAAGCTTCAGGATCATGTCCCCGCTACCCAGTTTTCTGCTTCTTTTCAACACCTGCAAGTCATTGCAAATGTGAGCTCCACAGCCGGTATCTAATACCCAAGAGGCAGAATTAGTGACCATATTAATCTCAATCACATAAATACCTTGGTTCGAGAAGAGTTTGGGGCACTTTCTCTTCCAATGCCCTTTCTCACGGCAGTTGATACATATGTCATATGCCTTCGACTATTGCTTGGAGACAACCTTTCCCTTTCCTTTGCCTTTCCCCTATTTGGCAATGGGAACACTCTTAGTGTTCGTAGCTGCTTTGACGACCTTTCCCTTCCCTTTCTTCTTCTTCCAATGTTCGACACCCTTGCCTTTCGTATTTGAAGTTGAAGCACCTCCAACAATACTGAAGGCGTGGACTTCTTAGTCGTTGCCTCGTATTGCACCAACATATTGATCAACTCATGAATGCCCTTCTCAAGTGCGTTCATGTTGTAGTTGACGATAAATTGGTCAAAGGAGAGTGGGAGTGACTGAAGGATCACATCTATGTACGTTTCATTATCGAGACCTGCCTTTAGGTCCTCGATCTTTTCCACCAGGGTAAGGATTTTAACCCCGTGCTCTTGTACAGAGGATCCTTCTATCATTTTCATTCCAAAGAACGCCTTGGTCGCGACATACCTAGTACGCCGGTCCGGGACTGCATAGCAATCCTTAAGGCGAGCCATAATGGAAGGGACATCGTCTAGCCTTTCATATTGCTTCTGAATCTCATTGGTCATCGAAGCAAGTATGATGCTACGGACCTTCCGGTTATCCTTATGCAAGTCTCGAACGTCTCACGTTCTTCTGGCGTGGATCCTTCCGGCAAGGTCCTAGGGAGAGGCTCGTCCATGACGTAGCCTTGGTTCTCGTAATCTAGGACTATCCTGAGATTGCGCAACCAGTCGTTGTAATTTGTTCCATTGAATTTGTTTGTCTCAAGAGTGGTGGAAAGTGTGTTCTTAGACATTTTAAAATCTACATTTTAGAAAACAGCGCGCGATCAGCAGAAAATAAAAGACGGTGGTTTGATAAAATAATTAAATGCATGGACTTTAGTCATTTAATCCTCCCACTATTTATACGAAAACACGGTATTCTCAAACGTGATTTCGGGAAATCCTTTCCTAGTGGGCTTGGGATCCACAGTGATTTTTCCCATACCCCGCTTTTACGATTCGCATGGAAAATATCCTGTGGGAGGTATTCCATACCATTCTCGTTCCACGAGATTCCCAAGATTATTGCCTCACCCTTTCACATGATCTCGAGGACTCCAAGCGAATCATGTTAATTGGGCGTTAGACCCAACCCAATCGACCGAGCCACAGACCCACTGGTACCCCCACGACTCGTGAGACAGGTAACAGCAGCCCATTTTTCGTTCATGACATAGTGCAGCTTCCTTTAAGTACAATAACGTGCCACAACTCGTGAGACCACGCTATTGACCCAAAGCAGCTTCCTCACTATGCCATGGATTGGAAGGCATGGACAAACTCCTAGAGTTCAAATCCACTTTGTCTAGGGTCTAATATTTTGACATTGGTCCAACCAATGTGAGAGTAGTAAATGACCGAGATCTCATAAATACACATTCACACATACAACCATAATGCGTAAATAAACCATCCATAGTAGTTATATGATAAATAAATAACCCATTCATCCATCATCATAACCACATGCAAAATTAAAGCCTAGCACGCCCCTGTTGGATGATCACGAGCCCGAATCCTATTCGACCCACTGAGCCCGCAGTAGATCTATGGTCAATCTAGGGTTGGTCCTATACTATTACATTAATAGTAACCCAATCATCATGCTGATGGGCCTTGGTCTCTTTTCTCTTTCTTCACTTCATGGAAAACTCCAAGGGACCTCCCGTCTGGGCTCTCCATGTGGTCCTTCCTTCTTTCTCCACCAATTACAAAATTAGAAACCTCACTCCTATTCTACTCTCATTACATATAAAAAAAGAAACCCCAGCGAAAAACCCGGGGGGAGTACATAAGGAGGGAGGTAGAATGCCTTATTATTCCAAGGCAACTAGAAAGAGAGAAGGAGAAAGCAGTAAAAGAGGCACACATGCCCAACAGAAAATAAACCATACATTCGGTCTAGGGCTCGTGATCATCCATTTCCATCCAACACACATAATCACATGATCCCATCATACAATTACAATGTACTTTAACAACACATGATTCCCAATCATAAATATTCAAAATAATAAATGAATATGTGCGTAACGTGTGAAAAATAAAACATAAATATTGGTAACAAGATTTTCCCGTTTTTAGGAAAATCTTTCCTCATTATTTAAGTAAAATAATCCCGGGATTCCAAATCCAATGTATTTTACTCCTAAAATAATGTCTTTAGAAAATTAGGCATAATTGAACCCACAAAATAATTTTTTCAGAATTAATTCAAAATTAAAACTGAAAATAATTAAAAAATAAAAGAAAACACTACTAGGGTTTTGAAACCCTAGCAGCAGACGCCGCCGCCGCTGGCAGCGACCTGCCGGCGCGCGCACAGGGCAGCAGGCTCAGCCTGCCGCCCCTGCGCGCGCGCAGGCGTTGCCTGGAGGGGCCTATGCGCGCGCGCGCCTGGCCGGCAACACGCTGCGCGGCCCGGGCATTCCGGCAGGCCGTCGCGCGCACAGGCTCCCTTGCCTCGCGCGCGCGCTGGCCTGCTGGCTGCCGGCCCGCCATGCGCAGTACGCGAGCAGAGACTCCTCCGTCTGCGTGCGCGCGCGCCTGGCGACGCTGCCCAGAGTCCGTCCGCGCGCGGACTCTCAGGCGCGCAGTCTCCTTGGCTGCGCGCTGCCCCTGCGGGACCGGCTGGGTGGGCGCGTGCAGGATTCCCTTGCCTGCGCGCGTCTGTCCTGCCGGCAGCGCGCGGCTGCACGCGGCCAGCCCTCCCGGCTGGCCGGCTGCGTTATTTTTCGTTTTTCGTTCAATTTTAACATTTTCACGGGTGTCTCACTTGTCCGGTAACTTTTACCCCATTTTCCAAGAAAAACCGAAAAATACCAATATTCAGAAAATACACACGAATCAAAATCAATAAAAACGACATGCTTTAAAATCAAGAAAATCAAGATTTAATAAAAACATGCCAATTTCACGTTTCATGCTTATAACGCACATAAACCCTAGACCTATACACCGAACCGGGCTCTGATACATCTGAAAGGAATCGGTGGATCATCCCGGGAATTGCGCGAATGCGGAAGCGCGATATAAAATAACATACAAAAATTAAAGCATGCTTTTAATAATAAAAGAACACGCTCAAGGGGTGTACCCTTGAGATTCCCAGGTGTTCAGTGTATCTCATGATTAAACAACATGTAAAGAAAGCATGGAGACATACCCGTTGTCGTTTTCGTCTTGCACTAAGGATTGCATTCATTAGATGAGTACCGTGTTTCATCGGTGGCAGAGGTTGGACGTCTATGCAATATTAGTGGGTTAGTTGAAAAGGGTGTCTGCTAGCTGAGGTGACTCGGGGGAATCGTCATATGGAAGCCACACGGGTTTGGTCGGTATGACTAGTATTGCCGGTTCTGGTAATACGGGATTAGTCCTTGGACTTGAGGAATCACAACAGTCGCTTACATACAAAGGTTGTATCTTGAATCTGGCAAGCGGTGATTGTGTTGTAATACATGGCCATCATAAGCTTTGTTCAGTGCAGTCGGAGTACGTAGAGAGGACGGCAGATTCCATGATAGGATCTGTCCCCTGTCAAAGATTATGACAGCGAAATCTCCTATGTGCTCTGAGATGGTTTAGACTCTCAAAGTCTATGTTTCATAGCATTTGATTGAGTGGAAAAAGATTTCCTACCTCAATCATAGAGTTAAACCCATCTCAAGTTTGAAGCATAGATGCCTAAGTCAAGGATGGGAACCAACATCCTATTCCATGCCTAGACTAAGGCCGGAGACAAGCGACAGTAGGACCCTACCTGTATGTAACTCGGAGCCTAAATGTTCACACCACATATTCACCTAGTCTCTAGTGGCATGGAATTATGTGTGTGTTGTGTGTGTGTTGGAATTTCATCATCATCAAAAAGTTGGAAGCTAGAGGTATTTATAGAGGAGGAGTTTAATCCTCTCTAAACTCCTACTCTAAGAACTCTAATTTGTCTAGGATTTTGACCTAGTCAAAGTCCTAGTCAAACTAGTGTTTGATCTAGTCAAACAAATCCTAGCCTTCCATCTCCCCTTTCCATCTCAATCGTTGATTTTAATTTAATGGAATATTTAAATCCCATTAAATATTCCAAAAGGCTAAAAATATATATAATAAATAAATATTAATATTTATTCTAAGCCCATTAAATCAACCCTTTAATAAATCCTATTTATTAATTTAATTCCCTTTATCAAATAGAAGGAATTAATTTCTCCAAGAAAATATAGGACCCGATTAAATCTAATTTAATCATTCCTTTACTCCAATATTTAATTCCAAATTAAATACTAAGTGTGTGTGGATAGTGTGTGACTCTTTAGGTTCACCTTTCAGCTAGACTTGGTCGGATTCCTAGAATCCGTCCGTTACCATGGGTGGCCATCTAGCAACGGTCCATGGCACTAGAGACTAGGTGAAATAATTGGGGATGAACATTTAGGCTCTAACAGTACACTTGTCCTTCTGTCTTCGGTCTCATCACTTAGAGTCTAGGGCACGAAAAAAGCAGGTACCATTTTGGACCTAAGTGTCGGTCTGTCCTTACTAAACGCCGCAAGGGAAACCTTCCCTTCTGTTCAGTTACTGTGGCCACAGATTTTAGGGACAAGACACAGAGCGTACATGAGACTCAACTGTCAATACCTTTTGACAGGAGACAGATCCTTTCTTGGAAAATACTGTCACTTTTTACACCCGAGCTGCACTAGACATGGCTTATGACTACTCAAGAGTATTTTGGCAATCTCTCACCATATCTAAGATACAGACTTGATGCACAGGTGAACTCAGCAGTTCCTCATGTCAAAGGACTTGGTCTGTACCGTTGGAACCGGGAATACACGTCATACCTTGCTGACCATACTCAAGGTCCTCCGTAAGACGGTTCCCGCAAGTCACCTCAGTCAGCTGCTTCCTAGCATGCTGACCACTAACACTGCTTAGACGACCTTCGTCACCCATCGATGAAATACGACAGCAGATGCTTAGTGCAAGTCTCAAAGGGAATCCCGGTACCCATTTTTGGGATTCCTTGACTTGGAGATTTCCGAACTGATTCGGTAAGACTGATTTCATGGACCTACCTCCAAGCGTAGTCCCAGTCCCCGAAATCGATTCTCAGTCCGTGGGCTTTGTTTGCGTAGTGAACAGAAATGTAAATGCAGATATAAGTGAACGTAAACAAAGTATTGCCATATGAATTTTCACTTCTTTATTCATAAATGTTTTTATCAAACACCAGAAATTGTCTAGACATAGGTTACATATTCCTGCCAAAATTGGCTTACATGGTCACCTATTCTAACACTTCAAACATATATTGAACATTGAACTTGATATAAGGACTTTAAGTTATCCTTAAACTTCCAATGCGGGACAACATTGAGTGTGAAACACTCACCCCCACATACACTTTATATCCTTATCAAGGCTCCACACTTTCCCATCATGTTCCTATGCAGGACAAGTGTAATCTTTCTATTTCTCTCACCATCTAATCTATGGATTCACATGTAATTGAACCCATATTTTAGAACGAATTTGTTGTTACAAATTAACATTATAAAATGTCAATTACAACAGAACTACTTGCAGCAGCTGAAGCTGTGAAGCTAGGTGAGGAGAAAGGGTGGCCAAGCATAATTGTTGAGGGTGATTGCCTGTTCGGTTGTGAAGAAAATTTCAGAGCCGGAGGAGGATACATCTCCATTCGGTCCTTTATTGGCGGATATCTGCAGGTTGAAGGCTTCTTCGTAGATATTCTTGTATCTTCGCCCATGCCCAGCGTAATTTGAATACGAACGCTCACGATCTTGCTAGAGCTACTACAACAATTCTTGAGTGTGATTTTATTCCTTAATCCTGATGATTGTAATTTATTTGTAGAATGAATGGTATTTTCAACTAAAAAAGAAAAGCAATTTTCTTCATACAATACCTTGGCATCAAGACATAATGCAACGAATAGCGTTTAACTCCGAACTTATCATCGGTTGAAACAATATTACACCTGATACGCCTCAACATTTTTGCACTCAAAGCCTAAGCATATAGGCGGGCCTCAATCAACCAGTCCAGCCGGTCATAACCATCTGGACATGACCAGATAAGTAAGGCTCAATAAACCTGTTTTCTATCTTTTCCAAATCGGTAGGCTTAATAAATAAGTCCATTTAGCCAAACACATCAGCATACAACTAGGTGGACACGTTATAGAGATTCCTGACTCATTGAGATACATCATATTAAAATATCTCCAGCAAGCTCCTAATAATTCGGTGCCAACCTAGCTGATAACCAACAAGTAACAGAGTCCCGGACTCTGGACAAATAGGGCAAGACTCAGTTAAAAGACCATAAGTCCTTCAAGATAAGTCCAAATTCTTAGATTTGTTTTTTGTTATTTAGCTAACACATGTAGCTATCAAATGGCACTAGATTCACCCTAACTACTCTCTGAATCCTGCTCTAAGAAGGCCTATAAATAGAGGAATGGTGCAACTATTTGGTAACATCTTGACAACATCTTACATTTTTACTACTCTGACACTCTCACTTGCACTCTCTCTCAATTTCTCAGCAATTTGAAGCTTGTTTTACATAAATTGTATCACACCATTACCATATTTCACCATTATTTCATTTTATTAGTAAGAACATTATTGACTTAAGCATCAGAGTGCTAACCTCTCTTTGCAGGTAAGTCCCCCCTTTATCCTATAATTTTTGTGAAGATCCTTTGACTTTTGTGGTGCTACTGGACCCCACTACGCATTGGCGCCGTATGTGGGAACACTTTGTTAGCTTCGTATAAGCCCCGAGTCGTTAAACACAATGAAAATTGAAAGTTTAATTACAAAACAATATTATAATTAGCGATCAAATCGCCCGACTCATTGCTATTACGAAGTGGATCTCATGAATAAAAGGATGTCAATTCAATGGTTAAGAGAAACCAACCTTTCTTGCTCTCCAGTTGATGTTGATTACTTAAACTTTCTCAAGAACGGCCTAACCTTAAAGACGGTGGAATGTAAAAACAGAACCGTGTTTGTTTGTCGTTCATGGTAGAAACACAAGTGTCTTCCCTCTAAAGTTAGTCCACACCGCCTATGATGGAATCACATTCATATCTATGCTAGTAGGTATTGGAAGATTGAGGTAGATCAACTATTGCTCTATGGAGAAAAGAAGGGAAGTCTTCTCTTTTGGAGATGAGAAATGAACATAAGAACAAGGCTAAAGTGAATGCTAGACTTTCTAGCTTTGAAGGAGAGAAAGTCTAAGAACAAAAAATGGACAGCATGAGTTTTTTTATGTATATAAAGTGGTGTTTAAATCTCTTTCCTTCTACCCCTTTTTATAGGAAATTCTTTGCACTAGATACAATGAATGTAGACAAACCCTTTTGCCTTGCTCTTAGATGACACTTGTCATCTTCATAGACAAGTTCTAGCATGACTCATCTTTTCTCCTTCAACACTTGTCTTCTTTATAGACAAGCTCTAGCATGACTCATATTTCTTCTTCATCTAAAGATGAAAATAAGTCATTTCTATGTTCAATGAATCTTGTTTTGTGGGCTTGTGGCTTGGGCTAAGGTCTTGGGCATTATCTTAATTCTCAATTGGACTAAGTCAAATTTTAATTAATTCCTAATTAATTGAGTTCAATTATTTAGCACGTGATATTTAATTCTTTAATTAAATATAGACCTATATCAGTTAATCTAATTAATTAATTTTCAAGTCAAAATAGATTAATCTTAATTAATCTATCAAAATATTTACTTAATCAAATTAATGCTTGTGAATTTAGACTCCAAATTAAATAATCACATTATTTATTTTTTCCATGACTTGATTTCATAAATCATTTCGATCAATCAATTCATCTCCTTAAATTAATTGACTTATTCCCCATAAGTAATTCTATAAATTAATTCCAATAATTCTATCATGGATTTGTGAAACATCCTCGAATGTAAATACATGATTATCATTTATTAGCAATAAAATGGATATATAATTTGACGATTTATATAATATTTGGTGTTTAATTAGAAATTATGTGATAAGATATATTCTTGAAGATAATTGAAATTTTAAAGCGATAAAAAGTTTTTGAGGGTTTCAATAGAAAATTTGTGAAGATGCAGGGGGAGATATAATATCTTATAAATGAATATAAATTTATATATATATATATATATGACTACATTAAACAAAAAAAAAGTCATCCTTATCAACTTGCTTCTTTACAATATAATTTTCACTTATATACACCTATATGTACATACCTACTAACCTATTCATATATATCTATTGATAGATACATATATATATAGAAGGATAAATATCAACTATACAAATATAAGTTTAGAATGGGGTAGAACCAGCAAAAGAAGACAAAATGGAGAGGTAGTAAGCGGTTGAGAGAAGAAGAGAGAAAGAGGTGAGGAATTCTAGTTTCTTCCATTTACCATCTTCAAAATTAGATGTATCTAGCGCATCCTTTATTGAGTTGGTAATTATCTTTATCTATAAGTTGCATAATTCTAATTTGAGCTAGGATGAAGGCTGAATTAAGTTTAACACTCCAACAACAGCTTTAATACCCAAGTATGCTTAGATTCTTCAAATGGCCTTCCAGGCCCAAGCACAAGCTCAAGCACAGTTCTTTGCACAAACACATGCACAAGCTCCAACTACAACACAAGCAGTACCTACAATTGATCGTAACTATTGGAAAATTATGAAAATAGGAGGTAAAGAATTCGAGGGTACCTTAGACCTAGAGGTTGCTGAGAGATGGTGGGAAAAGACAGAGGATGTGATGAATCTGATGAGTTGTACTCTAGAAACCTACTTAAGTATGTCGTGTCCTTATTCACTAGTGCTGCCTTAATTTGGTGGAGATCAATAAAGAGAGCATATGAGCTACATTATATAACTTGGGTTCAATTTCAGAAAGAGTTTAACGATAAATACAAACCCCAGATGTACTGTGATAAGAAGAAAATGGAGTTTTTAAACTTAATTCAAGGGGATAATCAGGCAATGGCGGAGTATGAGCTTCGTTTTGCTGCATTAGCAAAGTATGTACCTGAAGCAGTAGTGACATAGGAGGATTGTTGTTATCGATTTGAACAGGGGCTACGACCTGAGATAAAAAGGGACTTGCAATTAGAATTAAAAATTTCAAAACCCATGTTGAGTCAGCCGTTCAGATGGAAGAGGCAATAACTGAGGATAAAAAAAAGGGAGAGGAGAAAAGAATGTCCATATATACAAGAGGGGAATCGATTAGTTGACCAAGAGGGGCAACGACCGTTCATTTTCAGAAGGAGGTGGATGTTTTTCACGTGGTGGGTTCACTTTTCGCAAAAATGGTAGATCAAAGTTTAGCAGATCCGTAGGCTTCAACAAAGGTTTAGCAGAACGTAGAACATTTAGTATGACTTCTATTAGAGCAAGTAGGAGATCTGGGCAGAGTGGTGGTAGAGGTTTAGCATTCGGATAGAGTTGTTTTACTTGTGGAAGGCCGCATTCAGGACCATGCTAGAGAAATGATGCTATAGCTAGAACCTGTTATAATTGTGGAGGTAGAGAACACATAGCTAGGATTGTTCTAGTCAGACTACAGGTGTGGGTGGAAGTGTAGCCAGTTGGACCCAAAGTTAGAGTAGTGTGGCAAATGTTGGCTGAGGAACTGAGAGAGGCAGAGGCAGAGGCACTAACAATAGAACTAGTAGTCATACTAGAGGTGGGGATACTAGTTGGCCTGGAACACAAGCAACTCCGGGACATACCCAAGCGAGACTTTATCACATGACTAGGGAGGAAGCCCCAACCTCGAACGATATAATATTAGGTACAATCTTATTATTTGATGTTGAGGCTTATGTTTTGATTGATCCTGGCTCTAAACATTCATACATATAATCGAAACTTGTATCTAAAGTGCCAGGTGAAAATAGTCCTTTGGAATATAATTTGATGGTTCATTTTCCTGTGGGGGGAGGTTTCATGGTGAACAGTGTCAGGAAAGGAATCTTTAGTAAGGATTGGAGATATAAACTTACCTATAGACTGTTAGAATAGGTGACCAAAAAGTCAATGTGGTTGGTTGTTCTGAGAATCATTCGTCAATCTGTAAACTAGTAATATTATGTTGATGAATGTAGTAAGGATTTATCATTGCCAATGATTAGTTTGTTGTACTTACTGCTTGCATTGAACGTGTTTTCGATGTCACAACAAACGCCCACAGACCCGACATATGAATAAAAGAAGTTGGACTGCACATAGGTTGGCGGCCATGGAACCAACTTCTGTAGATAGGTGTGAAACACTCCAAACCAAGGACCTCGAGATTGGGCATCGAGGGTCCTATAGAGACTTGCACTAAGGATTGCATTCATTAGATGAGTGTCGTGTTTCATCGGTGACAGATGTTGGATGTTTATGCAATATTGTAGGTTAGTTGACAAAAGGTGTCGGCTGACTGAGGTGACTCGCGGGAATCGTCATATGGGAGCCACAAGGGCTTAGTTGGTATGACTTGTATTCCAATTCTGATAGTACGAGATTAGTCCTTGGACTTGAGGAATCACACTAGTCGCTCACATACGAAGACTGTATCTTGGATCTGGCGAGAGGTGATCGTGTCATATGTCATGGCCATCATAAGCCTTATTCAGTGCGGTCGGAGTATGTGAAGACATTGGATTCCAAGATAGGATATGTCCCCTGTCAAAGATTATGACAACGAGATCTCCTATGCGCTCTGAGATTGTTTATACTCACAAAGTCTATGGCCATAGCACTTGATTGAGTGGGAAAGGATTGCCTACGTCAAACATAGAGTTAAACCTATCTCAAGTTTAAAGCACAATTGCCTAATTCAAGGATGGGAACCGACATCCTAATTCCAAGCCCTAGACTAAGGCCGGGAGACAGGTGACAGTAGGACCATACCTGTATGTAACTCGGAGCCTAAATGTTCACACCACATATTTACCTAGTCTCTAGTGCCATAGACCGTTGCTAAATGGCCACCCATGGTGACGGACTATTTTGGTTATGAGATAACAAGAAGTAAGTCCAAGTCTAGCTGAGGGTGAACCTAAAGAGTCACACCCGCTACACCAGATGTGAAGGGAATTAATTCAGGGAGAAGGTTTAAGTAGTTTAAATTATACTTTTTGGAGATTCAAGCCTCGATAGATTAATTGGATTAATCGGGCTTGAGTTTATAATTTAGATTTATGGATTTTATAAAGCATGGGCTTCCCATTTAATTAGATTAAAAAGGTGAATTAATTAATGGGCTTGGTATATTAAATAAGATTTAATATAAAGTCCATGGGACTATTTAATTTAGAGTTATTAGGCCCATTCCATGTGTGTGATGCATGTTTTAAATCCCAATTAATTATGCTTTGCAACTTTATTATCGTGGCCTATGGGCTTTGTTGCGATATATGTAAAAATATCATTCACTAGAATTCTATGTGCTATACGTATTTAGGCATGATCAACGTGTTTTAATTTACGTTCGAAGCATGTTTACCGTAGATATTGATTGGCGTTCAATTTTGCATGGAATTTTGGATCTTGGATTTTTTGAATGTGTATGTACATGTTCTCGGGTTGATTTTGTCTTGTGGTTCAAAAATAGCATGAAAAAAGGGTGAAAAACGGTGAAGCGGCAGCAGTAGCAGGCTGGCTACGCGCACAGGGCAGCGGTCGGGCGCACGTGCAGGTAGGGGTCTGCGCGCGCGAACGCGAGGCAACCGCAGGCAGAGGCGCCTGCGCGCGCGCGTGTACCTGGCTGGGCCGTTGGTGCCGTTTTTCTTTTTCTCCCATTTTTTGGCTCGTTTTTCAAAACTATTTTTCTTGAATTATTTTTATGATATTTTCTACATTTTTCTAAACCCGTTAACTTGGAATATTTGGTTTTTGAGATTTGGAATTTTCTGAACTAAATAATGCTTTATTAATGAGGAAAGGGTTTCCTAACAAGATTTAATTCTTGCAATGGTTGCACCAATGATTAAAATTCAAATGTAAAATTTTGCATTAAAATCTGTGTTTTATGATGTTGGACATCATGGTCATTTTACAGCAAGAGCATGAGTAGATCTTGAAATGTATTAATATTGCACAAATGTTGGATTTTGGGATTCTTGAATATATATCGGCATATTCTTGAATTAATGGTTTTTGTATTTGAGAAAATTATTTGCAAGAAAACATTAAAACATGAAAAACAATAATAGTCAGCAGGGAGGCCGCGCAGCAAGAAGCAGGCGCGCGCCTGCACACGCGCGGGCGAGGGCCAGTGCGCGCAGGTGTGTGCACAACACCTGCGTGCGCGAGGACAGCACCTGCGTGGGCCGGCGATGGCCCGTGCTCGCGCAAGCATGCGTCCTGTGCAGGCTGCACTCTTAGCCGGCAGGGCTGGATCGTTTTTCGGTTTCTCGTTGTTTTCGTGCGTTTTCAGAAAATCTAATCTTTTTGTATTATTCTAGAAATTTTTCTGAACTAATTAACCTGGGGCTTTTTAATTTTGGTTGAGATTTTATATTTCCTAGAAATAATATTTCCTTGCTAATTATGGAAAAGGATTTTCCAACAAAAATTATTGTGCATAGGTTGCACAATTATCCAATGTTTGGTGTGAATATTTTGCATGTAATTTCTGCATTAATTTTATGGTATGGTATATCATGGATGTTTGAATTGTTAGAATAGGTAACCAGAAAGCCAATAGGTTTGGCATTTTGTAACCTATTTGACAACTTGATGTAATGTAATATTATATAATGAATAAAATGAGTATTCATTACTTTGGTATCCTCTTTGTTGCCCTTATTTTCCATATGCTAAAATGGTGTTTTACATATATCGCAACAAAGCCCATAGGCCACGATTAACAACTCATGCAGTTGGGCCATACATTGGATGCTGGTCATGAAATCAACTGATTAAGAGTTGGGTCTAAAACGTTCCAAGTTGAGGACCTAAAGACAGGGCCTCAAGAGTCCTATGTAGACTTGCATCAAGAGTCGTGTTGATTGGATGAGTGTCGTGTTTCATCGACAACAAGCGTGGGACGCCTACACGATCTTGATGGGTTGGTTGACTGAGCTCGAGCCGACTGGATTGACTCGCGGGGATCATCATATGGAAGCCTTGGAGGCTTGGTCGGTATGATTGGATTTCCCCAGTTGCGATAATACAGAAGTAGTCCTCAAACTTGAGGAACCATGGCAGTCACGTGCATAGGAGGATTGTATCTTGGATCTGGCTAGAGGTGATCATTATAAGTTTTGTTCAGTGCAGTCAGAATGTATAGCGAGGACAGTGGGTTCCAAGAAGAGGATCCGTCCCCTGTCCGTATATGACAGAGGTATCTCCTATGCACTCGGAGACACGTCCATGCTGTTTAAAGCTGTGGCCATAGTGGTTGGTCGAACAGAAAATGGTTTCGTATTGACGTAATTAGGCGTGCATAGTCTCGAGAATTAAGCATAGATGCCTAGTCAAGGGTGGGAACCGACGCCCAATTCCATACCCTAGACTAAGGCCCCGAGACGGTAGACGGAAGGATCGTACCCGTACAAAATCGGTGCCTAAATGTTCACGCCAACATTCACCTAGTCTCTTGTGCCATGGACCGTTGCTAGACGACCACCCATGGTAACCGGCCCTGTGGGACATGGGCCCAAGTCTAGCTGAGGGTGAACCTAAAGGGTAACACAGAAATCACCGAGAAGGTTGAGAAATTGACATGGAGTCAATTTCGAAGGATGAATAAGTAATTGGATTACTTAAGGGATTGTCCATTGGATGGATGGGCCGATATTGTATCGGGCCCTCGTTTAATCGGTAAACGGAATTTATCGATTAATATGGAAAGTTGAGATGTTGGATCTTTTAATTGGATTAAAAGATCAATGGGAATTATTTAAGTTGACATTAAATTAAATTGGATTTAATTTTGGGTTCGTTGCAATTGGATTACAGTGGAACTCGGCCCGTTAAATTTTGACCCGAGAGGTGTGTTAATTCCATTCTTGGAATAGGAAGAAGTTAGACTTCTTCCCTAAATAAGTATGGCCGAAAATTGCTACCTTGGAGGGAGCAAAAGTTGGCCATGTTGGATGCTAGGTGTAAGTTAACTTGTCTCTTTTAGTAAGAGACAAATCAACTACAATCAAGTCTTTCCCTTTTGGTATGATTTGATCATACCTTAAAGGATGGTAGGCTTGATTCAAGAATTGATGGTGATTGATTGGGATGTATCTAGACATCCTTGGATGAACCTAAACACATTCCAATTATCACATTAATCATGTATATATATGAGTATATAGTAACACCTATGTAATAAGATTCATTATTCATGTTTTCTAGGAAAAGAAGAAATATTACACACTCTCTCCCTCTCCATTCTCGGCCTCTCTCCCTCTCCTTACACTTGTGTTCTTCATTTGATCTAGGATCATTTCAAAGAACAATGTGAGTTTAAGAAGAACACTAATTAATAGTGTTCATCTTCTTAAACCTAGTCCTTCTAAACCCGTTTTCTTCTAGCAAGGAAAACGAGGGTTGCTTCTGGTGTGGTGTGAATCACCTTCGGAGAGTTCATACTTTTGAACTTTGTGGACATTCCGGAGAGGAACAACGCAAGTAGCGGCACACGTGAAAAACTACAAAGGTAACGGTTTATACACTTTCATAGTTTATTCCATTCTATGCCCTATGTTTCAATATCCGTTTTATGTTGATCCATCCTACATCGAACGCGTGGTTGAGCACCCAAGGGTACACCCCTTGGGATCTTATGATTATTATGTTTATTTATCGGTTTAAATTTATGTATTTTTCTCATTCTCGCTTCCGCTTGCGCTCCCGGGCGGATCCGCTTGTTTCTTCATGAATAGCCTTTTTTACATGATATATGTATTTGTGCTATTTGGGTTAGTTGAATTGACAAAGGATGATCACAGAGCCCCTAGACCACATGTATGGTTTATTTATTTATTTGTTGGGTTGTGGCCAGTGTGCCTCTTTATATCTTTTTACCTCTCTCGTTTTGGCCTTGGAATAATAAGGCTTTCTCTCTCTCTCCTAATGTACTCCCCCCAACTGCTGATTGCGGTTCTTATTTTATGATGTAATGAGAGTAGAATTAGTGGTGACGTTGTATTTTTTGTAAATAGAAGTTGCAAGAGAAGACAAGCTCAAGGTGTTGCAGGCCCATGGAGGAGGCCATCGGGTGGCCCACGGAGGATCCATGGAGAAGAGGCCCGGTGTAGGGTCACGATGGAGAGCCCAAGAAGATGAACAGGACTTATAAGGCCCATTGCATGTAATGGGTTATTAAAATCTTGTAATAGCATAGGGCCTACCCTTAGTGGGTCACATAGGTTTGGACTTGTGATCATCCTATAGGAGCGTTCTAGGTTTTATTTTGCATGCGATGCGTTTTATATGCTTATGAGTATTCAATATGCTTTATGTATGTTTACATTTATGCCTAGAATATTTCTGCTACAACGCATGCAAAACTCTTAATATGTGATGAGGTCTCATTCCATTAAAATTCTCAACTTGGTTGGACCAAGCTAAAATATTAGACCCCTACTAAATGGACTAGAACCCTAGTGGTTTGTCCAAGCCTTCCAATCCATGACAAAGTGAGGAAGCTAGTTTCAGTCAATTGCGTGGTCTCACTAGTCGTGGCATGTCTCTTGTGCTGAAAATGAGCTGCACTTTGTTGTGAACGAAGTGAATATACTCCTCTTGCCTGTCTCACGAGTCATGTGTTAGAATAGGTGACCAGAAAGCCAATTGGATTGGCGGTAATGGGCTCTATTTAGCAATCTTTATTAAAGTAATATTAACTCGATGAATATATTAAGTATTCATCCTTGACAGTATGTGTTTATTGTGCTTACTAATTATGTTAAACGACATTTTAACATCACAACAAATGCCCACAGACTAATTGTATAACCCATGTAGTTGGGCTGCGCATTGGATGGCAGCTATGAAACCAACTTCTGAGGATTGGTCTGAAACGTTCCAAGTCGAGGACCTCGAGATAGGGCATCGAGGGTCCTATAGAGACTTGCACTAAGGATTGCATTCATTGGATGAGTGCCGTGTTTCATCGGCGATAGACGTTGGACGTCTATGCAATATTAGTGGGTTAGTTGACAAAGGTGTCAGTTGACTGAACTGACTCGCGGGAATCGTCATATGGAAGCCTTGGAGGCTTGGTCGGTATGACTGGAATTCCCAACTCCGATAGTACGAGATTAGTCCTCGGACTTGAGGAATCATGGCAGCCACATGCATATGAAGGTTGTATCTAGGGTCTGGCAAGAGATGTCCGTATCTGGGATACGTTTATCATAAGCCTTATCTAGTGTGGTCGGAATATGTATTGAGGACGATATATTCCAAGATAGGATTCGTCACCTATCAGAATACGACAGTCGAGTCTCCTATGCGCTCTGAGATGGTTTAAGCTCTTTCAGTCTGTGGCCACAACGATTGGTCGAGTAGGGAATGGTTTCCTACATTGATCAATAGAGAAAACGTGTCTCGAGTTATTGAGCATAGTTGTCTAGTCCAGGATGGGAACGGACGCCCAATTCCATGCCCTAGACTTAGACCGGGAGACGGATGATGGAAGGACTGTACTCGTATGGAACTCGGGAGCCTAAATGTTCACGCCAACATTCACCTAGTCTTTAGTGCCATGGACCGTTGCTGGACGGCCACCCATGGTGACGAGCATTTTTTCCGATTAAAGGGTTAATTTGAAAAACAGTTAATTAAATTGGATTTAATTGACCAATTATGTTTGACACAAGCCCAAGTCTAGCTGAGGGTGAATCTAATGAGTCACACACAAATCACTTTGGATTTGGTGGAATTAATTTGGAATTAATTCTAAAAGAAGCGAATAAATTTAATTGGATTAAATTTATTCAAGAGAGAAAATAAATGATTGGATCATTTATTGGAAAATCCATTTGATGGATGGTCCAAGATTAATTAATTAGATTAGTTAATTTTGGACTAAGAACCTTTAAATTAATTGGATTAATTTATTGGGTTTTGGCTAGAATAATTGATTGGATCGATTATTCTTAATTTGGACTTATGTTAATTTAATTGGATTAAATAAACTATTGGGATTCAATTGGATTGAGATTAATTAGATTAATTAATTCCCAATGATTCTTGTTTGGACTTTAATTTAATTAGATTAATAAAGTCCAAAAGCATGGAATTCAAGTCCACATCTTATACAAGTTGAAGCATGTTGTAGGAGAATTTGGAGCCTTCTCCTAATGTGTATAGGCCATGTGAGGTGCATGTGTAGGTGTTTCTCTATGTGCCATCATGGGTGATACTTGTGCTATAATACTGTATATGTGGAAGTTAGCCTTGGAGGTTTTTTGATGGAAGTTGAATTTTGAATTCAAAAATTCCTACTTACACATAAAATACACTACACAAAAATACACTAGTTTGCTTCAATTTTTGCTAGAGATTTTAGCCAAAACCATCTCTGAAAATTCTCTCTAAGTGTTCTTTTCTTTTGGAAAGAAAAGAACTTAAAACATTCAAGATCACTAATTGATAGTGTTGCTTTGGAATTATTGTGTTCTTCTCTTCACTATATTTTATCTAGCAATAAACTATAGTTTGGATCCTTTGTGTGGTGTGGACAATACTTAGGGGAGTTCTAAGTTGAGCTCTCAAGTGGACATACGAAGAAGGAAAAGAAGGAACAACGTATGTACCGGTTATACGTGTAGTAAACAAAAAGGTAGGTTTTCTTTACATTTTAATGTATCTTTTTGTTTTCTTCATTTAGCCACTTGTACAGCATCTTCTTCTTCTTTCATTTATGCTTTGACAAACACCGAACGCTCGGGAACTTCAAAGGAAACACCCCTTTGAATCCATTTTATATTATGCTTTAATTCCACGTTTTTACGCTTCCGTTGCGTTCTCGGACCGTACCCGATTCTTTTAGTGGTATCAGAGCCCGATTCGGTCTCATGGCTATAGGATTTACATGTTATTATTGAAAGAATCGGTACGGCCCGGGAACGCGGCGGAAGCGTAAAATAAAAGAAATTTAAAAACAATTTCAAAGGGGTGTTCCCTTTGAATTCCCGGGGGTTCAGTGTATTCAAAAGCATCATAACATACAGAAAAATATGCTTGAACATGTGGCTAGAGAAGGAAACAAAAAGGCACAATAATTTAAATAGAAACATACCTTTTCGTTTCACATGTACAACGGCAACAAGCTTTTATTCCCTCTTCGTTCCTTTTCCGTTCACCTTAGGATTCAAATTAGAACCCCTCTAATTTGTCCACACCACAGCAATGGAAGAAAATCTATATCTACTGCTAGGTAGAAGCTAGATGAAGGAAGAAACGAAAAACGTATTACACTATTGACTAGTGTATACGTATTTCTCATGTTCTCATCTTGAATCCAATTCAAAGAGAACTCAAAAGAAGGAGAAAAAAGCTGGAAATTTCGTGGCTTGTGTGAGGAGAGTTCAAGTTAGGGAGTTGAAAAGTGTATACATGTAGTTGTAGGTAGTTTCCAAAACCACCTACACACTAATGCACAACTTGTGCTCAACCTCCAACCATGTCAGCACAATATGTGGACCACCTAGCCATAATGGCAAGCCACATCATTGCTTACATGGAGCCACATCATTGCTTACATGGAGGACTTTCAACTCCTCTTAAACTTGCACCAAACCTTTGAGCTTTGATTTCAAGTCAAGGACCGGTTTTGACCGGTCTTGATTTAATCAAATTAAATCAAGTGATTCATGGATTTTAAATAATGCAATTAATTTTAAACCTTATTGAAATCCAAAAGTTTATTTAATTCAATTAAATAAACATAAGCTCAAACACTAATTAATTGATCCAATCAATTAATAAAGCGAAACCCAATAAATTAATCCAATTAATTTAAAGGTATTAAGCTAAAAATTAATTAATCCAGTTAATTAATTCTTGCGTCATCCATCCAATAGATATTCCCAATAAATGATCCAATCATTTATATTCTCCTTGAATTAATTTAATCCAATTAATTCACTTCTTCCAGAATTAATTCCACTACTTCCATAGTGATTTGTGTGTGACTCTTTAGGTTCACCCTCAGCTAGACTTGAGCTTGTGTCCAACACAATTGACTAATTAAATCCAATTTAATTAATTATTTCTGATTAACCACTAATCAGTAATGCCCGTTACCATGGGTGGCCGTCTAGCAATGGTCCACGACACTAGAGACTAGGTGAATGTCGGCGTGAACATTTAGGCTCCGAATTCCATACAGGTACAGTCCTTCTGTCCACCATCTCCCGGCCTTAGTCTAGGGCATGGAATTGGGTATCAGTTCCCATCCTGGACTAGGCAGCTATGCTACAAGCTCGAGACGCGTTTACTCTATTGATCAACCTAGGGAACCATTCCCTACTCGACCAATCGCTACGGCCATAGACTTAATGAGTCGAAATCATCTCAGAACGCATAGGAAACATAGCTGTCAAATACTGATAGGGGACAGATTCTCTATTGGAATCCACCGTCCTCAATACATACTTCGACTGCACTGGACAAGGCTTATAATGACCATATCAAAGACACGGTCACCTCTCGCCAAATCCAAGATACAACCTTCATATGCATGCGACTGTCATGATTCCTCAAGTTCGAGGACTAATCCCGTACTATCGGAACCGGGAATTCCAGTCATACTAACCAACCCTCCAAGGCTTTCATATGACGATTCCCGTGAGTCAGTTCAGTCAGTCGACTATCTTGCCAACTAACCCACTAAAATTGCATAGACGACCTACGTCTGGCACTGATGAAACTCAGCACTCACCCAGTGAATGCAATACTTAGTGCAAGTCTCTATAGGACACTCGAGTCCCAGTCTCGAGGTCCTCGACTTAGAACGTTTCAGACCGACCCTCAAGGAGTTGGTTTCATAGCCGCCAACCTATGCGCAACTCAACTAAATGGGTTTAACCAATCAGTCTGTGGGCATTTGCTGTGACATTGAAACGACATTCAATGTAAGTAGTAAGCACAACAAACACATTTTGCTTGTGATAAATACTTCGACCAGTATAATATTACTTTGATAAAGATCGACGAATAGTTCCCAGAACAACCAATCCAATTGACTTTCTGGTCACTTATTCTAACAATCTCCCACTTGACCACAAAGGCAATTACCCATGTTGCTCAGAGCCTTCTGAGCATGAGCAATCTACGATACCAACTCGGTCTCGTGGGTCTACTATATTTCTCTGCCGAAGTGACACGGTCCAACCGTGTCACCGCTTTCTACCATTGCTGCCTGCAAATGGTGGTTGTCTAAGAATTTTCCGTGGATCTGTGATGAGATCTCGAACCCAAAAGCTTTTGCCAAAGCCTAGTTGTTCGCCTCCAAGGCAACTACTGGCTCGGCCGTGCTAGGCACCACATCCATCCTACGGATGCGGTTTTCAATCCAAACCACTTTCCAGAAATGACTTTCAAAGTCGCCATACATTCGACTTTCATAATGACATGTCGTGGTATCCTGCTTGAAACCTTTCCAAGCCACCACACTCACCATTAAGTCCAAATGTACATACATATTGAGACTAAACATTATTCACATGATTCTGGAAGCTAGTATCTCTATAGCCTTCTAGAATCAACCCTCCCCAAAACGTGCATTAAGAACTCTTCTTTAATCATTATTCAGGTATTAATGATATTCTCAACAGTTGTCTACTGCCTTCTCGGCACAAGCCCACTAACCGTTGTTATGCACAAAGCATACACAACATCAGTGAAGGACAAGCGGATCCGCCCGGGAGCGCGAGCGGAAGCGAGAAAAGAGTGGAAAGTGCGTAAATTTAAATTAAATTCAAAATACGCGAATCCCAAGGGGTGTACCCTTGGGTGCTCAACCGGGCGTTCGATGTAGGATGTGTAAATATTAAAACATATATTTATTCACATAGGGCATAGATATATAAATGGAATCAATCAAAGCGTAATAAACCGTTACCTTTGATTGTTTAGCGTATGCTCCCGGCTACTAGCGTTGTTCCTTCTCCGGAATGCTCACGAAATCCAAACGTATGGATTCTCCAAAGGTGATCCACACCACACCGGAAGAAACACACGTTCTTCTTGCTAGAAAAGAACGGGTTTAGGAAGGAATCGGTTTAAGAGAAGAACACTATGAATTAGTGTTCTCTTAAACTTACTTTGTTCTTCTTCTTGATTCAAAATCAAGTGAAGAACACAAGTGTAAGAGAGGGAGGGAGCACGAAATTTTGAGAGAGAGGAGAGGATTTTTGTCTTCTCTTTTTCCTAGAAAAAGATGAATAATGAATCACTTATGCTAGGTGTTGTATATTCTAATATATATACATAATTACTGTGATTATTGGAATGTGTCTAGGTTCATCCAAGGATGTCTAGATTCATTCGAATCAATCACCATCAATTCTTCAATCAAGCCTACCAAAATTTATGGTATGATCAAATCATACCAAAAGGGAAGAGCTTGATTGGAGTTGATTTGTCTCTTTCCAAAAGAGACAAGTCAACATACCACCTAGCATGCAACATGGCTGATTTCGCTTCCTCCAAGGGAGCATGTCGGCTATGTTTAATTAAGGGAAGAAGTCCAACTTCTTCCTATTCCAAATTAGGAATTATTTCTCCTCTCGGGTATAATTTAACGGACCGAGTTTTATCGTAATCCAATTACGACGAACCCAATATTAAATTCAATTTAATGTCCACTTAAATTATTCCCGTTGATCTTTTAATCCAATTAAAAGATCCAACGTCTCAACATCTCAACTTGCCATATTTAATCGAAAATCCAATTTACCGATTAAATGAAAGCCCGATACAATATCGGCCCGTCCATCCAATGGACTTTCCCTTAAGTAATCCAATTACTTATTTTATCCTTCGAGATTGGCTCCAAGTCGATCTCTCAACCTCCTCGGTGATTTGTGTGTGACCCTTTAGGTTCACTCTCAGCTAGACTTGGGCCCGTGTCCCACAAGGGCCCATTACCATGGGTGGCCGTCTAGCAACGGTCCATGGCACTAGAGACTAGGTGAATTGGCGTGAA
The DNA here is from genome assembly GCA_034509735.1 of Sesamum alatum. Classification (NCBI taxonomy): domain Eukaryota; kingdom Viridiplantae; phylum Streptophyta; class Magnoliopsida; order Lamiales; family Pedaliaceae; genus Sesamum; species Sesamum alatum. The sequence goes on along the minus strand of JACGWO010000007.1, from coordinate 22,463,132 downwards.
CATTTAGGCGCCGATTCCGTACGGGTACGATCCTTCCGTCTACCGTCTCCCGGCCTTAGTCTAGGGTATGGAATTGGGCGTCGGTTCCCATCCTTGACTAGGCATCTATGCTTAATACTCGAGACCACGTATGCTTCATTGCGTCGACACAGGAAACCATTCCCTGTTCGACCAACCACTGTGGCCACAGCTTCAAACAGCATGTACGTGTCTCCGAGTGCATAGGAGATATCTCTGTCATATACTGACAGGGGACGGATCCTCTTCTTGGAATCCACCGTCCTCGCTACACATTCCGACTGCACTGGACAAGGCTTATAATGATCATCTTACAGAATGATCACCTCTCGCCAGATCCAAGATACAGCCGTCCTGTGCACGCGACTGCCATGATTCCTCAAGTCTGAGGATTACTCCCGTACTATCGGAACCGGGGAAAACCAATCATACCGACCAAGCCTCCAAGGCTTCCATATGATGATCCCCGCGAGTCAGTCCAGTCGGCTCGACCCCAGTCGACCAACCCATCAAGATCGTGTAGGCGTCCCACGCCTGTCGCCGATGAAACACGGCACTCATCCAATGAACACGACTCTTGACGCAAGTCTCAATAGGACTCTCGATGCCCTGTCTCGAGGTCCTCGACTTGGAACATTTCAGACCCAACTCTTAATCAGTTGGTTTCATGACCACCATCCAATGCGTGGTCCAACTGCATGAGTTGTTATCCATGGTCTGTGGGCTTTGTTGCGATATAAGTTAAACACCATTTTAACAAATGTAAGATGAGCGCAACAAAGAAGGTACCATTGGTGACGAATACTCATCTTATTCATCACATAATAATATTACATTCACATCAAGTTGTCGGATAGGTTATAAATCGCCAAACCTATTGGCTTTCTGGTCACCTATTCCAACAATCAGAACCAAAGCACGAACAACATTTTCATGCTGCCTAAGGCAAAGACGTAGGGATGTCAAAAATCTAAACTTTCTCATCAGTCTAATGCGACACAGTCTTGAACAGCTTAACCCTGTATAAAGGAATCCAATTCCTATCATGGAGAATTGTGTGAACAATGCTTGTGTTTCAGTGTTTCCTAACATCTTAAATTCATTCCAAATGAATAAAACATTACACACTAAACACTTGGAACAAAACTATCCTCCCACTGACCTTAAAGCCTGTTACTGATTGAGTCATACTCCTTATGAACTCGTCAAAACAAATATTCCAGTTATACAAAATTTCAAACCCAGTATGAATTTTCTTGACGGATCCAATAGCTCTAAGTCATTGATCCAAACTTGATGTCCAACATCGCCTCTCCTTCTATCTTTTTGATGATAATCCAATTGACCGGATAGGCCCAGAAACCTATGTCTCTCAAGTAACTAAGGTATTCTGGTTATCCCTAGGAGGACTGGAATACAGTCACTGGAATAATATAATTACAAGTGATGTTTGCATTATTCTGCATTAAACCTGCACAAATCAGACACCTAGTCTAATTTGTCTACCACTAGTCCCTGGACGTATGTGGGACCATCCCATGTTCTCAAGAACTCTTTAGGATGCAGGTTTGCTGTTAAAATAGGTGACCATGTAGCCAATCTTGGTAGGCGAATTGTAACCTATGTCTGAACAATTTCAAGGTTTCAATAAATCATTAATGAATAAGAAGTGAAATTCATTTAGCATTTACTTTGTTTGTGTTCACTTTATCTGCTTTATATATCTATTCACTACGCAAACAAAGCCCACGGACTGAAAACGCATTTCGGGGACTGGGACTACGCTTGGAGGTAGATCCATGAAATCAGTTCCGCCGAATCAGTTCGGAAATCTCCAGGTCGAGGAATCTCGAAAGTGGGTACCGAGATTCCCCTTGAGACTTGCACTAAGCATCTGCTGTCATATTTCATCGACAGGTGACGAAGGTCGTCTAAGCAGTGTTAGTGGGTTAGCCTGCTAGGGAGCAGGTGACTGAGGTGAATCGCGGGTGCCGTCTTACGGAGGACCTTGAGTAGGGTCGGTTAGGTATGACGTGTGTTCCCGGTTCCAACGGTACAGGTCAAGTCCTTTGACTTGAGGAACTGCTGAGTTTACCTGTACATCAAGGCTGTATCTTAGATATGGTGAGAGATTGTCAAGAAGTACTTGAGTAGTCATAAGCCATATCTAGTGTAGCTCCGGTGTACAGAGTGACAATAGTTTCCAAGAAAGAATCTGTCTCCTGTCAAAAGGTATTGACAGTTGAGTCTCACAAATGCTTTGAGTCTTGTCCCTAAAATGAGTGGCCACAGTCACTGAACAGAAGGGAAGGTTTCCCTTGAGGCGTTTAGTAAGGACAGACCGACACTTAGGTCCAAAATGGGTACCTGCATTTTCTGTGCTGTAGACTCTAAGTGGTGAGACCGTATACGGAAGGATAGCTGTACTGTAGAGCCTAAATGTTCATCCCCGTATACTCACCAAGTCTCTAGTGTCATGGACCGTTGCTAGATGGCCACCCATGGTAATGGGCGGATTCTAGGAATCCAACCAAGTCTAGCTGAAGGTGAATCTAAAGAGTCACACACAATCCGTACACATTAAAGTATTTAATTTAGAATTAAATATTTGGAGAAATGGAATGATTAAATTGGATTTAATCGGATCCTTTATTTTCTTGAAAAAATTAATTCCTTTTATTGGATAAAAGGGATTTATCTAATAAATTAGATTTATTAAAAAATTAATTTAATGGGCTTGGAATAAATAAATATATTTAATATATTTATTTATTGCCCTTGGAATATTTAAATAGGATTTAAATATTCTATTAAATTAAATAGATGGTTGAGATTAAATGGAGAGATGGATGGCTAGGATTTGTATGACCAAATCAAAGAGCTACTTTGACTAGGACTTTGACTAGGTCAAAATCCTAGTCAAAATAGTCTTCCAAAGAGTTGGAGTTTGAAGAGGAATGGATTCCTCCTCTATATATAGTCCTAGCCCTTCACTTATGGAGAGATGATGATTCTTGAAACACACACACACACACACAAACTCACGTGTGCTCTCTCCTCTCTCTCGTCCGCCTCTCTCTTCTCTTTCCAAGAAAATAATTTCTTGTTCTTTTGTTCTTCAACAATTGAACATAGGAGGATTGATCTCGTTAAATTAATAATGTTTGATCGATCGGTCCTCTCCTAAAATACTTGTTCGTTAGCTAGCACGAAGTTCAAGATACATGGGCGGATTGCGTGTCACGAATTAGAGGGTCTCACATACGAGATCTTGAAGCAAATCGGGGAACAACGCGAGTACCGATTAGTGAAAGATTATGTGGATCGTCCCGGGAGATGAGCGCGTATAGCGGAAGCGCGAAAGAATGTGTAATAAAAGTTACAAAGCATAATTAAATGGAATTTAAATCATGCATAACATACATAAACTAATCAAGGGGTGTGCCCTTGATTCTCCCGGGCGTTCGGTGTATCTCATATTCAATAAAACACAACATGGAGGCCATAGAATTAGAACCGAAAAACATAATTAAAGAACCTACCCGGTTGTAGTTTTGTCTTCGTTTCGGCGACATGCGTTGTTCCCCGTTTTGCACCAAGATCTCAAAGAAGTGACCCTCTAAATCATCTCACTCGCTGCACCGGAAAGCAACGAACCCTTGTGCTAGCAAGAAAATCATTGGGGAGAAGAGACATCGGTACACGCTATCAATTAACGCAACCAATGTCTCTTATGTTCTTAACTTGAATAAATCAAGAAGAACAAAGTAGTATTCTTGGAGATTAAGGAAAGGGGATGGACGAAACTTGAGAGGGAATTGAGAGATGAGAGTTGTAGAGAATACTAGGTGTGAGTGTGTGTTTTTTTGAGTATTTATAGAAGATGGAATTTCCTATTCCTTCTCAAACTCTTCCAAAGAGACACACTTTGACTAGGATTTTGACCTAGTCAAATCCTAGTCAAATTAGGCTTTGATTAAGTCAAATTAATCATGGCCCTTCATCTCATCATTCTCTAGATCAAATCTTGTCCATCCATTTTGATGGGCTTTATGGAATGGGCCTATTTAATTCTAAATTAAATATTTCCATGGACTTTAATTTAATATACTAAGCCCATTAATTAATTAATGGAAAGGACTTATTTAATTCTAAATTAAATAGTCCCATGGACTTTACATTAAATCCTATTTAATATACCAAGCCCATTAATTAATTCCATAGAATGGGATTATTTAATTCTAAATTAAATAGTCCCATGGACTTTATATTAAATCCTATTTAATATACCAAGCCCACTAATTAATTAATTCACCCTTTTAATCTAATTAAAAGGAAAGCCCATGCTTTATAAAATTCATAAATCTAATTTATGAACTCAAGCCCGATTATTCCAAATAATTCATCGAGGCTTGAATCTCCAAGAAGTATAATTTAATTCCATTAAATTAAACCTTCTCCCGGAATTAATTCCCTTTCATTTGGTGTAGCGGGTGTGACTCTTTAGGTTCACCTTTCAACTAGACTTGGACCTACTTCTTGTTATTTCATAACCAAAGTAGTCCGTTACCATGGGTGGCCATCTAGCAACGGTACATGGCACTAGAGACTAGGTGAATTTATGGTGTGAACATTTAGGCTCCGAGTTATATGCAGGTGCGGTCCTACCGACGCTCTATATGTACGGGTACGGTCCTACTGTCGCCTGTCTCCCGGCCTTTAGTCTAGGGGTCGGTTCCCATCCTTGACTAGGCAACTATGCATAATGCTCTAGATAGGTTTAATTCGACGTAGGAAATCCTTTCCCACTACATCAAGTGCTATGGCCATAGACTTTGTGAGTCTAAACCATCTCCGAGCGCATAGGAGATCTTGCTGTCATATCCTTTGACAGGGGACAGATCCTATCTTGGAATTCACCGTTCTTACATACTCTGACTGCACTGGACGAGGCTTATGATGACCATGTGATATAATCGGTCAAATTTCACCAGATCCAAGATACAGCCTTAGTATGTAGGGGACTGCCGTGATCCTCAAGTCCGAGGACTAATCCCGTACTATCAAAATCGGGAATACGAGTCATACCGACCAAGCCCGAGTAGCTTCCATATGACGATTCTCGCGAGTCACCTCAGTCGGCCGCTCCCCAGCAGGCCGACCCACTAACACTGCTTGGACGATCCTCGTCACTCGTCGATGAAACACGACAGCAGACGCTTAGTGCAAGTCTCAAATGAATTCTCGATGCCCTGTCTCGAGATTCCTTTGACTTAAGTCTAATTCCCAAACCTCCTATGGGACCTTTAGACTTTTGAACCCTCTTATGGTCTTGTGTATTAGTAACCTACAGTTGTCTTATTGGCTCCCTTCCAATAGACTATTTGGTAAGCCTACTTTGTCCAACAAAGAGCTTTCGGACTTTCTTCTTCATAAAAGACTTGTAAATTTAGTCGATTTGAATCATCTATTTCTAGATTCATCGAACTTTCCAATTTACTTATCTTTTAATAAGAAGAAACGTCCTAGCTGTTGCAGATGCCAAATCTGTAAGTTGGTCTTGATTAATCCATTTCCATAATTAGAATTTTGAGTATCCATAAACCTTTTTATGGGATGGTGTTCTAGGAATTCACGTGTAACTACTAGCAAACATGAATCAATATTCAATAATTTTGTTTGATCAAATATGTATGTAATAAAACCTTTGTCCAACAAAGAGACATACTTTTGATCATGCTAGGTTACGTAATTCCTATATTATCCTAACATGATCACGATTATGGGTCTAACAAGTCTCTAGTCCTTTTCATCAATGGACCTTGCCATTGTTGAATCCTAGAACTGTTCTTGGCTTTTAAGTCCTCATTCACTTTCTGCAAACCACCCGCAGATTAGTGATAGGGATGGTATCAAATACCAAATAGAGAAAAAGTGATCATGTCAATACTCAATATCAAATTTTACCTACATTGGAGAGAGGTTCAGGATACTCCCTTTTCCAATGGCCCTCTTTACGACAGTGAATGCTTACGTTCTTAGAATCTATGAACTTGAATGCTGAACCTTTTGCTCTTTCCTTTACCTCCACCTTGTGTTGTAAAGGAACAACACTTGAAGTGCTTAATAGTTGATGTCACCTTACCCTTCTTCCTCTTTTGGCGTCTGGCACCTTTGCCTTTCACCATGGAGGTTGAAGCCTCTCTTACTAGTACCGACGGCGCAGATTTTTCAATCGTTGCCTCGTGTTAGACCAACATAATTACCAACCTATGAAGATCTTTTCTAAACTCATTCATGTTGATAATTAATGGTTCGTAGGAGGGAGGAAGAGACTGAAGGATCATGTCAATGTACGTCTCTTTTTCAAGACTGACGTGGAGGTCTTTTGAGCTTCTCCACTAGGGATTGCATCATCACTCCACGTTCTCTGTACCGACATCCCTTCCGTCATCTTAGCTCCAAACATGCCTTCGTTGCATTTTACCCCACATGCTGGTCCAAGACCATATAGACATGATGCAAACGAAGCATAGTTTGAGCCAACATCATTATATCCTACTTGCCGGTGGTCATCCTTCAACTTTTGAACGCCAAGCATTGCCTTAGTTGTTGATCCCTCCGGCAAGCGCTGAGGAACGTCCTCATTCCGGTATCTGAGTTAAGGTTCTGGAAATCTAAGACCATCTTAAGATTTCGCAGTCAATTCGTGTAATTGGTTCCCTTTTAATAAGCCTCTTAGTAATGTGTTTGGTGGATTCTTAGACATTCACAACATATATATAAAGCAGAAAATAATAAGCAGAGTGAAGTAATATTTTGGTTAAGTCTCGGTCTTTAGTCCTTAACCTCTCCCACTATTTCTACGAAAACACGGCACTCTCAAACGTTGTTTTCGGGAAATCCTTTCTTAGTGGGCTCAGGATCCACAGCGATCTCCCCCATACCCCGCTTTTACGATTCGCATGGGAAAAGAACCCGTGGGAGGTATTCCATACCATTCTCGTTCCACGAGATTCCCAAGATAATTGCCTCACCCTTTCACGTGGTCCCGAGGACTCCAAGCGAATCACGTTATTCGGGCGTTAGACCCGACCCAATCAACCGATTCATAGACTCACTACTACCTCCACGACTCGTGAGACAGGTAACAACAGTCTACTCATCGTTCATGACAAAGTGCAGCTTCTTTTAAGCACGATAGTCGTGCCACGACTCGTGAGACCACGCTATCGACCTAAAAGATCTTCCTCACTTTTGCCATGGATGGAAGGCTTGGACAGACTCCCACAGTCCTAGTCCATTTATTAAGGGTCTATATTGAACTTAGTTCAACCAAGTGAGAGTTTTGATAGAACGAGACCTCATCACATATATTAAGTATTGCATGGCATGCGTTATGGCAGAAATATTCTAAGCGTGAATGTAACCATACATAAAGCATATAGAATAATCATAAGCATATAATACGCATCGCATGCAAAATAAAACCTAGCACGCCCCTGTAGGATGATCACAAGCCCAAACCTATGCGACCCACTGAGCCCGCAGTGGATCTATGGTCAATCTAAGGGTAGGCCCTATGCTATTACAAGATTTAATAACCCATTACATGCAATGGGCCTTGTAAGTCCTCTTTATCTTCTTGGGCTCTCCGTGGGCCATCTGATGGCAACCTCCATGGGCCTCCAACACCTTTGGCTTGTCTTCTCTTGCAGCTTTTATTTGTAAAAAAAATAAAACCTCACCACTAATTCTACTCTCATTACATCATAAAATAAGAAACCCCAATTAAACATTTGGGGGGAGTACATTAGGAGGGAGAGAGAAAGCCTTATTATTCCAAGGCAACTAGAAGAGAGACAGAGAGGAAAATAAAGAGGCACACAGGCCACAACCCAACAAATAAATGTAAATAAACCATACATGCGGTCTAGGGGCTTTGTGATCATCCTTTGTCAAATCAATTAACACAAATAGCACAAATACATATCCCACGTAAAATATGCTATACCAACATCCATGATAATCCATACCATAAAATAAATGTAGAAATTACATGTAAAATATTCACACCAAACATTGGATAATAGTGCAACCTATGCACAACGATTTTTGTTGGAAAAACCTTTTACATAATTAACAAGGCAATATTAATTCTATGAAATATAAAATCTCAACCAAAATTAAAAAGCCCCAAGTTAATTAATTCAGAAAAATTTCAAGAATTATACAGAAAAATCAAATTTTCTGAAACACAAAAACCAACAATTCAAGAATATGCTCATATATTCAAGAATCCCAAAATCCAACATTTGTGCAATATTAATACATGTTAAGATCTACTCATGCTCAAACCATAAAATAACCATGATGTCTTGTTGGAATAGGTGACCAGAAAGCCAATAGGTTTGGCAATTTGTAACCTATCCGACAACTTGATGTGAATGTAATATTATTATGTGATGAATAAGATGAGTATTCGTCACCAATGGTACCTTCTTTGTTGCGCTCATCTTACATTTGTTAAAATGGTGTTTAACTTATATCGCAACAAAGCCCACAGACCATGGATAACAACTCGTGCAGTTGGGCCACGCATTGGATGGTGGTCATGAAACCAACTGATTAAGAGTTGGGTCTGAAACGTTCCAAGTCGAGGACCTCGAGACAGGGCATCGAGAGTCCTACTGAGACTTGCGTCAAGAGTCGTGTTCATTGGATGAGTGCCGTGTTTCATCGGCGGCAGGCGTGGGACGCCTACACGATCTTGATGGGTTGGTCGACTGGGGTCGAGCCGACTGGACTGACTCGCGGGGATCATCATATGGAAGCCTTGGAGGCTTGGTCGGTATGATTGGATTCCCCGGTTCCGATAGTACGGGAGTAATCCTCAGACTTGAGGGATCATGGCAGTCACGTGCACAGGACGGCTATATCTTGGATCTGGCGAGAGGTGATCATTCTGTAAGATGATCATTATAAGCCTTGTCCAGTGCAGTCGGAATGTGTAGCGAGGACGGTGGATTCCAAGAAGAGGATCCGTCCCCTGTCAGTATATGACAGAGGTATCGCCTATGCACTCGGAGACACGTACATGCTGTTTGAAGCTGTGGCCACAGTGGTTGGTCGAACAGGGAATGGTTTCCTGTGTCGACGCAATGAAGCATACGTGGTCTCGAGTATTAAGCATAGATGCCTAGTCAAGGATGGGAACCGACGCCCAATTCCATACCCTAGACTAAGGCCGGGAGACGGTAGACGGAAGGATCGTACCTGTACGGAATCGGCGCCTAAATGTTCACGCCAATTCACCTAGTCTCTAGTGCCATGGACCGTTGCTAGACGGCCAACCATGGTAACGGGCCCTTGTGGGACACGGGCCCAAGTCTAGCTGAAGGTGAACCTAAAGGGTCACACACAAATCACCGAGGAGGTTGAGAGATCGACTTGGAGTCAATCTCGAAGGATAAAATAAGTAATTGGATTACTTAAGGGAAAGTCCATTGGATGGACGGGCCGATATTGTATCGGGCTTTCATTTAATCGGTAAATTGGATTTTCGATTAAATATGGAAAGTTGAGATGTTGAGACGTTGGATCTTTTAATTGGATTAAAAGATCAACGGGAATAATTTAAGTGGACATTAAATTGGATTTAATATTGGGTTCATCGTAATTGGATTACGATAAAACCCGGTCCGTTAAATTGTACCCGAGAGGAGAAATAATTCCTAATTTGGAATAGGAAGAAGTTGGACTTCTTCCTTAATTAAATATGGCCGACATGCTCCCTTGGAGGAAGCAAAATCAGCCATGTTTCATGCTAGGTGGTATGTTGACTTGTCTCTTTTGGAAGGAGGCAAATCAACTCCAATCAAGCTCTTCCCTTTTGGTATGATTTGATCATACCATAAATTTTGGTAGGCTTGATTGAAGAATTGACGGTGATTGATTGGAATGAATCTAGACATCCTTGGATGAACCTAGACACATTCCAATAATCATATTAATTTTGTATATATATTAGAATATACAACACCAAGCATAAGTGATTCATTATTCATCTTTTTCTAGGAAAAAGAGAAGACAAAAATCCTCTCCTCTCTCTCAAAATTTCGTGCTCCCTCCCTCTCTTACACTTGTGTTCTTCACTTGATTTTGAATCAAGAAGAAGAACAAAGTAAGTTTAAGAGAACACTAATTCATAGTGTTCTTCTCTTAAACCGATTCCTTCCTAAACCCGTTCTTTTCTAGCAAGAAAAACGTGTGTTTCTTCCGGTATGGTGTGGATCACCTTTGGAAAATCCATACGTTTGGATTTCGTGAGCATTTCGGAGAAGGAACAACGCTAGTAGCCGGGAGCATACGCTAAACAATCAAAGGTAACGGTTTATTACGCTTTGATTGATTTCATTTGCATATCTATGCCCTATGTGTTTAAATATATGTTTTAATATTTATACATCCTACATCGAACGCCCGGTTGAGCACCCAAGGGTACACCCCTTGGAAAATCGCGTATTTTGTATTTGATTTAAATTTACGCAATTTTACGCCTTTCTCGCTTCCGCTCGCGCTCCCGGGCGGATCCGCTTGTCCTTCAAGTGGTATCAGAGCCCGGTTCGATGTAAGGGGCATAGATCTATGTGTTTGGCATGATCTACTTGCTTTTAAATTGCTTTATTGGCATGTTAGATTACATAAATATATGAATAATATGATGATTCAATTGTTTGGATTTAATGGACTTTTGGCATGCTTAATTTTGTTAGATTGGATCTAAAATTGCATGCTTATTTTCAGAATAATTTTAATTTTATTGTGCTAAAACAGTTTTGAAAAACAAAAAAAAAAATATGGTCGGGCCGGCAGTGGCCGCGCGCAGGCGGGCGCCTGCGCGCAGCCGGCCGCTGCTGGCCGAGGGCCAGCGCGCGGCACAGCGCGCGCGGCGGCCGGCCAGGACAACGGCTGGGCCGTTTTGTGCCGTTTTTCGACTTTTTCCGGAAAATTCAATTTTCTGTATTTTCTGCACAATATTCTGAAAATATGTTAATTTTGCATTTTTGATTTTGGAATAATTGGATTATTCCTTGGATTAAAATTGCTTAATTAATTTGTGATTAATACATGCATTGGATGCATTGTTTAAAATGTCCATTAAATTTAAAATTTGAATTTTGCATATTATTTGTATATTTATGCTTTTGTGATGTTGGACATCACTTGGGTATTTGGAATATCCATTGGTTATTTATGCATGATTATTTGGAATAATTATGTTATATGTGAGTTGATGGAATCAACTTGGGATGATCACAAAGCCCTAGACCATGTGTATGGATGGATGAATGTTTATTTATTTTCTGTTGGGTGGGGCCTGCGTGCCTCTTGTTTTTGAGACTATCATCTCCCGTATTTCCAGCCTCATGATGTTAAGGCTTGTTTTCTTTATTACCGATGTATTACTTTCAGTTGTAATGAGAGTAGATAGGATTGGTGAGGTTTCAATTTTAACAAGCAATTGGAGTCGGAGACCCCAAGGAGCAGCATCAAGGCGTGAAACAAGAAGCACTTCAAGGCCCATTGGAATGACAATGGGTTTTTATTATTATTGTAATAATTTAGGACCACCCTAGACAGACCATAGACTCACTGCGGGCTCAGTGGGTCGTATAGGTTGTGCTTGTGATCATCCTAACAGGGGTATGCTATGTTTTCTGCATGCGGCGTATTTATTTACCGCTTTAAATATTGGATATTTATGCATGCTAAAACACAATAATGTGATGAGGTCTCGGTCATACACAAACTCTCATTTGGTTGGACCAAATTAAATATTAGGCCCAGAACGGACTTGGATCAAAATGGTATTTTGGTTTGTCCGAGCCTTCCATCCACAGCAATGTGGTGAGGAATCTACCACTACCCAAGTGTGGTCTCACGAGTTGTGGCACACTTGGACTAGGGGAAAGCTGCACTATTGTTGTGAACAAAAAGACTGCGCTCACTGTTTCCCTGTCTCACGAGTCGTGGGGGGCGACAGTTTGAGGCATGATTTGGTTGATGGGTCAGGCCCAACACTGAGTAACATGGTTCGCTTGGAGTCCTCGGGACCATGTGAATAGGTGAGGCAAAATATCTTGGGAATCTCATTGGATGAGAATGATATTGGATATCTCCCACAAGGTCTTCTTCATGTGAATCGTAAAAGCGGGGCATGGAGATTACGCTTGTGGATCCCAAGCCCACTAGGAAATGGTTTTCCCGAAACTCCGCTTGAGAGTGGCGGACTTTCGTATAAATAGTGGGAGGGTTAAAGACTAAAAAGACCAAGTCTTCAACTTGAACAATAATATTACCATCATCTGCTAATTTCTGCTTTACATTTTCATTAATGTAGATATGTCTAAGAACCCGTTAACCATGATTCTTGAGACTAACAAATTCAACGGAACGAACTACTCGGACTGGCTGAGAAACCTGAGGATTGTCCTCGGTTTCAAGAACCAAGGCTACGTCTTGGATGAGCCGCCACCGAGCAACTTACCGGAGGGGTCCACGCCTGAAGAACGTTTGACGTTCGAGAAATGGCATGAGGACAACCGGAAAGTACGCACTATCATACTGGCTTCGATGTCTAACGACATCCAGAAGCAGTATGAGAGACTGGACAACGTCTCCGCCATAATGCTCCGCATGAACGAGGTTTATGCGGTTCCGGATAGGCATATTAGATATGCCGCCACAAAAGCATTCTTTGGCACCAAGCTCGCTGAAGGAGCGTCTGTACAGAGTCATGGGGTCAAGATGCTCTCCCTAGTGGAGAAACTCGAGGACCTTAAAGCTGGGCTTAACAATGACACGTACATTGACGTGATCCTCCAGTCGCTTCCTCCATCCTATGACCCATTTGTTGTAAACTACAACATGAACGGACTTGAGAAGTCTATTCATGAGTTGATCAACATGCTGGTCCAATACGAGGCAACGACCCACAAGTCGGCGCCGGTGGTATTGATAGGAGAGGCTTCGACCTCCAAGGCGAATGGCAAGAGGGCCGGACGCTGGAAGAGGAAGAAGGGCAAAGGGAAGACGGTTGTGGCCCTGCTCACGCTCCGGGCGTCCCTGTTGCTCCGGTTGGACCGAGCAAAGGGAAAGGGAAGGTCCGTGGTTCTCAGCGGTCCAAAGCAAATGATGTCTGCATGCATTGCCAAGGGAAAGGGCATTGGAAGAGGGAGTGCCCACAACTCCTCTCCAACCCAGGTGTGTTTGTGGTTGAAGTTAATATGATTACTAATTCTGCTTCATGGGTATTGGATACCGGGTGTAGTGCTCACATCTGCAATGATTTGCAGGCACTGCAAAGAAGCAGAAGGCTAACCAAGGATGAGATGATCCTGAGGCTAGGCGATGGCAAGGCCGTTGCTGCGGAGGCCGTAGGATCACTAGAGTTAGCCATTAGCAGTCATGTTAGGATTGTACTGAACGACTGTTTCTATGTACCTAGCATGATTAAAAAACATTATTTCCATCCCGGTCCTTGAAAAGGAGGGATATGAATTTACCATCAATAAAAATGGTTTTTTCATTATCAAAGATGGTATTTCTCATCTGCTTGGTACATTGGTCAACGGTCTGTACATACTTCAACAGTCTAATTGGTTTATGACTGCAGAACACAAACGAAAACGTGATGATCATAATAACGCACAGATATGGCATGCGAGGTTAGGTCATATCACTAAAGATAGGATAAGAAGGTTGGTGGACTCAAAGAGTCTAGAAATAGACAATTGGACAACCTACCGACCTGCGAATCCTGTCTAAAGGGAAAGATGACCAAGAAACCCTTTATTGGACAAAGTACGCTAGCCAGTGGTCTGTTGGATTTGATCCATACAGATGTCTGTGGTCCACTAAATACTCAGGCTAGAGGTGGGTACTCGTACTTCATAACCTTTACCGATGATCACTCACGGTATGGTTATGTTTACCTGATGAGGTACAAGTCTGAAGCCTTTGGAAGGTTTAAAGAATACAGACTTGAAGTAGAGAACCAAACCGGTCGAAAGATCAAAGCCCTTCGGTCGGACCGAGGTGGAGAGTATTTAAGTGGTGAGTTTACTGATTATCTAAAAGAGAATAGGATTCTCTCTCAGTGGACCCCTCCTGGAACACCGCAGCTTAATGGTGTGTCTGAAAGGAGGAATCAGACCTTGTTGGACATGGTCCGATCTATGATGAGTTTTACCGAAACTACCCCTTTCCTTCTGGGGATACGCTCTTGAGACGGCAGCCAAAGTTTTGAAATTGGCGCCATCTAAAAGGGTATCCCAGACGCTATAATGAGATATGGCATGGCAAGCCTGCCTCCTACAAATACTTGAAAGTGTGGGGTTGCCCCGCATATGTCAAGAGATTAGTGGGAGATAAACTGGACTCGAGGTCTAGTTTATGCAGGTTCATCGGCTATCCGAAAGAAACTGCGGGGTATTATTTCTATGATCCCTCCGAGCAAAAGGTTTTTTGTCTCGCGAAACGCAGTGTTCTTGGAAAAAGGTTTTTCCATCGGATAGTCGACGCGATGAGGTGCTCCTTGAGGAATCAAGTGAGGCACCCTATGAGGCGGCAGTGACATCTGAGCCAGTGGTTCCCACTGATATTGTTCCAGTCCTCCGTGGGTCGGCCAGAGTATCCCATGCACCTGATAGGTATGGATTTCTGGGCCTGACCGGTCAGTTGGATAATGATCCAAAGACGTACGGAGAAGCGATGTCGGACATCGATTCGGACAAGTGGCTTGAGGCCATGAAATCCGAGATGGACTCGATGGGTACAAACAAGGTTTGGACCCTAGCAGATCCACCAAAAGGAGTTAAACCCAAAGCTAGAACATACGTTTTGATGAAGTCATACGGGGATATGATTTCATCAAGAACGAGTCCGATCCTTGTGTATACAAGAAGATCAGTGGGAGCTGAGTTGCGTTTTTTGGTGCTTTACGTGGATGACATCTTGCTCATTGGGAATGCTGCTAAGATGTTGGGTACCACTAAAGCTTGGTTGTCAACGCAATTCTCCATGAAGGATATGGGCGAGGCATCCTACATCCTTGGCATCAAGATCTACAGGGATAGATCTAGAAGGATGTTAGGAATGGCCCAGTCCTCGTATATGAGGCATGAAATTAAGTTGTCCAAGAAGCAGTCTCCTAAGACTGATGAGGAACTTAAATGGATGTTGGACATTCCTATGCTTCAGCCGTAGGCAGCATACAGTATGTTGTTCAGTGCACTAGACTTGATGTGGCTTTCGCTTTGAGCGTAACTAGTCGATATCAGTCGTGTGCCGGGAAGGCACACCGGAGTGCAGTCAAGACTATCCTGAAGTACCTGAAAAAGGACTAAGGACATGTTCTTGATCTACGGTGGTGGAGAGTTGATACTGGAAGGCTAATAGCGACACTAGCTTCCAGTCGGATGACGAAGATGCCATGTCTCAATTTGGTTTTGTATTTAGACTAAATGGTGGCGTGGTTACTTGGAAGGGTTCCAAGTAGGCTACCACGGCGGACTCCACCATAGAGTTTTGAATACATAGCGGCTTTGGAAGCTGCTAAGGAGTGGTTTGGTTGATGAGCTACATCCAAGGGTTGGATGTAGTACCTAGCATTGCTAAGCCTGTAATTATCTTTTATGATAACAACGGGACGATAGCGCTAGCAAAGGAACCGAGATCTCATCACGATCCAAGCATATTCTTAGACGCTACCATCTACTTAGAGAGATGGATAGCAGGACTGACGTTCGGTTGGACCGAGTCAGCTCCGCAGAAAACATAGCTGATCCACTTGCTAAGCCCATGTCGCAAGTTGCCCATACTCACCATCTGAATAAGAGGTTTGAGGCCAATGGGTGATTGGCTTTAGGTCAAGTGGGAGATTGTTGGAATAGGTGACCAGAAAGCCAATAGGTTTGGCAATTTGTAACCTATCCGACAACTTGATGTGAATGTAATATTATTATGTGATGAATAAGATGAGTATTCGTCACCAATGGTACCTTCTTTGTTGCGCTCATCTTACATTTGTTAAAATGGTGTTTAACTTATATCTCAACAAAGCCCACAGACCATGGATAACAACTCGTGCAGTTGGGCCACGCATTGGATGGTGGTCATGAAACCAACTGATTAAGAGTTGGGTCTGAAACGTTCCAAGTCGAGGACCTCGAGACAGGGCATCGAGAGTCCTACTGAGACTTGCGTCAAGAGTCGTGTTCATTGGATGAGTGCCGTGTTTCATCGGCGGCAGGCGTGGGACGCCTACACGATCTTGATGGGTTGGTCGACTGGGGTCGAGCCGACTGGACTGACTCGCGGGGATCATCATATGGAAGCCTTGGAGGCTTGGTCGTTATGATTGGATTCTCCGGTTCCGATAGTACGGGAGTAATCCTCAGACTTGAGGGATCATGGCAGTCACGTGCACAGGACGGCTGTATCTTGGATCTGGCGAGAGGTGATCATTTTGTAAGATGATCATTATAAGCCTTGTCCAGTGCAGTCGGAATGTGGTAGCGAGGACGGTGGATTCCAAGAAGAGGATCCGTCCCCTGTTAGTATATGACAGAGGTATCTCCTATGCACTCGGATACACGTACATGCTGTTTGAAGCTGTGGCCACAGTGGTTTGGTCGAACAGGGAATGGTTTCCTGTGTTGACGCAATGAAGCATACGTGGTCTTGAGTATTAAGCATAGATGCCTAGTCAAGGATGGGAACCGACGCCCAATTCCATACCCTAGACTAAGGCCGGGAGACGGTAGACGGAAGGATCGTACCCGTACGGAATCGGCGCCTAAATGTTCACGCCAATTCACCTAGTCTCTAGTTCCATGGACCGTTGCTAGACGACTACCCATGGTAACGGGCCCTTGTGGGACACGGGCCCAAAGTCTAGCTGAGGGTGAAACTAAAGGGTCACACACAAATCACCGAGGAGGTTGAGAGATCGACTTGGAGTCAATCTCGAAGGATAAAATAAGTAATTGGATTACTTAAGGGAAAGTCCATTGGATGGACGGGCCGATATTGTATCGGGCTTTCATTTAATCGGTAAATTGGATTTTCGATTAAATATGGAAAGTTGAGATGTTGAGACGTTGGATCTTTTAATTGGATTAAAAAGATCAACGAGAATAATTTTAAGTGGACATTAAATTGGATTTAATATTGGGTTCATCATAATTGGATTACGATAAAACCCGGTCCGTTAAATTATACCCAAGAGGAGAAATAATTCCTAATTTGGAATAGGAAGAAGTTGGACTTCTTCCCTTAATTAAATATGGCCGACATTCTCCCTTGGAGGAAGCAAAATCAGCCATGTTTCATGCTAGGTGGTATGTTGACTTGTCTCTTTGGAAGGAGACAGATCAACTCCAATCAAGCTCTTCCCTTTTGGTATGATTTGATCATACCATAAATTTGGGTAGGCTTGATTGAAGAATTGATGGTGATTGATTGGAATGAATCTAGACATCCTTGGATGAACCTAGACAAATTCCAATAATCACATTAATTATGTATATATATTAGAATATACAACACCAAGCATAAGTGATTCATTATTCATCTTTTTCTAGGAAAAAGAGAAGACAAAAATCCTCTCCTCTCTCTCAAAATTTCGTGCTCCCTCCCTCTCTTACACTTGTGTTCTTCACTTGATTTTGAATCAAGAAGAAGAACAAAGTAAGTTTAAGAGAACACTAATTCATAGTGTTCTTCTCTTAAACCGATTCCTTCCTAAACCCGTTCTTTTTCTAGCAAGAAGAACGTGTGTTTCTTCCGGTGTGGTGTGGATCACCTTTGGAGAATCCATACGTTTGGATTTCGTGAGCATTCCGGAGAAGGAACAACGCTAGTAGCCGGGAGCATACGCTAAACAATCAAAGATAACGGTTTATTACGCTTTGATTGATTTCATTTGCATATCTTTGCCCTATGTGTTTAAATATATGTTTTAATATTTACACATCCTACATCGAACGCCCGGTTGAGCACCCAAGGGTACACCCCTTGGAAAATCGCGTATTTTGTATTTGATTTAAATTTACGCAATTTTACGCCTTTCTCGCTTCCGCTCGCACTCCCGGGCGGATCCGCTTGTCCTTCATGTCTAACATCATAAAACGCAGAAATTATTGCGAAATTTAACATATGAATTTTGATCATTGGTGCAACCATTGCAAAAATTAAATCTTGTTAGGAAACCCTTTCCTCATCAACCAAGCAATATTTATTTTAGGAAATTCCAAATCTCAAAAAATAAATATTCTAAGTCAACGGGTTCAGAATAATGCAGAAAATATCATAAAAATAATTCAGTAAAAACAGTTTTGAAAAACGAGCCAAAAACGGGAGAGAAATGGAAAAAGGCACAGCCGGCCGGCCAGGCGCGCGCGCCCAGCGCATGCCATGCGTGCGACCATGCCTGCGCGCGCACTGGCCGGGCGCGCGCAGGCCCCTGCCTGCACGCACGCCCTGCCGCGCCCCTGTGCGCGTGGCCAGCGTGCTGCTGCTGCCGGTTCGCCGTTTTTCACTCTTTTCCGACCTTTTCATGCTATTTTCTGAACCACAAGATAAATTCAACCCTAGAACATGTATTAACGCATTCAAGAAAACATAGATCCAAAATCCCATGCAAAATTAAACGCCAATAAATATCTACGATAAACATGCTATAAACGTAAATTAAAACACGTTTATCATGCTTAAACGCACATAGCACATAGTATTCTAGGCCTATACACCGAACCGGGCTCTGATACCACTAAAATATTATGTGGATCGTCCCGGGAGATGAGCACGTATAGGGGAAGCGCAAAAGAATGTGTAATAAAAATTATAAAGCATAATTAAAGGGAATTTAAATCATGCATAACATACATAAACGAATCAAGGGGTGTGCCCTTGATTCTCCCGGGCGTTCGGTGTATCTCATGTTCAATAAAATACAACATGGAGGCCATAGAATTAGAACCGAAAAATATAATTAAAGAACCTACCCGGTTGTAGTTTTGTCTTCGTTTCGGCGACATGCGTTGTTCCCCGTTTTGCACCAAGATCTCAAAGAAGAGACCCTCTAAATCATCTCACTCGCTGCACCGGAAAGCAACGAACCCTTGTGCTAGCAAGAAAATCATTGGGGGGAAGAGACATTGGTACACGCTATCAATTACCGCAACCAATGTCTCTTATGTTCTTAACTTGAATAAATCAAGAAGAACAAAGTAGTATTCTTGGAGATTAAGGAAAGGGGATGGACGAAACATGAGAGGGAATTGAGAGATGAGAGTTGTAGAGTGTACTAGGTGTGAGTGTGTGTTTTTTTTGAGTATTTATAGAAGATGGAATTTCCTATTCCTTCTCAAACTCTTCCAAAGAGACACACTTTGACTAGGATTTTGACCTAGTCAAATCCTAGTCAAATTAGGCTTTGATTAAGTCAAATTAATCATGGCCCTTCATCTCATCATTCTCTAGATCAAATCTTGTCCATCCATTTTGATGGGCTTTATGGAATGGGCCTATTTAATTCTAAATTAAATATTCCCATGGACTTTATATTAAATCATATTTAATATACTAAGCCCATTAATTAATTAATGGAAAGGACTTATTTAATTCTAAATTAAATAGTCCCATGGACTTTACATTAAATCCTATTTAATATACCAAGCCCATTAATTAATTCCATAGAATAGGATTATTTAATTCTAAATTAAATAGTCCCATGGACTTTATATTAAATCCTATTTAATATACCAAGCCCACTAATTAATTAATTCACCCTTTTAATCTAATTAAAAGGAAAGCCCATGCTTTATAAAATTCATAAATCTAATTTATGAACTCAAGCCCGATTATTCCAAATAATTCATCGAGGCTTGAATCTCCGAGAAGTATAATTTAATTCCATTAAATTAAACCTTCTCCCAGAATTAATTCCCTTTCATTTGGTGTAGCAGGTGTGACTCTTTAGGTTCATCTTTTAGCTAGACTTGGACCTACTTCTTGTTATTTCATAACCAAAGTAGTCCGTTACCATGGGTGGCCATCTAGCAACGGTCCATGGCACTAGAGACTAGGTGAATTTATGGTGTGAACATTTAGGCTCCGAGTTATACGCAGGTGCGGTCCTACCGACGCTCGATATGTACGGGTACGGTCCTACTGTCGCCTGTCTCTCGGCCTTTAGTCTAGGGGTCGGTTCCCATCCTTGACTAGGCAACTATGCATAATGCTCGAGATAGGTTTAACTCGACGTAGGAAATCCTTTCCCACTACATCAAGTGCTATGGCCATAGACTTTGTGAGTCTAAACCATCTCCGAGCGCATAGGAGATCTTGTTGTCATATCCTTGGACAGGGGACAGATCCTATCTTGGAATTCACCGTTCTTACATACTCTGACTGCACTGGACGAGGCTTATGATGACCAAGTGATATAATCGATCAAATTTCACCAGATCCAAGATACAGCCTTAGTATGTAGGGGACTGCCGTGATCCTCAAGTCCGAGGACTAATCCCGTACTATCGAAACCGGGAATACGAGTGATACCGACCAAGCCCGAGTAGCTTCCATATGACGATTCTCACGAGTCACCTCAGTCGGCCGCTCCCCAGCAGGCCGGCCCACTAACACTTCTTGGACGATCCTCGTCACTCGTCGATGAAACACGACAGCAGACGCTTAGTGCAAGTCTCAAATGGATTCTCGATGCCCTGTCTCGAGATTCCTTTGACTTGGAGTATTTCAGACTGATTCGGCGAAACTGATTTCATGAACCTACCTCCAAGCGTAGTTCCAATTTTCCGAAATGTTATTCAGTCTGTGGGCGTTTGTTGTGATATCGTAACGATGCAAGCAGTAAGTACAACCAACTCATGCCTATGAATCCTTACTACATTCATTAACATAATATTGCATGTTCACAGATTGACGAATGGTTCTCAGAACAACCAATACCATTGATTTTCTGGTCACCTATTCTAACAGTTAGAAGGGGAAAACGACGAATCGGTAGGTTTCCGTTTACGTTTTTGTCTTCTTTATTTTACAAATCCTATGGCCTCCATGATTCTTATGCATGTTTATAATTCATGAGATACACCGAACACTCGGGAATTTCAAGGGCACACCCCTTGAACGATTTAATTTTAATATATGTCATCTATGTTTAAATTTTGTAATTTAAATTATACTGCGCTTCCGCATTCGCGCTATTCCCCGGACGATCCACACGCCTACCCAAGGCTTTCACTTGCCAAACCATATCCTTTATGGCAACTAGATCATGACTATTAGAAAATGCCATGTTTCTCAACTTGGCAACCTTTCAAGCCCATGTCTAGACAGTTTAAGGTAATCCAGTCAAACCCCAATCGTACCAAGTCTAACAAGGTTTGATTTCTCCCTTATCAGAGACCGTTCAACCATAGTCCTTACAGGAAGAATTCCACCGAGTGAGAATTCCATTCTCATCTGGATATTCAAGAACTCATACTAAATACACGCCCTTTCGATCTAATCGAGAGGTTTAATTTTGCAATCAGCTTGGTTCACCACTCCAAGTCTAATTCCCCGAACCTATCCAAGGTCCTTAGAGTTGTGAACCCTCTTCTGGTGTTTTGTATTCAGTAACCTACGAATGTCTAAATGGATCCAATCCGATAGACTTTTGGCAAACCCACTTTGTCCAACAAAGAAGCCTTACAGTCTTTCCATCTCAGACTCAAATTGTCTATTGCTAGACTCTTTGTCTTGCAACTTCCTCGTCCTTAACTAAAGGAAAAACCACCCTAGCTATGGATGCCAAATTCGTAAGTTTATCTTCATTATCCATTTTAATCATTTGATTTGAGTGCTCATAATCCAATTATGGGATAATGTTTAAGGATAATTATGTATCCCACCTGGCAGACAAGAATAGTTATTCTTTGTCAAATAAATCAATTTTATTGATCAAACGTATGTAACTAAAAAACTGTCCAACAGTACACAAAAACATACTTCGATCATGCCAGATTACATATTTCCTTTCAAACTCTATCCTAACATGATCACTGTTATGCTAAGCCTAATTAGTCGCTAGTCTTTGCAACAATGGCCCTACCATCGCTAAGCCTTCGGACCTGTCTGGGCTTTCTACTCATAACCATCTGCAAACCATTCCCAGATTATGATTAACTGGTATCTAATACCAAAGAGTAGAACAATAATCATGTTGGTACTCAATTCAAATGTACCTTCATTAGAGAGGAGCTTGGGACACTCCCTCTTCCAATGTCCCTTTTTGCGGCAGTTAATGCACACATCATTTGGAATCTATGACTTTGACTGTCGAACCCTCTTCCTCTTTCCATTACCTCCGCCCAGCGGTGTAACAGGATCACCCGAAGTGCTAGTAGTGGCTGATGTTGTCTTAGCTTTCTTCCTCTTGCAGCGTCCAACACCCTTACCTTTCGCTTCTGAGGTCAAAGCCTCTCCCACTAGTACCGCCAGCACAGATTTTTCAATCATTGCCTCGAACCGGACCAACATATTTATCAAGTCGACAATAAATTGGTCGAAGGAGGTAGAAAAAGACTGAAGGATCATGTCGATGTACGTTGCTTTTTCAAGATTAGCTTGGAGGTCTTTGAGCTTCTCCACAAAGGATAGCATCATCACTCCATGCTCTTGTACAGACGACCCTTCCGTCATCTTAGCTTCGAAGAATGCCTTCATACCAGCGTATCTTACTTGCCGGTCCGAGACCGCATAGATATCTTGCAAACGAAGCATAATTGAGCCAACATCATCTAGCCTATCGTACTGCTTCTGGATTTCGTTAGTCATCGAGGCCAGTACGATGCTGTGGACCTGCCAGTGGTCAGCATGCATCTTCTCGAACGCCAAGCGTTCTTGACGCATTGACCCATACGATAAGGCCTAAGGAAGATCCTTATCCAAAATGTAAGTTTGGTTCTCGAAATCTAAGATTATCTTAAGATTTCGCAGCCAGTCGTTGTAGTTTGTTCCATTAAACATATTAGCCTCTAGTATTGGCATTAGTGGATTCTTAGACATATACATTCAAAAATGTAAACAGAAAAATATTAAGTAGGTTATAGTAATATTATGTTCAAGTTAACACTTCGTCTTTAGTCATTAACCCCTCCAACTATTTCTGCGAAAGCCCATCACTCTCAAATAGGGTTCCGGGAAACTATTTTCTAGTGGACATGAGGTTCACAAACGCAATTGTCCATGCCCCACTTTTACGATTCACACAGAAAAGCCTTTGTGGGAGGTAACCTATACCATTCTCATCCAATGAGATCCCCAAGTTATTTTGCCTCGCCTCTTCACATGATCCCGAGAACTCCAAGCGAATCATATTACTCAGCGTTAGGCCCAACCCATCAACCAAATGAATATCTCAACTATCGCCCCCCATGACTCGTGAGACAGGGAAATAAGAGCATATTCATTTGTTCATAACAATAACACAGCTGTCTTCCATTCCAAACGTGCCACAACTCGTGAGACCACGAATGGGTGAAAGTAGCTTCCTCACTATATTGCTATGGCTGGAAGGCTTGGATTTAAATCAAACCATTTGACTTTTTAATCCATTAATGGGCCTAATATTTACTTTGACCATCCAAGTGAGAGTTAAGTTTATTTGTGACCGAGACCTCATCATTAAGAAATTTTTGCATGCTTGAGTATTAACATTGAATATAAAGGATGCATTCCAAACACTGAAGGACAAGCGGATCCGCCCGGGAGCGCGAGCGGAAGCGAGAAAAGCGTGGAAAGTGCGTAAATTTAAATCAAATTCAAAATACGCGAATCCCAAGGGGTGTACCCTTGGGTGCTCAACGGGCGTTCGATGTAGGATGTGTAAATATTAAAACATATATTTAAGCACATAGGGCATAGATATATAAATGAAATCAATCAAAGCGTAATAAACCGTTACCTTTGATTGTTTAGCGTATGCTCCCAGCTACTTGCGTTGTTCCTTCTCCGGAATGCTCACAAAATCCAAACGTATGGATTCTCCAAAGGTGATCCACACCACACCGGAAGAAACACACGTTCTTCTTGCTAGAAAAGAACGGGTTTAGGAAGGAACCGGTTTAAGAGAAGAACACTATGAATTAGTGTTCTCTTAAACTTACTTTGTTCTTCTTCTTGATTCAAAATCAAGTGAAGAACACAAGTGTAAGAGAGGGAGGGAGCACGAAATTTTGAGAGAGAGGAGAGGATTTTTGTCTTCTCTTTTTCCTAGAAAAAGATGAATAATGAATCACTTATGCTTGGTGTTGTATATTCTAATATGTATACTGAAAGATTATGTGGATCGTCCCGGGAAAAGCGCGAATGCGGAAGCGCGGTATAATTAAAAAATTAAAACGGAATTTAAACATGCTTTTAAATTAAAAACACGTTTCAAAGGGTGTGCCTTTGAAATTTTCCCGGGCATTCGGTGTATCTCATGAACGTATAACATAAAATAAATCATGGAGGCCATAGGGTTGAAAATTAAAGAGGGACGAAAATTTAAAACGAGACCTACCCGTTGTCGTTTTCGTCTTCAACGGCTACACGCGTTGTTCCCCGTTTTGCACCAAGATCCCGTCTTTGAGACCCTCTAATTCGTGACACACGATCCACCCACGTATCTTGCACGTCGTGCTAGCAACGAACAAGTGTATAATTTTGGAGTGGATGAATCAATAATACATTATCAATTAATGGTATTGATTCATCAAGATTCTAATGTTCCAAGAACAAAAGAATCAAGAAAACTATTTTCTTGAGAGAGAGAGAGGGCGGACGAGAGAGATGGGAGAGAGAGAGAAACCGTGTGTGTGTGTTGTGTGTGTGTGTTGGAGTTTCATCATCATGTAAATTGTAGGATGCTAGGGGTTTATATAGAAGAGGAGTTTTAATCCTCTTTAAACTCCTCTTTTAAGAACTCTAATTTGACTAGGATTTTGACCTAGTCAAAGTCCTAGTCAAACTAATGTTTTGACCTAGTCAAAACGATCCTAGCCATCCATCTCTCCCATTAATCTCAACCGTTGATTTAATTTAATTTAATGGAAATATTTAAAAAACCTATTTAAATATTTCCAAGAGGCTAAAATAAGTATAAATATTATTTAAGCCCATTAAATAAATCCCTTTGATAAATCCAATTTATTAATTTAATTCCTTCTATCAAATAGAAAGAATTATTTCTCCAAGAAAAATAAAGGTCCCGATTAAATCTAATTTAATCATTCCTTCACTCCAATATTTAATTCCAAATTAAATATTTAATTGTGTGTGGATAGTGTGTGACTCTTTAGGTTCACCATTCAGCTAGACTTGGTCGGATTCCTAGAATCCGTCCGTTACCATGGGTGGCCATCTAGCAACGGTCCATGGCACTAGAGACTAGGTGAAATATTCAGGGATGAACATTTAGGCTCTAACAGTACGCTTGTCCTTCTGTCTTCGGTCTCATCACTTAGTGTCTAGGGCACGGATAACGCAGGTACCCATCTTGGACCTAAGTGTCGGTCTGTCCTCACTAAACGCCGCAAGGGAAACCTTCCCTTCTGTTCAGTCACTGTGGCCACAGTTTTAGGGACAAGACCTAGAGCATACATGAGACTCAACTGTCAAAACCTATTGACAGGAGACAGATCCTTTCTTGGAAACTACTGTCACTTTGCACACCAGGACTGCACTAGACATGGCTTATGACTACCAAAGAGAATTCTGGCAATCTCTCACCATATCTAAGATACAGTTCTGATGTACAGGTAAACTCAGTAATTCCTCAAGTCAAAGGACTTGACCTGTACCGTTGGAACCGGGAATACTCGTCATACCTTGCAGACCATACTCAAGGTCCTCCGTAAGACGGTTCCCACGAGTCACCTCAGTCAGCTGCGTCCTAGCAGGCTAACCCACTAACACTGCTTAGACGATCCTCGTCACCCGTCGATGAAACACGACAGCAGATGCTTAGTGCAAGTCTCAAATGGAATCCCGGTACCCATTTTCGGGATTCCTTGACTTGGAGATTTCCGGACTGATTCGGGAAGACTGATTTCATGGACCTACCTCCAAGCGTAGTCCCAGTCCCCGAAATCGAATCTCAGTCCGTGGGCTCTGTTTGCGTAGTGAACAGATATGGAAAAATAGGTGCAAGTGAACACAAACAAAGTAATGCCAAATGAAAATTCACTTCTTTATTCATCAATGATTTATCAAACACCCATAATTGTCTAGACATAGGTTACATATACCCGCCAAAATTGGCTTACATGGTCACCTATTCTAACATATACATAATTAATGTGATTATTGGAATGTGTCTAGGTTCATCCAAGGATGTCTAGATTCATTCCAATCAATCACCATCAATTCTTCAATCAAGCCTACCAAAATTTATGGTATGATCAAATCATACCAAAAGGGAAGAGCTTGATTGGAGTTGATTTGTCTCTTTCCAAAAGAGACAAGTCAACATACCACTTAGCATGAAACATGGCTGATTTTGCCTCCTCCAAGGGAGCGTGTCGGCCATGTTTGATTAAGGAAAGAAGTCCAACTTCTTCCCATTCCAAATTAGGAATTATTTCTCCTCTCGGGTATAATTTAACGGACTGGGTTTTATCGTAATCCAATTGCGACGAACCCAATATTAAATCCAATTTAATGTCCACTTAAATTATTCCCGTTGATCTTTTGATCCAATTAAAAGATCCAACGTCTCAACATCTCAACTTTCCATATTTAATCGAAAATCCAATTTACCGATTAAATGAAAGCCCGATACAATATTGGCCCGTCCATCCAATGGACTTTCCCTTAAGTAACCCAATTACTTATTTTATCCTTTGAGATTGACTCCAAGTCAATCTCTCAACCTCCTCGGTGATTTGTGTGTGACCCTTTAGGTTCACCCTCAGCTAGACTTGGGCCCGTGTCCCACAAGGGCCCGTTACCATGGGTGGCCGTCTAGCAACGGTCCATGGCACTAGAGACTAGGTGAATTGGCATGAACATTTAGGCGCCGATTCCGTACGGGTACGATCCTTCCGTCTACTGTCTCCCGGACTTAGTCTAGGGTATGGAATTGGGCGTCGGTTCCCATCCTTGACTAGGCATCTATGCTTAATACTCGAGACCACATATGCCTCATTGCGTCGACACAGGAAACCATTCCCTGTTCAACCAACCACTGTGGCCACAGCTTCAAACAGGATGAAACGTGTCTCCGAGTGCGTAGGAGATACCTCTGTCACATACTGACAGGGGACGGATCCTCTTCTTGGAATCCACCATCCTCGCTACACATTCTGTCTGCACTGGACAAGGCTTATGATAATCATCTTACAGAATGATTACCTCTCGCCAGATCCAAGATACAGCCGTCCTGTGCACGCGACTGCCATGATCCCTCAAGTCTGAGGATTACTTCCGTACTATTGGAACCGGGGAAAATCAATCATACCGACCAAGCCTCCAAGGCTTCCATATGATGATCCCCGCGAGTCAGTCCAGTCGGCTCGACCCCAGTCGACCAACCCATCAACATCGTGTAGGCGTCCCACGCCTATCGCCGATGAAACACGGCACTCATCCAATGAACACGACTCTTGATGCAAGTCTCAATAGGACTCTCGATGCCCTGTCTCGAGGTCCTCGACTTGGAACGTTTCAGACCCAACTCTTAATCAGTTGGTTTCATGACCACCATCCAATGCGTGGCCCAACTGCACGAGTTGTTATCCATGGTCTGTGGGCTTTGTTGTGATATAAGTTAAACACCATTTTAACAAATGTAAGATGAGCGCAACAAAGAAGGTACCATTGGTGACGAATATTCATCTTATTCATCACATAATAATATTACATTCACATCAAGTTGTCGGATAGGTTACAAATTGCCAAACCTATTGGCTTTCTGGTCACCTATTCCAACAATCTCCCACTTGACCTAAAGCCAATCACCCATTGGTCTCAAACCTCTTATTCAGATGGTGAGTATGGGCAACTTGCGACATGGGCTTAGCAAGTGGATCTGCTATGTTTTCTGCGGAGCTGACTCGGTCCAACCGAACGTCACTCTTGCTATCCATCTCTCTAAGTAGATGGTAGCGTCTAAGAATATGCTTGGATCGTGATGAGATCTCGGTTCCTTTGCTAGCGCTATCGCCCCGTTTGTTATCATAAAAGATAATTATAGGCTTAGTAATGCTAGGTACTACATCCAACCCTTGGATGTAGCTCATCAATCAAACCACTCCTTAGCAGCTTCCAAAGCCGCTATGTATTCAAAACTCTATGGTGGAGTCCGCCGTGGTAGCCTACTTGGAAGAGTAGGAACCCTTCCAAGTAACCACGCCACCATTTAGTCTAAATACAAAACCAAATTGAGACTTGGCATCTTTCGTCATCCGACTGGAAGCTAGTGTCGCTATTAGCCTTCCAGTATCAACTCTCCACCACCGTAGATCAAGAACATGTCCTTAGTCCTTTTTCAGGTACTTCAGGATAGTTTTGACTGCACTCCAGTGTGCCTTCCCGGCACATGACTGATATCGACTAGTTACGCTCAAAGCGAAAGCCACATCAAGTCCAGTGCACTGAACAACATACTGTATGCTGCCTACGGCTGAAGCATAGGGATGTCCTACATCCGTTTAAGTTCCTCATCAGTCTTAGGAGACTGCTTCTTGGATAACTTAATTTCTTGCCTCTTATACGAGGACTGGGCCATTCCTAACATCGTTCTAGATCTATCCCTGTAGATCTTGATGCCAAGGATGTAGGATGCCTTGCCCATATCCTTCATGGAGAATTGCGTTGACAACCAAGCTTTAGTGGTACCCAACATCTTAGCATCATTCCCAATGAGCAAGATGTCATCCACGTAAAGCACCAAAAAACGCAACTGAGCTCCCACTAATCTTCTTGTATACACAAGGATCGGACTCGTTCTTGATGAAATCATATCCCCGTATGACTTCATCAAAACGTATGTTCCAGCTTTGGGTTTAACCCCTTTTGGTGGATCTGCTAGGGTCCAAATCTTGTTTGTATCCATCGAGTCCATCTCGGATTTCATGGCCTCAAGCCACTTCTCCGAATCGATGTCCGACATCGCTTCTCCATACGTCTTTGGATCATTATCCAACTGACCGGTCAGGCCCAAAAATCCATACCTATCAAGTGAATGGGATACTCTGGCCAACCAACGGAGGACTGGAACAATATCAGTGGGAACCACTGGCTCAGATGTCACTGCCGCCTCATGGGGTGCCTCACTTGATTCCTCAAGGAGCACTTCATCGCGTCGACTATCCGATGGAAGACCTTTTTCCAAGAACACTGCGTTTCGCGAGACAAAAAACCTTTTGCTCGGAGGGATCATAGAAAGAATACCACGCAGTTTCTTTCGGATAGCCGATGAACCTGCATAAACTAGACCTCGAGTCCAGTTTATCTCCCACTAATCTCTTGACATATGCGGGGCAACCCCACACTTTCAAGTATTTGTAGGAGGCAGGCTTGCCATGCCATATCTCATATGGCGTCTGGGATACCCTTTTAGATGGCACCGAGTTCAAAACTTTGGCCGCCGTCTCAAGAGCGTATCCCCAGAAGGAAAGGGGTAGTTCGGTAAAACTCATCATGGATCGGACCATGTCCAACAAGGTCCGATTCCTCCTTTCAGACACACCATTAAGCTGCGGTGTTCCAGGAGGGGTCCACTGAGAGAGAATCCCATTCTCTTTTAGATAATCAGTAAACTCACCACTCAAATACTCTCCACCTCGGTCCGACCAAAGGGCTTTGATCTTTCGACCGGTTTGGTTCTCTACTTCAAGTCTGTATTCCTTAAACCTTCCAAAGGCTTCAGACTTGTACCTCATCAGGTAAACATAACCATACCGTGAGTGATCATCGGTAAAGGTTATGATGTACGAGTACCCATCTCTAGCCTGAGTATTTAGTGGACCACAGACATCTGTATGGATCAAATCCAACAGACCACTGGCTAGCGTACTTTGTCCAACAAAGGGTTTCTTGGTCATCTTTCCCTTTAGACAGGATTCGCAGGTCGGTAGGTTGTCCAAATCGTCTATTTCTAGACTCTTTGAGTCCACCAACCTTCTTATCCTATCTTTAGAGATATGACCTAACCTCGCATGCCATATCTGTGCGTTATTATGATCATCACGTTTTTGTTTGTATTCTGTAGTCATAATCTAATTAGACTGTTGAAGTATGTACAGACCGTTGACCAATGTACCAAGCAAATGAGAAATACCATCTTTGATAATGAAAAAACCGCTTTTATTGATGGTAAATTCATATCCCTCCTTATCAAGGACCGGGATGGAAATAATGTTTTAATCATGCTAGGTACATAGAAACAATCGTTCAGTACAATCCTAACATGACTACTAATGGCTAACTCTAGTGATCCTATGGCCTCCGCAGCAACGGCCTTGCCATCGCCTAGCCTCAGGATCATCTCATCCTTGGTTAGCCTTCTGCTTCTTTGCAGTGCCTGCAAATCATTGCAGATGTGAGCACCACACCCGATATCCAATACCCATGAAGCAGAATTAGTAATCATATTAACTTCAACCAGAAACACACCTGGGTTGGAGAGGAGTTGTGGGCACTCCCTCTTCCAATGCCCTTTTCCCTTGGCAATGCATGCAGACATCATTTGCCTTGGACCGCTGAGAACCACGGGCCTTCCCTTTCCCTTTGCTCGGTCCAACTGGAGCAACAGGGACGCCCGGAGCGTGAGCAGGGGCCACAACCGTCTTCCCTTTGCCCTTCTTCCTCTTCCAGCGTCCGACCCTCTTGTCATTCGCCTTGGAGGTCGAAGCCTCTCCTATCAATACCGCCGGCGCCGACTTGTGGGTCGTTGCCTCGTATTGGACCAGCATGTTGATCAACTCATGAATAGACTTCTCAAGTCCGTTCATGTTGTAGTTTACAACAAACGGGTCATAGGATGGAGGAAGCGACTGGAGGATCACGTCAATGTACGTGTCATTGTTAAGCCCAGCTTTAAGGTCCTCGAGTTTCTCCACTAGGGAGAGCATCTTGACCCCATGACTTTGTACAGACGCTCCTTCAGCAAGCTTGGTGCCAAAGAATGCTTTTGTGGCGGCATATCTAATATGCCTATCCGGAACCGCATAAACCTCGTTCATGCGGAGCATTATGGCGGAGACGTTGTCCAGCCTCTCATACTGCTTCTGGATGTCGTTAGACATCGAAGCCAGTATGATACTACGTACTTTCCGGTTGTCCTCATGCCATTTCTCGAACGTGAAACGTTCTTCAGGCGTGGACCCCCCGGTAAGTCGCTCGGTGGCGGCTCGTCCAAGACGTAGCCTTGGTTCTCGAAACCGAGGACAATCCTCAGGTTTCTCAGCCAGTCCGAGTAGTTCGTTCCGTTGAATTTGTTAATCTCAAGAATCATGGTTAACGGGTTCTTAGACATATCTACATTAATGAAAATGTAAAGCAGAAATTAGCAGATGATGGTAATATTATGTTCAGTTGAAGACTTGGTCTTTTAGTCTTTAACCCTCCCACTATTTATACGAAAAGTCCGTCACTCTCAAGCGGAGTTTCGGGAAACCATTTCCTAGTGGGCTTGGGATCCACAAGTGCAATCTCCATGCCCCGCTTTACGATTCACATGAAGAAGACCTTGTGGGAGATATCCAATATCATTCTCATCCAATGAGATTCCCAAGATATTTTGCCTCACCTATTCACATGGTCCGAGGACTACAAGCGAACCATGTTACTCAGTGTTGGGCCCGACCCATCAACCAAATCATGCCTCAAACTGTCGGCCCCCACGACTCGTGAGACAGGGAAACAGCGAGCGCAGTCTTTTTGTTCACAACAATAGTGCAGCTTTCCCCTAGTCCAAGTGTGCCACGACTCGTGAGACCACACTGGGTAGTGGTAGCTTCCTCACCACATTGTTGTGGATGGAAGGCTCGGACAGACCAAAATACCATTTTGATCCAAGTCCGTTCTGGGCCTAATATTTAATTTGGTCCAACCAAATGAGAGTTTGTGTATGACCGAGACCTCATCACATTATTGTGTTTTACAATGCATAATTATCCAATATTTAAAGCGATAAATAAATACACCACATGCAGAAAACATAGCATACCCCTGTTAGGATGATCACAAGCCCAACCTATGCGACCCACTGAGCCCGCAGTGAGTCTATGGGTCTGTCTAGGGTGGTCCTAAATTATTACAATAATAATAAACCCATTGTCATTCCAATGGGCCTTGAAGTGCTTCTTGTTTCACGCCTTGATGCTCCTCCTTGGGGTCTCCGACTCCAATTGCTTGTTAAAATTGAAACCTCACCAATCCTATCTACTCTCATTACAACTGAAAGTAATACATCGGTAATAAAGAAAATAAGCCTTAACATCATGAGGCTGAAAATACGGGAGATGATAGTCCCAAAAACAAGAGGCACGCAGGCCCCACCCAACAGAAAAATAAATAAACATTCATTCATCCATACACAAGGTCTTGGGCTTTGTGATCATCCCATGTTGATTCCATCAACTCACATAACATAATTATTCCAAATAATCATGCATAAATAACCAATAGATATTCCAAATACCCAAGTGATGTCCAACATCACAAAAGCATAAATATACAATAATATGCAAATTCAAATTTAAATTTAATGGACATTTTAAACAATGCATCCAATGCATGTATTAATCCCAAATTAATTAAGCAAAT